>JAQOOD010000013.1:1200000-1871532 GCA_029633175.1 Citrus glauca | reverse complement strand
GTCCGCCGGACTCGGACTGGGGCGAGACTTTGCGAGGCCCCTCCGTGTGCCAAAAATAGGCCGCGGGCACAGCCGCTCCCCAAAACGAAGCGCCCGAAGGCTGGGGCGGCAAGTTCGCCCAGCGGAAAAAATGCCCAAAATTTGGGTGGGCTATAGCCTTGGGGTGTGGGGCTGGCCAACTTCGTCCGCCGGACTGGGGACTGGGGCAGAGACTTTGCGAGGCCCCCTCCGTGTGCCAAAAATAGGCCGCGGGGCACAGCCGCTCCCCAAAACGAAGCGCCCGAAGGCTGGGGCGCCAAGTTCGTCCTGCGGAAAAATGCCCAAAATTTGGGTGGGGCTGTGGCCTTGGAGTGTGGGGCTGGCCCACTTCGTCCGCCGGACTCGGACTGGGGCGAGACTTTGCGAGGCCCCTCCCGTGTGCCAAAAATAGGCCGCGGGCGCAGCCGCTCCCCAAAACGAGCGCCCCAAGGCTGGGGCGCCAAGTTCGTCCTGCGGAAAAATGCCCAAAATTTGGGTGGGCTATAGCCTTGGGGTGTGGGGCTGGCCAACTTCATCCGCCGGACTCAGACTGCGGTGAGACTTTGCGAGGCCCCTCCGTGTGCCAAAAATAGGCCGCGGGCACAGCCCGCTCCCCAAAACGAGCGCCCGAAGGCTGGGGCGCCAAGTTCGTCCAGCGGAAAAATGCCCAAAATTTGGGTGGGCTATAGCCTTGGGGTGTGGGGCTTGCCAACTTCGTCCGCGCGGACTTAGAATGGGGCGAGAATTTGCGAGGCCCCTCCGTGTGCCAAAAATAGGCCGCGGGCACAGCCGCTCCCCAAAACGAGCGCCCGAAGGCTGGGGCGCCAAGTTCGCCCTGCGGAAAAATGCCCAAAATTTGGGTGGGCTATAGCCTTGGGGTGTGGGGCTGGCCCGCTTCGCCCGCCGGACTCGGACTGGGGCGAGACTTTGCGAGGGCCCCTCCGTGTGCCAAAAATAGGCCGCGGGCACAGCCGCTCGCCAAAACGAGCACCCGAAGGCTGGGGCGCCAACTTCTTCCTGCGGAAAAATGCCCAAAATTTGGGTGGGCTATAGCCTTGGGGTGTGGGGCTGGCCAACTTCATCCGCCGGACTCGGAATGGGGTGAGACTTTGCGAGGCCCCTCCGTGTGCCAAAAATAGGCCGCGTGCACAGCCGCGCCCGAAGGCTGGGGCGCCAATTTCGTCCAGTGGAAAAATGCCCAAAATTTGGGTGGGCTATAGCCTTGGGGTGTGGGGCTTGCCAACTTCGTCCGCCGGACTCAGAATGGGGGCGAGACTTTGCGAGGCCCCTCCGTGTGCCAAAAATAGGCCGCGGACACAGCCGCGCCCCCAAACGAGCGCCCGAAGGCTGGGGCGCCAAGTTCGCCCAGCGGAAAAATGCCCAAAATTTGCGTGGGCAATAGGCTTGGGGTGTGGGGCTGGCCAACTTCGTCCGCCGGACTCGGAATAGGGCGAGACTTTGCGAGGCCCCGCCGTGTGCCAAAAATAGGCCGCGGGCACAGCCGCGCCCGAAGGCTGTGCCACCACATTCGTATGGAAAAGTTACGCAGTTTAAAAAAAAAACACCTCAATCGGACCTCCGAGCACAGCCGCGTCCCAAAACGAGCGCCCGAAGGCTGGGGCGCCAAGTTCGTCCTGCGGAAAAATGCCCAAAATTTGGGTGGGCTACAGCCTTGGGGTGTGGGGCCGGCCAACTTCGCCCGCCGGACTCGCACTGGGGCGAGACTTTGCGAGGCCCCTCCGTGTGCCAAAAATAGGCCGCGGGCACAGCCGCTCACCAAAACGAGCACCCGAAGGCTGGGGCGCCAAGTTTGTCCTGCGGAAAAATGCCCAAAATTTGGGTGGGCTATAGCCTTGGGGTGTGGGGCTGGGCAACTTCGTCCGCCGGACTCAGACTGGGGCGAGACTTTGCGAGGCCCCTCCGTGTGCCAAAAATAGGCCGCGGACACAGCCGCGCCCCCAAACGAGCGCCCGAAGACTGGGGCGCCAAGTTCGCCCAGCGGAAAAATGCCCAAAATTTGCGTGGGCAATAGGCTTGGGGTGTGGGGCTGGCCAACTTCGTCCGCCGGACTCAGAATGGGGCGAGACTTTGTGAGGCCCGTCCATGTGCCAAAAATAGGCCGCGGGCACAGCCGCTCCCCAAAACGAGCCCTCGAAGGCTGGGGCGCCAAGTTCATCCTGCGGAAAAATGCCCAAAATTTGGGTGGGCTATAGCCTTGGGGTGTTGGGCTGGCCAACTTCGCCCGCCGGACTCGGAATGGGGCGAGACTTTGTGAGGCCCCTCCGTGTGCCAAAAATAGGCTGCGGGCACAGCCCCGCCCCAAAACGAGCGCCCGAAGGCTGGGGCGCCAAGTTCGTCCTGCGGAAAAATGCCCAAAATTTGGGTGGGCTATAGCCTTGGGGTGTGGGGCTGGCCAACTTCGTCCGCCGGACTCGGAATGGGGTGAGACTTTGCGAGGCCCCTCCGTGTGCCAAAAATAGGCCGCGTGCACAGCCGCGCCCGAAGGCTGGGGCGCCAATTTCGTCCAGTGGAAAAATGCCCAAAATTTGGGTGGGCTATAGCCTTGGGGTGTGGGGCTTGCCAACTTCGTCCGCCGGACTCAGAATGGGGCGAGAATTTGCGAGGCCCCTCCGTGTGCCAAAAATAGGCCGCGGGCACAGCCGCTCCCCAAAACGAGCGCCCGAAGGCTGGGGCGCCAAGTTCGCCCTGCGGAAAAATGCCCAAAATTTGGGTGGGCTATAGCCTTGGGGTGTGGGGCTGGCCGGCTTCGCCCGCCGGACTCGGACTGGGGCGAGAGTTTGCGAGGCCCCTCCGTGTGCCAAAAATAGGCCGCGGGCACAGCCGCTCCCCAAAACGAGCGCCCGGAGGCTGGGGCGCCGTGTTCGTCCTGCGGAAAATGCCCAAAATTTTGGTGGGCTATAGCCTTGGGGTGTGGGGCTGGCCAACTTCGTCCGCCGGACTCGGACTGGGGCGAGACTTTGCGAGGCCCCTCCGTGTGCCAAAAATAGGCCGCGGACACAGCCGCGCCCCCAAACGAGCGCCCGAAGGCTGGGGCGCCAAGTTCGCCCAGCGGAAAAATGCCCAAAATTTGCGTGGGCAATAGGCTTGGGGTGTGGGGCTGGCCAACTTCGTCCGCCGGACTCGGAATAGGGCGAGACTTTGCGAGGCCCCGCCGTGTGCCAAAAATAGGCCGCGGGCACAGCCTCGCCCGAAGGCTGTGCCACCACATTCGTATGGAAAAGTTACGCAGTTTAAAAAAAAAACACCTCAATCGGACCTCCGAGCACAGCCGCGCCCCAAAACGAGCGCCCGAAGGCTGGGGCGCCAAGTTCGTCCTGCGGAAAAATGCCCAAAATTTGGGTGGGCTACAGCCTTGGGGTGTGGGACCGGCCAACTTCGCCCGCCGGACTCGCACTGGGGCGAGACTTTGCGAGGCCCCTCCGTGTGCCAAAAATAGGCCGCGGGCACAGCCGCTCACCAAAACGAGCACCCGAAGGCTGGGGCGCCAAGTTTGTCCTGCGGAAAAATGCCCAAAATTTGGGTGGGCTATAGCCTTGGGGTGTGGGGCTGGGCAACTTCGTCCGCCGGACTCGGACTGGGGCGAGACTTTGCGAGGCCCCTCCGTGTGCCAAAAATAGGCCGCGGACACAGCCGCGCCCCCAAACGAGCGCCCGAAGACTGGGGCGCCAAGTTCGCCCAGCGGAAAAATGCCCAAAATTTGCGTGGGCAATAGGCTTGGGGTGTGGGGCTGGCCAACTTCGTCCGCCGGACTCAGAATGGGGCGAGACTTTGTGAGGCCCGTCCATGTGCCAAAAATAGGCCGCGGGCACAGCCGCTCGCCAAAACGAGCCCTCGAAGGCTGGGGCGCCAAGTTCATCCTGCGGAAAAATGCCCAAAATTTGGGTGGGCTATAGCCTTGGGGTGTTGGGCTGGCCAACTTCGCCCGCCGGACTCGGAATGGGGCGAGACTTTGTGAGGCCCCTCCGTGTGCCAAAAATAGGCTGCGGGCACAGCCCCGCCCCAAAACGAGCGCCCGAAGGCTGGGGCGCCAAGTTCGTCCTGCGGAAAAATGCCCAAAATTTGGGTGGGCTATAGCCTTGGGGTGTGGGGCTGGCCAACTTCGTCCGCCGGACTCGGAATGGGACGAGACTTTGCGAGGCCCCTCCGTGTGCCAAAAATAGGCCGCGGGCACAGCCGCTCGCCAAAACGAGCACCCGAAGGCTGGGGCGCCAACTTCTTCCTGCGGAAAAATGCCCAAAATTTGGGTGGGCTATAGCCTTGGGGTGTGGGGCTGGCCAACTTCATCCGCCGGACTCGGAATGGGGTGAGACTTTGCGAGGCCCCTCCGTGTGCCAAAAATAGGCCGCGTGCACAGCCGCGCCCGAAGGCTGGGGCGCCAATTTCGTCCAGTGGAAAAATGCCCAAAATTTGGGTGGGCTATAGCCTTGGGGTGTGGGGCTTGCCAACTTCGTCCGCCGGACTCAGAATGGGGCGAGAATTTGCGAGGCCCCTCCGTGTGCCAAAAATAGGCCGCGGGCACAGCCGCTCCCCAAAACGAGCGCCCGAAGGCTGGGGCGCCAAGTTCGCCCTGCGGAAAAATGCCCAAAATTTGGGTGGGCTATAGCCTTGGGGTGTGGGGCTGGCCGGCTTCGCCCGCCGGACTCGGACTGGGGCGAGAGTTTGCGAGGCCCCTCCATGTGCCAAAAATAGGCCGCGGGCACAGCCGCTCCCCAAAACGAGCGCCCGGAGGCTGGGGCGCCAAGTTCGTCCAGCGGAAAATGCCCAAAATTTGGGTGGGCTATAGCCTTGGGGTGTGGGGCTGGCCAACTTCGTCCGCCGGACTCGGAATAGGGCGAGACTTTGCGAGGCCCCGCCGTGTGCCAAAAATAGGCCGCGGGCACAGCCGCGCCCGAAGGCTGTGCCACCACATTCGTATGGAAAAGTTACGCAGTTTAAAAAAAAAACACCTCAATCGGACCTCCGAGCACAGCCGCGCCCCAAAACGAGCGCCCGAAGGCTGGGGCGCCAAGTTCGTCCTGCGGAAAAATGCCCAAAATTTGGGTGGGCTACAGCCTTGGGGTGTGGGGCCGGCCAACTTCGCCCGCCGGACTCGCACTGGGGCGAGACTTTGCGAGGCCCCTCCGTGTGCCAAAAATAGGCCGCGGGCACAGCCGCTCACCAAAACGAGCGCCCGAAGGCTGGGGCGCCAAGTTTGTCCTGCGGAAAAATGCCCAAAATTTGGGTGGGCTATAGCCTTGGGGTGTTGGGCTGGCCAACTTCGCCCGCCGGACTCGGAATGGGGCGAGACTTTGTGAGGCCCCTCCGTGTGCCAAAAATAGGCTGTGGGCACAGCCCCGCCCCAAAACGAGCGCCCGAAGGCTGGGGCGCCAAGTTCGTCCTGCGGAAAAATGCCCAAAATTTGGGTGGGCTATAGCCTTGGGGTGTGGGGCTGGCCAACTTCGTCCGCCGGACTCGGAATGGGACGAGACTTTGCGAGGCCCCTCCGTGTGCCAAAAATAGGCCGCGGGCACAGCCGGTCGCCAAAACGAGCACCCGAAGGCTGGGGCGCCAACTTCTTCCTGCGGAAAAATGCCCAAAATTTGGGTGGGCTATAGCCTTGGGGTGTGGGGCTGGCCAACTTCATCCGCCGGACTCGGAATGGGGTGAGACTTTGCGAGGCCCCTCCGTGTGCCAAAAATAGGCCGCGTGCACAGCCGCGCCCGAAGGCTGGGGCGCCAATTTCGTCCAGTGGAAAAATGCCCAAAATTTGGGTGGGCTATAGCCTTGGGGTGTGGGGCTTGCAAACTTCGTCCGCCGGACTCAGAATGGGGCGAGAATTTGCGAGGCCGCTCCGTGTGCCAAAAATAGGCCTCGGGAAAAATGTAAACGTCCGCCGGACTCAGAATGGGGCGAGAATTTGCGAGGCCGCTCCGTGGCCTTGGGGTGTGGGGCTGGCCCAACTTCGTCCGCCGGACTCGGACTGGGGCGAGACTGGCCCACAGCCGCTCCCCAAAACGAGCGCCCGAAGGCTGGGGCGCCAAGTTCGCCCAGCGGAAAAATGCCCAAAATTTGGGTGGGCTATAGCCTTGGGGTGTGGGGCTGGCCGGCTTCGCCCGCCGGACTCGGACTGGGGCGAGAGTTTGCGAGGCCCCTCCGTGTGCCAAAAATAGGCCGCGGGCACAGCCGCTCCCCAAAACGAGCGCCCGGAGGCTGGGGCGCCAAGTTCGTCCTGCGAAAAATGCCCAAAATTTGGGTGGGCTATAGCCTTGGGGTGTGGGGCTGGCCAACTTCGTCCGCCGGACTCGGAATAGGGCGAGACTTTGCGAGGCCCCGCCGTGTGCCAAAAATAGGCCGCGGGCACAGCCGCGCCCGAAGGCTGTGCCACCACATTCGTATGGAAAAGTTACGCAGTTTAAAAAAAAAAACACCTCAATCGGACCTCCGAGCACAGCCGCGCCCCAAAACGAGCGCCCGAAGGCTGGGGCGCCAAGTTCGTCCTGCGGAAAAATGCCCAAAATTTGGGTGGGCTATAGCCTTGGGGTGCGGGGCTGGCCAACTTCGTCCGCCGGACTCGGACTGGGGCGAGACTGTGCGAGGCCCCTCCGTGTGCCAAAAATAGGCCGCGGACACAGCCGCGCCCCCAAACGAGCGCCCGAAGGCTGGGGCGCCAAGTTCGCCCAGCGGAAAAATGCCCAAAATTTGTGTGGGCTATAGCCTTGGGGTGTGGGGCTGGCCAACTTCGTCCACCGGACTCGGAATGGGACGAGACTTTGCGAGGCCCCTCCGTGTGCCAAAAATAGGCCGCGGGCACAGCCGCCTCCGAAAGCTGGGGCGCCAAGTTCGTCCAGCGGAAAAATGCCCAAAATTTGGGTGGGCTATAGCCTTGGGGTGTGGGGCTTGCCAACTTCGTCCGCCGGACTCAGAATGGGGCGAGAATTTGCGAGGCCCCTCCGTGTGCCAAAAATAGGCCGCGGGCACAGCCGCTCCCCAAAACGAGCCCTCGAAGGCTGGGGCGCCAAGTTCGTCCTGCGGAAAAATGCCCAAAATTTGGGTGGGCTATAGCCTTGGGGTGTTGGGCTGGCCAACTTCGCCCGCCGGACTCGGAATGGGGCGAGACTTTGTGAGGCCCCTCCGTGTGCCAAAAATAGGCTGCTGGCACAGCCCCGCCCCAAAACCAGCGCCCGAAGGCTGGGGCGCCAAGTTCGTCCTGCGGAAAAATGCCCAAAATTTGGGTGGGCTATAGCCTTGGGGTGTGGGGCTGGCCAACTTCGTCCGCCGGACTCGGAATGGGACGAGACTTTGCGAGGCCCCTCCGTGTGCCAAAAATAGGCCGCGGGCACAGCCGCTCGCCAAAACGAGCACCCGAAGGCTGGGGCGCCAACTTCTTCCTGCGGAAAAATGCCCAAAATTTGGGTGGGCTATAGCCTTGGGGTGTGGGGCTGGCCAACTTCATCCGCCGGACTCGGAATGGGGTGAGACTTTGCGAGGCCCCTCCGTGTGCCAAAAATAGGCCGCGTGCACAGCCGCGCCCGAAGGCTGGGGCGCCAATTTCGTCCAGTGGAAAAATGCCCAAAATTTGGGTGGGCTATAGCCTTGGGGTGTGGGGCTTGCCAACTTCGTCCGCCGGACTCAGAATGGGGCGAGAATTTGCGAGGCCCCTCCGTGTGCCAAAAATAGGCCGCGGGCACAGCCGCTCCCCAAAACGAGCGCCCGAAGGCTGGGGCGCCAAGTTCGCCCTGCGGAAAAATGCCCAAAATTTGGGTGGGCTATAGCCTTGGGGTGTGGGGCTGGCCGGCTTCGCCCGCCGGACTCGGACTGGGGCGAGAGTTTGCGAGGCCCCTCCGTGTGCCAAAAATAGGCCGCGGGCACAGCCGCTCCCCAAAACGAGCGCCCGGAGGCTGGGGCGCCAAGTTCGTCCTGCGGAAAATGCCCAAAATTTGGGTGGGCTATAGCCTTGGGGTGTGGGGCTGGCCAACTTCGTCCGCCGGACTCGGAATAGGGCGAGACTTTGCGAGGCCCCGCCGTGTGCCAAAAATAGGCCGCGGGCACAGCCGCGCCCGAAGGCTGTGCCACCACATTCGTATGGAAAAGTTACGCAGTTTAAAAAAAAAAACACCTCAATCGGACCTCCGAGCACAGCCGCGCCCCAAAACGAGCGCCCGAAGGCTGGGGCGCCAAGTTCGTCCTGCGGAAAAATGCCCAAAATTTGGGTGGGCTATAGCCTTGGGGTGTGGGGCTGGCCAACTTGGTCCGCCGGACTCGGACTGAGGCGAGACTTTGCGAGGCCCCTCCGTGTGCCAAAAATAGGCCGCGGACACAGCCGCGCCCCCAAACGAGCGCCCGAAGGCTGGGGCGCCAAGTTCGCCCAGCGGAAAAATGCCCAAAATTTGCGTGGGCTATAGCCTTGGGGTGTGGGGCTGGCCAACTTCGTCCGCCGGACTCGGAATGGGACGAGACTTTGCGAGGCCCCTCCGTGTGCCAAAAATAGGCCGCGGGCACAGCCGCCTCCGAAAGCTGGGGCGCCAAGTTCGTCCAGTGGAAAAATGTCCAAAATTTGGGTGGGCTATAGCCTTGGGGTGTGGGGCTTGCCAACTTCGTCCGCCGGACTCAGAATGGGGCGAGAATTTGCGAGGCCCCTCCGTGTGCCAAAAATAGGCCGCGGGCGCAGCCGCTCTCCAAAACGAGCGCCCGAAGGCTGGGGCGCCAAGTTCGCCCTGCGGAAAAATGCCCAAAATTTGGGTGGGCTATAGCCTTGGGGTGTGGGGCTGGCCGGCTTCGCCCGCCGGACTCGGACTCGGGCGAGAGTTTGCGAGGCCCCTCCGTGTGCCAAAAATAGGCCGCGGGCACAGCCGCTCCCCAAAACGAGCGCACGGAGGCTGGGGCGCAAAGTTCGTCCTGCGGAAAATGCCCAAAATTTGGGTGGGCTATAGCCTTGGGGTGTGGGGCTGGCCAACTTCGTCGGCCGGACTCGGAATGGGGCGAGACTTTGCGAGGCCCCTCCGTGTGCCAAAAATAGGCCGCGGGCACAGCCGCTCACCAAAACGAGCGCCCGAAGGCTGGGTCGCCAAGTTCGTCCAGCGGAAAAATGCCCAAAATTTGGGTGGGCTATAGCCTTGGGGTGTTGGGCTGGCCAACTTCGTCCGCCGGACTCGGACTGGGGCGAGACTTTGCGAGGCCCCTCCGTGTGCCAAAAATAGGCCGCGGGCACAGCCGCTCGCCAAAACGAGCGCCCGAAGGCTGGTGCGCCAAGTTCGTCCTGCGGAAAAATGCCCAAAATTTGGGTGGGCTATAGCCTTGGGGTGTGGGGCTGGCCAACTTCGTCCGCCGGACTCGGAATGGGACGAGACTTTGCGAGGCCCCTCCGTGTGCCAAAAATAGGCCGCGGGCACAGCCGCCTCCGAAAGCTGGGGCGCCAAGTTCGTCCAGCGGAAGAATGCCCAAAATTTGGGTGGGCTATAGCCTTGGGGTGTGGGGCTTGCCAACTTCGTCCGCCGGACTCAGAATGGGGCGAGAATTTGCGAGGCCCCTCCGTGTGCCAAAAATAGGCCGCGGGCACAGCCGCTCCCCAAAACGAGCGCCCGAAGGCTGGGGCGCCAAGTTCGCCCTGCGGAAAAATGCCCAAAATTTGGGTGGGCTATAGCCTTGGGGTGTGGGGCTGGCCGGCTTCGCCCGCCGGACTCGGACTGGGGCGAGAGTTTGCGAGGCCCCTCCGTGTGCCAAAAATAGGCCGCGGGCACAGCCGCTCGCCAAAACGAGCGCCCGAAGGCTGGTGCGCCAAGTTCGTCCTGCGGAAAAATGCCCAAAATTTGGGTGGGCTATAGCCTTGGGGTGTGGGGCTGGCCAACTTCGTCCGCCGGACTCGGAATGGGACGAGACTTTGCGAGGCCCCTCCGTGTGCCAAAAATAGGCCGCGGGCACAGCCGCCTCCGAAAGCTGGGGCGCCAAGTTCGTCCAGCGGAAAAATGCCCAAAATTTGGGTGGGCTATAGCCTTGGGGTGTGGGGCTTGCCAACTTCGTCCGCCGGACTCAGAATGGGGCGAGAATTTGCGAGGCCCCTCCGTGTGCCAAAAATAGGCCGCGGGCACAGCCGCTCCCCAAAACGAGCGCCCGAAGGCTGGGGCGCCAAGTTCGCCCTGCGGAAAAATGCCCAAAATTTGGGTGGGCTATAGCCTTGGGGTGTGGGGCTGGCCGGCTTCGCCCGCCGGACTCGGACTGGGGCGAGAGTTTGCGAGGCCCCTCCGTGTGCCAAAAATAAGCCGCGGGCACAGCCGCTCCCCAAAACGAGCACACGGAGGCTGGGGCGCAAAGTTCGTCCTGCGGAAAATGCCCAAAATTTGGGTGGGCTATAGCCTTGGTGTGTGGGGCTGGCCAACTTCGTCCGCCGGACTCGGAATGGGGCGAGACTTTGCGAGGCCCCTCCGTGTGCCAAAAATAGGCCGCGGGCACAGCCGCTCCCCAAAACGAGCGCCCGAAGGCTGGGTCGCCAAGTTCGTCCAGCGGAAAAATGCCCAAAATTTGGGTGGGCTATAGCCTTGGGGTGTTGGGCTGGCCAACTTCGTCCGCCGGACTCGGACTGGGGCGAGACTTTGCGAGGCCCCTCCGTGTGCCAAAAATAGGCCGCGGGCACAGCCGCTCGCCAAAACGAGCGCCCGAAGGCTGGTGCGCCAAGTTCGTCCTGCGGAAAAATGCCCAAAATTTGGGTGGGCTATAGCCTTGGGGTGTGGGGCTGGCCAACTTCGTCCGCCGGACTCGGAATGGGACGAGACTTTGCGAGGCCCCTCCGTGTGCCAAAAATAGGCCGCGGGCACAGCCGCCTCCGAAAGCTGGGGCGCCAAGTTCGTCCAGCGGAAAAATGCCCAAAATTTGGGTGGGCTATAGCCTTGGGGTGTGGGGCTTGCCAACTTCGTCCGCCGGACTCAGAATGGGGCGAGAATTTGCGAGGCCCCTCCGTGTGCCAAAAATAGGCCGCGGGCGCAGCCGCTCCCCAAAACGAGCGCCCGAAGGCTGGGGCGCCAAGTTCGCCCTGCGGAAAAATGCCCAAAATTTGGGTGGGCTATAGCCTTGGGGTGTGGGGCTGGCCGGCTTCGCCCGCCGGACTCGGACTGGGGCGAGAGTTTGCGAGGCCCCTCCGTGTGCCAAAAATAGGCCGCGGGCACAGCCGCTCCCCAAAACGAGCGCACGGAGGCTGGGGCGCAAAGTTCGTCCTGCGGAAAATGCCCAAAATTTGGGTGGGCTATAGCCTTGGGGTGTGGGGCTGGCCAACTTCGTCCGCCGGACTCGGAATGGGGCGAGACTTTGCGAGGCCCCTCCGTGTGCCAAAAATAGGCCGCGGGCACAGCCGCTCCCCAAAACGAGCGCCCGAAGGCTGGGTCGCCAAGTTCGTCCAGCGGAAAAATGCCCAAAATTTGGGTGGGCTATAGCCTTGGGGTGTTGGGCTGGCCAACTTCGCCCGCCGGACTCGGACTGGGGCGAGGCTTTGCGAGGCCCCTCCGTGTGCCAAAAATAGGCCGCGGTCACAGCCGCTCGCCAAAACGAGCGCCCGAAGGCTGGGGCGCCAAGTTCGTCCTGCGGAAAAATGCCCAAAATTTGGGTGGGCTATAGCCTTGGGGTGTGGGGCTGGCCAACTTCGTCCGCCGGACTCAGAAATGGTCGAGACATTGCGAGGACCCTCCGTGTGCCAAAAATAGGCCGCGGGCACAGCCGCACCCCAAAACGAGGGCCCGAAGGCTGGGGCGCCATGTTCGTCCTGCGGAAAAATGCCCAAAATTTGGGTGGGCTATAGCCTTGGGGTGTGGAGCTGGCCAACTTCGTCCGCCGGACTGGCACTGGGGCGAGACTTTGCGAGGCCCCTCCGTGTGCCAAAAATAGGCCACGGGCACAGCCGCGCCCCAAAACGAGCGCCCGAAGGCTGGGGCGCCAAGTTCGTCCAGCGGAAAAATACCCAAAATTTGGGTGGGCTATAGCCTTGGGGTGTGGGGCTGGCCAACTTCGCCCGCCGGACTCGGAATGGGGCGAGACTTCGCGAGGCCCCTCCGTGTGCCAAAAATAGGCCGCGGGCACAGCCGCGCCCCAAAACGAGCGCCCGAAGGCTGGGGCCCCAAGTTCGTCCTGCGGAAAAATGCCCAAAATTTTGGTGGGCTATAGCCTTGGGGTGTGGGGCTGGCCAACTTCGTCCGCCGGACTCGGAATGGGGCGAGACTTTGCGAGGCCCCTCCGTGTGCCAAAAATAGGCCGCGGGCACCGCCGCGCCCCAAAACGAGCGCCTGAAGGCTAGGGCAAAAAAAATAGGTTTTAAAAATTCACATTATGAAAAATGTAAACACGGAATGCTAGTAACTATGGGCGCCAGCACAGAATCGGAGGCCCCAATCATGAGTTACGGTCCCTTCTTTGCGGCCCAGGGACGTATAGCACACGGCCCGAACCTAGCCGAACGCGTCTGCCGCATGCAAATCCCACCCCGCGGTCCCCCCCGGGCCATGAACTCGCCCCTCGGAGGGCCGAACCGGCCAAACGGCCCCGATCTTGTCCTTTGTTTGGCGGTCAAACCTCCGCGCGGCTACCCATCCATCCCGATGTCCCCGGACCACTGGTCCCGTGGGACAAAACGAAAATGGAATCGAAGCCCCCGATTGAACAGCGATAGCAGCGCCGAAAGGGACAGGACCACTTCCCACGCGGAAGGAAGCCACCCGCCCCAGCTTGGGGAGCTCGGCCTGCCTTGCGCGAGGGTGCTGTACGTGCCCCGTGAGGGTGCCGTGCAAGGCCAAAAATAAGTCTGGCTTGCTCGCAAGCGTCTGCTGCCTGCCCCGCGATTGTGGGTAGCTTGCCTTGGTCGAATATAGGCAGTCTCGCGCGCGGGCGGGCCTTACCTCGCTGCACTGTCCTGCTCGGGAACTTGCCTTAAAATTTGAAAAGAAGATACAAAGATTTAGCTCCAGCTTGAACCCTTTTCATGGAGGTCAAAATCACAAATAAAATTTCAAACCAACCACTGAGCCACCATGAATTGTTGTAACTTTGGGCACAAATATTATTTAAATGGAAAAGTAAAACATAAATTAATAATAAAACAAATAATTAACGATTTCACATCTTAATTGGATATTTAAGTTGTTTTCTATGGTCGAATCAAAATTAAAATGTCTTAGGGTAAAAAAAATTAGGTTTAATAAGTTCGTGGTACAAAAAATGTGTCAAAACATGAGAAAATTGTAAAATTATGGGTTCAAAAAGCCCCCCAAGCTCCTTCGGAACTTGACCACCACATTCGTATCGAAAAGTTACGCAGTTTAAAAAAAAACACCTCAATCGGACCTCCGAGCACAGCCGCGCCCCAAAACGAGCGCCCAAAGGCTGGGGCGCCAAGTTCGTCCTGCGGAAAAATGCCCAAAATTTGGGTGGGCTATAGCCTTGGGGTGTGGGGCTGGCCCACTTCGTCCGCCAGACTCGGACTGGGGCGAGACTTTGCGAGGCCCCTCCGTGTGCCAAAAATAGGCCGCGGGCACAGCTGCTCCCCAAAACGAGCGCCCGAAGGCTGCGGCGCCAAGTTCGTCCTGCGGAAAAATGCCCAAAATTTGGGTGGGCTATAGCCTTGGGGTGTGGGGCTGGCCAACTTCGGCCGCCGGACTCGGACTGGGGCGAGACTTTGCGAGGCCCCTCCGTGTGCCGAAAAATAGGCCGCGGGCACAGCCGCTCCCCAAAACGAGCGCTCGAAGGCTGGGGCGCCAAGTTCGTCCTGCGGAAAAATGCCCAAATTTTGGGTGGGCTATAGCCTTGGGGTGTGCGGCTGGCCAACTTCGCCCGCCGGACTCGGAATGGGGCGAGACTTTGCGTGGCCCCTCCGTGTGCCAAAAATAGGCCGGGGGCACAGCCGCGCCCCAAAACGAGCGCCCGACGGCTGGGGCGCCAAGTTCGTCCTGCGGAAAAATGCCCAAAATTTGGGTGGGCTATAGCCTTGGGGTGTGGGGCTGGCCAACTTCGCCCGCCGGACTCGGAATGGGGCGAGACTTTGCGAGGCCCCTCCGTGCGCCAAAAATAGGCCGCGGGCACAGCCGCTCCCCAAAACGAGCGCTCGAAGGCTGGGGCGCCAAGTTCGTCCAGCGGAAAAATGCCCAAAATTTGGGTGGGCTATAGCCTTGGGGTTTGGGGCTGGCCTACTTCGCCCGCCGGATGTTGAGTGTTAGAAAGTGCATATTTATAAAGGAGAAATCGTTATTTTATATATCAAGTATTGCTAACAACCGTTACTTTTATGTGTTTAAATTTCTTGTACTTTAATTATGTGTGTTTTATTTTAATTAAGTATTTGATGTATTTTAGGGGTATCATAGTCATTTCACAATAAACGAGAGATCAAATGGCAAAACGGACATCATTTTTGAACTCAGGACGGTCGGAAAGCTTAGGAGGAGTATAAAAGGAAAAATGATACTGTTCACACGTACGGTACTGTTCACATGTACGGTACTATTCACATATACGGATACTGTTGGCGTTACTGTGCAAATAGTGGCTGTTGACTGTACTGTGCAAATAGTGGCTGATGACGTGGCGAAATCCTGAGCGTCCAAATTGTTTTTAATCCGATGGCCATGATTTACTCGATGTAACTATAAAAAGGGGGCCTCCTCCCCCTAATTTGGTACCTCTGAATCCATTTTTGGGATTCATTTTCTGTAATTCTCTCTCTATCTTGTAGTTTCTATGTATTTTAATAAATTCCCATTTTGCCCCTAGTTCAACTATGAGTGGCTAATTTTCTTTCAAGCTTGGGTTGAAGGTGAAGTCTCAACATGTGTCATGGGCTTGATTTGGTAAATTTATTTTCTCTTCCCCTCTAGTTTTTGTGGATGTTTTGACTTCTCGTCGACAAATAATACTAATCTTATCTAGTACTGCCTTGGTTTCACCGGCTCCCTAGTATAAGGTTATTATTATTTGGCACGATAAGCCCTTAGCACCATATTTATTAGAGCGTGGTTCATGAGGTGTGGATTTCCCTCTCATGATTTAATTGGTATTAATATGGAATATTTAGCCCATGATGCATGTTGATACGGATCCAGATACCCAAGTACGTCATCTCCATAGATTTATCTTCAATTTATTATTGCCATTTAAATTCCAATTTTAGAATTTATTCTCGTCATTTTAATTTAAGTTTTAGGATAATCAAAATCATTTTCATCAATCCAACCACCCATTTACAGAATTAATTCTATAAATAATTAAAATCCACCTCTTCGTGGGATCGACACTCGCACCATTAAGCTATACTACAACAGATTCGTGCGCTTGCGAGTTCAATAAAATTTGCACAACAAGTTTTTGGCGCCGTTGCCGGGGAGGTAAGTAATTTTAATTCATAGAATTAATTTTTGTGAATATTTCCATTTAATTTTCTTTTGTATTTTTTTTTTTGAATCTACACTTAGAGGTTAGTATTTCTTTTCTTTTTCTCTACTTTAAATTATGTAATTTAATTTTCAAGTTAATTTTTATTTCTTCTTTGTCATTTTTATTTATCTTATTAATTTATTTTTAGTTAGTTTATTTCACGTATTTGTTCTTGTGTTTTTATAGTAAGTTTGTAATAGCGCAACAAGGTTAGTATCGTAATTTCTCCTTCTTCTTTATTTGTTTTGCTCTTATTTTTATTTTTATTTTATTTGTTTTGTTTTTCATTTATTCTTGTATTTCTTGTATGCATGGTCGTAGGTCATTATTACCTAATCTTGAACCTATAGACCTTGAACTTGAGAAAACACTCCGCACACACATTAAAAATAAAATGGATTTACAAGCACCACAGGAGAGGCCATTTAAGGACTACTTTAGTCCCTTAGCTAATTTGAGCACATCATGCATACGGTACCCAAATGTAGCTGCTAGGAGTTTTGAATTAAAACCTAGTGTGCTAAATTGTCTCCCCACGTTCTATGGCTTAGAAAATGAGGACCCATACAATCATTTGAATGATTTTCATGCAATTTGTCAAACATTTAAATATGAGAATTTTTCAGATGATGATGTAAAACTTAGATTATTCCCATTTTCTTTAAAGGATAGAGCTCGTTCATGGCTTAATACATTACCTGCTAATAGTATTGCATCATGGGAACAAATGGTTACAAAATTTTTAAATAAATATTTCCCAGTTCATAAAACAAATGCTATTCGCAGGGAAATCTCGGAGTTTACCCAGAGAGATGACGAGCAGTTTTTCGAAACATGGGAGCGATTCAATGGGCTACTCTTGAAGTGTCCACATCATGGGTACGAGAAATGGCACCAATGCCAATACTTTTTGGAGGGATTATTGCCGAATGTGCAAGAATGGCTAATGGCGACAAGTGGAGGAGAGCTAATGTCAAAAAGTGCATCAGAGATTTGGGAATTCTTCCAGCGACAAGCAGATAATTCCCAACAACGGAGTCGATCACTCAGGAATACCAGAAGGGTTAAGGGAGTGAATGAGGTTCACATTGGCGAATCCAATTCGGAAATCAAAGAAGTCAAAGCAATAATTGAAGGTCTTGCTCGACAAATAACATCATTATCGACTGCTAAATCAACAGAGCCACATGACCTTGACTCATATCCAGATCAAGCCAATGCCATAGGAGTAATGAGAAAATCATCAAATTACAACCCATACTCCAACACATATAACCCTGGATGGAGAGACCACCCCAATTTTTCATGGTCTCAAGGATTCCAACAAAATGAACCAGCAGCTCCAGCTCCACCAATGCAACCAATTGCTTAAAATCCTCAAGCCTCTCAGCCACCATTCAGACCATACAATCAGAATCAGAACCAGAACTACTCTCAACCTAGACCATGGGAGGATGCATTCCAGAATCTTAGGAATGTTACTCACTCCATGATTGAGCAACAGAACCGCACCATTGATGGACTACGCAATGAGTTGAGAGCGGGTTTCAACTCACAAGCTCAATCAATTTCAAACCTTGAGAAGATGGTGGGACAACTTGCTTCTTCAGTTCAGACTTTGGCAATGACTGTTGAGAAAGGTAAATTTCCAAGTCAACCAGTGCCTAACCCTAAAGGAGTGCATGAAGCAAGTAGCAGTTCACCACAGCAGCATGGAGAGGTCAAAGCTGTCATGACCTTGCGGAAAGGAAAAGAAGTCGACAATAAAGTGGAGATGCCAGTAACGAAAGACAATCAAATTGTACCTGTGAGTGTTGAGGACTCATCACCGGAGGAAAAAGAAGAAACAAACCCTCGAGAATATGTTCCCAAAGCTCCATTTCCTCAGAGGTTAGCAAAAGGAAAAAAGGGAAAATCCACAGGTGAGATTCTCGAAATTTTCAAACAGGTAAGTGTTAACATCCCATTACTTGATGCTATTAAACAAGTTCCATCTTATGCCAAGTTTCTTAAAGATCTGTGTACTAAAAAGAGAAATATGCATGTTCAAAAGAAGGCATTTTTAACAGAAAACGTTAGTTCTATACTCCAACATAAAATTCCTTTAAAATGCAAAGATCCAGGTTCCCCCACTATCTCATGTAGTATAGGGAACCACACAATTGAGAATGCTTTGTTGGATTTAGGAGCTAGTGTAAATTTGTTGCCTTATTCTGTTTTCATGAAACTTGGACTGGGAGAATTACACCCAACTCCAGTGGTGTTACAACTTGCAGATCGGTCCACGAAAATACCTCGTGGTATTGTGGAGGACATGCTTATCCAGGTAGACAAGTTTTATTTTCCTGTTGACTTCATTGTAATTGACACTCAACCAATACAGGATTCAAGAAAGCACATCCCCATTATCCTAGGCCGACCTTTCTTGGCAACTGCGGATGCTCATATTCAATGCAGAACTGGAAATATGCAGTTGTCCTTCGGCAACATGACTATGGAGCTGAACATCTTCAATATTGCCAAACAACCTCACAACACAGATGATGGAATTGTTGATGTGGACTTAATTGAAGCATTAATTGATAACTCTTTTGTTTCAAACCTTAGTGATGATCCTTTACAAACATGTTTAACACACTTTGGTTTGGATTTTGATATTGACAGATCGGTCGATGAGGTCAACGCCCTACTTGACTCAGCACCATCTATGGACACTAATAAATGGAAGCCAAGAGTTGAACAACTAGCGCCATCAGAGAAGAAACTCATTCCATCATCAGAATCACCACCGAAACTCGAGCTCAAACCACTGCCCAGCACTTTGGAATATGCATTTTTGGGGGACGAAAGTACTTTACCGGTAATCATCTCATCATCCCTCAATGACGAACAAAAAGGTAAGTTGTTGGATGTTTTAAAAGAACACAAAGGAGCATTAGGATGGACCATAGCGGATATAAAAGGTATAAATCCAGTAGACTGCATGCATTACATTCACCTTGATGAAAATGCTAAATCTACTAGGGAAATGCAACGTCGGTTGAATCCTAATATGAAAGAAGTTGTTAGAACAGAAGTCCTTAAGCTATTGGACGCAGGTATCATTTACCCAATTTCTGATAGTTCATGGGTCAGTCCTGTTCAAGTTGTCCCCAAAAAGTCAGGAGTCACTGTAGTTACGAATGCCGATAATGAATTGATACCAACTAGAGTAACTACAGGATGGCGTGTATGCATTGATTATAGGAAGTTGAATTCTGTCACACGTAAAGACCATTTTCCTTTACCATTCATCGATCAAATGCTTGATAGGTTAGCAGGTCACGAATTTTATTGCTTTCTAGATGGCTACTCAGGATATAATCAGATTCCCATAGCACCAAAAGATCAAGAGAAGACCACTTTCACTTGCCCTTTTGGCACTTTTGCATATAGGAGAATGCCATTTGGATTATGTAATGCACCTGCTACATTTCAACGATGCATGTTAAGCATTTTTTCTGATATGGTTGAACGATTCCTTGAGGTCTTTATGGATGACTTTTCTGTCTTTGCTGATTCATTTGATCAATGTTTACGTCATCTAACACTAGTTCTGCAGAGATGTATCGAAAAGAACTTGGTCTTAAATTGGGAAAAGTGTCATTTTATGGTAACACAAGGTATTGTTCTTGGTCACATCATTTCAAGCAAAGGTATTGAGGTTCACAAAGCCAAGGTGGATCTCATTTCTAATCTTCCTCCACCCAAAACAGTCAGAGAAGTAAGATCTTTCCTTGGGCATGCTGGTTTTTACAGACGTTTCATTAAAGATTTTAGCAAAGTTTCTAGACCCTTATGCAATTTACTTGCTAAGGATGCACCTTTTATCTTTAATGATTCATGTCTTGTGGCTTTTGAAAAAATAAAGCAATTGTTGACAACATCACCCATCATTCAGCCCCCAAACTGGAGCTTACCATTTGAGCTCATGTGTGATGCATCTGATTATGCAGTAGGAGCAGTATTAGGACAAAGAGTTGATCGAATTCCCCATGTTATTTATTATGCTAGTATGACATTGAATGATGCACAGTTGAACTATTCAACTACTGAAAAAGAAATGCTAGCAGTAGTGTTTGCATTGGAAAAATTTCGATCTTATCTCATTGGTTGTAAAATAATTGTGTTCACAGATCATGCTGCTCTGAAATATCTTCTCACGAAGAAAGATGCAAAAGCTAGACTAATTCGTTGGGTGTTACTTTTGCAGGAATTTGACTTGGAATTCAAAGATAAGAAAGGCACAGAAAATGTTGTGGCGGACCATCTCTCTCGTCTTCATTTTGACACAATTACAGAGCCACTAACATTGAATGAGTCCTTTCCAGATGAACAATTAATGAGTGTGGAAGTTTTACCTTGGTATGCTGATATAGTTAATTATCTTGTTACAGGCAAACTTCCAGAGCATTGGACTAAGCAAGACAAGGCCAAATTCTTTGCAGAAATAAAGAATTTCTTTTGGGATGACCCATATTTGTTCAAATATTGTGCAGACCAAATTGTCAGACGATGTGTCCCAGAAAATGAAATTCAGAATATCCTTTCATTCTGCCATGAACAAGCTTGTGGAGGCCATTTCAGTGCTAAGAAAACAGCGACTAAAGTTTTACAATGTGGTTTCTATTGGCCAACTATATTTCGAGAGGCTTATACTTTTTGTTCTTCATGTGATAGGTGTCAACGAATGGGGAGCATTACACGAAGGAACATGATGCCACTAAATCCAATTTTAGTGGTTGAGATTTTTGACGTATGGGGTATCGACTTCATGGGACCCTTTCCCCCTTCTTTTGGCCATCAATACATCTTGGTAGCTGTTGATTACGTATCGAAATGGGTAGAAGCGATTCCATGCAGAACTAATGATCACAAAGTGGTGATAGGGTTTTTGAAAAGTAACATTGTTTCATGCTTTGGATTCCCTCGAGCGATAATCAGTGATGGTGGTGCCCACTTTTGCAATAAAGCATTCAAAGCTCTTTTGACAAAGTATTCAATCACTCATAAAGTGGCGACCCCGTATCATCCGCAAACCAGTGGCCAAGTGGAGATCTCCAATCGAGAACTAAAGCACATATTAGAAAAGACGGTGAGGCCGGACAGAAAAGATTGGTCATTAAGACTTGATGACGCATTATGGGCATATAGAACGGCTTTCAAGACCCCGATTGGGATGTCACCCTATAGGCTAGTGTATGGAAAAGCTTGCCACCTACCTGTGGAACTCGAGCATCGTGCATATTGGGCTATCAAGAAATTCAATTTCGACATGCATCAAGCCAGCTCAGAAAGAAGATTACAACTGGCAGAACTTGAAGAAATTCGCAATGACGCGTACGAAAATGCCAAAATTTACAAGCAACGAATGAAAGTCTTCCATGACAAGCATATTATGAGAAAATCTTTCACTCCAGGTCAGAAAGTGCTTTTATTCAACTCTCGCTTGCACCTATTCCCAGGTAAGTTACGCTCTCGTTGGTCTGGTCCATTTATTGTTCATACTGTTTTTCCACATGGGGCAATTGAAATTAAGGACCCAAAGAACGGTGTCACGTTTAAAGTTAATGGTCAAAGATTAAAGCCATATCTAGAATACCAACCACATGGAGAAGACACCGAAATAAATTTGAGTGACCCACCAGATTTGAATTGATTTTTTCTTTTCGGTGGTTTGACTTTTCTTTCTTTATTTATTTTTATTCTTTTGCTAATTGAATTTATTTTTGCATAAGTGTGTTTCTTTTGTCATTAACTTTTCTTTTATCATTGTTAATCATGAGTCTCTTACTTAGACCGTTCCTCCTGAACATTCTTAAACCACTTCAACGTGTCAAAACTCATCTCAAAAGACAGATTCACTCTTGTAAAACACATCGCATTTGGGCTCTACAACCACCAGAGTTGGTAGCCTATGTTGAGGGTTTAGAACGCCAACTCAGAGATATTGAGAAAAGTGTTTTCGACATCCAGTTGGAGCTTGAGGTAAATTCAATAAGAGGACGATTTTAATTTTCTTTGTGTGTTTCAATTTGTTTTTCTGTTTGTGTGCTTTAGTTTGTTACCCCGGTGAAGTGGCGGATAACGGTACTCCGTGACAATCAAGTCGGTTACTTTAGTTTCCCATAATAACTGATATTCTGAGGTGAAAGAATGGACAGAACCGAGATTCTAGCGAAGCTTCACAAGCGATTCCCTTCACTCCCTCAGAATGCCCTCCTTACGATCTACAAAACTCGGTCCGAACGCATGCGACTGCTCATGAGGAATAACATACCTGCTGACATCCGTTGGTTAATTGAAGCAAAAGTACGATTGGCAGGTGAGTTACCTCCAAAATTTATTGCATACATGCCTGGTTGTGGGAAAGGAAACTATGCAAGAAAACGACGAGCTCGAAGAATTTCTGTTGCTTGTCATAAGTGTGCCTGAATGAATTGCAATAAAAACCGATGTTCTTTAGGAATGGTATCTGATAACAGGGAAGATAAAATTCAATTCATTAGGGATGGCTTGAATAAGGAGTCATTGGATGATATCCTTTTGTCTCTTGAAACGCATCCCAGTGGATATGTGCAAGGAGCGATTCTCCAGTTATGGCCATTATTCCAGAAAGAACATGCACGATATAGTCTCGGGAATCTGACTATAAAAGACCCTGTTTGCCAGTTTATAAGAAAATTGGATGGGAAGCCTATCCTCGACCCATAGAGGGCGTTCAAGCCGTTTCTGGACGTAAAACCAGAGGAAGATGTGAGCCACAGTCGCAACTACCTGTAAATATCCTTTTACTTTACTGTTATTTTAATTTATTTCACTGTTGCTTTATCAGTGCATTATTGTCTTTAATAATTTTCTTACTGTTTGTTTGTACTGTTTGCTTTTTGACTATCGAGCCATGTGCTTTACGCGTTTTTGACATTGACCCGCCACCTCATACACAGTTGTGATCCATTGTCACCAAGAATCTTAAATATGACTTTTTGTTAAGCACTCACAAATTGTTTTTGAGAAATATCCCAATGGCAGCTACTCCCAATAGACAATTCAAGAACATTTGTGTGCTTTCTGGATTTACCTATGGCAAACATAAAGAGTTCGTTGATGTAGCCATAGATCTTGGTCGAAACATAGCAGAGAGAAAATTACACTTAGTGTATGGAGGAGGTAACCGAGGATTATCAAAATTGGTCTCAGAAGCTGCTCTTGTCAGAGGAAGCCAAGCGTTAGGCATCATCCCTAGAGTCCTAAAACCTTTGGGCAGTATGTCTGACTCCACGACTGGAGAAGAATTAGTCGTCTCAGGTATGCAAGAACGAATTACAGAAATGCTTGATCACGCTGATGCTTTTATTTTCCTTCCAGGAGATCTTGCAACATTAGAGGCACTTATCACACTAGCATCTTGGGCCCAACTGCACATTCACCAGAAACCCATCGGTTTGTTAAATGTCAATAATTTTTATGATGGCTTTATCGCATTTCTTAACCATGCAATAAAAAACTACTTTATTCCTTCCAGTGCGAAAAAACTTTTTATTTGTGCTCACACTGCTAATGAGCTACTTGACATGTTACAAGCTTATAAACCAGAGCCAGACCCCTGGAGCTTTGTGTTGGAGCGTTCAAATGATGATGGTAACAATAGCCGCAGTAAGAAGTACAAATTAGATTTAACTCTTCGCCTGTAAATATTTTCTTCTGTGTTGCACCAACCAGGTGATGTCTTCTAAACTCTACTTCTTTTCTTTAAAACATTGAGGACAATGTTTCGTTCTGGTTGGGGGGAGGGAATAATGGACAATTGTGGAATCTTGGTTAAGTTTTTACTAATTTTTTGTTGTAGAAACTAACTGTTGCTAACTTTTTGTGTTGAAGATGGCTGAATATGGAGTGTAGTGACTCTAGAAACGCATCTTCATTGTTTGAAAATAAAAAAATAAAAAAATAAAAATTTAAAAAAAAATTTCATATATTTTCTTTTTCTTTGTTATGTTTTGATGTTCATTTTTCTTTTTCTTTTTAATTTCTCCTTTATAAATATACATTTTCCAACAAAAATTTTTTGAGTAAAAGATGGCTGAATATAGAGTGTAGTGCCTCTAGAAACGCATCTTCTTAAAAAAAAAATTCATTTTCTATCATTTTCTAATTAATTTTTCAGCATCATTTTCACATTTCTGCATGCATATTTTCTTTTTACGTTTAGAATAGGTTGGGGGGTAGGGTGTTGTTTAAAAAAAAAAAAATTTTTTTTTGTTTTAACATTGGATAACATGATGATTTCAAATTTTAGTATTTGTATTATCTTTAGTCTAAAGTGATGTTACACTATGTTTGCTACTCTATATGTTGATGTCGGAGACAAATATGAGTTGCTTGAAGGAATGAACATGTCATAATAAATACCAAGTGAGTTTTTGAGCCTATCATTTTTCTTGGAGAGTAACCCTTTTGCCCATTCTTTATACAGCTTAGCAGTTTATTATTGTGTACACGATCTCTAGATTGCTTTTGAGTTAACCCTAAAAAAAAAAAAAAAAAAAAGAATGTGTTGTTACATTTGGAAGCCCATTTGATTAGTAGATATGGAAGATTATTTAGAGTCCTAAAAGATGATGGAAAGGCCCTCTTTGATCCGTTTGAGCCTTTGTAGCCATCCCTTGTATGAATATCTATAGTTAGCCCTTTTGAGCCTTTAAAAAAAAAAAACTTTTCTTTCTCAACTTATTATCTTGACCCACTCCGATTTGGAGTATTACCCAATATCTTACAAGATCCATCACCTTTTTATGTTTGAGAAAATTGTAAATAAATATTTTGTATATTAAAGTTATGCCTAGTTCAAAAAAAAAAAAGAGAGAGAAACAAAAATTGTTGCTTAAAAAAAAAACAACAATAATAGGTGAAATCCACCTTGCAACTTTCAAAAAAAAAAATTCTATGCATTTTTCTCAAACATGCATTTTGTCTTCCTTATTTCCCTTCTTTGTTAGCTATGTCCCTAGCCTACGTTACGTCCTAATAAAAGTCCTTCTTGATTTTAGGGAACTATAATCTGAAGTAGAAGCTAGTTATATGGGCTAAAAAAATGTAGTGATGCATAAAAAAAAATAAAAAAATAATAATAATAAATAAAATGGGTTGACTAGCATTTTTATTTGACTGGAGATCGTATTATTTCTAAGTTAAGGGCATATTTCTTTTTGGTGAGAGCATGTGAGACCACTTCTTATTATTTTCTCTCAATTACCATTCATTGGAATGACTATTTTTATTTGGGTTTAATTTCTTTGTGAGAGTGTCACTATTTCCAGTGAGATTTTGGGGTTTAACATGTCATTCTTAAAGGTAGCTACAACAAAGTCTACTGGGCTGATTCATGTGGATGGTTGATGTGGGTGTGATGTTTCTTTAAACTTGAGATAATGCTTATACTTTTATTTAATTGTTATCATTAATCTGATTGAATAAAAAGAGGTTTAAAAAAAATCATTTTTTTTGAATTTTTGTTTTCGCTTTATTTGCTAGGGACTAGCAATAAGCTGGTCGGGGGGTGTGTTGAGTGTTAGAAAGTGCATATTTATAAAGGAGAAATCGTTATTTTATATATCAAGTATTGCTAACAACCGTTACTTTTATGTGTTTAAATTTCTTGTACTTTAATTATGTGTGTTTTATTTTAATTAAGTATTTGATGTATTTTAGGGGTATCATAGTCATTTCACAATAAACGAGAGATCAAATGGCAAAACGGACATCATTTTTGAACTCAGGACGGTCGAAAAGCTTAGGAGGAGTATAAAAGGAAAAATGATACTGTTCACACGTACGGAACTGTTCACATGTACGGTACTATTCACATATACGGGTACTGTTGGCGTTACTGTGCAAATAGTGGCTGTTGACTGTACTGTGCAAATAGTGGCGGTTGACGTGGCGAAATCCTGAGAGTCCAAACTGTTTTTAATCCGATGGCCATGATTTACTCGATGTAACTATAAAAAGGGGGCCTCCCCCCCCTAATTTGGTACCTCTGAATCCATTTTTGGGATTCATTTTCTGTAATTCTCTCTCTATCTTGTAGTTTCTATGTATTTTAATAAATTCCCATTTTGCCCCTAGTTCAACTATGAGTGGCTAATTTTCTTTCAAGCTTGGGTTGAAGGTGAAGTCTCAACATGTGTCATGGGCTTGATTTGGTAAATTTATTTTCTCTTCCCCTCTAGTTTTTGTGGATGTTTTGACTTCTCGTCGACAAATAATACTAATCTTATCTAGTACTGCCTTGGTTTCACCGGCTCCCTAGTATAAGGTTATTATTATTTGGCACGATAAGCCCTTAGCACCATATTTATTAGAGCGTGGTTCATGAGGTGTGGATTTCCCTCTCATGATTTAATTGGTATTAATATGGAATATTTAGCCCATGATGCATGTTGATACGGATCCAGATACCCAAGTACGTCATCTCCATAGATTTATCTTCAATTTATTATTGCCATTTAAATTCCAATTTTAGAATTTATTCTCGTCATTTTAATTTAAGTTTTAGGATAATCAAAATCATTTTCATCAATCCAACCACCCATTTACAGAATTAATTCTATAAATAATTAAAATCCATCTCCTCGTGGGATCGACACTCGCACCATTAAGCTATACTACAACAGATTCGTGCGCTTGCGAGTTCAATAAAATTTGCACAACACCGGACTCGGAATGGGGCGAGACTTTGCGAGGCCCCTCCGTGTGCCAAAAATAGGCTGCGGACACAGGCGCGCCCCAAAACGAGCGCCCGAAGCCTGGGGCGCCAAGTTCGTCCAGCGGAAAAATGCCCAAAATTTGGGTGGGCTATAGCCTTGGGGTGTGGGGCTGGCCAACTTCGCCCGCCGGACTCGGAATGGGGCGATACTTTGCGAGGCCCCTCCGTGTGCCAAAAATAGGCCGCGGGCACAGCCGCGCCCAAAAACGAGCGCCCGAAGGCTGGGGCGCCAAGTTCGCCCAGCGGAAAAATGCCCAAAATTTGGGTGGGCTATAGCCTTGGGGTGTGGGGCTGGCCAACTTCGTCCGCCGGACTCAGAATGGGGCGAGACTTTGCGAGGCCCCTCCGTGTGCCAAAAATAGGCCGCGGGCACAGCCGCTCCCCAAAACGAGCGCTCGAAGGCCGGGGCGCCAAGTTCGTCCTGCGGAAAAATGCCCAAAATTTGGGTGGGCTATAGCCTTGGGGTGTTGGGCTGGCCAACTTCGCCCGCCGGACTCGGAATGGGGCGAGACTTTGCGAGGCCCCTCCGTGTGCCAAAAATAGGCCGCGGGAACAGCCGCGCCCCAAAACGAGCGCCCGAAGGCTGGGGCGCCAAGTTCGTCCTGCGGAAAAATGCCAAAAATTTGGGTGGGCTATAGCCTTGGGTGTGGGGCTGGCCAACTTCGCCCGCCGGACTCGGAATGGGGCGAGACATTGCGAGGCCCCTCCGTGTGCCAAAAATAGGCCGCGGGCACAGCCGCGCCCCAAAACGAGCGCCCGAAGGCTGGGGCGCCAAGTTCGTCCAGCGGAAAAATGCCCAAAATTTGGGTGGGCTATAGCCTTGGGGTGTGGGGCTGGCCAACTTCGCCCGCCGGACTCGGAATGGGGCGAGACATTGCGAGGCCCCTCCGTGTGCCAAAAATAGGCCGCGGCCACAGCCGCTCCCCAAAACGAGCGCCCGAAGGCTGGGGCGCCAAGTTCGTCCAGCGGAAAAATGCCCAAAATTTGGGTGGGCTATAGCCTTGGGGTGTGGGGCTGGCCAACTTCGCCCGCCGGACTCGGAATGGGGCGAGACATTGCGAGGCCCCTCCGTGTGCCAAAAATAGGCCGCGGACACAGCCGCGCCCCAAAACGAGCGCCCGAAGGCTGGGGCGCCAAGTTCGTCCTGCGGAAAAATGCCCAAAATTTGGGTGGGCTATAGCCCTGGGGTGTGGGGCTGGCCCACTTTGTCCGCCGGACTCGGAATGGGGCGAGACTTTGCGAGGCCCCTCCGTGTGCCAAAAATAGGCCGCGGGCACAGCCGCGCCCCAAACGAGCGCCCGAAGGCTGTGGCGCCAAGTTCGTCCAGCGGAAAAATGCCCAAAATTTGGGTGGGCTATAGCCTTGGGGTGTGGGGCTGGCCAACTTCGCCCGCCGGACTCGGAATGGGGCGAGACATTGCGAGGCCCCTCCGTGTGCCAAAAATAGGCCGCGGGCACAGCCGCTCCCCAAAACAAGCCCTCGAAGGCTGGGGCGCCAAGTTCGTCCTGCGGAAAAATGCCCAAAATTTGGGTGGGCTATAGCCTTGGGGTGTTGGGCTGGCCAACTTCGCCCGCCGGACTCGGAATGGGGCGAGACTTTGTGAGGCCCCTCCGTGTGCCAAAAATAGGCTGCTGGCACAGCCCCGCCCCAAAACCAGCGCCCGAAGGCTGGGGCGCCAAGTTCGTCCTGCGGAAAAATGCCCAAAATTTGGGTGGGCTATAGCCTTGGGGTGTGGGGCTGGCCAACTTCGTCCGCCGGACTCGGAATGGGACGAGACTTTGCGAGGCCCCTCCGTGTGCCAAAAATAGGCCGCGGGCACAGCCGCTCGCCAAAACGAGCACCCGAAGGCTGGGGCGCCAACTTCTTCCTGCGGAAAAATGCCCAAAATTTGGGTGGGCTATAGCCTTGGGGTGTGGGGCTGGCCAACTTCGCCCGCCGGACTCGGAATGGGGCGAGACATTGCGAGGCCCCTCCGTGTGCCAAAAATAGGCCGCGGACACAGCCGCGCCCCCAAACGAGCGCCCGAAGGCTGGGGCGCCAAGTTCGCCCAGCGGAAAAATGCCCAAAATTTGGGTGGGCTATAGGCTTGGGGTGTGGGGCTGGCCAACTTCGTCCGCCGGACTCAGAATGGGGCGAGACTTTGTGAGGCCCGTCCATGGGCCAAAAATAGGCCGCGGGCACAGCCGCTCCCCAAAACGAGCACTCGAAGGCTGGGGCGCCAAGTTCGTCCTGCGGAAAAATGCCCAAAATTTGGGTGGGCCATAGCGTTGTGGTGTTGGGCTGGCCAACTTCGCCCGCCGGACTCGGAATGGGGCGAGACTTAGCGAGGCCCCTCCGTGTGCCAAAAATAGGCCGCGGGCACAGCCCCGCCCCAAAACGAGCGCCCGAAGGCTGGGGCGCCAAGTTCGTCCTGCGGAAAAATGCCCAAAATTTGGGTGGGCTATAGCCTTGGGGTGTGGGGCTGGCCAACTTCGTCCGCCGGACTTGGAATGGGACGAGACTTTGCGAGGCCCCTCCGTGAGCCAAAAATAGGCCGCGGGCACAGCCGCGCCCCAAAACGAGCGCCGAAGATTGGGGCGCCAAGTTCGTCCAGCGGAAAAATGCCCAAAATTTGGGTGGGCTATAGCCTTGGGGTGTGGGGCTGCCCAAATTCGTCCGCCGGACTCGGAATGGGGTGAGACTTTGCGAGGCCCCTGCGTGTGCCAAAAATAGGCCGCGTGCACAGCCGCGCCCGAAGGCTGGGGCCCCACGCCCGAAGGCTGGGGCGCCAAGTTCGTCCAGCGGAAAAATGACCAAAATTTGGGTGGGCTATAGCCTTGGGGTGTGGGGCTTGCCAACTTCGTCCGCCGGACTCAGAATGGGGCGAGAAATTGCGAGGCCCCTCCGTGTGCCAAAAATAGGCCGCGGGCACAGCCGCTTCCCAAAACGAGCGCCCGAAGGCTGGGGCGCCAAGTTCGCCCTGCGGAAAAATGCCCAATATTTGGGTGGGCTATAGCCTTGGGGTGTGGGGCTGGCCAGCTTCGCCCGCCGGACTCGGACTGGGGCGAGACTTTGCGAGGCCCATCTGTGTGCCAAAAATAGGCCGCGGGCACAGCCGCTCGCCAAAACGAGCGCCCGAAGGCTGGGGCGCCAAGTTCTTCCTGCGGAAAAATGCCCAAAATTTGTGTGGGCTATAGCCTTGGGGTGTGGGGCTGGCCCACTTCGTCTGCCGGACTCGGAATGGGGTGAGACTTTGCGAGGCCCCTCCGTGTGCCAAAAATAGGCCGCGTGCACAGCCGCGCCCGAAGGCTGGGGCGCCAAGTTCGTCCAGCGGAAAAATGCCCAAAATTTGGGTGGGCTATAACCTTGGGGTGTGGGGCTTGCCAACTTCGTCCGCCGGACTCAGAATGGGGCGAGAATTTGCGAGGCCCCTCCGTGTGCCAAAAATAGCCCGCTGGCACAGCCGCTCCCCAAAACGAGCGCCCGAAGGCTGGGGCGCAAAGTTCGTCCTGCGGAAAAATGCCCAAAATTTGGGTGGGCTACAGCCTTGGGGTGTGGGGCCTGCCAACTTCGCCCGCCGGACTCGCACTGGGGCGAGACTTTGCGAGGCCCCTCCGTGTGCCAAAAATAGGCCGCGGGCATAGCCGCTCACCAAAACGAGCGCCCGAAGGCTGGGGCGCCATGTTCGTCCTGCGGAAAAATGCCCAAAATTTGGGTGGGCTATAGCCTTGGGGTTTGGGGCTGGCCTACTTCGCCCGCCGGACTCGGAATGGGGCGAGACTTTGCGAGGCCCCTCCGTGTGCCAAAAATATGCCGCAGGCACAGCCGTGCCCCAATACGAGTGCCCGACGCCTGGGGCGCCATGTTCGTCCTGCGGAAGAATGGCCAAAAATTGGGTGGGCTATAGCCTTGGCGTGGGGGGCTGGACAACTTCGTCCGCCGGACTCGGAATGGGTCGAGACTTTGCGAGGCCTCTCCGTGTGCCAAAAATCGGCCGCGGGCACAGCCGTGCTCCAAAACGAGCCCCCGAAGGCTGGGGTGCCAACTTCGTCATGCGGAAGAATGGCCAAAAATTGCGTGGGCTATAGCCTTGGGGTGTGCGGCTGGCCAACTTCGTCCGCCGGACTCGGAATGGGGCGAGACTTTGCGAGGCCCCTCCGTGTGCGAAAAATAGGCCGCGGGCACAGCCATGCCCCAAAACGAGTGCCCGACGCCTGGGGCGCCATGTTCGTCCTGCGGAAGAATGGCCAAAAATTGGGTGGGCTATAGCCTTGGCGTGTGGGGCTTGCCAACTTCGTCCGCCGGACTCGGAATGGGTCGAGACTTTGCGAGGCCTCTCCGTGTGCCAAAAATAGGCCGCGGGCACAGCCGTGCTCCAAAATGAGCCCCCGAAGGCTGGGGCGCCAACTTCGTCATGCGGAAGAATGGCCAAAAATTGCGTGGGCTATAGCCTTGGGGTGTGCGGCTGGCCCACTTCGTCCGCCGGACTCGGAATGGGGCGAGACTTTGTGAGGCCCCTCCGTGTGCCAAAAATAGGCCGCGGGCACAGCCGCTCCCCAAAACTAGCGCCCGAAGGCTGGGGCGCCAAGCTCGTCCTGCGGAAAAATGCCCAAAATTTGGGCGGGCTATAGCCTTGGGGTGTGGGGCTGGCCCACTTCGTCCGCCAGACTCGGAATGGGGCGAGACTTTGCGAGGCCCCTCCGTGTGCCAAAAATAGGCCACGGGCACAGCCGCGCCCTAAAACGAGCGCCCGAAGGCTGGGGCGCCAAGTTCGTCCTGCGGAAAAATGCGCAAAATTTGGGTGGGCTATAGCCTTGGGGTGTGGGGCTGGCCAACTTCGCCCGCCGGACTCGGAATGGGGCGAGACTTTGGGAGGCCCCTCCGTGTGCCAAAAATAGGCCGCGGGCACAGCCGCTCCCCAAAACGAGCGCCCGAAGGCTGGGGCGCCAAGTTCGTCCTGCGGAAAAATGCCCAAAATTTGGGTAGGCCATAGGCTTGGGGTGTGGGGCTGGCCAACTTCGTCCGCCGGACTCGGACTGGGGCGAGATTTTGCGAGGCCCCTCCGTGTGCCAAAAATAGGCCGCGGGCACAGCCGCTCCCCAAAACGAGCGCCCGAAGGCTGGGGCGCCAAGTTCGTCCTGCGGAAAAATGCCCAAAATTTGGGTGGGCTATAGCCTTGGGGTTTGGGGCCGGCCCACTTTGTCCTCCGGACTCGGAATGGGGCGAGACTTTGCGAGGCCCCTCCGTGTACAAAAAATGGGCCGCGGGCACAGCCGCACCCCAAAACGAGCGCCCGAAGGCTGCGGCGCCAAGTTCGTCCTGCGGAAAAATGCCCAAAATTTGGGTGGGCTATGGCCTTGGGGTGTCGGGCCGGCCCACTTCGTCCGCCGGACTCGGAATGGGGGGAGACATTGCGAGGCCCCTCCGTGTGCCAAAAATAGGCCACGGGCACAGCCGCACCCTAAAACGAGCGCCCGAAGGCTGTGGCGCCAAGTTCGTCGTGTGGAAAACTGCCCAAAAATTGGGTGGGCTATAGCCTTGGGGTGTGGGGCGGGCCAACTTCGTCCGCCGGACTCGGAATGGGGCGAGACTTTGCGAGTCCCCTCCCTGTGCCAAAAATAGGCCGGGGGCACAGCCGCGCCCCAAAATGAGAGCCCGAAGGCTGTGGCGCCAAGTTCGTCCTGTGGAAAACTGCCAAAAAATTGGGTGGGCTATAGCCTTGGGATGTGGGGCTGGCCAACTTCGTCCGCCGGACTCGGAATGGTGCGAGACTTTGCGAGGCCCCTCCGTGTGCCAAAAATAGGCCGCGGGCGCAGCCGCGCTCAAAACGAGCGCCCGAAGCCTGGGGCGTCAAGTTCGTAATGCGGAAAAATGCCCAAAATTTAGGTGGGCTATAGCCTTGGGGTGTGGGGCTGGCCAACGTCGTCCGCCGGACTCGGAATGGGGCGAGACTTTGCGAGGCCCCTCCGTGTGCCAAAAATAGGCCGCGGGCACAGCCGCTCCCCAAAACGAGCGCCCGAAAGCTGTGGCGCCAAGTTCGTCCTGCGGAACAATGCCCAAAATTTTGGTGGGCTATAGCCTTGGGATGTGGGGCTGGCCAACTTCGTCCGCCGGACTCGGACTGGGGCGAGACTTTGCGAGGCCCCTCCGGGTGCCAAAAATAGGCCGCGGGCACAGCCGCTCCCCAAAACGAGCACCCGAAGGCTGGGGCGCCAAGTTCGTCCTACGGAAAAATGGCCAAAAAACGGCTGGGCTATGGCCTTGGAGTGTGGGGCAGGCCCAATTCGTCCGCCGGACTCGGAATGGGGCGAGACTTTGCGAGGCCCATCCGTGTGCCAAAAATAGGCCGCGGCCACAGCCGCTCCCCAAAACGAGCGCCCGAAGGCTGGGGCGCCAAGTTCGTCCTGCGAAAAAATGCCCAAAACTTGGGTGGGCTATAGCCTTGGGGTGTGGGCCCGGCCCACTTTGTCCTCCGGACTCGGAATGGGGCGAGACTTTGCGAGGCCCCTCCGTGTACAAAAAATGGGCCGCGGGCACAGCCGCACCCCAAAACGAGCGCCCGAAGGCTGCGGCGCCAAGTTCGTCCTGCGGAAAAATGCCCAAAATTTGGGTGGGCTATGGCCTTGGGGTGTGGGGCCGGCCCACTTCGTCCGCCGGACTCGGAATGGGGGGAGACATTGCGAGGCCCCTCCGTGTGCCAAAAATAGGCCACGGGCACAGCCGCACCCTAAAACGAGCGCCCGAAGGCTGTGGCGCCAAGTTCGTCGTGTGGAAAACTGCCCAAAAATTGGGTGGGCTATAGCCTTGGGGTGTGGGGCGGGCCAACTTCGTCCGCCGGACTCGGAATGGGGCGAGACTTTGCGAGTCCCCTCCCTGTGCCAAAAATAGGCCGGGGGCACAGCCGCGCCCCAAAATGAGAGCCCGAAGGCTGTGGCGCCAAGTTCGTCCTGTGGAAAACTGCCCAAAAATTGGGTGGGCTATAGCCTTGGGATGTGGGGCTGGCCAACTTCGTCCGCCGGACTCGGAATGGTGCGAGACTTTGCGAGGCCCCTCCGTGTGCCAAAAATAGGTCGCGGGCGCAGCCGCGCTCAAAACGAGCGCCCGAAGCCTGGGGCGTCAAGTTCGTAATGCGGAAAAATGCCCAAAATTTAGGTGGGCTATAGCCTTGGGGTGTGGGGCTGGCCAACGTCGTCCGCCGGACTCGGAATGGGGCGAGACTTTGCGAGGCCCCTCCGTGTGCCAAAAATAGGCCGCGGGCACAGCCGCTACCCAAAACGAGCGCCCGAAGGCTGGGGCGCCAAGTTCGTCCTGCGAAAAAATGCCCAAAACTTGGGTGGGCTATAGCCTTGGGGTGTGGGCCCGGCCCACTTTGTCCTCCGGACTCGGAATGGGGCGAGACTTTGCGAGGCCCCTCCGTGTACAAAAAATGGGCCGCGGGCACAGCCGCACCCCAAAACGAGCGCCCGAAGGCTGCGGCGCCAAGTTCGTCCTGCGGAAAAATGCCCAAAATTTGGGTGGGCTATGGCCTTGGGGTGTGGGGCCGGCCCACTTCGTCCGCCGGACTCGGAATGGGGGGAGACTTTGCGAGGCCCCTCCGTGTGCCAAAAATAGGCCACGGGCACAGCCGCGCCTTAAAACGAGCGCCCGAAGGCTGTGTGGCCAAGTTCGTCCTGTGGAAAACTGCCCAAAAATTGGGTGGGCTATAGCCTTGGGATGTGGGGCTGGCCAACTTCGTCCGCCGGACTCGGAATGGTGCGAGACTTTGCGAGGCCCCTCCGTGTGCCAAAAATAGGCCGCGGGCGCAGCCGCGCCCAAAACGAGCGCCCGAAGCCTGGGGCGTCAAGTTCGTAATGCGGAAAAATGCCCAAAATTTGGGTGGGCTATAGCCTTGGGGTGTGGGGCTGGCCAACGTCGTCCGCCGGACTCGGAATGGGGCGAGACTTTGCGAGGCCCCTCCGTGTGCCAAAAATAGGCCGCGGGCACAGCCGCTACCCAAAACGAGCGCCCGAAGGCTGGGGCGCCAAGTTCGTCCTGCGAAAAAATGCCCAAAACTTGGGTGGGCTATAGCCTTGGGGTGTGGGGCCGGCCCACTTCGTCCTCCGGACTCGGAATGGGGCGAGACTTTGCGAGGCCCCTCCGTGTACAAAAAATGGGCCGCGGGCACAGCCGCACCCCAAAACGAGCGCCCGAAGGCTGCGGCGCCAAGTTCGTCCTGCGGAAAAATGCCCAAAATTTGGGTGGGCTATGGCCTTGGGGTGTGGGGCCGGCCCACTTCGTCCGCCGGACTCGGAATGGGGGGAGACTTTGCGAGGCCCCTCCGTGTGCCAAAAATAGGCCACGGGCACAGCCGCGCCCTAAAACGAGCGCCCGAAGGCTGTGGCGCCAAGTTCGTCCTGTGGAAAACTGCCCAAAAATTGGGTGGGCTATAGCCTTGGGATGTGGGGCTGGCCAACTTCGTCCGCCGGACTCGGAATGGTGCGAGACTTTGCGAGGCCCCTCCGTGTGCCAAAAATAGGCCGCGGGCGCAGCCGCGCCCAAAACGAGCGCCCGAAGCCTGGGGCGTCAAGTTCGTCCTGCGGAAAAATGCCCAAAATTTGGGTGGGCTATAGCCTTGGGGTGTGGGGCTGGCCAACGTCGTCCGCCGGACTCGGAATGGGGCGAGACTTTGCGAGGCGCCTCCGTGTGCCAAAAATAGGCCGCGGGCACAGCCGCTCCCCAAAACGAGCGCCCGAAGGCTGCGGCGCCAAGTTCGTCCTGCGGAAAAATGCCCAAAATTTGGGTGGGCTATAGCCTTGGGGTGTGGGGCTGGCCAACTTCGGCCGCCGGACTCGGACTGGGGCGAGACATTGCGAGGCCCCTCCGTGTGCCATAAATAGGCCGCGGGCACAGCCGCTCCCCAAAACGAGCGCTCGAAGGCTGGTGCGCCATGTTCGTCCTGCGGAAAAATGCCCAAAATTTGGGTGGGCTATAGCCTTGGGGTGTGCGGCTGCCCAACTTCGCCCGCCGGACTCGGAATGGGGCGAGACTTTACGAGGCCCCTCCGTGTACCAAAAATAGGCCGGGGACACAGCCGCACCCCAAAACGAGCGCCCGAAGGCTGGGGCGCCAAGTTCGTCCTGTGGAAAAATGCCCAAAATTTGGGTGGGCTATAGCCTTGGGGTGTGGGGCCGGCCCACTTCGTCCGCCGGACTCGGAATGGGGGGAGACATTGCGAGCCCCTCCGTGTGCCAAAAATAGGCCACAGGCACAGCCGCGCCCTAAAACGAGCGCCCGAAGGCTGTGGCGCCAAGTTCGTCCTGCGGAAAAATGCCCAAAAATTGGGTGGGCTATAGCCTTGGGGTGTGCGGCCGGCCCACTTCGTCCGCCGGACTCGGAATGGGGCGAGACTTTGCGAGGCCCCTCCGTGTCCCAAAAATAGGCCGCGGGCACAGCCGCACCCCAAAACGAGCGCCCGAAGGCTGGGGCGCCAAGTTCGTCCTGCGGAAAAATGCCCAAAATTTGGGTGGGCTATAGCCTTGGGGTGTGGGGCCGGCCAACTTCGTCCGCCGGACTCAGAATGGGGGGAGACATTGCGAGGCCCCTCCGTGTGCCAAAAATAGGCCACGGGCACAGCCGCACCCCAAAACGAGCGCCCGAAGGCTGTGGCGCCAAGTTCGTCCTGTGGAAAACTGCCCAAAAATTGGGTGGGCTATAGCCTTGGGATGTGGGGCTGGCCAACTTCGTCCGCCGGACTCGGAATGGGGCGAGACTTTGCGAGGCCCCTCCGTGTGCAAAAAATAGGCCGCGGGCACAGGCGCGCCCCAAAACGAGCGCCCGAAGGCAGGGGCGCCAAGTTCGTCCTACGGAAAACTGCCCAAAAATTGGGTGGGCTATAGCCTTGGGGTGTGGGGCTGGCGAACTTCGTCCGCCGGACTCGGAATGGTGCGAGACTTTGCGAGGCCCCTCCGTGTCCCAAAAATAGGTCGCGGGCACAGCCGCGCCCCAAAACGAGCGCCCGAAGGCTGGGGCGCCAAGTTCGCCCAGCGGAAAAATGCCCAAAATTTGCGTGGGCTATAGCCTTGGGGTGTGGGGCTGGCCAACTTCCTCCGCCGGACTCAGAATGGGGCGAGACTTTACGAGGCCCCTCCGTGTGCCACAAATAGGCCGCGGGCACAGCCGCTCCCCAAAACGAGCGCTCGAAGGCTGGTGCCCCAAGTTCGTCCTGCGGAAAAATGCCCAAAGTTTGGGTGGGCTATAGCCTTGGGGTGTGCGGCTGCCCAACTTCGCCCGCCGGACTCGGAATGGGACGAGACTTTGCGAGGCCCCTCCGTGTGCCAAAAATAGGTCGGGGGCACAGCCGCGCCCCAAAACGAGCGCCCGAAGGCTGGTGCGCCAAGTTCGTCCTGCGGAAAAATGCCCAAAATTTGGGTGGGCTACAGCCTTGGGGTGTGCGGCTGCCCAACTTCGCCCGCCGGACTCGGACTGGGGCGAGACCTTGCGAGGCCCCTCCGTATGCCAAAAATAGGCCGCGGGCACAGCCGCTCCCCAAAACGAGCGCCCGAAGGCTGGGGCGCCAAGTTCGTCCTGCGGAAAAATGCCCAAAATTTGGGTGGGCTATAGCCTTGGGGTGTGGGGCTAGCCAACTTCGCCCGCCGGACTCGGAATGGGGCGAGACATTGCGAGGCTCCTCCGTGTGCCAAAAATAGGCCGCGGGCACAGCCGCGCCCCAAAACGAGCGCCCGAAGGCTGGGGCGCCAAGTTCGTCCTGCGGAAAAATGCCCAAAATTTGGGTGGGCTATAGCCTTGGGGTGTGGGGCTGGCCAACTTCGCCCGCCGGACTCGGAATGGGGCGAGACTTTGCGAGGCCCCTCCGTGTTCCAAAAATAGACCGCGGGCACAGCCGCGGCCCAAAACGAGCGCCCGAAGGCTGGGGCGCCAAGTTCGTCCAGCGGAAAAATGCCCAAAATTTGGGTGGGCTATAGCCTTGGGGTGTGGGGCTGGCCAACTTCGCCCGCCGGACTCGGAATGGGGCGAGACTTTGCGAGGCCCCTCCGTATGCCAAAAATAGGCCGCGGACACAGCCGCGCCCCAAAACGAGCGCCCGAAGGCTGGGGCGCCAAGTTCGCCCTGCGGAAAAATGCCCAAAATTTGGGTGGGCTATAGCCTTGGGGTGTGGGGCTGGCCAACCTCGTCCGCCGGACTCAGAATGGGGCGAGACTTTGCGAGGACCCTACGTGTGGCAAAAATAGGCCGCGGGCACAGCCGCTCCCCAAAACGAGCGCCCGAAGGCTGGGGCGCCAAGTTCGTCCTGCGGAAAAATGCCCAAAATTTGGGTGGGCTATAGCCTTGGGGTGTGGGGCTGGCCAACTTCGTCCGCCGGACTCGGAATGGGGCGAGACTTTGCGAGGCCCCTCCGTGTGCCAAAAGTAGGTCGCGGGCACCGCCGCGCCCCAATGCGAGCGCCCGAAGGCTAGGGCAAAAAAAATAGGTTTTAAAAATTCACATTATGAAAAATGTAAACACGGAATGCTAGTAACTATGGGCGCAAGCACAGAATCGTAGGCCCCAATCATGAGTTACGGTCCCTTCTTTGCGGCCCAGGGACGTATAGCACACGGCCTGAACCTAGCCGAACGCGTCTGCCGCATGCAAATCCCACCCCGCGGTCCCCCCCGGGCCATGAACCTGCCCCTCGGAGGGCCGAACCGGCCAAACGGCCCCGATCTGGTCCTTTGTTCGGCGGTCAAACCTCCGCGCGGCTACCCATCCATCCCGATGTCCCCGGACCACTGGTCCCGTGCGACAAAACGAAAATGGAATCGAAGCCCCCGATTGAACAGCGATAGCAGCGCCGAAAGGGACAGGACCACTTCCCACGCGGAAGGAAGCCACCCGCCCCAGCTTGGGCGAGCTCGGCCTGCCTTGCGCGAGGGTGCTGTACGTGCCCCGTGAGGGTGCCGTGCAAGGCCAAAAATATGTCTGGCTTGCTCGCAAACGTCTGCTGCCTGCCCCGCGATTGTGGGTAGCTTGCCTTGGTCGAATATAGGCAGTCTCGCGCGCGGGCGGGCCTTGCCTCGCCGCACTGTCCTGCTCGGGAACTTGCCTTAAAATTTGAAAAGAAGATACAAAGATTTAGCTCCAGCTTGAACCCTTTACATGGAGGTCAAAATCACAAATAAAATTTCAAACCAACCACTGAGCCACCATGAATTGTTGTAACTTTGGGCACAAATATTATTTAAATGGAAAAGTAAAATATAAATTAATAATAAAACAAATAATTAACGATTTCACATCCTAATTGGATATTTAAGTTGTTGTTTTCTATGGTTGAAGGCCGGGACGCCAAGTTCGTCCTGCGGAAAAATGCCCAAAAATTGGGTGGGCTATAGCCTTCGGGTGTGGGGCCGGCCCACTTCGTCCGCCGGACTCGGAATGGGGCGAGATTTTGCGAGGCCTCTCCGTGTGTCCAAAATAGGCCGCGGGCCCAGCCGCGCCCTAAAACGAGCGCCCGAAGCCTGGGGCGCCAAGTTCGTCCTGCGGAAAAATGCCCAAAAATTGGGTGGGCTATAGCCTTGGGGTGTGGGGCTGGCCAACTTCGTCCGCCGGACTCGGAATGGGGCGAGACTTTGCGAGGCCCCTCCGAGTGCCAAAAATAGGCCGCGAGCACAGCTGCGCCCCAAAACGAGCGCCCGAATGCCGGGGCGCCAAGTTCGTCCTGCGGAAAAATGCCCAAAAATTGGGTGGGCTATAGCCTTCGTGTGTGGGGCCGTCCCACTTCGTCCGCCGGACTCGGAATGGGGCGAGATTTTGCGAGGCCCCTCCGAGTGCCAAAAATACGCCGCGAGCACAGCCGCGCCGCAAAACGAGCGCCCGAAGGCCGGGGCGCCAAGTTCGTCCTGCGGAAAAATGCCCAAACATTGGGTGGGCTATAGCCTTCGGGTGTGGGGCCGGCCCACTTCGTCCGCCGGACTCGGAATGGGGCGAGATTTTGCGAGGCCCCTCCGAGTGCAAAAAATAGGCCGCGAGCACAGCCACCCCCCAAAACGAGCGCCCGAAGGCTGGGGCGCCAAGTTCGTTCTGCGGAAAAATGCCGAAAAATTGGGTGGGCTATTGGCTTGGGGTGTGGGGCTGGCCCACTTCGTCCGCCGGACTCGGAATGGGCCGAGACTTTGCGAGGTCCCTCCGAGTGCCAAAAATAGGCCGCGAGCACAGCCGTGCCCCAAAACGAGCGCCCGAAGGCCGGGGCGCCAAGTTCGTCCTGCGGAAAAATGCCCAAAAATTGGGTGGGCTATAGCCTTCGGGTGTGGGGCCGGCCCACTTCGTCCGCCGGACTCGGAATGGGGCGAGATTTTGCGAGGCCCCTCCGAGTGCCAAAAATAGGCCGCGAGCACAGCCGCGCCCCAAAACGAGCGCCCGAAGGCTGGGGCGCCAAGTTCGTCCTGCGGAAAAATGCCCAAAAATTGGGTGGGCTATAGCCTTCGGGTGTGGGGCCGGCCCACTTCGTCCGCCGGACTCGGAATGGGGCGAGATTTTGCGAGGCCCCTCCGAGTGCCAAAAATAGGCCGCGAGCACAGCCGCGCCCCAAAACGAGCGCCCGAAGGCTGGGGCGCCAAGTTCGTCCTGCGGAAAAATGCCGAAAAATTGGGTGGGCTATTGGCTTGGGGTGTGGGGCTGGCCCACGTCGTCCGCCGGACTCGGAATGGGCCGAGACTTGCGAGGCCCCTACGTGTGCCAAAATAGGCCGCGGGCACAGCCGCGCCCGAAGCCTGGGGCGCCAAGTTCGTCCTGCGGAAAAAAGCCCAAAAATTGGGTGGGCTATAGCCCTGGGGTGTGGGGCTGGCCCACTTCGTCCGCCAGACTCGGAATGGGGTGAGACTTTGCGAGGCCCCTCCGTGTGCTAAAAATAGGCCGCGGGCACAGCCGCGCCCCAAAACGAGCGCCCGAAGGCCGGGGCGCCAAGTTCGTCCTGCGGAAAAATGCCCAAAAATTGGGTGGGCTACAGCCTTCGGGTGTAGGGCCGGCCCACTTCGTCCGCCGGACTCGGAATGGGGCGAGATTTTGCGAGGCCCCTCCGAGTGCCAAAAATAGGCCGCGAGCACAGCCGCGCCCCAAAACGAGCGCCCGAAGGCTGGGGCGCCAAGTTCGTCCTGCGGAAAAATGCCGAAAAATTGGGTGGGCTATTGGCTTGGGGTGTGGGGCTGGCCCACGTCGTCCGCCGGACTCGGAATGGGCCGAGACTTGCGAGGCCCCTACGTGTGCCAAAATAGGCCGCGGGCACAGCCGCGCCCGAAGCCTGGGGCGCCAAGTTCGTCCTGCGGAAAAAAGCCCAAAAATTGGGTGGGCTATAGCCCTGGGGTGTGGGGCTGGCCCACTTCGTCCGCCAGACTCGGAATGGGGTGAGACTTTGTGAGGCCCCTCCGTGTGCTAAAAATAGGCCGCGGGCACAGCCGCGCCCCAAAACGAGCGCCCGAAGGCCGGGGCGCCAAGTTCGTCCTGCGGAAAAATGCCCAAAAATTGGGTGGGCTACAGCCTTCGGGTGTAGGGCCGGCCCACTTCGTCCGCCGGACTCGGAATGGGGCGAGATTTTGCGAGGCCCCTCCGAGTGCCAAAAATAGGCCGCGAGCACAGCCGCGCCCCAAAACGAGCGCCCGAAGGCTGGGGCGCCAAGTTCGTCCTGCGGAAAAATGCCGAAAAATTGGGTGGGCTATTGGCTTGGGGTGTGGGGCTGGCCCACTTCGTCCGCCGGACTCGGAATGGGGCGACACTTGCGAGGCCCCTACGTGTGCCAAAATAGGCCGCGGGCACAGCCGCGACCGAAGCCTGGGGCGCCAAGTTCGTCCTAGGGAAAAATGCCCACAAATTGGGTGGGCTATAGCCTTGGCCTTTGGGGCTGGCCCACTTCGTCTGCCAGACTCGGAATGGGGCGAGACTTTGCGAGGCCCCTCCGTGTGCCAAAAATAGGCCGCGGGCACGGTCGTGCCCCAAAACGAGCGCTCGAAGGTTGGGGCGACAAGTTCGTCCGGCGGAAAAATGCCCAAAAATTGGGTGGGCTATAGCCTTGGGGTGTGGGGCTTCCCAACTTCGTCCACCGGACTCGGAATGGGGCGAGACTTTGCGAGGCCCCTCCGTGTGCCAAAACTAGGCCGCGGGCACAGCCGCGCTCCAAAACGAGCACCCGAAGCCTGGGGCGCCAAGTTCGTCCTGCGGTAAAATGCCCAAAAATTGGGTGGGCTATAGCATTGGGTGTGGGGCTGGCCCACTTCGTCCGCCGGATTCGGAATGGGGCGAGATTTTGCGAGGCCCCTCCGTGTGCCAAAAATAGGCCGCGGGCACAGTCGCGCCCCAAAACGAGCGCCCGAAGGTTGGGCCGCCAAGTTCGTCCTGCGGAAAAATGCACAAAAATTGGGTGGGCTATAGCCTTGGGGTGTGGGGCTTCCCAACTTCGTCCGCCGGACTCGGAATGGACGAGACTTTGCGAGGCCCCTCCGTGTGCCAAAACTAGGCCGCGGGCACAGCCGCGCTCCAAAACGAGCGCCCGAAGCCTGGGGCGCCAAGTTCGTCCTGCGGTAAAATGCCCAAAAATTGGGTGGGCTATAGCCTTGGGTGTGGGGCTGGCCCACTTCGTCCGCCGGACTCGGAATGGGGCGAGATTTTGCGAGGCCCCTCCGTGTTCCAAAAATAGGCCGCGGGCACAGTCGCGCGCCAAAACGAGCGCCCGAAGGTTGGGCCGCCAAGTTCGTCCTGCGGAAAAATGCGCAAAAATTGGGTGGGCTATAGCCTTGGGGTGTGGGGCTGGCCCACTTCGTCCGCCGGACTTGGAATGGGGCGAGACTTTGCGAGGCCCCTCCGTGTGCCAAAAATAGGCCGCAGGCACAGCCGCGCCCCAAAACGAGCGCCCGAAGGCTGGGGCGCCAAGTTCGTCCTGCGGAAAAATGCCGAAAAATTGGGTGGGCTATTGGCTTGGGGTGTGGGGCTGGCCCACTTCGTCCGCCAGACTCGGAATGGGGCGAGACTTGCGAGGCCCCTACGTGTGCCAAAATAGGCCGCGGGCACAGCCGCGCCCGAAGCCTGGGGCGCCAAGTTCGTCCTGCGGAAAATTGCCCAAAAATTGGGTGGTCTATAGCCTTGGGGTTTGGGGCTGGCCAAGTTCGTCCGCCGGACTCGGAATGGGGTGAGACATTGTGAGGCCCCTCCCTGTGCAGAAATAGGCCGCGGGCACCGCCGCGCCCCAAAACGAGCGCCTGAAGCCTGGGGTACCAAGTTCGTCCTGCGGAAAAATGCCCAAAAATTGGGTGGGCTATAGCCATGGGGTGTGGGGCTGGCCAACTTCGTCTGCCGGACTCGGAATGGGGCGAGACTTTGCGAGGCCCCTCCGTGTGCCAAAAATAGGCCGCGGACACCGCCGCGCCCCAAAGCGAGCGCCCGAAGGCTAGGGTAAAAAAAATAGGTTTTAAAAATTCACATTATGAAAAATGTAAACCCGGAATGCTAGTAACTATAGGCGCAAGCACAGAATCGGAGGCCCCAATCATGAGTTACGGTCCCTTCTTTGCGGCCCAGGGACGTATAGCACACGGCCCGAACCTAGCCGAACGCGTCTGCCGCATGCAAATCCCACCCCGCGGTCCCCCCCGGGTCATGAACCCGCCCCTCGGAGGGCCGAACCGGCCAAACGGCCCCGATCTTGTCCTTTGTTCGGCGGTCAAACCTCCGCGCGGCTACCCATCCATCCCGATGTCCCCGGACCACTGGTCCCGTGGGACAAAACGAAAATGGAATCGAAGCCCCCGATTGAACAGCGATAGCAGCGCCGAATGGGACAGGACCACTTCCCACGCGGAAGGAAGCCACCCGCCCCAGCTTGGGCGAGCTCGGCCTGCCTTGCGCGAGGGTGCTGTACGTGCCCCGTGAGGGTGCCGTGCAAGGCCAAAAATAAGTCTGGCTTGCTCGCAAACGTCTGCTGCCTGCCCCGCGATTGTGGGTAGCTTGCCTTGGTCGAATATAGGCAGTCTCGCGCGCGGGCGGGCCTTGCCTCGCCGCACTGTCCTGCTCGGGAACTTGCCTTAAAATTTGAAAAGAAGATACAAAGATTTAGCTCCAGCTTGAACCATTTACATAGAGGTCAAAATCACAAATAAAATTTCAAACCAACCACTGAGCCACCATGAATTGTTGTAACTTTGGGCACAAATATTATTTAAATGGAAAAGTAAAATATAAATTAATAATAAAACAAATAATTAACGATTTCACATCCTAATTGGATATTTAAGTTGTTGTTTTCTATGGTCGAATCAAAATTAAAACGTCTTAGGGTAAAAAAAATATTAGGTTTAAAAAGTTCGTGGTACAAAAAATGTGTCAAAACATGAGAAAATTGTAAAATTATGGGTTCAAAAAGCCCCCCAAGCTCCTTCGGAGCTTGACCACCACATTCGTATCGAAAAGTTACGCAGTTTAAAAAAAAAAACACCTCAATCGGACGTCCGAGCACAGCCGCGCCCCAAAACGAACGCCCGAAGGCTGGGGCGCCAAGTTCTTCCTGCAGAAAAATGCCCAAAATTTGGGTGGGCTATAGCCTTGGGGTGTGGAGCTGGCCAACTTCGTCCGCCGGACTCGGACTGGGGCGAGACTTTGCGTGGCCCCTCCGTGTGCCAAAAATAGGCCGCGGGCACAGGCGCTCCCCAAAACGAGCGCCCGAAGGCTGGGGCGCCAAGTTCGTCCTGCGGAAAAATGCCCAAAATTTGGGTGGGCTATAGCCTTGGGGTGTGGGGCTGGCCAACTTCGCCCGCCGGACTCGGACTGGGGCGAGACTTTGCGAGGCCCCTCCGTGTGCCAAAAATAGGCCGCGGGCACAGCCGCTCCCCAAAACGAGCGCCCGAAGGCTGGGGCGCCAAGTTCGTCCTGCGGAAAAATTCCCAAAATTTGGGTGGGCTATAGCCTTGGGGTGTGGGGCTGGCCAACTTCGTCCGCCGGACTCGGACTGGGGCGAGACTTTGCAAGGCCCCTCCGTGTGCCAAAAATAGGCCGCGGGCACAGCCGCTCCCCAAAACGAGCACCCGAAGGCTGGGGCGCCAAGTTCGTCCTGCGGAAAAATGCCCAAAATTTGGGTGGGCTATAGCCTTGGGGTGTGGGGCTGGCCAACTTCGTCCGCCGGACTCGGAATGGGGCGAGACTTTGCGAGGCCCCTCCGTGTGTCCAAAATAGGCCGCGGGCCCAGCCGCGCCCCAAAACGAGCGCCCGAAGCCTGGGGCGCCAAGTTCGTCCTGTGGAAAAATGCCCAAAAATTGGGTGGGCTATAGCCTTGGGGTGTGGGGGTGGCCAACTTCGTCCGCCGGACTCGGAATGGGGCGAGACTTTGCGAGGCCCCTCCGTGTGCCAAAAATAGGCCGCGGGCACAGCCGCTCCCCAAAACGAGCGCCCAAATGCTGGGGCACCAAGTTCGTCCTGCGGAAAGATGCCCAAAAATTGGGTTAGCTATAGCCTTGGGGTATGGGGCTGGCCAACTTCGTCCGCCGGACTCGGAATGGGTCGAGACTTGGCGAGGCCCCTCAGTGTGCCAAAAATAGGCCGCGGGCACAGCCGCGCCCCAAAACGAGCGCCCGAAGGCTAGGGCGCCAAGTTCGTCGTGCGGAAAAATGCCCAAAAATTGGGTGGGCTATAGCATTGGGGTGTGGGGCTGGCCAACTTTGTCCGCCGGACTCGGAATGGGCCGGACTTTGCGAGGCCTCTCCGTGTGCCAAAAATCGGCCGCGGGCACAGCCGCGCCCCATAACGAGCGCCCGAAGGCTGGGTCGCCAAGTTCATCCTGCGGAAAAATGCCCAAAAATTGGGTGGGCTATAGCCTTCGTGTGTGGGGCCGGCCCACTTCGTCCGCCGGACTCGGAATGGGGTGAGATTTTGCGAGGCCCCTCCGTGTGCCAAAAATAGGCCGCGGGCACAGTCGCGCCCCAAAACGAGCGCCCGAAGGCAGGGGCGCCAAGTTCGTCCTGCGGAAAAATGCCCAAAAATTGGGTGGGCTATAGCCTTGGGGTGTGGGGCTGGCCAACTTCGTCCGCCGGACTCGAAATGGGGCGAGACTTTACGAGGGCCCTCCGTGTGCCAAAAATAGGCGGCGGACACAGCTGCGCCCCAAAACGAGCGCCCGAAGGCTGGGGCGCCAAGTTCGTCCTGCGGAAAAATGCCAAAAAATTGGGTGGGCTATAGCCTTGGGGTGTGAGGCTGGCCAACTTCGTCCGCCGGACTCGGAATGGGGTGAGACTTTGCGAGGCCCCTCCGAGTGCCAAAAATAGGCCGCGATCACAGCCGCGCCCCAAAACGAGCGCCCGAGGGCCGGGGCGCCAAGTTCGTCCTGCGGAAAAATGCCCAAAAATTGGGTGGGCTATAGCCTTCGGGTGTGGGGCCGGCCCACTTCGTTCGCCGGACTCGGAATGGGGCGAGACTTTGCGAGGCCCCTCCGTGTGCCAAAAATAGGCCGGGGGCACAGCCGCGCCCCAAAACGAGCGCCCGAAGACTGGGGCGCCAAGTTCGTCCTGCGGAAAAATGCCAAAAAATTGGGTGGGCTATAGCCTTGGGGTGTGAGGCTGGCCAACTTCGTCCGCCGGACTCGGAATGGGGCGATACTTTGCGAGGCCCCTCCGAGTGCCAAAAATAGGCCGCGATCACAGCCGCGCCCCAAAACGAGCGCCCGAAGGCCGGGGCGCCAAGTTCGTCCTGTGGAAAAATGCCCAAAAATTGGGTGGGCTATAGCCTTCGGGTGTGGGGCCGGCCCACTTCGTTCGCCGGACTCGGAATGGGGCGAGATTTTGCGAGGCCCCTCCGAGTGCCAAAAATATGCCGCGAGCACAGGCGCGCCCGAAGGCTGGGGCGCCAAGTTCGTCCTGCGGAAAAATGCCGAAAAATTGGGTGGGCTATTGGCTTGGGGTGTGGGGCTGGCCCACTTCGTCCGCCGGACTCGGAATGGGGTGAGACTTGCGAGGGCCTTACGTGTGCCAGAATAGGCAGCGGGCACAGCCGCGCCCCAAAACGAGCGCCCGAAGGCTGTGGCGCCATGTTCGTCCTGCGGAAAAATGCCCAAAAATTGGGTGGGCTATAGCCTTCGGGTGTGGGGCCGGCCCACTTCGTCCGCCGGACTCGGAATGGGGCGAGACGTTACGATGCCCCTCCGTGTGCCAAAAATAGGCCGCGGGCACAGCCGCGCCCCAAAACGAGCGCCCGAAGGCTGGGGCGCCAAGTTCGTCCTGCGGAAAAATGCCCACAAATTGGGTGGGCTATAGCCTTGGGGTGTGGGGCTGGCCCACTTCGTCCGCCAGACTCGGAATGGGGCGAGACTTGCCAGGCCCCTACGTGTGCCAAAATAGGCCGCGGGCACAGCCGCGCTCCAAAATGAGCGCCCGAAGCCTGGGGCGCCAAGTTCGTCCTGCGGTAAAATGCCCAAAAATTGGGTGGGCTATAGCCTTGGGGTGTGGGGATGGCCCACTTCATCCGCCGGACTCGGAATGGGGCGAGATTTTACGAGGCGCCTCCGTGTGCCAAAAATAGGCCGCGGGCACAGTCGCGCCCCAAAACGAGCGCCCGAATGCAGGGGCGCCAAGTTCGTCCTGCGGAAAAATGCCCAAAAATTGGGTGGGCTATAGCCTTGGGGTGTGGGGCTGGCCAACTTCGTCCGCCGGACTGGGAATGGGGCGAGACTTTGCGAGGCCCCTCCGTGTGCCAAAAATAGGCCGTGGGCACAGCCGCGCCCCAAAACGAGCGCCCGAAGCCTGGGGCGCCAAGTTCGTCCTGCGGAAAAATGCCCAAAAATTGGGTGGGCTATAGCCATGGGGTGTGGGGCTGGCCAACTTCGTCCGCCGGACTCGGAATGGGGCGAGACTTTGCGAGGCCCCTCCGTGTGCCAAAAATAGGCCGTGGGCACCGCCGCGCCCCAAAGCGAGCGCCCGAAGGCTAGGGCAAAAAAAATAGGTTTTAAAAATTCACATTATGAAAAATGTAAACACGGAATGCTAGTAACTATGGGCGCAAGCACAGAATCAGAGGCCCCAATCATGAGTTACGGTCCCTTCTTTGCGGCCCAGGGACGTATAGCACACGGCCCGAACCTAGCCGAACGCGTCTGCCGCATGCAAATCCCACCCCGCGGTCCCCCCCGGGGAATGAACCCGCCCCTCGGAGGGCCGAACCGGCCAAACAGCCCCGATCTTGTCCTTTGTTCGGCGGTCAAACCTCCGCGCGGCTACCCATCCATCCCGATGTCCCCGGACCACTGGTCCCGTGCGACAAAACGAAAATGGAATCGAAGCCCCCGATTGAACAGCGATAGCAACGCCGAAAGGGACAGGACCACTTCCCACGCGGAAGGAAGCCACCCGCCCCAGCTTGGGCGAGCTCGGCCTGCCTTGCGCGAGGGTGCTGTACGTACCCCGTGAGGGTGCCGTGCAAGGCCAAACATAAGTCTGGCTTGCTCGCAAGCGTCTGCTGCCTGCCCCGCGATTGTGGGTAGCTTGCCTTGGTCGTATATAGGCAGTCTCGCGCGCGGGCGGGCCTTGCCTCGCCGCACTGTCCTGCTCGGGAACTTGCCTTAAAATTTGAAAAGAAGATACAAAGATTTAGCTCCAGCTTGAACCCTTTACATGGAGGTCAAAATCACAAATAAAATTTCAAACCAACCACTGAGCCACCATGAATTGTTGTAACTTTGGGCACAAATATTATTTAAATGGAAAAGTAAAATATAAATTAATAATCAAACAAATAATTAACGATTTCACATCCTAATTGGATATTTAAGTTGTTGTTTTCTATGGTCGAATCAAAATTAAAACGTCTTAGGGTAAAAAAAAATTAGGTTTAAAAAGTTCGTGGTACAAAAAATGTGTCAAAACATGAGAAAATTGTAAAATTATGGGTTCAAAAAGCCCCCCAAGCTCCTTCGGAGCTTGACCACCACATTCGTATCGAAACGTTACGCAGTTTAAAAAAAAAAAACACCTCAATCGGACCTCCGAGCACAGCCGCGCCCCAAAACTAGCGCCCGAAGGCTGGGGCGCCAAGTTCGTCCTGCGGAAAAATGCCCAAAATTTGGGTGGGCTATAGCCTTGGGGTGTGGGGCTGGCCAACTTCGCCCGCCGGACTCGGAATGGGGCGAGACTTTGCGAGGCCCCTCCGTGTGCCAAAAATAGGCCGCGGGCACAGGCGCTCCCCAAAACGAGCGCCCGAAGGCTGGGGCGCCAAGTTCGTCCTGCGGAAAAATGCCCAAAATTTGGGTGGGCTATAGCCTTGGGGTGTGGGGCTGGCCAACTTCGCCCGCTGGACTCGGACGGGGGCGAGAATTTGCGAGGCCCCTACGTGTGCAAAAAATAGGCAGCGGGCACAGGCGCTCCCCAAAACGAGCGCCCGAAGGCTGGGGCGCCAAGTTCGTCCTGCGGAAAAATGCCCAAAAATTGGGTGGGCTATAGCCTTCGGGTGTGGGGCCGGCCCACTTCGTTCGCCGGACTCGGAATGGGGCGAGACATTGCGAGGCCCCTCCGTGTGCCAAAAATACGCCGCGGACACAGCCGCGCCCCAAAACTAGCGCCCGAAGGCTGGGGCGCCAAGTTCGCCCAGCGGAAAAATGCCCAAAATTTGCATGGGCTATAGCCTTGGGGTGTGGGGCTGGCCAACTTCGCCCGCCGGACTCGGAATGGGACGAGACTTTGCGAGGCCCCTCCATTGGCCAAAAATAGGCCGCGGGCACAGCCGCGCCCCAAAACGAGCGCCCGAAGGCTGGGGCGCCAAGTTCGTCCTGCGGAAAAATGCCCAAAATTTGGGTGGGCTATAGCCTTGGGGTGTGGGGCTGGCCAACTTCGGCCGCCGGACTCGGACTGGGGCGAGACTTTGCGAGGCCCCTCCGTGTGCCAAAAATAGGCCGCGGGCAGAGCCGCTCCCCAAAACGAGCGCCCGAAGGCTGGGGCGCCAAGTTCGTCCTGCGAAAAAATGCCCAAAATTTGCGTGGGCTATAGCCTTGGGGTGTGGGGCTGGCCAACTTCGCCCGCCGGACTCGGAATGGGGCGAGACTTTGCGAGGCCCCTCCGTGTACCAAAAATAGGCCGCGGGCACAGCCGTGCTCCAAAATGAGCCCCCGAGGGCTCGGGCGCTAAGTTCGTCCTGCGGAAGAATGGCCAAAAATTGCGTGGGCTATAGCCTTGGGGTGTGGGGCCGGCCAACTTCGTCCGCCGGACTCGGAATGGGACGAGACTTTGCGAGCCCCTTACGTGTTCCAAAAATAGGCCGCGGGCACAGCCGTGCCCCAAAACGAGCGCCCGACGCCTGGGGTGCCAAGGTCGTCCTGCATAAAAATGGCCAAAAAATGGGTGGGCTACAAGCTTGGGGTGAGGGGCTGGCCAACTTCGTCAGCCGGACTCGGACTGCGGTGAGACTTTGCGAGGCCCCTCCGTGTGCCAAAAATAGGCCGCGGGCACAGCCGCGCCCCAAAACGAGCGCCCGAAGGCTGGGGCGCCAAGTTCGTCCTGCGGAAAAATGCCCAAAATTTGGGTGGGCTATAGCCTTGGGGTGTGGGGTGGCCAACTTCGGCCGCCGGACTCGGACTGGGGCGAGACTTTGCGAGGCCCCTCCGTGTGCCAAAAATAGGCCGCGGGCAGAGCCGCTCCCCAAAACGAGCGCCCGAAGGCTGGGGCGCCAAGTTCGTCCTGCGAAAAAATGCCCAAAATTTGGGTGGGCTATAGCCTTGGGGTGTGGGGCTGGCCAACTTCGGCCGCCGGACTCGGACTGGGGCGAGACTTTGCGAGGCCCCTCCGTGTGCCAAAAATAGGCCGCGGGCACAGCCGCTCCCCAAAACGAGCACCCGAAGGCTGCGGCGCCAAGTTCGTCCTGCGGGAAAATGCCCAAAATTTGGGTGGGCTATAGCGTTGGGGTGTGGGGCTGGCCAACTTCGGCCGCCGGACTCGGACTGGGGCGAGACCTTGCGAGGCCCCTCCGTGTGCCAAGAATAGGCCGTGGCCACAGCCGCTCCCCAAAACGAGCGCCCGAAGGCTGGGGCGCCAAGTTCGTCCTGTGAAAAAATGCCCAAAATTTGCGTGGGCTATAGCCTTGGGGTGTGGGGCTGGCCAACTTCGCCCGCCGGACTCGGAATGGGGCGAGACTTTGCGAGGCCCCTCCGTGTACCAAAAATAGGCCGCGCGCACAGCCGTGCTCCAAAATGAGCTCCCGAGGGCTCGGGCGCTAAGTTCGTCCTGCGGAAGAATGGCCAAAAATTGCGTGGGCTATAGCCTTGGGGTGTGGGGCTGGCCCACTTCGTCCGCCGGACTCGGAATGGGACGAGACTTTGCGAGCCCCTTACGTGTTCCAAAAATAGGCCGCGGGCACAGCCGTGCCCCAAAACGAGCGCCCGACGCCTGGGGTGCCAAGGTCGTCCTGCATAAAAATGGCCAAAAAATGGGTGGGCTACAAGCTTGGGGTGAGGGGCTGGCCAACTTCGTCAGCCGGACTCGGACTGCGGTGAGACTTTGCGAGGCCCCTCCGTGTGCCAAAAATAGGCCGCGGGCACAGCCGCGCCCCAAAACGAGCGCCCGAAGGCTGGGGCGCCAAGTTCGTCCTGCGGAAAAATGCCCAAAATTTGGGTGGGCTATAGCCTTGGGGTGTGGGGTGGCCAACTTCGGCCGCCGGACTCGGACTGGGGCGAGACTTTGCGAGGCCCCTCCGTGTGCCAAAAATAGGCCGCGGGCAGAGCCGCTCCCCAAAACGAGCGCCCGAAGGCTGGGGCGCCAAGTTCGTCCTGCGAAAAAATGCCCAAAATTTGGGTGGGCTATAGCCTTGGGGTGTGGGGCTGGCCAACTTCGGCCGCCGGACTCGGACTGGGGCGAGACTTTGCGAGGCCCCTCCATGTGCCAAAAATAGGCCGCGGGCACAGCCGCTCCCCAAAACGAGCACCCGAAGGCTGCGTCGCCAAGTTCGTCCTGCGGGAAAATGCCCAAAATTTGGGTGGGCTATAGCGTTGGGGTGTGGGGCTGGCCAACTTCGGCCGCCGGACTCGGACTGGGGCGAGACCTTGCGAGGCCCCTCCGTGTGCCAAGAATAGGCCGTGGCCACAGCCGCTCCCCAAAACGAGCGCCCGAAGGCTGGGGCGCCAAGTTCGTCCTGTGAAAAAATGCCCAAAATTTGCGTGGGCTATAGCCTTGGGGTGTGGGGCTGGTCAACTTCGCCCGCCGGACTCGGAATGGGGCGAGACTTTGCGAGGCCCCTCCGTGTACCAAAAATAGGCCGCGGGCACAGCCGTGCTCCAAAATGAGCTCCCGAGGGCTCGGGCGCTAAGTTCGTCCTGCGGAAGAATGGCCAAAAATTGCGTGGGCTATAGCCTTGGGGTGTGGGGCTGGCCCACTTCGTCCGCCGGACTCGGAATGGGACGAGACTTTGCGAGCCCCTTACGTGTTCCAAAAATAGGCCGCGGGCACAGCCGTGCCCCAAAACGAGCGCCCGACGCCTGGGGTGCCAAGGTCGTCCTGCATAAGAATGGCCAAAAAATGGGTGGGCTATAAGCTTGGGGTGAGGGGCTGGCCAACTTCGTCAGCCGGACTCGGACTGCGGCGAGACTTTGCGAGGCCCTTTCGTGTGCCAAAAATAGGCCGCGGGCACAGCCGCGCCCCAAAACGAGCGCCCGAAGGCTGGGGCGCCAAATTCGTCCTGCGGAAAAATGCCCAAAATTTGGGTGGGCTATAGCCTTGGGGTGTGGGGCTGGCCAACTTCGGCCGCCGGACTCGGACTGGGGCGAGACTTTGCGAGGCCCCTCCGTGTGCCAAAAATAGGCCGCGGGCACAGCCGCTCCCCAAAACGAGCACCCGAAGGCTGCGGCGCCAAGTTCATCCAGCGGGAAAATGCCCAAAATTTGGGTGGGCTATAGCCTTGGGGTGTGGGGCTGGCCAACTTCGGCCGCCGGACTCGGACTGGGGCGAGACTTTGCGAGGCCCCTCCGTGTGCCTAAAATAGGCCGCGAGTACAGCCGCTCCCCAAAACGAGCGCTCGAAGGCTGGGGCGCCAAGTTCGTCCTGCGGAAAAATGCCCAAAATTTGGGTGGGCTATAGCCTTGGGGTGTGGGGCTGGCCAACTTCGGCCGCCGGACTCGGACTGAGGCGAGACTTTGCGAGGCCCCTCCGTGTGCCAAAAATAGGCCGCGGGCACAGCCGCTCCCCAAAACGAGCACCCGAAGGCTGCGGCGCCAAGTTCATCCAGCGGGAAAATGCCCAAAATTTGGGTGGGCTATAGCGTTGGGGTGTGGGGCGGGCCAACTTCGGCTGCCGGACTCGGACTGGGGCGAGACCTTGCGAGGCCCCTCCGTGTGCCAAGAATAGGCCGTGGCCACAGCCGCTCCCCAAAACGAGCGCCCGAAGGCTGGGGCGCCAAGTTCGTCCTGTGAAAAAATGCCCAAAATTTGCGTGGGCTATAGCCTTGGGGTGTGGGGCTGGCCAACTTCGCCCGCCGGACTCGGAATGGGGCGAGACTTTGCGAGGCCCCTCCGTGTACCAAAAATAGGCCGCGGGCACAGCCGTGCTCCAAAATGAGCTCCCGAGGGCTCGGGCGCTAAGTTCGTCCTGCGGAAGAATGGCCAAAAATTGCGTGGGCTATAGCCTTGGGGTGTGGGGAGGGCCAACTTCGTCCGCCGGACTCGGAATGGGTCGAGACTTTGCGAGCCCCTTACGTGTTCCAAAAATAGGCCGCGGGCACAGCCGTGCCCCAAAACGAGCGCCCGACGCCTGGGGTGCCAAGGTCGTCCTGCATAAGAATGGCCAAAAAATGGGTGGGCTATAAGCTTGGGGTGAGGGGCTGGCCAACTTCGTCAGCCGGACTCGGACTGCGGCGAGACTTTGCGAGGCCCCTCCGTGTGCCAAAAATAGGCCGCGGGCACAGCCGCGCCCCAAAACGAGCGCCCGAAGGCTGGGGCGCCAAGTTCGTCCTGCGGAAAAATGCCCAAAATTTGGGTGGGCTATAGCCTTGGGGTGTGGGGCTGGCCAACTTCGGCCGCCGGACTCGGACTGGGGCGAGACTTTGCGAGGCCCCTCCGTGTGCCAAAAATAGGCCGCGGGCACAGCCGCTCCCCAAAACGAGCATCCGAAGGCTGCGGCGCCAAGTTCATCCAGCGGGAAAATGCCCAAAATTTGGATGGGCTATAGCGTTGGGGTGTGGGGCTGGCCAACTTCGGCCGCCGGACTCGGACTGGGGCGAGACTTTGCGAGGCCCCTCCGTGTGCCTAAAATAGGCCGCGAGTACAGCCGCTCCCCAAAACGAGCGCTCGAAGGCTGGGGCGCCAAGTTCGTCCTGCGGAAAAATGCCCAAAATTTGGGTGGGCTATAGCCTTGGGGTGTGGGGCTGGCCAACTTCGGCCGCCGGACTCGGACTGGGGCGAGACTTTGCGAGGCCCCTCCGTGTGCCAAAAATAGGCCGCGGGCACAGCCGCTCCCCAAAACGAGCACCCGAAGGCTGCGGCGCCAAGTTCATCCAGCGGGAAAATGCCCAAAATTTGGGTGGGCTATAGCGTTGGGGTGTGGGGCTGGCCAACTTCGGCCGCCGGACTCGGACTGGGGCGAGACTTTGCGAGGCCCCTCCGTGTGCCTAAAATAGGCCGCGAGTACAGCCGCTCCCCAAAACGAGCGCTCGAAGGCTGGGGCGCCAAGTTCGTCCTGCGGAAAAATGCCCAAAATTTGGGTGGGCTATAGCCTTGGGGTGTGCGGCTGGCCAACTTCGCCCGCCGGACTCGGAATGCGGCGAGACTTTGCGAGGCCCCTCCGTGTGCGAAAAATAGGCGGCGGGCACAGCCGCGCGCCAAAACGAGCTCCCGAATGCTGGGGCGCCAAGTTCGTCCAGCGGAAAAATGCCCTAAATTTGGGTGGGCTATAGCCTTGGGGTGTGGGGCTGGCCAACTTCGCCCGCCGGACTCGGAATGGGGCGAGACTTTGCGAGGCCCCTCCGTGTGCCCAAAATAGGCCGCGGGCACAGCCGTGCCCCAAAACGAGCACCCTACGCCTGGGGCGCCAAGTTCATCCTACGGAAAAATTGCCAAAAAACAGGTGGGCTATAGCCTTGGGGTGTGGGGCTGGCCAACTTCGTCCGCCGGACTCGGAATGGGGGGAGACTTTGCGAGGCCCCTCCGTGTGCAAAAATAGGCCGCAGGCACAGCCGTGCCCCAAAACGAGTGCCCGAAAGCTGGGGCGCCAAGTTCGTCCTGTGGAAAAATGGCCAAAAAACAGGTGGGCTATAGCCTAGGGGTGTGGGGTTGGCCAACTTCGTTCGCCGGACTCGGAATGGGGCGAGACATTACGAGCCCCTTCCGTGTGCCAAAAATAGGCCGCGGGCACAGCCGTGCCCCAAAACGAGCGCCCGACGCCTGGGGTGCCAAGGTTGTCCTGGATAAGAATGGCCAAAATTGGGTGGGCTATAGCCTTGGGTGTGGGGCTGGCCAACTTCGTCCGCCGGGCTCGGAATGGGGCGAGACTTTGCGTGGCCCCTCCGTGCACCGAAAATAGGCCGCGGGCACAGCCGTTCCCCAAAACGAGCACCCGACGCCTCGGGCGCCAAGTTCGTCCTGCGGAAAAATCGCCAAAAAACAGGTGGGCTATAGCCTAGGGGTGTGGGGCTGGCCAACTTCGTCCGCCGGACTCGGAATGGGGCGAGACTTTGCGAGGCCCCTCCGTGTACCAAAAATAGGGCGCGGGCACAGCCGTGCTCCAAAACGATCCCCCGAAGGCTGGGGTGCTAAGTTCGTCCTGCGGAATAATGGCCAAAAATTGCGTGGGCTATAGCCTTGGGGTGTGGGGCTGGCCGACTTCGTCCGCCGGACTTGGACTGGGGCGAGACTTTGCGAGGCCCCTCCGTGTGCCAAAAATAGGCCGCGGCCACAGCCGCTCCCCAAAACGAGCGCCCGAAGGCTGGGGCGCCAAGTTCGTCCTGCGGAAAAATGCCCAAAATTTGGGTGGGCTATAGCCTTGGGGTGTGGGGATGGCCAACTTCTCCCGCCGGACTCGGAATGGGGCGAGTCTTTGCGAGGCCCCTCCATGTGCTAAAAATAGGCCGCGGACACAGCAGCGCCCCAAAACGAGCGCCCGAAGGCTGGGGCGCCAAGTTCGTCCAGCGGAAAAATGCCCAAAATTTGGGTGGGCTATAGCCTTGGGGTGTGGGGCTGGACAACTTCGCCCGCCGGACTCGGAATGGGGCGAGACTTTGCGAGGCCCCTCCGTGTGCCAAAAATAGGCCGCGGGCGCAGCCGCTCCCCAAAACGAGCGCCCGAAGGCTGGGGTGCCAAGTTCGTCCGGCGGAAAAATGCCCACAATTTGGGTGGGCTATAGCCTTGGGGTGTGGGGCTGGCCAACTTCGCCCGCCGGACTCGGAATGCGGCGAGACTTTGAGAGGCCCCTCCGTGTGCGAAAAATAGGCGGCGGGCACAGCCGCGCGCCAAAACGAGCTCCCGAATGCTGGGGCGCCAAGTTCGTCCAGCGGAAAAATGCCCTAAATTTGGGTGGGCTATAGCCTTGGGGTGTGGGGCGGGCCAACTTCGCCCGCCGGACTCGGAATGGGGCGAGACTTTGCGAGGCCCCTCCGTGTGCCAAAAATAGGCCACAGGCACAGCCGCTCCCCAAAACGAGCGACCGAAGGCTGGTGCGCCAAGTTCGTCCTGCGGAAAAATGCCCAAAATTTGGGTGGGGTATAGCCTTGGGGTGTGGGGATGGCCAACTTCTCCCGCCGGACTCGGAATGGGGCGAGTCTTTGCGAGGCCCCTCCATGTGCAAAAAATAGGCTGCAGGCACAGCCGCGCCCCAAAACGAGCGACCGAAGGCTGGGGCGCAAAGTTCGTCCGGCGGAAAAATGCCCACAATTTGGGTGGGCTATAGCCTTGGGGTGTGGGGCTGGCCAACTTCGCCCGCCGGACTCGGAATGCGGCGAGACTTTGCGAGGCCCCTCCGTGTGCGAAAAATAGGCGGCGGGCACAGCCGCGCGCCAAAACGAGCTCCCGAATGCTGGGGCGCCAAGTTCGTCCAGCGGAAAAATGCCCTTAATTTGGGTGGGCTATAGCCTTGGGGTGTGGGGCTGGCCAACTTCGTCCGCCGGACTCGGACTGGGGCGAGACTTTGCGAGGCCCCTCCGTGTGCGAAAAATAGGCGGCGGGCACAGCCGTGCGCCAAAACGAGCTCCCGAATGCTGGGGCGCCAAGTTCGTCCTGCGGAAAAATGCCCAACATTTGGGTGGGGTATAGCCTTGGGGTGTGGGGCAGGCCAACTTCGTCCGCCGGACTCGGAATGGTGCGAGACTTTGCGAGGCCCCTCCGTGTGCCAAAAATAGGGCGCGGGCGCAGCCGCGCCCCAAAACGAGGGCCCGAAGGCTGGGGTGCCAATTTCGTCCGGCAGAAAAATGCCCACAATTTGGGTGGGCTATAGCCTTGGGGTGTGGGGCTGGCCAACTTCGCCCGCCGGACTCGGAATGCGGCGAGACTTTGCGAGGCCCCTCCGTGTGCGAACAATAGGCGGCGGGCATAGCCGCGCGCCAAAACGAGCTCCCGAATGCTGGGGCGCCAAGTTCGTCCAGCGGAAAAATGCCCTTAATTTGGGTGGGCTATAGCCTTGGGGTGTGGGGCTGGCCAACTTCGTCCGCCGGACTCGGACTGGGGCGAGACTTTGCGAGGCCCCTCCGTGTGCCAAAAATAGGCCGGGGGCACAGCCGCGCACCAAAACGAGCACCCTAAGGCTGGGGCGCCAAGTTCCTCCTGCGGAAAAATGCCCAAAATTTGGGTGGGCTATAGCCTTGGGGTGTGGGGCTGGCCAACTTCGTCCGCCGGACTCGGAATGGGGCGAGACTTTGCGAGGCCCCTCCGTGTGCCAAAAATAGGCCGCGGGCACAGCCGCACCCCAAAACGAGCGCCCGAAGGCTGGGGTGCTAAGTTCGTCCAGCGGAAAAAAGCCCAAAATTTGGGTGGGCTATAGCCTTGGGGTGTGCGGCTGCCCAACTTCGCCCGCCGGACTCAGAATGGGGCGAGACTTTGCGAGGACCCTCCGTGTGTCAAAAATAGGCCGCGGGCACAGCCGCTCCCCAAAACGAGCGCCCGACGGCTGGGGCGCCAAGTTCGTCCTGCGGAAAAATGCCCAAAATTTGGGTGGGCTATAGCCTTGGGGTGTGGGGCTGGCCACTTCGTCCGCCGGACTCGGACTGGGGCGAGACTTTGCGAGGCCCCTCCGTGTGCCAAAAATTGGCCGCGGGCAAAGCCGCTCCACAAAACGAGTGCCCGAAGGCTGGGGCGCCATGTTCGTCCAGCGAAAAAATGCCCAAAATTTGGGTGGGCTATAGCCTTGGGGTGTGGGGCTGGCCAACTTCGTCCGCCGGACTCGGAATGGGGCGAGACATTGCGAGGCCCCTCCGTGTGTGAAAAATAGGCCGCGGGCACAGCCGCGCCCGAAGGCTGGGGCGCCAAGTTCGTCCAGCGGAAAAATGCCTAAAATTTGGGTGGGCTATTGCCCTGGGGTGTGGGGCTGGCCAACTTCGTCCGCCGGACTCGGAATGGGGTGAGACTTTGCGAGGCCCCTCCGTGTGCCAAAAATAGGCTGCAGGCACAGCCGCGCCCCAAAACGAGCGACCGAAGGCTGGGGCGCAAAGTTCGTCCTGCGGAAAACTGCCCAAAAATTGGGTGGGCTATAGCCTTGGGGTGTGGGGCTGGCCGACTTCGTCCGCCGGACTCGGAATGGGGCGAGACTTTTCGAGGCCCCTCCGTGTGCCAAAAAGAGGCCGCCGGCACGCCCGTGCCCCAAAACGAGCCCCCGAAGCCTGGTGCGCCAAGTTCGTCCGCCGGAAAACTGCCCAATAATTGGGTGGGCTATAGCCTTGGGGTGTGGGGCTGGCCCACTTCGTCCGCCGGACTCGGAATGGGGCGAGACTTTGCGAGGCCCCTCCGTGTGCCAAAAAAAGGCCGCGGGCACAGCCGCGCCCCAAAACGAGCGCCCGAAGGCTGGGGCGCCAAGTTCGTCCTGCAGAAAAATGCCCAAAATTTGGGTGGGCTATAGCCTTGGGGTGTGGGGCTGGCCAACCTCGCCCGCCGGACTCGGAATGGGGCGAGACTTTGCGAGGCCCTTCCATGTGCCAAAAAAAGGCCGCGGGCACAGCCGCACCCCAAAACGAGCGCCCGAAGGCTGGGGCGCCAAGTTCGTCCTGCAGAAAAATGCCCAAAATTTGGGTGGGCTATAGCCTTGGGGTGTGGGGCTGGCCAACTTCGCCCGCTGGACTCGGAATGGGGCGAGACTTTGCGAGGCCCCTCCGTGTGCAAAAAATAGGCTGCAGGCACAGCCGCGCCCCAAAACGAGCGACCGAAGGCTGGGGCGCAAAGTTCGTCCTGCGGAAAACCGCCCAAAAATTGGGTGGGCTATAGCCTTGGGGTGTGGGGATGGCCGACTTCGTCCGCCGGACTCGGAATGGGACGAGACTTTTCGAGGCCCCTCCGTGTCCCAAAAATAGGCCGCGGGCACAGCCGCGTCCCAAAACGAGCGCCCGAAGCCTGGTGCGCCAAGTTCGTCCTGCGGAAAACTGCCCAAAAATTGGGTGGGCTATAGCCTTGGGGTGTGGGGCTGGCCAGCTTCGCCCGCCGGACTCGGACTGGGGCGATACTTTGCGAGGCCCCTCCGTGTGCCAAAAATAGGCCGCGGACACAGCCGCGCCCCAAAATGAGCGCCCGAAGGCTGGGACGCCAAGTTCGCCAAGCGGAAAAATGTCCAAAATTTGGGTGGGCTATAGCCTTGGGGTGTGGGGCTGGCCAACTTCGTCCGCCGGACTCAGAATGGGGCGAGACTTTGCGAGGCCCCTCCGTGTGCCAAAAATAGGCCGCGGGCACAGCCGCTCCCCAAAACGAGCGCCCGAAGGCTGGGGCGCCAAGTTCGTCCTGCGGAAAAATGCCCAAAATTTGGGTGGGCTATAGCCTTGGGGCCTGGTGCGCCAACTTCGCCCGCCGGACTCGGAATGGGGCGAGACTTTGCGAGGCCCCTCCGTGCGCAAAAAATTGGCCGCGGGCACAGCCGCGCCCAAAAACGAGCGCCCGAAGCCTGGGGCGCCAAGTTAGTCCTGCAGAAAACTGCCCAAAAATTGGGTGGGCTATAGCCTTGGGGTGTGGGGCTGGCCAACTTCGTCCACCGGACACGGAATGGGGCGAGACTTTGCGAGGCCCCTCCGTGTCCAAAAAATAGCCCGCGGGCACAGCCGCACCCCAAAACGAGGGCCCGAAGGCTGGGGCGCCAAGTTCGTCCTGCGGAAAACTGCCCAAAAATTGGGTGGGCTATAGCCTTGGGATGTGGGGCTGGCCAACTTCGTCCGCCGGACCCGGAATGGTGCGAGACTTTGCGAGGCCCCTCCGTGTCCCAAAAATAGGCCGCGGGCACAGCCGCGCCCCAAAACGAGCGCCCGAAGCCTGGTGCGCCAAGTTCGTCCTGCGGAAAACTGCCCAAAAATTGGGTGGGCTATAGCCATGGGGTGTGGGGCTGGCCAACTTCGTCCGCCGGACTCGGAATGGGGCGAGACTTTTCGAGGCCCCACCGTGTGCTAAAAAGAGGCCGCGGGCACAGCCGTGCCCCAAAACGAGCACCCGAAGCCTGGTGCGCCAAGTTCGTCCGGCGGAAAACTGCCCAATAATTGGGTGGGCTATAGCCTTGGGGTGTGGGGCTGGCCAACTTCGTCCGCCGGACTCGGAATGGGGCGAGACTTTGCGAGGCCGCACCGTGTGCCAAAAATAGGCCGCGGGCACAGCCGCGCCCCAAAACGAGTGCCCGAAGGCTGGGGCGCCAAGTTCGTCCTGCGGAAAAATGCGCAAAATTTGGGTGGGCTATAGCCTTGGGGTGTGGGGCTGGCCAACTTCGCCCCCCAGACTCGGAATGGGGCGAGACTTTGCGAGGCCCCTCCGTGTGCCAAAAATAGGCCGCGGGCACAGCCGTGCCCCAAAATGAGCGCCCGAAGGCTGGGGCGCCAAGTTCGTCCTGCGGAAAAATGCCCAAAATTTGGGTGGGCTATAGCCTTGGGGTGTGGGGCTGGCCAACTTCGCCCGCCGGACTCGGAATGGGGCGAGACTTCGCGAGGCCCCTCCATGTGCCAAAAATAGGCCGCGGGCACAGCCGCGCCCCAAAACGAGCGCCCGAAGGCTGGGGCGCCAAGTTCGTCCTGCGGAAAAATGCCCAAAATTTGGGTGGGCTATAGCCTTGGGGTGTGGGGCCGGCCCACTTCGTCCGCCGGCCTCGGAATGGGGCGAGATTTTGCGAGGCCTCTCCATGTGTCCAAAATAGGCCGCGGGCAGAGCCGCGCCCCAAAACGAGCGCCCGAATCCTGGGGCGCCAAGTTCGTCCTGCAGAAAAATGCCCAAAAATTGGGTGGGCTATTGCCTTGGGGAGTGGGGCTGGCCGACTTCGTCCGCCGGACTCGGAATGGGGCGAGACTTGCGAGGCCCCTACGTGTGCCAAAATAGGCCGCAGGCACAGTGGCGCCCAAAGCCTGGGGCGCCAAGTTCGTCCTGCGGAAAAATGCCCAAAATTTCGGTGGGCTATAGCCTTTGGCAGTGGGGCTGGCCAACTTCGTCCGCCGGACTCGGAATGGGGTGAGCCTTTGCGAGGCCCCTCATTGTGCCAAAAGTAGGCCGCGGGCACAGTCGCGCCCCAAAACGAGCGCCCGAAGGCTGGGGCGCCAAGTTCGTCCTGCAGAAAAATGCCCAAAATTTGGGTGGGCTATAGCCTTGGGGTGTGGGGCTGGCCAACTTCGCCCGCCGGACTCGGAATGGGGTGAGACTTTGCGAGGCCCCTCCTTGTGCCAAAAATAGGCCGCGGGCACAGCCGCGCCCCAAAACGAGCGCCCGAAGGCTGGGGCGCCAAGTTCGTCCTGCGGAAAAATGCCCAAAATTTGGGTGGGCTATAGCCTTGGGGTGTGGGGCTGGCCAACTTCGTCCGCCGGACTCGGAATGGGACGAGACTTTGCGAGGCCCCTCCGTGTGCCAAAAATAGGCCACCGGCACATCCGCGCCCCAAAACGAGCGCCCGAAGGCTGGGGCGCCAAGTTCGTCCTGCGGAAAAATGCCCAAAAATTGGGTGGGCTATAGCCTTGGGGTGTGGGGCCGGCCCACTTCGTCCGCCGGCCTCGGAATGGGGCGAGATTTTGCGAGGCCTCTCCATGTGTCCAAAATAGGCCGCGGGCAGAGCCGCGCCCCAAAACGAGCGCCCGAAGCCTGGGGCGCCAAGTTCGTCCAGCGGAAAAATTCCCAAAAATCGGGTGGGCTATAGCCTTGGGGTGTGGGGCAGGCCCACTTCGTCCGCCGGACTCGGAATGGGGCAAGACTTTGCGAGGCTCCTCCGTGTGCCAAAAAAAGGCCGCGGGCACAGCCGCGCCTCAAAACAAGCGCCCGATGTCTGGGGCGCCAAGTTCGTCCGGCGGAAAACTGCCCAAAAATTGGGTGGGCTATAGCCTTGGGATGTGGGGCTGGCCAACTTCGTCCGCCGGACTCGGAATGGGGCGAGACTTTGCGTGGCCCCTCCGTGTGCCAAAAATCGGGCGCGGGCACAGCCGCGTCCCAAAACAAGCGCCCGATGTCTGGGGCGCCAAGTACGTCCGGCGGAAAACTGCCCAAAAATTGGGTGGTCTATAGCCTTGGGATGTGGGGCTGGCCAACTTCGTCCGCCGGACTCGGAATGGGGCGAGACTTTGCGAGGCCCCTCCGTGTACCAAAAATAGGGCGCGGGCACAGCCGCGTCCCAAAATAAGCGCCCGATGCCTGGGGCGCCAAGTTCGTCCGGCGGAAAACTGCCCACAAATTGGGTGGGCTATAGCCTTGGGGTGTGGGGCCGGCCCACTTCGTCCGCCGGACTCGGAATGGGGCGAGATTTTGCGAGGCCTCTCCGTGTGTCCAAAATAGGCCGCGGGCAGAGCCGCGCCCCAAAACGAGCGCCCGAAGCCTGGGGCGCCAAGTTCGTCCTGCGGAAAAATGCCCAAAAATTGGGTGGGCTATAGCCTTGGGGTGTGGGGCTGGCCCACTTCGTCCGCCGGACTCGGAATGGGGCGAGACTTTGCGAGGCCCCTCCGTGTGCTAAAAATAGGCCGCGGGCACAGCCGCGCCCCAAAACGAGCGCCCGAAGCCTGGGGCGCCAAGTTCGTCCTGCGGAAAACTGCCCAAAAATTAGGTGGGCTATAGCCTTGGGGTGTGGGGCTGGCCCACTTCGTCCGCCGGACTCGGAATGGGGCGAGACTTTGCGAGGCCCCACCGTGTGCCAAAAATAGGCCGCGGGCACAGCCGCGCCCCAAAACGAGCATCCGAAGGCTGGGGCGCCAAGTTCGTCCTGCGGAAAAATGCCCACAAATTGGGTGGGCTATAGCCTTGGGGTGTGGGGCTGGGCAACTTCGTCCGCCGGACTCGGAATGGGGCGAGACTTGCGAGGCCCCTACGTGTGCCAAAATAGCCCCCGGGCACAGTGGCGCCCGAAGCCTGGGGCGCCAAATTCGTCCTGCGGAAAAAAGCCCAAAAATTGGGTGGGCTATAGCCTTGGGGTGTGGGGCTGGCCAACTTCGCCCGCCGGACTCGGATTGGGGCGAGACTTTGCGAGGCCCCTCCGTGTGCCAAAAATAGGCCGCGGACACAGCCGCGCCCCAAAATGAGCCCCCGAAGGCTGGGACGCCAAGTTCGCCCAGCGGAAAAATGTCCAAAATTTGGGTGGGCTATAGCCTTGGGGTGTGGGGCTGGCCAACTTCGTCCGCCGGACTCAGAATGGGGCGAGACTTTGCGAGGCCCCCCCGTGTGCCAAAAATAGGCCGCGGGCACAGCCGCTCCCCAAAACGAGCGCCCGAAGGCTGGGGCGCCAAGTTCGTCCTGCGGAAAAATGCCCAAAATTTGGGTGGGCTATAGCCTTGGGGCCTGGTGCGCCCACTTCGTCCGCCGGACTCGGAATGGGGCGAGACTTTGCGAGGCCCCACCGTGTGCCAAAAATAGGCCGCGGGCACAGCCGCGCCCCAAAACGAGCATCCGAAGGCTGGGGCGCCAAGTTCGTCCTGCGGAAAAATGCCCACAAATTGGGTGGGCTATAGCCTTGGGGTGTGGGGCTGGGCAACTTCGTCCGCCGGACTCGGAATGGGGCGAGACTTGCGAGGCCCCTACGTGTGCCAAAATAGCCCCCGGGCACAGTGGCGCCCGAAGCCTGGGGCGCCAAATTCGTCCTGCGGAAAAAAGCCCAAAAATTGGGTGGGCTATAGCCTTGGGGTGTGGGGCTGGCCAACTTCGCCCGCCGGACTCGGATTGGGGCGAGACTTTGCGAGGCCCCTCCGTGTGCCAAAAATAGGCCGCGGGCACAGCCGCTCCCCAAAACGATCGCCCGAAGGCTGGGGCGCCAAGTTCATCCTGCGGAAAAATGCCCAAAATTTGGGTGGGCTATAGCCTTGGGCTGTGGGGCTGGCCAACTTCGTCCGCCGGACTCGGAATGGGGCGAGACTTTGCGAGGCCCCTCAGTGTGGCAAAAATAAGCCACGGGCACAGCCGCTCCCCAAAACGAGCGCCCGAAGGCTGGGGCGCCAAGTACGTCCTGCGGAAAAATGCCCAAAATTTGGGTGGGCTATAGCCTTGGGGTGTGGGGCTGGCCCACTCCGTCCGCCGGACGCGGAATGGGGCAAGACTTTGCGAGGCCCCTCCGTGTGCCAAAAATAGGCCGCGGGCACAGCCGCTCCCCAAAATGAGCGCCCAAATGCTGGGGCAACAAGTTCATCCTGCGGAAAGATGCCCAAAAATTGGGTTAGCTATAGCCTTGGGGTGTGGGGCTGGCCAACTTCGTCCGCCGGACTCGGAATGGGTCGAGACTTGGCGAGGCCCCTCAGTGTGCCAAAAATAGGCCGCGGGCACAGCCGCGCCCCAAAACGAGCGCCCGAAGGCTAGGGCGCCAAGTTCGTCGTGCGGAAAAATGCCCAAAAATTGGGTGGGCTATAGCATTGGGGTGTGGGGCTGGCCAACTTTGTCCGCCGGACTCGGAATGGGCCGGACTTTGCGAGGCCTCTCCGTGTGCCAAAAATCGGCCGCGGGCACAGCCGCGCCCCATAACGAGCGCCCGAAGGCTGGGTCGCCAAGTTCATCCTGCGGAAAAATGCCCAAAAATTGGGTGGGCTATAGCCTTCGGGTGTGGGGCCGGCCCACTTCGTCCGCCGGACTCGGAATGGGGTGAGATTTTGCGAGGCCCCTCCGTGTGCCAAAAATAGGCCGCGGGCACAGCCGCGCCCCAAAACGAGCGCCCGAAGCCTGGGGCGCCAAGTTCGTCCTGCGGAAAACTGCCCAAAAATTGGGTGGGCTATAGCCTTGGGGTGTGGGGCTGGCCCACTTCGTCCGCCGGACTCGGAATGGGGCGAGACTTGCGAGGGCCCTACGTGTGCCAAAAATAGGCCGCGGGCACAGCCGCGCTCCAAAACGAGCGCCCGAAGCCTGGGGCGCCAAGTTCGTCCTGCGGAAAAATGCCCAAAAATTGGGTGGGCTATAGCCTTCGGGTGTGGGGCCGGCCCACTTCGTCCGCCGGACTCGGAATGGGGCGAGATTTTGCGAGGCCCCTCCGAGTGCTAAAAATAGGCCGCGAGAACAGCCGCGCACCAAAACGAGCGCCCGAAGCCTGGGGCGCCAAGTTCGTCCTGCGGAAAAATGCCCAAAATTTGGGTGGGCTATAACCTTGGGGTGTGGGGTGGCCAACTTCGCCCGCAGGACTCGGAATGGGGCGAGACTTTACGAGGCCCCTCCGTGTACCAAAAATAGGCCGCGGGCACAGCCGCGCCCCAAAACAAGCGCCCGAAGGCTGGGGCGCCAAGTTCGTCCGGCGGAAAAATGCCCAAAATTTGGGTGGGCTATAGCCTTGTGGTGTGGGGCTGGCCAACTTCGCCCGCCGGACTCGGAATGGGGCGAGACTTTGCGAGGCCCCTCCTAGTGCCAAAAATAGGCCGCGGGCACAGCCGCGCCCCAAAGCGAGCGCCCGAAGGCTGGGGCGCCAAGTTCGTCCAGCGGAAAAATGCCCAAAATTTGGGTGGGCTATACCCTTAGGGTGTGGGGCTGGCCAACTTCGCCCGCCGGACTCGGAATGGGGCGAGACTTTGCGAGGCCCCTCCGTGTGCCAAAAAAAGGCCGCGGGCACTGCCGCGCCCCAAAACGAGCGCCCGAAATCTGGGGCGCCAAGTTCGTCCTGCGGAAAAATGCCCAAAATTTGGGTGGGCTATAGCCTTGGGGTGTGGGGCTGGCCAACTTCGTCCGCCCGACTCGGAATGGGGCGAGACTTTGCGAGGCCCCTCCGTGTGCCAAAAATAGGCCGCGGGCAAAGCCGCGCCCCAAAACGAGTGCCCGAAGGATGGGGCGCCATGTTCGTCCTGCGGAAAAATTCGCAAAATTTGGGTGGGCTATAGCCTTGGGGTGTGGGGCTGGCCAACTTCGCCCGCCGGACTCGGAATGGGGTGAGAGTTTGCGAGGCCCCTCCGTGTGCCAAAAAAAGGCCGCGGACACTGCCGCGCCCCAAAACGAGCGCCCGAAGTCTGGGGCGCCAAGTTCGTCCTGCGGAAAAATGCCCAAAATTTGGGTGGGCTATAGCCTTTGGCTGTGGGGCTGGCCAACTTCGTCCGCCCGACTCGGAATGGGGTGAGACTTTGCGAGGCCCCTCCGTGTGCCAAAAATAGGCCGCGGGCACAGCCGCGCCCCAAAACGAGCGCCCGAAGGCTGGGGCGCCAAGTTCGTCCTGCAGAAAAATGCCCAAAATTTGGGTGGGCTATAGCGTTGGGGTGTGGGGCTGGCCAACTTCGCCCGCCGGACTCGGATTGGGGCGAGACTTTGCGAGGCCCCTCCGTGTGCCAAAAATAGGCCGCGGGCACAGCCGCTCCCCAAAACGATCGCCCGAAGGCTGGGGCGCCAAGTTCGTCCTGCGGAAAAATGCCCAAAATTTGGGTGGGCTATAGCCTTGGGCTGTGGGGCTGGCCAACTTCGTCCGCCGGACTCGGAATGGGGCGAGACTTTGCGAGGCCCCTCAGTGTGGCAAAAATAAGCCATGGGCACAGCCGCTCCCCAAAACGAGCGCCCGAAGGCTGGGGCGCCAAGTACGTCCTGCGGAAAAATGCCCAAAATTTGGGTGGGCTATAGCCTTGGGGTGTGGGGTGGCCAACTTCGCCCGCAGGACTCGGAATGGGGCGAGACTTTGCGAGGCCCCTCCGTGTACCAAAAATAGGCCGCGGGCAAAGCCGCGCCCCAAAACAAGCGCCCGAAGGCTGGGGCGCCAAGTTCGTCCTGCGGAAAAATGCCCAAAATTTGGGTGGGCTATAGCCTTGGGGTGTGGGGCCGGCGCACTTCGTCCGCCGGACTCGGACTGGGGCGAGATTTTGCGAGGCCCCTCCGTGTGCCAATAATAGGCCGCGGGCACAGCCGCTCCCCAAAACGAGCGCCCGAAGGCTGGGGCGCCAAGTTCGTCCTGCGGAAAAATGCCCAAAATTTGGGTGGGCTATAGCCTTGTGGTGTGGGGCTGGCCAACTTCGCCCGCCGGACTCGGAATGGGGCGAGACTTTGCGAGGCCCCTCCTAGTGCCAAAAATAGGCCGCGGGCACAGCCGCGCCCCAAAGCGAGCGCCCGAAGGCTGGGGCGCCAAGTTCGTCCAGCGGAAAAATGCCCAAAATTTGGGTGGGCTATACCCTTGGGGTGTGGGGCTGGCCAACTTCGCCCGCTGGACTCGGAATGGGGCAAGACTTTGCGAGGCCCCTCCGTGTGCCAAAAATGGGCCGCGGGCACAGCCGCGCCCCAAAACGAGCGCCCGAAGGCGGGGGGCGCCAAGTTCGTCCTGCGGAAAAATGCCCAAAATTTGGGTTGGCTATAGCCTTGGGGTGTGGGGCTGGCCAACTTCGCCCGCCGGACTCGGAATGGGGCGAGACTTTGCGAGGCCCCTCCGTGTGCCTAAAATAGGCCGCGGGCACAGCCGCTCCCCAAAACGAGCGCCCGAAGGCTGGGGCGCCAAGTTCGTCCTGCGGAAAAATGCCCAAAATTTGAATGGGCTATAGCCTTGGGGTGTGGGGTGGCCAACTTCGCCCGCAGGACTCGGAATGGGGCGAGACTTTGCGAGGCCCCTCCGTGTGCCAAAAATCGGCCGCGGGCACAGCCGAGCCCCAAAACGAGAGCCCGAAGGCTGGGGCGCCAAGTTCGTCCAGCGGAAAAATGCCCAAAATTTGGGTGGGCTATAGCCTTGGGGTGTGGGGCCGACCCACTTCGTCCGCCGGACTCGGACCGGGGCGAGACTTTGCGAGGCCCCTCCGTGTGCCAAAAATAGGCTGCGGGCACAGCCGCTCCCCAAAATGAGCGCCCGAAGGCTGGTGCGCCAAGTTCATCCTGGGGAAAAATGCCCAAAATTTGGGTGGGCTATAGCCTTGGGGTGTGGGGCTGGCCCACTTCGTCCGCCGGGCTCGGACTGGGGCGAGACTTTGCGAGGCCCCTCCGTGTGCCAAAAATAGGCCGCGGGCACAGCCGCGCCCCAAAGCGAGCGCCCGAAGGCTGGGGCGCCAAGTTCGTCCAGCGGAAAAATGCCCAAAATTTGGGTGGGCTATAGCCTTGGGGTGTGGGGCCGACCCACTTCGTCCGCCGGACTCGGACCGGGGCGAGACTTTGCGAGGCCCCTCCGTGTGCCAAAAATAGGCTGCGGGCACAGCCGCTCCCCAAAATGAGCGCCCGAAGGCTGGTGCGCCAAGTTCATCCTGGGGAAAAATGCCCAAAATTTGGGTGGGCTATAGCCTTGGGGTGTGGGGCTGGCCCACTTCGTCCGCCGGGCTCGGACTGGGGCGAGACTTTGCGAGGCCCCTCCGTGTGCCAAAAATAGGCCGCGGGCACAGCCGCTCCCCAAAACGAGCGCCCGAAGGCTGGGGCGCCAAGTTCGTCCTGCGGAAAAATGCCCAAAATTTGGTTGGGCTATAGCGTTGGGGTATGGGGCTGGCCAACTTCGCCCGCCAGACTCGGAATGGGGTGAGACTTTACGAGGCCCCTCCGTGTACCAAAAAGAGGCCGTGGGCACAGCCGCGCCCCAAAACAAGCGCCCGAAAAATGGGGCGCCAAGTTCGTCCTGCGGAAAAATGCCCAAAATTTGGGTGGGCTATAACCTTGGGGTGTGGGGCCGGCCCACTTCGTCCGCCGGACTGGGACTGGGGCGAGACATTGCGAGGCCCCTCCATGTGCCAAAAATAGGCCGCGGGCACAGCCGCTCCCCAAAACGAGCGCCTGAAGGCTGGGGCGCCAAGTTCGTCCTGCGGAAAAATGCCCAAAATTTGGGTGGGCTATAGCCTTGGGGAGTGGGGCTGGCCAACTTCGCCCGCCGGACTCGGAATGGGGCGAGACTTTGCGAGGCCCCTCGTAGTGCCAAAAATAGGCCGCGGGCACAGCCGCGCCCAAAGCGAGCGCCCGAAGGCTGGGGCGCCAAGTTCGTCCAGCGGAAAAATGCCCAAAATTTGGGTGGGCTACAACCTTGGGGTGTGGGGATGGCCAACTTCGTCCGCCGGACTCGGAATGGGGCAAGACTTTGCGAGGCCCCTCCGTGTGCCAAAAATAGGCCGCGGGCACAGCCGCTCCCCAAAACGAGCGCCCGAAGGCTGGGGCGCAAAGTTCGTCCAGCGGAAAAATGCCCAAAATTTGGGTGGGCTATAGCCTTGGGGTGTGGGCCTGGCCAACTTCGCCCGCCGGACTCGGAATGGGGCGAGACTTTGTAAGGCTCCTCCGTGTGCCAAAAAAAGGCCGCGGGCACAGCCGCCCGCCCAAACGAGCGCCCGAAAGCTGGGGCGCCAAGTTCGTCCAGCGGAAAAATGCCCAAAATTCGGGTGGGCTATAGCCTTGGGGTGTGGGGCTGGCCCACTTCGTCCGCCGGACTCGGAATGGGGCGAGACTTTGCGAGGCCCCTCCGTGTGCCAAAAATAGGCCGCGGGCACAGCCGCGCCCAAAAACGAGCGCCCGAAGGCTGGGGCGCCAAGTTCGTCCTGCGGAAAACTGCCCAAAATTTGGGTGGGCTATAGCCTTGGGGTGTGCGGCCGGTCCACTTCGTCCGCCGGACCCGGAATGGTGCGAGACTTTGCGAGGCCCCTCCGTGTGCCAAAAATAGGCCGCGGGCACAGCCGCGCCCCAAAACGAGCGCCCGAAGGCTGGGGCGCCTAGTTCGTCCTGCGGAAAAATGCCCAAAATTTGGGTGGGCTATAGCCTTGGGGTGTGGGGCTGGCCAACTTCGTCCGCCGGACTCGGAATGGGGCGAGACTTTGCGAGGCCCCTCGGTGTGCCAAAAATAGGCCACGGGCACAGCCGCGCCCCAAAACGAGCGCCCGAAGGCTGGGGCGCCAAGTTCGTCCTGCGGAAAAATGCCCAAAATTTGAATGGGCTATAGCCTTGGGGTGTGGGACTGGCCAACTTCGCCCGCCGGACTCGGAATGGGGCGAGACTTTGCGAGGCCCCTCCGGGTGCAAAAAAAAGGCCGCGTGCACAGCCGCGCCCCAAAACGAGCGCCCGAAGGCTGGGGCGCAAAGTTCGTCCAGCGGAAAAATGCCCAAAAATTGGGTGGGCTATAGCCTTGGGGTGTGGGGCTGGCCAACTTCGTCCGCCGGAGTCGGAATGGGGCGAGACTTTGCGAGGCCCCTCCGTGTGCCAAAAAGAGGCCGCGGGCACAGCCGTGCCCCAAAACGAGAGCCCGAAGCCTGGGGCGCCTAGTTCGTCCGGCGGAAAACTGCCCAAAAATTGGGTGGGCTATAGCCTTGGGGTGTGGGGCTGGCTAGCTTCGCCCGCCGGACTCGGAATGGGGCGAGACTTTGCTAGGCCCCTCCGTGTGCCAAAAATACGCCGCGGGCACAGCCGCGCCCCAAAACCAGCGCCCGAAGGCTGGGGCGCAAAGTTCGTCCAGCGGAAAAAAGCCCAAAAATTGGGTGGGCTATAGGCTTGGGGTGTGGGGCTGGCCAACTTCGTCCGCCGGAGTCGGAATGGGGCGAGACTTTGCGAGGCCCCTCCGTTTGCCAAAAAGAGGCCGCGGGCACAGCCGTGCCCCAAAACGAGAGCCCGAAACCTGGGGCGCCAAGTTCCTCCTGCGGAAAAATGCCCAAAATTTGGGTGGGCTATAGCCTTGGGGTGTGGGGCTGGCCAACTTCGTCCGCCGGACTCGGAATGGGGCGAGACTTTACGAGGCCCCTCCGTGTGTCCAAAATAGGCCGCGGGCCCAGCCGCGCCCCAAAACGAGCGCCCGAAGCCTGGGGCGCCAAGTTCGTCCTGCGGAAAAATGCCCAAAAATTGGGTGGGCTATAGCCTTGGGGTGTGGGGCTGGCCAACTTCGTCCGCCGGACTCCGAAGGAGGCGAGACTTTGCGAGGCCCCTCCTAGTTCCAAAAATAGGCCGCAGGCACAGCCGTGCCCCAAAACGAGCGCCCGAAGCCTGGGGCGCCATGTTTGTCCTGCGGAAAACTGCCCAAAAATTAGGTGGGCTATAGCCATGGGGTGTGGGGCTGGCCCACTTCGTCCGCCGGACTCGGAATGGGGCGAGACTTTACGAGGCCCCTCCGTGTGCCAAAAATAGGCCGCAGGCACAGCCGCACCCCAAAACGAGCGCCCGAAGGCTGGGGCGCCAAGTTCGTCCTGCGGTAAGATGCCCAAAAATTGGGTGGGCTATAGCCTTGGGGTATGGGGCTGGGCAACTTCGTCCGCCGGACTCGGAATGGGGCGAGACTTGCGAGGCCCCTACGTGTGCCAAAATAGGCCGCGGCCACAGCCGCGCCCGAAGCCTGGGGCGCCAAGTTCGTCCTGCGGAAAAAAGTCCAAAAATTGGGTGGGCTATAGCCTTGGGGTGTGGGGCTGGCCAACTTCGTCCGCCGGACTCGCAATGGGGCGAGACATTGCGAGGCCCATCAGTGTGCCAAAAATAGGCCGCGGGCACAGCCGCTCCCCAAAACGAGCGCCCAAATGCTGGGGCACCAAGTTCGTCCTGCGGAAAGATGCCCAAAAATTGGGTTAGCTATAGCCTTGGGGTGTGGGGCTGGCCAACTTCGTCCGCCGGACTCGGAATGGGCCGGACTTTGCGAGGCCTCTCCGTGTGCCAAAAATCGGCCGCGGGCACAGCCGCGCCCCATAACGAGCGTCCGAAGGCTGGGTCGCCAAGTTCATCCTGCGGAAAAATGCCCAAAAATTGGGTGGGCTATAGCCTTCGGGTGTGGGGCCGGCCCACTTCGTCCGCCGGACTCGGAATGGGGTGAGATTTTGCGAGGCCCCTCCGTGTGCCAAAAATAGGCCGCGGGCACAGCCGCGCCCCAAAACGAGCGCCCGAAGCCTGGGGCGCCAAGTTCGTCCTGCGGAAAACTGCCCAAAAATTGGGTGGGCTATAGCCTTGGGGTGTGGGGCTGACCCACTTCGTCCGCCGGACTCGGAATGGGGCGAGACTTGCGAGGGCCGTACGTGTGCCAAAAATAGGCCGCGGGCACAGCCGCGCTCCAAAACGAGCGCCCGAAGCCAGGGGCGCCAAGTTCGTCCTGCGGAAAAATGCCCAAAAATTGGGTGGGCTATAGCCTTGGGGTGTGGGGCTGGCCAACTTCGTCCGCCGGACTCGGAATGCGGCGAGACTTTGCGAGGCCCCTCCGTGTGCCAAAAATAGGCCGCGGGCACAGCCGCGCCCCAAAACGAGCGCCCGAAGCCTGGGGCGCCAAATTCGTCCTGCGGAAAAATGCCCAAAAATTGGGTGGGCTATAGCCTTGGGGTGTGGGGCTGGCCGACTTCGTCCGCCCGACTCGGGATGGGGCGAGACTTCGCGAGGCCCGTCCGTGTGCCAAAAATAGGCCGCTGGCATAGCCGCGCCCCAAAACGAGCGCCCGAAGCCTGGGGCGCCAAGTTCGTCCTGCGGAAAAATGCCAAAAAATTGGGTGGGCTATAGCCTTGGCGATTGGGGCTGGCCGACTTCGTCCGCCGGACTCGGAATGGGGCGAGACTTTGCGAGGCCCCTCCGAGTGCCAAAACTAGGCCGCGATCACAGCCGCGATCCAAAATGAGCGCACGAAGCCTGGGGCGCCAAGTTCGTCCTGCGGAAAAATGCCCAAAAATTGGGTGGGCTATAGCCTTCGGGTGCGGGGCCGGCCCACTTCGTCCGCCGGACTCGGAATGGGGCGACATTTTGCGAGGCCCCACCGAGTGCCAAAAATAGGCCGCGAGAACAGCCGCGCACCAAAACGAGCGCCCGAAGCCTGGGGCGCCAAGTTCGTCCAGCGGAAAAATGCCCAAAATTTGGGTGGGCTATACCCTTGGGGTGTGGGGCTGGCCAACTTCGCCCGCCAGACTCGGAATGGGGCGAGACTTTGCGAGGCCCCTCCGTGTACCAAAAATAGGCCGCGGGCACAGCCGCGCCCCAAAACAAGCGCCCGAAGGCTGGGGCGCCAAGTTCGTCCTGCGGAAAAATGCCCAAAATTTGGGTGGGCTATAGCCTTGGGGTGTGGGGCCGGCGCACTTCGTCCGCCGGACTCGGACTGGGGCGAGACTTTGCGAGGCCCCTCCGTGCGCCAATAATAGGCCGCGGGCACAGCCACTCCCCAAAACGAGCGCCCGAAGGCTGGGGCGCCAAGTTCGTCCGGCGGAAAAATGCCCAAAATTTGGGTGGGCTATAGCCTTGTGGTGTGGGGCTGGCCAACTTCGCCCGCCGGACTCGGAATGGGGCGAGACTTTGCGAGGCCCCTCCTAGTGCCAAAAATAGCCGCGGGCACAGCCGCGCCCCAAAGCGAGCGCCCGAAGGCTGGGGCGCCAAGTTCATCCAGCGGAAAAATGCCCAAAATTTGGGTGGGCTATACCCTTGGGGTGTGGGGCTGGCCAACTTCGCCCGCCGGACTCGGAATGGGGCGAGACTTTGCGAGGCCCCTCCGTGTGCCAAAAAAAGGCCGCGGGCACTGCCGCGCCCCAAAACGAGCGCCCGAAATCTGGGGAGCCAAGTTCGTCCTGCGGAAAAATGCCCAAAATTTGGGTGGGCTATAGCCTTTGGCTGTGGGGCTAGCCAACTTCGTCCGCCCGACTCGGAATGGGGCGAGACTTTGCGAGGCCCCTCCGTGTGCCAAAAATAGGCGGCGGGCACAGCCGCGCTCCAAAACGAGCGCCCGAAGGCTGGGGCGCCAAGTTCGTCCTGCGGAAAAATGCCCAAAATTTGGGTGGGCTATAGCCTTGGGGTGTGGGGCTGGCCAACTTCGTCCGCCCGACTCGGAATGGGGCGAGACTTTGCGAGGCCCCTCCGTGTGCCAAAAATAGGCCGCGGGCAAAGCCGCGCCCCAAAACGAGTGCCCGAAGGATGGGGCGCCATGTTCGTCCTGCGGAAAAATGCGCAAAATTTGGGTGGGCTATAGCCTTGGGGTGTGGGGCTGGCCAACTTCGCCCGCCGGACTCGGAATGGGGTGAGAGTTTGCGAGGCCCCTCCGTGTGCCAAAAAAAGGCCGCGGGCACTGCCACGCCCCAAAACGTGCGCCCGAAGTCTGGGGCGCCAAGTTCGTCCTGCGGAAAAATGCCCAAAATTTGGGTGGGCTATAGCCTTTGGCTGTGGGGCTGGCCAACTTCGTCCGCCCGACTCGGAATGGGGTGAGACTTTGCGAGGCCCCTCCGTGTGCCAAAAATAGGCCGCGAGCACAGCCGCGCCCCAAAACGAGCGCCCGAAGGCTGGGGCGCCAAGTTCGTCCAGCGGAAAAATGCCCAAAATTTGGGTGGGCTATAGCCTTGGGGTGTGGGGCTGGCCAACTTCGCCCGCTGGACTCGGAATGGGGCGAGACTTTGCGAGGCCCCTCCGTGTGCCAAAAATGGGCCGTGGGCACAGCCGCGCCCCAAAACGAGCGCCCGAAGGCGGGGGCGCCAAGTTCGTCCTGCGGAAAAATGCCCAAAATTTGGGTTGGCTATAGCCTTGGGGTGTGGGGCTGGCCAACTTCGCCCGCCGGACTCGGAATGGGGCGAGACTTTGCGAGGCCCCTCCGTGTGCCTAAAATAGGCCGCGGGCACAGCCGCTCCCCAAAACGAGCGCCCGAAGGCTGGGGCGCCAAGTTCGTCCTGCGGAAAAATGCCCGAAATTTGAATGGGCTATAGCCTTGGGGTGTGGGGTGGCCAACTTCGCCCGCCGGACTCGGATTGGGGCGAGACTTTGGGAGGCCCCTCCGTGTGCCAAAAATAGGCCGCGGGCACGGCCGCTCCCCAAAACGAGCGCCCGAAGGCTGGGGCGCCAAGTTCGTCCTGCGGAAAAATGCCCAAAATTTGGGTGGGCTATACCCTTGGGGTGTGGGGCTGGCCAACTTCGCCCGCCGGACTCGGAATGGGGCGAGACTTTACGAGGCCCCTCCGTGTGCCAAAAATAGGCTGCGGGCACAGCCGCTCCCCAAAACGAGCGCCCGAAGGCTGGTGCGCCAAGTTCGTCCTGGGGAAAAATGCCCAAAATTTGGGTGGGCTATAGCCTTGGGGTGTGGGGCTGGCCAACTTCGTCCGCCGGACTCGGAATGGGGCGAGACTTTGCGAGGCCCATCCGTGTGCCAAAAATAGGCCGCGGGCACAGCCGCTCCCCAAAACGAGAGCCCGAAGGCTGGGGCGCCAAGTTCGTCCTGCGGAAAAATGCCCAAAATTTGGGTGGGCTATACCCTTGGGGTGTGGGGCTGGCCAACTTCGCCCGCCGGACTCGGAATGGGGCGAGACTTTGCGAGGGCCCTCGTAGTGCCAAAAATAGGCCGCGGGCAAAGCCGCGCCCCAAAGCGAGCGCCCGAAGGCTAGGGCGCCAAGTTCGCCCAGCGGAAAAATGCCCAAAATTTGGGTGGGCTACAACCTTGGGGTGTGGGGATGGCCAACTTCGTCCGCCGGACTCGGAATGGGGCAAGACTTTGCGAGGCCCCTCCGTGTGCCAAAAATAGGCCGCGGGCACAGCCGCTCCCCAAAACGAGCGCCCGAAGGCTGGGGCGCAAAGTTCGTCCAGCGGAAAAATGCCCAAAATTTGGGTGGGCTATAGCCTTGGGGTGTGGGCCTGGCCAACTTCGCCCGCCGGACTCGGAATGGGGCGAGACTTTGTAAGGCTCCTCCGTGTGCCAAAAAAAGGCCGCGGGCACAGCCGCGCCCCCAAACGAGCGCCCGAAAGCTGGGGCGCCAAGTTCGTCCAGCGGAAAAATGCCCAAAATTCGGGTGGGCTATAGCCTTGGGGTGTGGGGCTGGCCCACTTCGTCCGCCGGACTCGGAATGGGGCGAGACTTTGCGAGGCCCCTCCGTGTGCCAAAAATAGGCCGCGGGCACAGCCGCGCCCAAAAACGAGCGCCCGAAGGCTGGGGCGCCAAGTTCGTCCTGCGGAAAACTGCCCAAAATTTGGGTGGGCTATAGCCTTGGGGTGTGGGGCCGGCCCACTTCGTCCGCCGGACCCGGAATGGTGCGAGACTTTGCGAGGCCCCTCCGTGTGCCAAAAATAGGCCGCGGGCACAGCCGCGCCCCAAAACGAGCGCCCGAAGGCTGGGGCGCCTAGTTCATCCTGCGGAAAAGTGCCCAAAATTTGGGTGGGCTATAGCCTTGGGGTGTGGGGCTGGCCAACTTCGTCCGCCGGACTCGGAATGGGGCGAGACTTTGCGAGGCCCCTCGGTGTGCCAAAAATAGGCTGCGGGCACAGCCGCGCCCCAAAACGAGCGCCCGAAGGCTGGGGCGCCAAGTTCGTCCTGCGGAAAAATGCCCAAAAATTGGGTGGGCTATAGCCTTGGGGTGTGGGGCTGGCCTACTTCGTCCGCCGGAGTCGGAATGGGGCGAGACTTTGTGAGGCCCCTCCGTGTGCCAAAAAGAGGCCGCGGGCACAGCCGTGCCCCAAAACGAGAGCCCGAAGCCTGGGGCGCCTAGTTCGTCCAGCGGAAAACTGCCCAAAAATTGGGTGGGCTATAGCCTTGGGGTGTGGGGCTGGCCAGCTTCGCCCGCCGGACTCGGAATGGGGCGAGACTTTGCGAGGCCCCTCCGTGTGCCAAAAATACGCCGCGGGCACAGCCACGCCCCAAAACCAGCGCCCGAAGGCTGGGGCGCAAAGTTCGTCCAGCGGAAAAATGCCCAAAAATTGGGTGGGCTATAGGCTTGGGGTGTGGGGCTGGCCAACTTCGTACGCCGGAGTCGGAATGGGACGAGACTTTGCGAGGCCCCTCCATGTGCCAAAAAGTGGCCGCGGGCACAGCCGTGCCCCAAAACGAGAGCCCGAAGCCTGGGGCGCCTAGTTCGTCCGGCGGAAAACTGCCCAAAAATTGGGTGGGCTATAGCCTTGGGGTGTGGGGTTGGCCAACTTCGTCCGCCGGACTCGGAATGGGGCGAGACTTTGCAAGGCCCCTCCGTGTGCCAAAAATAGGCCGCGGGCACAGCCGGGCCCCAAAACGAGCACCCGAAGGCTGGGGCGCCAAGTTCGCCGAGCGGAAAAATGCCCAAAATTTGCGTGGGCTATTGCCTTGGGGTGTGGGGCTGGCCAACTTCGTCTGCCGGACTCGGACTGGGGCGAGATTTTGTGAGGCCCCTCCGTGTGCCAAAAATAGGCCACGGGCACAGCCGCGCCCCAAAACGAGCGCCCGAAGGCTGGGGCGCCAAGTTCTACCAGCGGAAAAATGCCCAAAAATTGGGTGGGCTATAGCCTTGGGGTGTGGGGCTGGCCAACGTCGTCCGCCGGACTCGGAATGGGACGAGACTTTGTGAGGTCCCACCGTGTGCCAAAAATAGGCCGCGGGCACAGCCGCGTCCCAAAACGAGCGCCCGAAGGCTGGGGCGCCAAGTTCGTCCAACGGAAAAATGCCCACAAATTGGGTGGGCTATAGCCTTGGGGTGTGGGGCGGGGCAACTTCGTCCGCCGGGCTCGGAATGGGGCGAGACTTGCGAGGCCCCTACGTGTGCCAAAATAGGCCGCGGGCACAGTGGCGCCCGAAGCCTGGGGCGCCAAGTTCGTCCAGCGGAAAAATGCCCAAAATTTGGGTGGCCTATAGCCTTGGGGTGTGGGGCTGGCCAACTTCGCCCGCCGGACTCGGAATGGGGCGAGACTTTGCGAGGCCCCTCCGTGTGCCAAAAATAGGCCGCGGGCACCGCCGCGCCCCAAAGCGAGCGCCCGAAGGCTAGGGCAAAAAAAATAGGTTTTAAAAATTCACATTATGAAAAATGTAAACACGGAATGCTAGTAACTATGGGCGCAAGCACCGAATCGGTGGCCCCCATCATGAGTTACGGTCCCTTCTTTGCGGCCCAGGGACGTATAGCACACGGCCCGAACCTAGCCGAACGCGTCTGCCGCATGCAAATCCCACCCCGCGGTCCCCCCCGGGTCATGAACCCGCCCCTCGGAGGGCCGAACCGGCCAAACGGCCCCGATCTTGTCCTTTGTTCGGCGGTCAAACCTCCGCGTGGCTACCCATCCATCCCGATGTCCCCGGACCACTGGTCCCGTGGGACAAAACGAAAATGGAATCGAAGCCCCCGATTGAACAGCGATAGCAGCGCCGAAAGGGACAGGACCACTTCCCACGCGGAAGGAAGCCACCCGCCCCAGCTTGGCGAGCTCGGCCTGCCTTGCGCGAGGGTGCTGTACGTGCCCCGTGAGGGTGCCGTGCAAGGCCAAAAATAAGTCTGGCTTGCTCGCAAGCGTCTGCTGCCTGCCCCGCGATTGTGGGTAGCTTGCCTTGGTCGAATTTAGGCAGTCTCGCGCGCGGGCGGGCCTTGCCTCGCCGCACTGTCCTGCTCGGGAACTTGCCTTAAAATTTGAAAAGAAGATACAAAGATTTAGCTCCAGCTTGAACCCTTTACATGGAGGTCAAAATCACAAATAAAATTTCAAACCAACCACTGAGCCACCATGAATTGTTGTAACTTTGGGCACAAATATTATTTAAATGGAAAAGTAAAATATAAATTAATAATAAAACAAATAATTAACGATTTCACATCCTAATTGGATATTTAAGTTGTTGTTTTCTATGGTCGAATCAAAATTAAAACGTCTTAGGGTAAAAAAAAATTAGGTTTAATAAGTTCGTGGTACAAAAAATGTGTCAAAACATGAGAAAATTGTAAAATTATGGGTTCAAAAAGCCCCCCAAGCTCCTTCGGAACTTGACCACCACATTCGTATCGAAAAGTTACGCAGTTTAAAAAAAAAACACCTCAATCGGACCTCCGAGCACAGCCGCGCCCCAAAACGAGCGCCCGAAGGCTGGGGCGCCAAGTTCGTCCTGCGGAAAAATGCCCAAAATTTGGGTGGGCTATAGCCTTGGGGTGTGGGGCTGGCCAACTTCGCCCGCCGGACTCGGACTGGGGCGTGACTTTGCGAGGACCCTCCGTGTGCCAAAAATAGGCCGAGGGCAAAGCCGCTCCCCAAAACGAGCGCCCGAAGGCTGGGGCGCAAAGTTCGTCCTGCGGAAAAATGCCCAAAATTTGGGTGGGCTATAGCCTTGGGGTGTGGGGCTGGCCAACTTCGTCCGCCGGACTCGGACTGGGGCGAGACCTTGCGAGGCCCCTCCGTGTGCCAAAAATAGGCCGCGGGCACAGCCGCGCCCCAAAACGAGCGCCCGAAGCCTGGGGCGCCAAGTTCGTCCAGCGGAAAAATGCCCAAAATTTGGGTGGGCTATAGCCTTGGGGTGTGGGGCTGGCCAACTTCGTCCGCCGGACTCGGAATGGGGCGAGACTGTGCGAGGCCCCTCCGTGTGCCAAAAATAAGCCGCGGGCCCAGCCGCGCCCCAAAACGAGCGCCCGAAGCCTGGGGCGCCAAGTTCGTCCAGCGGAAAAATGACCAAAATTTGGGTGGGCTATAGCCTTGGGGTGTGGGGCTGGCCAACTTCGCCCACCGGACTCGGAATGGGGCGAGACTTTGCGAGCCCCTCCGTGTGCCAAAAATAGGCCGCGGGCACAGACGCGCCCCAAAACGAGCGCCCGAAGGCTGGGGCGCCAAGTTCGTCCAGCGGAAAAATGCCCAAAATTTGGGTGGGCTATAGCCTTGGGATGTGGGGCTGGCCAACTTCATCCGCCGGACTCGGAATGGGGCGAGACTTTGCGAGGCCCCTCCGTGTGCCAAAAATAAGCCGCGGGCACAGCCGCGCCCCAAAACGAGCGCCCGAAGGCTGGGGCGCCAAGTTCGCCCAGCGGAAAAATGCCCAAAATTTGGGTGGGCTATAGCCTTGGGGTGTGGGGCTGGCCAACTTCGCCCGCCGGACTCGGAATGGGGCGAGACTTTGCGAGGCCCCTCCGTGTGCCAAAAATAGGCCACGGGCACAGCCGCGCCCCAAAACGAGCGCCCGAAGGCTGGGGCGCCAAGTTCTACCAGCGGAAAAATGCCCAAAATTTGGGTGGGCTATAGCCTTGGGGTGTGGGGCTGGCCAACTTGGCCCACCGGACTCGGAATGGGGCGAGACTTCGCGAGGCCCCTCCGTGTGCCAAAAATAGGCCGCGGGCACTGCCGCGCCCCAAAAAGTGCGCCCGAAGGCTGGGGCGCCAAGTTCGCCCAGCGGAAAAATGCCCAAAATTTGGGTGGGCTATCGCCTTGGGGTGTGGGGCTGGCCCACTTCGTTCGCCGGACTCGGAATGGGGCGAGACTTTGCGAGGCCCCCTCCGTGTGCCAAAAATAGGCCGCGGGCACAGCCACGCCCCAAAACGAGCGCCCGAAGGCTGGGGCGCCAAGTTCGTCCAGCGGAAAAATGCCCAAAATTTGGGTGGGCTATAGCCTTGGGGTGTGGGGCTGGCCAACTTGGCCCACCGGACTCGGAATGGGGCGAGACTTCGCGAGGCCCCTCCGTGTGCCAAAAATAGGCCGCGGGCACAGCCGCGCCCCAAAACGAGCGACCGAAGGCTGGGGCGCCAAGTTCGCCCAGCGGAAAAATGCCCAAAATTTGGGTGGGCTATAGCCTTGGGGTGTGGGGCTGGCCAACTTCGCCCGCCATACTCGGAATGGGGCGAGACTTTACGTGGCCCCTCCGTGTGCCAAAAATAGGCCGCGGGCACAGCCGATCCCCAAAACGAGCGCCCGAAGGCTGGGGCGCCAAGTTCTACCAGCGGAAAAATGCCCAAAATTTGGGTGGGCTATAGCCTTGGGGTGTGGGGCTGGCCAACTTCGCCCGCCGGACTCGGAATGGGGCGAGACTTCGCGAGGCCCCTCCGTGTGCCAAAAATTGGCCGCGGGCACAGCCGCGCCCCAAAAAGTGCGCCCGAAGGCTGGGGCGCCAAGTTCGCCCAGCGGAAAAATGCCCAAAATTTGGGTGGGCTATAGCCTTGGGGTGTGGGGCTGGCCAACTTCGCCCGCCGGACTCGGACTGGGGCCAGACTTTGCGAGGTCCCTCCGTGTGCTAAAAATAGGCCGAGGGCACAGCCGCTCCCCAAAACGAGCGCCCGAAGGCTGGGGCACCAAGTTCGTCCTGTGAAAAAATGCCCAAAATTTGGGTGGGCTATAGCCTTGGGGTGTGGGGCTGGCCCACTTCGTCCGCCGGACTCGGAATGGGGCGAGACTTTGCGAGGCCCCTCCGCGTGCCAAAAATAGGCCGCGGGCACAGCCGCGCCCCAAAACGATCGCCCGAAGCCTGGGGCGCCAAGTTCGTCCTGCGGAAAAAAGCCCAAAAATTGGGTGGGCTATAGCCTTGGGGTGTGGGGCTGGCCCACTTCGTCCGCCGGACTCGGAATGGGGTGAGACTTTGCGAGTCTCCTCCGTGTGCCAAAAATAGGCCGCGGGCACAGCCGCGCCCCAAAACAAGCGCCCGAAGTCTGGGGCGCCAAGTTCGTCCGGCGGAAAACTGCCCAAAAATTGGGGGGGGCTATAGCCTTGGGGCGTGGGGCTGGCCCACTTCGTCCACCGGACTCGGAATAGGGCGAGACTTTGCGAGGCCCCTCCGTCTGCCAAAAATAGGCCGCGGGCACAGCCGCGCCCCAACACGAGCGCCCGAAGGCTGGGGCGCCAAGTTCGTCCTGCGGAAAAATGCCCAAAATTTGGGTGGGGTATAGCCTTGGGGTGTGGGGCTGGCCAACTTCGCCCGCCGGACTCGGAATGGGGCGAGACTTTGCGAGGCCCCTCCGTGTGCCAAAAATACGCCGCGGACACAGCCGCGCCCCAAAACTAGCGCCCGAAGGCTGGGGCGCCAAGTTCGCCCAGCGGAAAAATGCCCAAAATTTGCGTGGGCTATAGCGTTGGGGTGTGGGGCTGACCAACTTCGCCCGCCGGACTAGGAATGGGGCGAGACTTTGCGAGGACCCTCCGTGTGCCAAAAATAGGCCGCGGGCAGAGCCGCTCCCCAAAACGAGCGCCCGAAGGCTGGGGCGCCAAGTTCGTCCTGCGGAAAAATGCCCAAAATTTGCGTGGGCTATAGCCTAGGGGTGTGGGGCTGGCCAACTTCGCCCGCCGAACTCGGAATGGGGCGAGACTTTGCGAGGCCCCTCCCTGTTCCAAAAATAGGCCACGGGCACAGCCGTGCTTCAAAACGAGCCCCCGAAGGCTGGGGCGCTAAGTTCGTCCTGCGGAAGAATGTCCAAAAATTGCGTGGGCTATAGCCTTGGGGTGTGGGGCTGGCCAACTTCGCCCGCCGGACTCGGACTGGGGCGAGACTTTGCAAGGCCCCTCCGTGTTCCAAAAATAGGCCGCGGGCACAGCCGCTCCCCAAAACGAGCGCCCGAAGGCTGGGGCACCAAGTTCGTCCTGTGAAAAAATGCCCAAAATTTGGGTGGGCTATAGCCTTGGGGTGTGGGGCTGGCCCACTTCGTCCGCCGGACTCGGACTGGGGCGAGACTTTGCGAGGCCCCCCCGTGTGCCAAAAATAGGCCGCGGGCACAGCCGCTCCCCAAAACGAGCGCCCGAAGGCTGGGGCGCCAAGTTCATCATGCGGAAAAATGCCCACAATTTGGGTGGGCTATAGCCTTGGGGTGTGGGGCTGGCCAACTTCGCCCGCCGGACTCGGAATGGGGTGAGACTTTGCGAGGCCCCTCCGTGTGCCAAAAATAGGCCGCGGGCACAGCCGCGCCCCAAAACGAGCGCCCGAAGGCTGGGGCGCCAAGTTCGTCCTGCGGAAAAATGCCCAAAATTTGGGTGGGCTATGGCCTTGGGGCGTGGGGCTGGCCAACTTCGTCCGCCGGACTCGGACTGGGGCGAGACTTTGCGAGGCCCCTCCGTGTGCCAAAAATAGGCCGCGGGCACAGCCGTGCCCCAAAACGAGCGCCCAAAGGCTGGGGTGCCAAGTTCGTCCTGTGGAAAAATGCCCAAAATTTGGGTGGGCTATAGCCTTGTGGTGTGGGGCTGGCCAACTTCGTCCGCCGGACTCGGAATGGGGCGAGACTTTGCGAGGCCCCTCCGTGTGCCAAAAATAGGCCGCGGGCACAGCCGCTCCCCAAAACGAGCGCCCGAAGGCTGGGGCGCCAAGTTCGTCCTGCGGAAAAATGCCCAAAATTTGGGTGGGGTATAGCCTTGGGGTGTGGGGCTGGCCAACTTCGTCCGTCGGACTCGGAATGGGGCGAGACCTTGCGAGGCCCCTCCGTGTGCCAAAAATAGGCCGCGGGCACAGCCGCGCCCCAATACGAGCGCCCGAAGGCTGGGGCGCCAAGTTCGTCGTTTGGAAAAATGCCCAAAATTTGGGTGGGGTATAGCCTTGGGGTGTGGGGCTGGCCAACTTCGCCCGCCGGACTCGGAATGGGGCGAGACTTTGCGAGGCCCCTCCGTGTGCCAAAAATACGCCGCGGACACAGCCGCGCCCCAAAACTAGCGCCCGAAGGCTGGGGCGCCAAGTTCGTCCTGCGGAAAAATGCCCAAAATTTGGGTGGGCTATAGCCTTGGGGTGTGGGGCTGGCCAACTTCGTCCGCCGGACTCGGAATGGGGCGAGACTTTGCGAGGCCCCTCCGTGTGCCAAAAATAGGCCGCGGGCACAGCAGCTCCCCAAAACGAGCGCACGAAGGCTGGGGCGCCAAGTTCGTCCTGCGGAAAAATGCCCAAAATTTTGGTGGGGTATAGCCTTGGGGTGTGGGGCTGGCCAACTTTGTCCGCCGGACTCGGAATGGGGCGAGACCTTGCGAGGCCCCTCCGTGTGCCAAAAATAGGTCGCGGGCACAGCCGCGCCCCAAAACGAGCGCCCGAAGGCTGGGGCGCCAAGTTCGTCCGGCAGAAAAATGCCCAAAAAAGGGGTGGGCTATAGCCTTGGGGCGTGGGGCTTGCGAACTTCGTCCGCCGGACTCGTAATGTCCTGAGACTTTGCCCACCCCCTCCCCGCGACAAAAATAGGCTGTGGGCATAGCCGCGCCCAAAAAAGAGCAGCCGAACCCCTTGTCGCCAAGTTCGTCCTGCGGAAAAATTCCCAAAAAAGGGGTGTGCTATAGCCTTTGGGCGTGGGGCCGGCGAACTTCGTACACCTTCCTCGGAATGGCCCGAGACTTTGGCCACCCCCTCCCAGCGACAAAAGTAGGCCGCGCGCACAGCCGCGCCCAAAAAAGAGCAGCCGATTCCCTTGGCGCCAAGTTCGTCCTGCGGCAAAATGCCCAAAAAGGGGGTGTGCTATAGCCTTTGGGCGTGGGGCCGGCAAAGTTCCTCTGCCTTCCTCGGAATGGGCCTAGACTTTGCCCACCCCCTCCCTTCACCAAAAATAGGCCGTGGGCACAGCCGAACCCCTTGGCGCCAAGTTTGTCTTGCGGAAAAATGCCCAAAAAGGGGTTGGCTATAGCCTTGGGGCATGGGCCGGGCGAACTTCGTCCGCCGGACTCGAAATGGGCCGAGACTTTACCCACCCCCTCCCCACGACCAAAATAGGCCGCGGGCACAGCCGTACCCAAAAAAGAGCAGCCACGCCCCTTGGCGCCAAGTTCGTCCTGCGAAAAAATGCCCAAAAAAGGGGTGTGCTATAGCCTTTGGGCGTCGGGCCGGCGAACTTCGTCCTCCTTTCTCGGAATGGGTCGAGACTTTGCCCACCCCCTCCCCGTGACAAAAATAGGCCGCGGGCACAGCCGCGCCCAAAAAGGAGCAGCCGAACCCGTGGCACGAAGTTTATCCGTCGGCAAAATGCCCAAAAAATGGGTGTGCTATAGCCTTTGGGCATGGGGCCGGAAAAGTTCTTCCCCCTCCCTCGGAATGGGCCGAGACTCTGCCCACCCCCTCCCCGCACCAAAAATAGGCCGCGGGCACAGCCGCGCCCAAAAAAGAGCAGCCGAACCCGTTGGCGCCAAGTTCGTCCTGCGGAAAAATGCCCAAAAAGGGGGTGGTCTATAGCCTTTGGGCGTGGGGCCGGCGAACTTCGTCCGACTTCCTCGGAATGGGCCGAGACTTTGGCCACCGCCTCCCCGTGACAAAAATAGGCCGCGGGCACACCCGCGCCCAAAAAAGAGCAGCCGAACCCCTTGGCGCCAAGTTCGTCCTGCGGAAAAATTCCCAAAAAAGGGGTGTGCTATAGCCTTTGGGCGTGGGGCCGGCAAAGTTCGTCCGCCTTCCTCGGAATGGGCCGAGACTTTACCCACCCCCTCCACGCACCAAAAATAGGCCGCGGGCACAGCCGCGCCCAAAAAAGAGCAGCCGAACCCTTGGCACCAAGTTCGTCCTGCGGAAAAATGCCCAAAAAAGGGGTGTGCTATAGCCTTTGGGCGTGGGGCCGGCAAAGTTCATCCGCCTTCCTCGGAATGGGCCGAGACTTTGCCCACCCCCTCCCCACGCCAAAAATAGGCCGCGGGCACAGCCGCGCCCAAAAAAGAGCAGCCAAACCCCTTGGCACCAAGTTCGTCCTGCGGAAAAATGCCCAAAAAAGGGGCGGGCTATATCCTTGGGGCGTGGGGCCAGCGCACTTCGTCCGCCGGACTCGGAACGGGCCGAGACTTTGCCCACCCCCACCCCGCGACAAACATAGGCCACGGGCACCGCCGCGCCCAAAAAAGAGCAGCCGAACCCCTTGGCGCCAAGTTCATCCTGCGGAAAAATGCCCAAAGAATGGGTGTGCTATAGCCTTGGGGCGTGGGGCGGGCGAACTTCGTCCGCCGGACTCGGAATGGGCCGAGACTTTGGCCACCCCCTCCCCGCGACAAAAATAGGCCGCGGGCACAGCCGCGCCCAAAGAAGAGTAGCCGAACCCCTTGGCGCCAAGTTCGTCCTGCGGAAAAATGCCCAAAAAAGGGGTGTGCTATAGCCTTGGGGCGTGGGGCTGGCGAAGTTCGTCCGCCGGACGCGGAATTGGCTGAGACTTTGACCACCCCCTCCCCGCAACAAAAATAAGCCGCCGGCACAGCCGCGCCCAAGAAAGAGCTGCCGAACCCCTTGGCGCCATGTTCGTCCAGCGGAAAAATGCCCAAAAAAAGGGTGTGGTATAGCCTTGGGGCGTGGGGCGGGCGAACTTCGTCCGGCGGACGCGGAATGGGCCGAGACTTGGCCCACCCCCTCCCCATGACAAAAATAAGCCGCGGGCACAGCCGCACCCAAAAAAGTGCAGCCGATCCCCGTGGCGCCAAATTCGTCCTGCGGAAAAATGCGCAAAAAAGGGGTGTGCTATAGCCTTTGGACGTGGGACCGGCGAACTTCGTCCGCCTTCCTTGGAATGGGCCGAGACTTTGGCCACCCCCTCCCAACGACAAAAATAGGCCGCGGGCACAGCTGCGCCCAAAAAAGAGCAGCCGAACACCTTGGCGCCAATTTCGTCCTGCGGAAATATGCCCAAAAAGGGGATGGGCTATAGCCTTGGGGCGTGGGGCCAGCGAACTTCGTTCGCCGGACTCGGAATGGGCCGACGCTTTGCCTACCCCCTCCCCGCGACAAAAATAGGCCGCGGGCACAGCCGCGCACAAAAAAGAGCAGCTAAACCCCTTGGCGCCAAGTTCGACCTGCGGACAAATGCCCAAAAAAGGGGTGGGCTATATCCTTTGGGCGTGGGGCTGGCGCACTTCGTCCGCCGGACTCGGAATGGGCCGAGACTTTGCCCACCCCCTCCCCACGACAAACATAGGCCGCGGGCACCGCCGCGCCCAAAAAAGAGCAGCCGAACCCCTTGGCGCCAAGTTCGTCCTGAGGAAAAATGCACAAAAAATGGGTGCGCTATAGCCCTGGGGCGTGGGACGGGCGAACTTCGTCCGCCGGACTCAGAATGGGCCGAGACTTTGGCCACCCCCTCCCCACGACAAAAATAGGCCGCGGGCACAGCCGCGCCCAAAAAAGAGCAGCCGAACCCCTTGGCGCCAAGTTCGTCCTGCGGAAAAATGCGCAAAAAAGGGGTGTGCTATAGCCTTTGGGCGTGGGGCCGGTGAAAATCGTCCGCCTTCCTCGGAATGGGCCGAGACTTTGCCCACCTCCTCCCCGTAACACAAATAGGCCACGGGCACAGCCGCACCCAAAAAAGAGCGGCCGAACCCCTTGGCCAAAAGGTCGTCCTGCGGAAAAATGCCCAAAAAAGGGGTGGGCTATAGCCTTGGGGCGTGGGGCCGGCGAACATCGTCCGCCGGACTCGGAATGGGCCGAGGCTTTGCCTACCACCTTCCCACGAAAAAGATAGGCCGCGGGCACAGCTGCGCCCAAAAAAGAGCAGCCGAACCCCGTGGCGCCAAGTTCGTCCTGCGGAAAAATGCCCAAAAAAGGGGTGTGCTATAGCCTTGGGGCGTGGGGCCGGCGCGCTTCGTCCGCCTTCCTCGGAATGGGCCGAGACTTTGGCCACCCCCTCCCCACGACAAAAATAGGCCGTGGGCACAGCCGCGCCCAAAAAAGAGCAGCCGAACCCCTTGGCGCCAAGTTCTTCCTGCAGAAAAATGCCCAAAAAAGGGGTGTGCTATAGCCTTGTGGCGTGGGGCTGGCGAACTTCGTCCGCTGGACTCGGAATGGGCCGAGGCTTTGCCGACCCACTCCCCGCGACAAAAATAGGCCGCGGGCACAGCCGCGCCCAAAAAAGTGCAGCCAAACCCCTTGACGCCAAGTTCGTCCTGCGGAAAAATGCGCAAAAAAGGTGTGTGCTATAGCCTTTGGGCGTTGGGCCCGCGAACTTCGTCCGCCTTCACCGGAATGGGCCGAGACTTTGGCCACCCCCTCCCCACGACAAAAATAGGCCGCCGGCACAGCCGCGCCCAAAAAAGAGCAGCCAAACCCCGTGGCGCCAAGTTCGTCCTGACGGAAAAATGCCCAAAAAAGCGGTGTGCTATAGCCTTAGGACGTGGGGCTGCCGAAGTTCGTCCGCCGGACCCGGAATGGGCCGAGACGTTTCACACCCCCTCCCCGCGACAAAAATAGGCCGCGGGCACAGCCGCGCCCAAAAAAGAGCAGCCGAACCCCTTGGCACCAAGTTAGTCCTGCGGAAAAATGCCCAAAAAGGGGGTGGGCTATAGACTTGGGGCGTGGGGCTGGCGAACTTCGTCCGTCGGACTCGGAATGGGGCGAGACTTTCCGCACCCTCTCCCCGCGACAAAAATAGGCCACGGGCGCAGCCGCGCCCCAAAAAAAGCAGCCGAACCCCTTGGCGCCAAGTTCGTCCTGCGGAAAAATGCCCAAAAAAGGGGTGGGCTATAGCCTTCGGGCATGGGGCTGGCGCACTCCGTCCACCGGACTCGGAATGGGCTTAGAATTTTCCCACCCTCTCCCCGCGACAAAAATAGGCCGCGGGCGCAGCCGCGCCCAAAAAAGAGCAGCCGAACCCCTTGGAGCCAAGTTCGTCCTGCGGAAAAATTCCCAAAAAAGGGGTGGGCTATAACCTTGGGGCGTGGGGCTGGCGAACTTCGTCCGCCGGACTTGGAATTGGCCGAGACTTTGCCCACCCCCGTCCCCGCGACAAAAATAGGCCACGGGCACACCCGTACCCAAAAAAGAGCAGCGGAACCCCTTGGCGCCAAGTTCGTCCAGCGGAAAAATGCCCAAAAAAGGGGTCTGCTACAGCCTTGGGGCGTGGGGCTGCCGAAGTTCGTCCGCCGGATGCGGAATGGGCCGAGACTTTTCCCACCCCCTCCCCGCGACAAAATTAGGCCACGGACATAGCCGCGCCCAAAAAAGAGCAGACGAACACCTTCGCACCAAGTTCGTCCTGCGGAAAAATGCCCAAAAAAGGGGTGGGCTATAGCCTTAGGGCGTGGGGCTGGCGAACGTCGTCCGCCGGACTCAGAATGTGCCAAGACTTTGCCCACCCCCTCCCCGCGACAAAAAAGAGCGGCCGAACCCCTTGGCGCCAAGGTCGTCCTGCGGAAAAATGCCGAAAAAGGGGGTGGGCTATTGCCTTGGGGCATGGGGCTGGCGAACTTCGTCCCCCGGGTTCGGAATGGGCGCGGACTTTTCCCACCCCCTCCCCGCGACAAAAATAGGCCGCGGGCACACCCGCTTCCAAAAAAAAGTAGCCGAAACCCTTGGCGCCAAGTTCTTCCGGCAGAAAAATGCCCAAAAAAGGGGTGGGCTATAGCCTTGGGGCATGGGGCTGGCGCACTTCGTCCGCCGGACTCGGAATGGGCTGAGACTTTGCCCACCCCCTCCCCGCGACAAAAATAGGCCGCCGGCTCAGCCGCGCCCGAAAAAGAGCAGCCGAACCCCTTGGCGCCAATTTCATCCTGCGGAAAAATGCCCAAAAAAGGGGTGGGCTATAACCTTGGGGCGTGGGGCGGACGAACTTCGTCCGTCGGACTCGGAATGGGGCGAGACTTTCCGCACCCCCACCCCTCGACAAAAATAGGCCACGGGCACAGCCGCGCCCAAATAAGAGCAGCCGAACCCGTTGGCGCCAAGTTCGTCCTGCGGAAAAATGCCCAAAAAAGGGGTGGGCTATAGCCTTGCGGCATGGGGCTGGCGAACTTCGTCCGCCGGACTCGGAATGGGCCGAGACTTTGCCCACCCCCTCCCCGCGACAAAAATAGGCCGCGGGCTCAGGCGCGCCCTAAAAAGAACAGCCGAACCCCTTGGCGCCAATTTCGTCCTGCGGAAAAATGCCCAAAAAAGGGGTGGGCTATAACCTCGGGGCGTGGGGCTGGCGAACTTCGTCCGCCGGACTCGGAATGGGCCGAGACTTTACCCACCCCCTCCCCGCGACAAAAATAGGCCGCGGGCACACCCGCACCCAAAAAAGAGCAGCGGAACCCCTTGGCGCCAAGTTCGTCCTGCGGAAAAATGCCCAAAAAAGGGGTCTGATATAGCCTTGGGGCGTGGGGCTGCCGAAGTTCGTCCGCCCGACCCAGAATGGGCCGAGACTTTTCACACCCCCTCCCCGTGACAAAAATAGGCTGCGGGCACAGCCGCGCCCAAAAAAGAGCAGCCGAACCCCATGGCACCAAGTTAGTCCTGCGGAAAAATGCCCAAAAAGGGGGTGGGCTATAGCCTTGGTGCGTGGGGCTGGCGAACTTCGTCCGTCGGACTCGGAATGGGGTGAGACTTTCCGCACCCCCTCCCCGTGACAAAAATAGGCCACGGGCACAGCCGCGCCCAAAAAACAGCAGCCGAACCCCTTGGCGCCAAGTTCGTCCGGCGGAAAAATGCCCAAAAAAGGGGTGGGCTATAGCCTTCGGGCGTGGGACCGGCGAACTTCGTCCGCCTTCCTCGGAATGGGCCGAGACTTTGCCCACCTACTCCCCGTGACAAAAATAGGCCGCGGGCACAGCCGCACCCAAAAAAGAGCAGCCGAACCCCGTGGCGCCAAGTTAGTCCAGCGGAAAAATGCGCAAAAAAGGGGTGTACTATAGCCTTTGGGCGTGGCGCCGGTGAACATCGTCCGCCCTGCTCGGAATGGGCCGAGACTTTGGCCACCCCCACCCCGCGACAAAAATAGGCCGCGGGCACAGCCGCGCCCAAAAAAGAGCAGCCCAACCCCGTGGCGCCAAGTTCGTCCTGCGGAAAAATGCCCAAAAAAGGGGTGTACCATAGCCTTGGGGCGTGGGGCCGGCGAACTTCGTCCGCCTTCCTCGGAATGGGCCGAGACTTCGGCAACCCCCTCCCCATGACAAAAATAGGCTGCGGGCACAGCCGCGCCCAAAAAGGAGCAGCCGAACCCCTTTCCGCCAAGTTCGTCCTGCTGAAAAATGCCCAAAAAAGCGGTGTGCTATAGCCTTACGACGTGGGGCTGCCGCAGTTCGTCCGCCGGACCCGGAATGGGCCGAGACTTTTCACACCCCCTCCCCGTGATAAAAATAGGCCGCGGGCACAGCCGCGCCCAAAAAAGAGCAGCCAAACCCCTTTGGGCGTGGGGCCCGCGAACTTCGTCCGCCTTCCTCGGAATGGGCCGAGACTTTGGCCACCCCCTCCCCACGACAAAAATAGGCTGCCGGCACAGCCGCGCCCAAAAAAGAGCAGCCGAACCCCGTGGCGCCAAGTTCGTCCTGCGGAAAAATGCCCAAAAAGGCGGTGTGCTATAGCCTTAGGACGTGGGGCTGCCGAAGTTCGTCCGCCGGACCCGGAATGGGCCGAGACGTTTCACACCCCCTCCCCGCGACAAAAATAGGCTGCGGGCACAGCCGCGCCCAAAAAAGAGCAGCCGAACCCCTTGGCACCAAGTTAGTCCTGCGGAAAAATGCCCAAAAAGGGGGTGGGCTATAGCCTTGGGGCGTGGGGCTGGCGAACTTCGTCCGCCTTCCCCGGAATGGGCCGAGACTTTGCCCACCCCCTCCCCGTGACAAAAATAGGCCACGGGCACAGCTGCGCCCAAAAAAGAGCAGCCGACCCCTTGGCGCCAAGTTCCTCCTGCGGAAAAATGCCCAAAAAGGGGGTGGGCTATAGCCTTTGGGCGTGGGGCTGGCGAACGTCGTCCGCCTTCCTCGGAATGGGCCAAGACTTTGCCCACCCCCTCCCCGTGACAAACATTGGCCGCGGGCACAGCCGCGCCCAAAAAACAGCAGCCAAACCCCTTGGCGCCAAGTTCGTCCTGCGGAAAAATGCCCAAAAAAGGGGTGGGCTACAGCCTTCGGGCGTGGGGCTGGCGAACTTCGTCCACCGGACTTGGAATGGGCTAAGAAATTTCCCACCCGCTCCCCGCTACAAAAATAGGCCGCGGGCACAGCCGCGCCCAAAGAAGAGCAGCCGAACCCCTTGGAGCCAAGTTCGTCCGGCGGAAAAATGCCCAAAAAAGGGGTGGGCTATAACCTTGGGGCGTGGCGCTGGCGAACTTCGTCCGCCGGACTCGGAGTGGGCCGAGACTTTGCCTACCCCCTCCCCGCGACAAAAATAGGCCGCGGGCACACCCGCACCCAAAAAAGAGCAGCGGAACCCCTTGGCGCCAAGTTCGTCCTGCGGAAAAATGCCCAAAAAAGGGGTCTGATATAGCCTTGGGGCGTGGGGCTGCCGAAGTTCGTCCGCCGGACTTGGAATGGGCCGAGACTTTGCCCACCCCCTCCCCGTGACAAAAATAGGGCGCGGGCACAGCCGCGCCCAAAAAAGAGCTGCCAAACCCCTTAGCACCAAGTTCGTCCTGCGGTAAAATGCCCAAAACAAGGGTGGGCTATAGCCTTGGGGCATGTGGCTGGCGCACTTCGTCCGCCGGACTCGGAATGGGCCGATACTTTGCCCACCCCCTCCCCGCGACAAAAATAGGCCGTGGGCACACCCGCTTCCAAAAACAAGTAGCCGAATCCCTTGGCGCCAAGTTCGTCCTGCCGAAAAATGCCCAAAAAAGGGGTGGGCTATAGCCTTGGGGCATGGGGCTGGCGAACTTCGTCCGCCGGATTCGGAATGGGCCGAGACTTTGCCCACCCCCTCCCTGCGACAAAAATAGGCCGCGGGCACAGTCGCGCCCAAAAAAGAGCTGCCGAACCCCTTGGCCCCAAGTTCGTCCTGCGGAGAAATGCCGAAAAAGGGGGTGGGCTATAGCCTTGGGGCGTGGCGCTGGCGGACTTCGTCCGCCGAACTCGGAATGGGCCGAGACTTTCCCCACCACCTCCCCGTGACAAAAATAGGCCGCGTGTACAGACGCACCCAAAAAAGAGCAGCCCAACCCCTTGGCGCCAAGTTCGTCCTGCCGAAAAATGCCCAAAAAAGGGGTGGGCTATAGCCTTGGGGCATGGGGCTGGCGAACTTCGTCCGCCGGATTCGGAATGGGCCGAGACTTTGCCCACCCCCTCCCTGCGACAAAAATAGGCCGCGGGCACAGCCGCGCCCAAAAAAGAGCTGCCGAACCCCTTGGCGCCAAGTTCGTCCTGCGGAGAAATGCCGAAAAAGGGGGTGGGCTATAGCCTTGGGGCGTGGCGCTGGCGGACTTCGTCCGCCGAACTCGGAATGGGCCGAGACTTTCCCCACCCCCTCCCCGTGACAAAAATAGGCCGCGTGTACAGACGCACCCAAAAAAGAGCAGCCCAACCCCTTGGCGCCAAGTTCGTCCAGCGGAAAAATGCCCAAAAAGGGAGTGGGCTATAGCCTTGGGGCGTGGCGCTGGCGTACTTAGTCCGCCGGACACAGAATAGGCCGAGACTTTTCCAACCCCTCCCCGCGACAAAAATAGGCCGCGGGCTCAGCCGCGCCCAAAAAAGAGCTGCCGAACCCCTTGGTGCCAAGTTCGTCCTGCGGAAAAATGCCCAAAAAGGGGGTGGGCTATAGCATTGGGGCGTGGCACTGTCGAACTTCGTCCGCCGGACACAGAAAGGGCCGAGACTTTTCGCAACCCCTCCCTGCGACAAAAATAGGCCGCGGGCACAGCCGTGCCCAAAAAAGTCCTGCCGAACCCCTTGGCTCCAAGTTCGTCCTGCAGAAAAATGCCCAAAAAGGGCGTGGGCTATAGCCTTGGGGCGTGGGGCTGGCGAACTTCGTCCGCCTTCCTCGGAATGGGCCGAGACTTTGCCCACCCCCTCCCAGCGAACAAAATAGGCCGCGGGCACAGCCGCGCCCAAGAAAGAGCAGCCGACCCCTTGGCGCCAAGTTTGTCCTGTGGAAAAATGCAAAAAAAAGGGGTGTGCTATAGCCTTGGGGCGTGGGGCTGCCGAAGTTCGTCCGCCGGACTCGGAATGGGCCGAGACTGTGCCCACCCCCTCCCCGCGACAAAAATAGGCCGCGGGCTAAGCCGCGCCCAAAAAAGAGCAGCCGAACCCCTTGACGCCAAGTTCGTCCTGCTGAAAAATGCCCAAAAAAGCTGTGTGCTATAGCCATTGGGCGTGGGGCCGGCAAAGTTCATCCGCCTTCCTCGGAATGGGCCGAGACTTTGCCCACCCCCTCATCTTGCCAAAAATAGGCCGCGGGCACGGCCACGCCCAAAAAAGAGCAACCGAACCCCTTGGCGCCAAGTTCGTCCTCCGGAAAAATGCCCAAAAAGGGGGTGGGCTATAGCCTTGGGGCGTGGGGCTGGTGCACTTCGTCCGCCGGACTCGGAATGGGCCGAGACTTTTCCCACCCCCGCCCCGCGACAAAACTAGGCCGCGGGCACAGCGGTGCCCAGAAAAGAGCAGCCGAACCCCTTGGTGCCCAGCTCGTCCTGCGGAAAAATGCCCAAAAAAGGGGTGGGCAATAGCCTTGGGGCGTGGGGCTGGCGAACTTCGTCCGCCGGACTCGGAATGGGCCGAGACTTCCCCCCCCCTCCCTGCGACAAAAATAGGGTGCGGGCACAGCCGCGCCCAAAAAAGAGCAGCCGAACCCCTTGGCGCCATGTTCGTCCTGCCGAAAAATGCCCAAAAAAGGGGTGGGCAATAGCCTTGGGGCGTGGGGCTGGCGAACTTCGTCCACCGGACTCGGAATGGGCCGAGACTTCACCCCCCCTCCCTGCGACAAACATAGGGTGCAGGCACAGCCGCGCCCAAAAAAGAGCAGCCGAACCCCTTGGCGCCATGTTCATCCTGCCGAAAAATGCCCAAAAAGGGGGGTGGGCTATAGCCTTGGGGCGTGGGGCTGGCGAACTTCGTCCGCCGGCCTCGGAATGGGCCGAGACTTTTCCCACCCCCTCCCCGCGACAAAAATAGGCCGCGGGCACAGCCGCGCCCAAAAAAGAGCAGCCGAACCCCTTGGCGCCAAGTTCGCCTTGCGGAAAAATGCCCAAGAAAGGGGTGGGCCGTAGCCTTGGGGCGTGGGGCTGGCGAACTTCGTCCGTCGGACTCGGAATGGGCCGAGACTTTTCCCACCCCCTCCCTGCGACAAAAATAGGGCGCGGGCACAGCCGCACCCAAAAAAGAGCAGCCGAACCCCTTGGCGCCATGTTCGTCCTGCCGAAAAATGCCCAAAAAGGGGGTGGGCTATAGCCTTGAGGCGTGGGGCTGGCGAACTTCGTCTGCCGGACTCGGAATGGGCCGAGACTTCCCCCCCCTGCGACAAAAATAGGGTGCGGGCACAGCCGCGCCCAAAAAAGAGCAGCCGAACCCCTTGGCGCCATGTTCGTCCTGCCGAATAATGCCCAAAAACGGGGTGGGCTATAGCCTTGGGGCGTGGGGCTGGCGCACTTCGTCCGCCGGACTCGGAATGGGCCGAGACTTTTCCCACCCCCTCCCTGCGACAAAAATAGGGCGCGGGCACAGCCGCACCCAAAACAGAGCAGCCGAACCCCTTGGCGCCATGTTCGTCCTGCCGAAAAATGCCCAAAAAGGGGGTGGGCTATAGCCTTGGGGCGTGGGGCTGGCGAACACCGTCCGCCGGACTCGGAATGGGCCGAGACTTTTCCCACCCTCTCCCCGTGACAAAAATAGGCCGTGGGCACAGCCGCACCCAAAAAAGAGCAGTCGAACCCCTTGGCGCCAAGTTCGTCGTGCGGAAAAATGCCCAAAAAAGGGGTGTGCTATAGCCTTGGGGCGTGGGGCTGCCGAAGTTCGTCTGCCGGACTCGGAATGGGCTGAGACTTTTCCCACCCCCTCCTCGTGGCAAAAATAGGCCGCGGCCACAGCCGCGCCCAAAAAAGAGCAGCCGAACCCCTTCGCGCCAAGTTCGTCTTGCGGAAAATTGCCCCAAAACGGGGTGGGCTATAGCCTTGGGGTGTGGAGCTGGCGAACTTCGTCTGCCGCACTCGGAATGGGCCGAGACTTTTCCCAACCCCTCCCCATGACAAAAATAGGCCGCGGGCACAGTCACGCCCAAAAAAGAGCTGCCGAACCCCTTGGCGCCAAGTTCGTCGTGCGGAAAATGCCCAAAAAAGGGGTGGGATATAGCCTTCGGACGTGGGAAGGGCGCACTACGTCCGCCGGACTCGGAATGCGCCGAGACTTTGCCCACCCCCTCCCCACGACAAAAATAGACCGCAGGCGCAGCCGCGCCGAAGAAAGAGCGGCCGAACCCCTTGGCGCCAAGTTCGTCCTGCGGAAAAATGCCCAAAAAAGCTGTGTGCTATAGCCTTTGGGCGTGGGGCCGGCAAAGTTCATCCGCCTACCCCGGAATGGGCCGACACTCTGACCACCTCCTCCCCATGCCATAAATAGGCCACGGGCACAGCAGCGCCCAAAAAAGAGCAGGCGAACCCCTTGGCGCCAAGTTTGTCCAGCGGAAAAATGCCCAAAAAGGGGGTGGGCTATAGCCTTGGGGCATGGGGCGGGCAAACTTCATCCGCCGGACTCGGAATGGGCCGAGACTTTTCCCACCCCCTCCCCACGACAAAAATAGGCCACGGGCACAGCCGCGCCCAAAAACGAGCAGCCAAACCCCTTGGCGACAAGTTCGTCCTGCGGAAAAATGCCCAAAAAAGGGGTGGGCTATAGCCTTCGGGCGTGGGGCCGGCAAAGTTCGTCCGCCGGACTCGGACTGGGCCGAGACTTTTCCCACCCCCTCCCCGCAACAAAAATAGGCCGCGGGCACAGCCGCGCCCAAAAAAGAGTAGCCGAACCCCTTGGGGCCAAGTTCGTCCTGCGGAAAAATGCCCAAAACAAGGGTGGGCCATAGCCTTGGGGTGTGGGGCTGGCGAACTTCGTCCGCCGGACTCGGAATGGGCCGAGACTTTGGCCACCCCCTCCCCATGAAAAAAATATGCCGCGGGCACAGTCGCGCCCAAAAAAGAGGAGCCGAACCCCTTGGCGCCATGTTCGTCCTGCGGAAAAATGCCCAAAAAAGGAGTGTGCGACAGGCTTGGGGCGTGGGGCTGCCGAAGTTCATCGGCCGGACTCGGAATGGGCCGAGACTTTGCCCACCCCCTCCCCGCGACAAAAGTAGGCCACGGGCATAGCCGCACCCAAAAAAGAGCAGCCGAACCCCTTGACGCCAAGTTCGCCCTGCGGAAAAATGCCCAAAAAAGGGGTGGGCTGTAGCCTTGGGGCGTGGGGCTGGCGAACTTTGTCCGCCGGGCTAAGAATGTGCCGAGACCTTGCGCACCCCCTCCCCGCGACAAAAATAGGCGGCGGGCACAGCCGCGCCCAGAAAATAGTTGCCGAACCCCTTGGCGCCAAGTTCGTCCTGCCGAAAAATGCCCAAAAAGGGGGTGGGCTATAGCCTTGGGGTGTGGCGCGGGCGGACTTCGTCCGCCGGACTCGGAATGGGCCGAGACTTTTCCCACCACCTCCCCGTGACAAAAATAGGCAGGGGGTACAGCCGCGCCCAAAAAAGAGCAGCCGAACCCGTTGGCGCCAAGTTCGTCCTGTGGAAAAATACCCAAAAAAGGGGTGGCTATAGCCTTGGGGCGTGGGGCTGGCGAACATCGTCCGCCAGACACAGAATGGGCCGAGACTTTTCCCACCCCCTCCCCACAACAAAAATAGGCCGCGGGCTTAGCCGCGCCCAAAAATGAGCTGTCGAACCCCCTGGCGCCAAGTTCGTCCTGCGGAAAAATGCCCAAAAAAGGGGTGTGCTATAGGCTTGGGGCGTGGGGCTGGCGGATTTCGACTGCCGGACTCGGAATGGGCCGAGACTTTGCCCACCCCCTCCCCATGACAAAAATAGGCCGCGGGTATAGCCGCGACCAAAAAAGAGCTGCCGAACCTCTTCGCGCCACGTTCGTCCTGCGGAAAAATCCCCAAAAAGGGCGTGGGCTATAGCCTTGGGGCGTGGGGCTGGCGAAGTTCGTCCGCCGGACTCGGAATGGGCCGAGGCTTGGCCCACCCCCTCCCTGTGACAAAAATAGGCCGCGGGCAAAGCCGCGCCCAAAAACGAGCAGCCGAACGCCTTGGCGCCAAGTTTGTCCAGCGGAAAAATGCCCAAAAAGGGGGTGGGCTATAGCCTTGGGGCGTGGGGCGGGCGCACTTCGTCCGCCGAACTCCGAATGGGCCGAAACTTTGCCCACCCCTTCCCCGCGACAAAAATAGGCCACGGGCACAGCCGCGCCCAAAAAAGAGCAGCCGAACCCCTTGGCGCCAAGCTCATCCTGCGGGAAAATGCCCAAAAAACGGGTGTGCTAAAGCCCTTGGGCGTGCGGCCGGCAAAGTTCATCCGTCTTCCTCCGAATGGGCCGAGACTTTACCCACCCCCTACCCGCAACAAAAATACTCCGCGGGCACAGCCGCGCCCAAAAAAGAGCAGCCGAACCCCTTGGCACCAAGTTCGTCCTGCGGAAAAATGCCCAAAAAAGGGGTGGGCTATAGCCTTGGGGCGTGGGGCTGGCGAACTTCGTCCGCGGGACTCGGAATGGGCCGAGAGTTTGCCCACCCGTTTCCCGTGCGAAAAATAGGCCGCGGGCACAGCCGTGCCCAAAAAAGAGCGGCCGAACCCCTTGTCGCCAAGCTCATAGTGCGGAAAAATGCCCAAAAAAGGGGTGTGCTATAGCCCTTGGGCGTGGGGCCGGCAAAGTTCATCCGTCTTCGTCGGAATGGGTCGAAACTTTGGCCACCCCCTCCCCGCGACAAAAATAGGCCGCGGGCACAGCCGCGCCCAAAAAAGAGCAGCCGAACCCCTTGGCGCCAAGTTCATCCTGCGGAAAAATGCCCAAAAAAAGGGTGGGCTATAGCCTTGTGGCGTGGGGCTGGCGGACTTCGGCTGCCGTCCTCGGAATGGGCCGAGACATTACCCACCCCCTCCCCACGACAAACGTAGGTCACGGGCACAGCCGCACCCAAAAAAGAGCGGCCGAATCCCTTGGCGCCAAGTTTGTCCTGCGGAAAAATGCCCAAAAAGGGGGTGGGCTATAGCCTTGGGGCGTGGGGCGGGCGAACTTCGTCCGCCGGACTCGGAAAGGGCCGAGACTTGGCCCACCCCCTTCCCGTGCCAGAAATAGGCCGCGGGCACAGCTGCGCCCAAAAAAGACCAGCCGAACCCCTTGGCGCCAAGTTCGCCCTGCGGAAAAATGCCCAAAAAAGGGGTGTGCTATAGCCTTTGGGCGTGGGCCCGGCAAAGTTCATCCGCCTTCCTCGGAATGGGCCGAGACTTTTTCCACCCCCTCCCCACGCCCAAAATAGGCCTCGGGCACAGCCGCGCCCAAAAAAGAGCAGCCGAACCCCTTGGCGCCAAGTTCGTCCTGCGGAAAAATCCCCAAAAAAGGGGTGTGCTATAGCCTTGGGGCGTGGGGCTAGCGAATTTCGTCCGCCGGACGCAGAATGGGCCGAGACTTTGCCGACCCCCTCCCCGTGACAAAAATAGGCCGCGGGCACAGCCGCGTCCAAAAAAGAGCAGCCGAACCCCTTGGCGCCACGTTCGTCCTGCGGAAAAATCCCCAACAAGGGGGTGGGCTATAGCCTTGGGGCGTGGGGCTGGCGAATTTCGTCCGCCGGAGTCGGAATGGGCCGAGACTTTGCCCACCCCCTCCCCGCAACAAAAATAGGGCGCGGGCACAGCCGCGTCCAAAAAAGAGCAGCCGACCCCCTTGGCGCCACGTTCGTCCTGCGGAAAAATCCCTAAAAAAGGGGTGTGCTATAGCCTTGGGGCGTGGGGCTGGCGAACATCGTCCGCCTTCCTCGAAAAGGGCCGAGACTTTACCCACCCCCTCCTGTGCCAAAAATAGGCCACGGGCACAGCCGCCCCCAAAAAAGAGCAGCGGAACCCCTTGGCGCCGGGTTCGTCCTGCGGAAAAATGCCCAAAAAAGGGGGTGGGCTATAGCCTTGGGGCGTGGGGCGGGCGAACTTCGTCCGCCGGACTCGGAAAGGGCCGAGACTTTCCCCACTCCCTCCCTGCGACAAAAATAGGCCACGGACACAGCCGCGCCCAAAAATGAGTAGCCAAACCCCTGGCCGCCACGTTCGTCCTGCGGAAAAATGCTAAAAAAAGGGGTGGGCTATAGCCTTAGGGCGTGAGGCGGGCGAACTTCGTCAGCCGGACTCGGAATTGGCCGACACTTTTCCCACCCCCTCCCCGCGACAAAAATAGGCCGCGGGCACAGCCACGCCCAAAAAAGAGCAGCCGAACTCCATGGCCGCAAGTTCGTCCGGCGGAAAAATGCCCAAAAAATGGGTGTGCTATAGCCTTGGGGCGTCGGCTGCGAAAGTTCGTCTGCCGGACTCGGAATTGGCCGAGACTTTTCCCACCCCCCACCCCACGACAACAATAGGCCACGGGCACAGCCGCGCCCAAAAACGTGCAGCCAAACCCCTGGCCGCCAAGTTCGTCCCGCGGAAAAATGCCAAAAAAAGGGTGTGGGCTATAGCCTTAGGGCGTGGGGCGGGCGAACTTCGTCAGCCGGACTCGGAATTGGCCGAGACTTTTCCCACCCCCTCCCCGCGACAAAAATAGGCCACGGGCACAGCCGCGCCAAAAAAAGAGCAGCCGAACGCCATGGCCGCAAGTTCGTCCGGCGGAAAAAATGCCCAAAAAAAGGGGTGTGCTATAGCCTTGGGGCGTCGGCTGCCAAAGTTCGTCTGCCGGACTCTGAATTGGCCGAGACTTTTCCCACCCCCCCTGCGACAAAAATAGCCCCAGCGGTCACAGTCCACGCCCAAAAAAGAGCAGCCGAACCCCTTGGCGCCAAGTTCGTCCTGCGGAAAAAATGACCAAAAAGGGGGTGGGCTATAGCCTTCGCGGCGTGGGGCTGGCGAACTTTGCCCGCCGGACTCGGAATGGGCCAAGACTTTTCCCACCCCCCCCCCCCGTGACAAAAATAGGACCGCGGGCATCGCCGCGTCCAAAAAAGAGCAGCCGAACCCCTTGGAGCCAAGTTCGTCCGGCGGAAAAATGCCAAAAACAGGGGTGTGCTATAGCCTTGCGGCGTGGGGGCTGGCGAACTTCATCCGCCGGACTCGGAATGGGCCGGGGACTTTGCCCAACCCCTCCCCGCAACAAAAATAGGCCGCGGTCACAGCCGCGCCCAAAAAAGAGCAGCCGAACCCCTTGCCGCCAAGTTTGTCCTGCGGAAAAATGCCCAAAAAAAGGGGTGGGCTATAGCCTTGGGGCGTGGGGCGGCCGAACTTCGTTCGCCGGACTCGGAAAGACCCGAGACTTTGCCCACCCCCTTCCCGTGCAAAAAATAGTCCGCGGGCACGGCCGCGCCCAAAGAAGAGCAGCCGAACCCCTTGCCGCCAAGTTCGTCCTGCGGAAAAATGCCCAAAAAAGGGGTGTGCTATAGCATTTGGCCGTGGGGCCGGCATGGTTCATACGCCTTCCTCGGAATGGGCCGAGACTTTGCCCAACCCCTCCTCGTGATAAAAATAGGCCGCGGACACAGCCGCGCCCAAAAAATAGCAGCCGAACCCCTTGGCGCCAAGTTCGTCCTGCGGAAAAATGCCCAAAAAGGGGTGGGCTATAGCCTTTGGGCGTGGGGCTGGCGAACTTCGTCCGCTGGACTCGGAATGGGTCGAGACTTTGCCGACCCCCTCCCCGCAACAAAAATAGGCTGCGGGATAGCCGCGCCCAAAAAAGAGCAGCCGAACCCCTTGGCGACAAGTTCGTCCTGCGGAAAAATGCCCAAAAAAGCCGTGTGCTATAGCCTTTGGGCGTGGAGCTGGAAAAGTTCATACGCCTTCCTCGGAATGGGCCGAGACTTTGCCCAACCCCTCCCCGTGACAAAAATAGGCCACGGGCACAGCCGCGCCCAAATAAGAGCAGTCGAACCCCTTGGCGTAAGTTCGTCCTGCAGAAAAATGCCCAAAAAAGGGGTATGCTATAGCCTTGGGGCGTGCGGCTGCCGAAGTTCGTACGCCGGACTCGGAATGGGCCGAGACTTTTCCCACCCCCCTGCTCGTGACAAAAATAGGCCGCGGGGACAGCCGCGTCCAAAAAAGAGCTGCCGAACCCCTTGGCGCCAAGTTCGTCCGGCGGAAAAATGGCCAAAAAAGGGGTGGGCTATAGCCTTTGGGCGTGTGGCCGGCGCACTTCGTCCGCCGGACTCGGAATGGGCCGAGACTTTGCCCACCCCCTTCCCGTGCCAAAAATAGGCCGCAGGCACAGCCGCGCCCAAAAAAGAGTAGCCGAACCCTTGGCACCAAGTTCGTCCTGCGGAAAAATGCCCAAAAAAGGGGTGTGCTATAGCCTTTGGGCGTGGGGCCGGCAAAGTTCATACGCCTTCCTCGGAATGGGCCGAGACTTTGCCCAACCCCTCCCCGCAACAAAAATAGGCCGCGGGCACAGCCGCGTCCAAAAAAGAGCAGCCGAACCCCCTGCCGCCAAGTTTGTCCTGCGGAAAAATGCCCAAAAAAGGGGTGGGCTATAGCCTTGGGGCGTAGAGCGGGCGAACTTCGTTAGCCGGACTCGGAAAGTGCCGAGACTTTGGCCACCCCCTTCCCGTGCCAAAAAGAGTCCGCGGGTACAGCCGCGCCCAAAGAAGAGCAGCCGAAACCCTTGGCGCCAAGTTCGTCCTGCGGAAAAATGGCCAAAAAAGGGGTGTGCTATAGCCTTAGGGCGTGGGGCCGGCAAAGTTCATCCGCCTGCCTCGGAATGGGCCGAGACTTTGCGCACCCTGTCCCCGTGAGAAAAATAGGCCGCGGACACAGCCGCGCCCAAAAAAGAGCAGCCGAACCCCTTGGCGCCAAGTTCGTCCTGCGGGAAAATGCCCAAAAAAGCGGTGGGCTATAGCCTTGGGGTGTGGGGCGGGCGAACTTCGTCCGCCGGACCTGGAATGGGCCGAGACTTTTCCCACCCCCTCCCCGTGACAAAAATAGGCCGCGGGCACAGCCGCGTCCAAAAAAGAGCAGCCGAACCCCTTGCCGCCAAGTTTGTCCTGCGGAAAAATGCCCAAAAAAGGGGTGGGCTATAGCCTTGGGGCGTAGAGCGGGCGAACTTCGTTAGCCGGACTCGGAAAGAGCCGAGACTTTGGCCACCCCCTTCCCGTGCCAAAAATAGTCCGCGGGTACAGCCGCGCCCAAAGAAGAGCAGCCGAAACCCTTGGCGCCAAGTTCGTCCTGCGGAAAAATGGCCAAAAAAGGGGTGTGCTATAGCCTTAGGGCGTGGGGCCGGCAAAGTTCATCCGCCTGCCTCGGAATGGGCCGAGACTTTGCGCACCCTGTCCCCGTGAGAAAAATAGGCCGCGGACACAGCCGCGCCCAAAAAAGAGCAGCCGAACCCCTTGGCGCCAAGTTCGTCCTGCGGGAAAATGCCCAAAAAAGCGGTGGGCTATAGCCTTGGGGTGTGGGGCGGGCGAACTTCGTCCGCCGGACCTGGAATGGGCCGAGACTTTTCCCACCCCCTCCCCGTGACAAAAATAGGCCGCGGGCACACCCGCGCCCAAAAAATAGCAGCCGAACCCTTTGCCGCCAAGTTTGTCCTGTGGAAAAATCCCCAAAAAAGGGGTGGGCTATAGCCTTGGGGCGTAGAGCGGGCGAACTTCGTTAGCCGGACTCGGAAAGAGCCGAGACTTTGGCCACCCCCTTCCCGTGCCAAAAATAGTCCGCGGGTACAGCCGCGCCCAAAGAAGAGCAGCCGAAACCCTTGGCGCCAAGTTCGTCCTGCGGAAAAATGGCCAAAAAAGGGGTGTGCTATAGCCTTAGGGCGTGGGGCCGGCAAAGTTCATCCGCCTGCCTCGGAATGGGCCGAGACTTTGCGCACCCTGTCCCCGTGAGAAAAATAGGCCGCGGACACAGCCGCGCCCAAAAAAGAGCAGCCGAACCCCTTGGCGCCAAGTTCGTCCTGCGGGAAAATGCCCAAAAAAGCGGTGGGCTATAGCCTTGGGGTGTGGGGCGGGCGAACTTCGTCCGCCGGACCTGGAATGGGCCGAGACTTTTCCCACCCCCTCCCCGTGACAAAAATAGGCCGCGGGCACAGCCGCGTCCAAAAAAGAGCAGCCGAACCCCTTGCCGCCAAGTTTGTCCTGCGGAAAAATGCCCAAAAAAGGGGTGGGCTATAGCCTTGGGGCGTAGAGCGGGCGAACTTCGTTAGCCGGACTCGGAAAGAGCCGAGACTTTGGCCACCCCCTTCCCGTGCCAAAAATAGTCCGCGGGTACAGCCGCGCCCAAAGAAGAGCAGCCGAAACCCTTGGCGCCAAGTTCGTCCTGCGGAAAAAATGGCCAAAAAAGGGGTGTGCTATAGCCTTAGGGCGTGGGGCCGGCAAAGTTCATCCGCCTGCCTCGGAATGGGCCGAGACTTTGCGCACCCTGTCCCCGTGAGAAAAATAGGCCGCGGACACAGCCGCGCCCAAAAAAGAGCAGCCGAACCCCTTGGCGCCAAGTTCGTCCTGCGGGAAAATGCCCAAAAAAGCGGTGGGCTATAGCCTTGGGGTGTGGGGCGGGCGAACTTCGTCCGCCGGACCTGGAATGGGCCGAGACTTTTCCCACCCCCTCCCCGTGACAAAAATAGGCCGCGGGCACACCCGCGCCCAAAAAAGAGCAGCCGAACTCCTTGGCGCCAAGTTCGTCCCGTGGAAAAATGCCCAAAAAATGGGTGGGCTATAGCCTTGGGGAGTGGGGCGGGCGCATTTCGTCCGCCTACCTCGGAATGGGCCGAGACTTTGCCCACCCCCTCCCCGCGACAAAAGTAGACCGCGGGCACAACCGTACCCAAACAAGAGCAGCCGAACACCTTGGCGCCAAGTTCGTCCTGTGGAAAAATCCCAAAAACGGGGTGGGCTATAAACTTCTGGCGTGGGGCGGTCGAATATCGTCCGCCGGACTCGAAATGGGCCGAGATATTGCCCACCCCCTCCCCGCGACACAAATAGGCCGCGGGCACAGCCGCGCCCAAAAAAGAGCAGCCGAACCCCTTGGCGCCAAGTTCGTCCTGCGGAAAAATGACCAAAAAGTGGGTGGGCTATACCCTTGTGGCGTGGGGCGGGCGAATATCGTCCGCCGGACTCGGAATTGGCCGAGACTTTGACCACCCCCTCCCCGCGACAAAAATAGGCCACGGGCACAGCCACGCCCATAAAAGAGCAGCCGACCCCCTTGGCGCCATGTTCGTCCTGCGGAAAAATGCCCAAAAAAGGGGTGGGCTATAGCCTTGGGGCGTGGGGCTGGCGAACTTCGTCTGTCTTCCTCGGAATGGGCGGAGACTTTTCCCACCCCCTCCCCGCGACAAAAATAGGCCGCGGGCACAGCCGCGCCCAGAAAAGAGCAGCCGGAACCCTTGGCGCCATGTTCGTCCTGCGGAAAAATGCCCAAAAAAGTGGTGGGCTATAGCCTTGGGGCGTGGGGCTGGCGCACTTCGTCCGCCGGACCTAGAATGGGCCGAGAATTTTCCCACCCCCTCGCCGTGACAAAAATAGGCCGCGGGCATACCCGCGCCCAAAAAATAGCAGCCGAAACCCTTGGCGCCAAGTTAGTCCTGCGGAAAAATGCCCAAAAAAGGGGTGTGCTATAGCCTTTGGGCGTGGGGCCGGCAAAGTTCATACGCCTTCCTCGGAATGGGCCGAGACTTTTGCCACCCCCTCCCCGCGACAAAAATAGCCGCGGTCACAGCCACTCCCAAAAAAGTGCAGCCGAACCCCTTGGCGCCAAGTTCATCCCGCGGAAAAATGCCCAAAAATGGGGTGGGCTATAGCCTTGGGCCGTGGGGCTGGCGCACTTCGTCCGCCTTCCTAGGAATGGGCCGAGACTTCGGCCACCCCCTCCCCGTGGCAAAAATAGGCCGCGGGCACAGACGCGCCCAAAAAAGAGCAGCCAAACCCCTTGCCGCCAAGTTCGTCCTGCGGAAAAATGTCCAAAAAAGGGGTGGGCTATAGCCTTGGGGCGTGGGGCTGGCGAAATTCGTCCGCCGGACTCAGAAAGAGCCGAGACTTTGCCCACCCCCTTCTCGTGCCAAAAATAGGCCGCGGGCACAGCCGCGCCCAAAAAAGAGCAGCCGAACCCGTTGCCGCCAAGTTCGTCCGGCGGAAAAATGCCCAAAAAAGGGGTGGGCTATAGCCTTGGGGCGTGGGGCTGGCGAACTTCGTCCGTCTTCCTCGGAATGGGCTGAGCCTTTGCCCACCCCCTCCCCGCGACAAAAATAGGCCGCGGGCACAGCTGCGCCCAAAAAAGAGTAGCCGAACCCCTTGGCGCCAAGTTCGTCCTGCGGAAAAATGCCCAAAAAAGGAGTGTGCTATATCCTTTGGGCGTGGGGCCGGCAATGTTCATCCGCCTTCCTCGGAATGGGCCGAGACTTTGCCAACCCCCTCCCCGCGACAAAAATAGGCCGCGGGCACAGCCGCACACAAAAAAGAGCAGCCGAACCCCTTGGTGCCAAGTTCGTCCTGCGGAAAAATGCCCAAAAAGGGGGTGGGCTATAGCCTTGGGGAGTGGGGCGGCCGCACTTCGTCCGCCTACCTCGGAATGAGCCGAGACTTTGACAACCCCCTCCCCACGATAAAAATTGGGCGCGGGCACAGCCGCACCCAAAAAAGAGCAGCCGAACCCCTTGGCGCCAAGTTCGTCCTACGGAAAAATGCCCAAAAAAGGGGTGGGCTATAGCCTTGGGGCGTGGGGCTGGCGAACTTCGTCCGTCTTCCTCGGAATGGGCCGAGACTTTGCCCACCCCCTCCCCGCGACAAAAATAGGCCGCGGGCACAGCCGCGCCCAAAAAAGAGCAGCCGAACCCCTTGGCGCCAAGTTCGTCCTCCGGAAAAATGCCCAAAAAAGGAGTCTGTTATAGCCTTTGGGCGTGGCGCCGGCAATGTTCATCCGCCTTCCTCGGAATGTGCCGAGACTTTGCCAACACCCTCGCCGCGGCAAAAATAGGCCGCGGGCACAGCCGTACCCAAAAAAGAGCAGCCGAACCCCTTGGTGCCAAGTTCGTCCTGCGGAAAAATGCTCAAAAAGGGGGTGGGCTATAGCCTTGGGACGTGGGGCTGGCGAACTTCGTCCGCCGGACTCGGAATGGGCTGAGACTTTGCCCACCCCCTCCCCGCGTCAAAAAAAGGCCACGGGCACAGCCGCGCCCAAAAAAGAGCAGCCGAACCCCTTGGCGCCAAGTTCGTCCTGCGGAAAAATGCCCAAAAAAGGAGTGTGCTATAGCCTTTGGGCGTGGGGCCGGCAATGTTCATCCGCCTTCCTCGGAATGGGCCGAGACTTTGCCAACCCCCTCCCCACGACAAAAATAGGCCGCGGGTACAGCCACACCCAGAAAAGAGCAGCCCAACCCCTTGGGGCCAAGTTCGTCCTGCGGACAAATGCCCAAAAGGGAGGTGGGCTATAGCATTGGGGAGTGGGGCGGCCGCACTTCGTCCGCCTACCTCGGAATTTGCCAATACTTTGCCCACCCCCTCCCCGCGACAAAAATAGGCCGCAGGCACAGCCGCACCCAAAAAAAAGCAGCCGAACACCTTGGCGCCAAGTTCGTCCTGCGGAAAAATCCCAAAAAGGGGGTGGGCTATAGCCTTGTGGCGTGGGACGGGCAAATATCGTCCGCCGGACTCGGAATGGGCCGAGACTTTGCCCACCCCCTCCCCACGACAAAAATAGGCCGCGGGCACAACCGCGCCCAAAAAAGAGCAGCCGATCCCCTTGGCGCCAAGTTCGTCCAGCGGAAAAATGCCCAAAAAGGGAGTGGGCTATTGCCTTGTGGTGTGGGGAGGGCGAATATCGTCTGCCGGACTCGGAATGGGCCGAGCCTTTGCCCACCCCCTCCCTGCGACAAAACTAGGCCGCGGGCACAGCCACGCCCAAAAAAGAGCAGCCGAACCCCTTGGCGCCAAGTTCGTCCGGCGGAAAAATGCCCAAAAAAGGGGTGGGCTATAGCCTTGGGGCGTGGGGCTGGCGAACTTCGTCCGACTTCCTCGGAATGGGCTGAGACTTTGCCCACCCCCTCCCCACAATAAAAATAGGCCGCGGGCACAGCCGCGCCCAAAAAAGAGCAGCCAAACCCCTTGGCGCCAAGTTCGTCCTGCGGAAAAATGCCCAAAAAAGGCGTGTGCTATAGCGTTTGGGCGTGGGGCCGGCAACGTTCATCCGCCTTCCTCGGAATGGGTCGAGACTTTGCCAACCCCCTCCCCGCGACAAAAATAGGCCACGGGCACAGCCGCACCCAAAAAAGAGCGGCCGAACCCCATGTTGCCAAGTTCGTCCTGCGGAAAATTCCCAAAAAGAGGGTGGGCTATAGCCTTGTGGCGTGGGGCGGGCGAATATTGTCCGCCGGACTGGGAATGGGCCGAGACTTTGCCCACCCCCTCCCCACGATAAAAATAGGGCGCGGGCGCAGCCGCACCCAAAAAAGAGCGGCCGAACACCTTGGTGCCAAGTTCGTCCTGCTGAAAAATCCCAAAAAGTGGGTGGGCTATAGCCTTGGGGAGTGGGGCGGGCGCACTTCGTCCGCCTACCTCGGAATGGGCCGCGACTTTGCCCACCCCCTCCCCACGACAAAAATAGGCCGCGGGCACAGCCGCGCCCAAAAAAGAGCAGCCGAACCCCTTCGCGTCAAGTTCGTCCTGCGGAAAAATCGCAAAAAGGGGGTGGGCTATAGCCTTGTGGCGTGGGGCGGGGGAATATCGTCCGCCGGACTGGGAATGGGCCGAGACTTTGCCCACCCCCTCCCCACGAAAAAAATAGGCCGCGGGCACAGTCGCACACAAAAAAGAGCAGCCGAACCCCTTGGCGCCAAGTTCGTCCTGCGGAAAAATGCCCAAAAAGGGGGTGGGCTATAGCCTTGTGGCGTGGGGCGGGCGACTATCGTCCGCCGGACTCGGAATGGGCCGAGACTTTGCCCACCCCCTCCCCGCGACAAGAATAGGCCGCGGGCACAGCCGCGCCCAAAAAAGAGCAGCCGAACCCCTTGGCGCCAAGTTCGTCCTGCGGAAATGTGACCAAAAAGGGGGTGGGCTATAGCCTTGTGGCGTGGGGCGGGCGAATATCGTCCGCCGGACTCGGAATGGGCCGAGACTTTGCCCACCCCCTCCCCGCCCCAAAACTAGGCCGCGGGCACAGCCGCGCCCAAAAAAGAGCAATCGAACCCGTTGGCGCCAAGTTCGTCCTACGGAAAAATGCCCAAAAAGGGGGTGGGCTATAGCCTTGTGGCGTGGGGCGGGCGCACTTCGTCCGCCGGACTCGGAATGGGCCGAGACTTTGCCCACCCCCTGCCCGCGACAAAAATAGGCCGCGGGGTCATCCGTACCCAAAAAAGAGCTGCCGAACCCCTTGGCGGCAAGTTTGTCCTGCGGAGAAATGCCCAAGAAGGGGGTGGGCCATAGCCTTGGGGCGTGGGACTGGCGAACTTCGTCCGCCAGACTCGGAATGGGCCGAGACTTTGTCCACCCCCTCCCCGTGACAAGAATAGGCCGCGGGCACAGCCGCGCCCAAAAAAGAGCAGCCAAACCCCTTTGCGCCAAGTTCGTCCTGCGGAAAAATGCCCAAAAAAGGGGTGGGCTATAGCCTTGGGGCGTGGGCCCAGAGAAATCCGTCCGCCTTCCTCGGAATGGGCCGAGACTTTGCCCACCCCTTCCCTGTGACAAAAATAGGCCGCGGGCACAGCCGCGCCCAAAAAAGAGCTGCCGAACCCCTTGGCGCTAAGTTCGTCCCGCGAAAAAATGCCCAAAAGGGGGGTGGGCTATAGCCCTGGGTAGTGGGGCGGGCTCACTTTGTCCGCCTGACTCGGAATATGCCGTGACTTTGCCCACCCCCTCCCCGCGACAAAAATAGGCCGCGGGCACAGCCGCACCCAAAAAAGAGCAGCCGAACCCCTTGGCGCCAAGTTCGTCCTGCGGAAAAATGTCCAAAAAGGGGGTGGGCGATAGCCTTGTGGCGTTGGTTGGGCGAATATTGTCCGCCGGACTCGGAATGTGCCGAGACTTTGCCCACCCCCTCCCCGCGACAAAAATAGGCCGCGGGCACAGCCGCGCCCAAAAAAGAGCAGCCGAACCGCTTGGCGCCAAGTTCGTCCTGCGGAAAAATGCCCAAAAAAGGGGTGGGCTATAGCCTTTGGGCGTCGGGCTGGCGAACTTCGTCCGCCTTCCTGGGAATGGGCTGAAACTTTGCCCACCCCCCTCCCCGAGACAAAAATCGGCCGCGGGCACCGCCGCGCCCAAAAAAGATGGGCCGAACCCCTTGGCGCTAAGTTCCTCCCGCGAAAAAATGCCCAAAAGGGGGGTGGGCTATAGCATTGAGGGGTGGGGTGGGCGCACTTCGTCCGCCTGACTCGGAATGGGCCGAGACTTTGCCCACCCTCTCCCCGCGACAAAAATAGGCCGCGGGCACAGCCGCACCCAAAAAAGAGCAGCCGAACCCCTTGGCGCCAAGTTCGTCCTGCGGAAAAATGTCCAACAAGGCGGTGGGCTATAGCCTTGTGGTGTGGGGCGGGCGAACTTCGTCCGCCAGACTCGGAATGGGCCGAGAATCTGCCCATCCCCTCCCCGTGACAAAAATAGGCCGCGGGCACAGCCGCGCCCGAAAAAGAGCAACCGAACCCCTTGGCGCCAAGTTCGTCCTTCGGAAAAATGCCCAAAAAGGGGGTAGGCTATGGCCTTGCGGCGTGGGCGTAAAAATAGGCCGCGGGCACAGCCACACCCAAAAAAGAGCAGCCGAACCCCTTGGCGCCAAGTTCGTCCTACGGAAAAATGCCCAAAAAAGGAGTGTGCTATAGCCTTTGGGCGTTGGGCCGGCAATGTTCATCCGCCTTCCTCGGAATGGGCCGAGACTCTGCCAACCCCCTCCCCGTGACAAAAATAGGCTGCGGGCACAGCCGCACCCAAAAAAGAGCAGCCGAACCCCTTGGCGCCAAGTTCGTCCGGCGGAAAAATGCCCAAAAAGGGGGTGGGCTATAGCCTTGGGGCGTGGGGTGGGCGGACTTCGTCCGCCGGACTCGGAATGGGCCGAGACTTTGGCCACCCCCTCCCCACGACAAAAATAGGCCGCGGGCACAGCCACACCCAAAAAAGAGCAGCCGAACCTCTTGGCGCCAAGTTCGTCCTGCGGAAAAATGCCCAAAAAAGGAGTGTGCTATAGCCTTTGGGCGTGGGGCCGGCAATGTTCATCCGCCTTCCTCGGAATGGGCCGAGACTTTGCCAACCCCCTCCCCGCGACAATAATAGGCCGCGGGCACAGCCGCACCAAAAAAAGAGCAGCCGAACCCCTTGGCGCCAAGTTCGTCCTGCGGAAAAATGCCCAAAAAAGGGGTGGGCTATAGCCTTGGGGCGTGGGGCTGGCGAACTTCGTCCGCCTTCCCCGGAATGGGCCGAGACTTTGCCCACCCCCTCCCCACGACAAAAATAGGACACGGGCACAGCCGCACTCAAAAAAGAGCAGCCGAACCCCTTGGCGTCAAGTTCGTCCCGCGGAAAAATGCCCAAAAAGGGGGTGGGCTATAGCCTTGGGGCGTGGGGCTGGTGAACTTCGTCCGCCAGATTCGGAATGGGCCGAGACTTTGCCCACCCCCTCCCCGTGACAAAAATAGGCCGCGGGTACAGCCGCACCGAAAAAAGAGCAGCCGAACCCCTTGGCGCCAAGTTCGTCCTGCGGAAAAATGCCCAAAAAAGGGGTGGGCTATAGCCTTGGGGCGTGGGGCGGGCGAACTTCGTCCGCCGAACACAGAATGGGCCGAGACTTTGCCCACCCGCTCCCCAGGACAAAGATAGGCCGCGGGCACAGACGCACCGAAAAAAGAGCAGCCGAACCCCTTGGCGCCAAGTTCGTCCTGCGGAAAAATGACGAAAAAAGGGGTGGGCTATAGCCTTGGGGCGTTGGACTGGCGAACATCGTCCGCCTTCCTCGGAATGGGCCGAGACTTTGCCCACCCCCTCACCGCGACAAAAATAGGCCGCGGGCACAACCGCGCCCAAAAAAGAGCAGCCGAACCCCTTGGCGCCATGTTCGTCCCGCGGAAAAATGCCCAAACAGGGGGTGGGCTATAGCCTTGGGGCGTGGGGCTGGCGAACTTCGTCCGCCGGACTCGGAATGGGCCGAGACTTTGCCCAGCCCCTCCCCGTGACAAAAATAGGCCGCGGGCACAGCCATACCGAAAAAAGAGCAGCCGAACCCCTTGGCGCCAAGTTCGTCCTGCGGAAAAATGCCCAAAAAAGGGGTGGGCTATAGCTTTGGGGCGTGGGGCGGGCGAAGTTCGTCCGTCGGACTCGGAATGCGCCGAGGCTTTGCCCACCCCCTCCCCGTGACAGAAATAAGCCGCGGGCACAGCCGCGCCCAAAAAAGAGCAGCCGAACCCCTGGGCGCCAAGTTCGTCCTGCAGAAAAATGCCCAAAAAAGGGGTGTGCTATAACCTTTGGGAGTGGGGCCGGCGAACTTCGTCTGCCTTCCTCGGAATGGGCTGAGACTTTGGCCAACCCCTTCCCGCGCCAAAAATAGGCCGTGGGCACAACCGCGCCCAAAAAACAGCAGCCGAACCCCTTGGCGCCAAGTTCGTCCTGCGGAAAAATGCCCAAAAAAGGGGTGTGCTATAGCCTTGGGGCATCGGGGCTGGCGAACTTCGTCCACCGGACTCAGAACGGGCCGAGACTTTTCCCACTCCCTCCCCGCGACCAAAATAGGCCACAGGCACAGCCGGGCCCAGAAAAGAGCAGTCGAACCCCTTGGCGCCAAGTTCGTGCTGCGAAAAAATGCCACAAAAAGGGGTGTGCTATAGCCTTTGGGCGTGGGGCGGGCGAACTACGTCCGCCGGACTCAGAATGGGCCGAGGCTTTGACCACCCCCTCCCCGTGACAAAAATATGCCGCGGACACAGCGGCGCCCAAACAAGAGCAGCCGAACCCCTTGGCGCCAAGTTCGTCCTGCGGAAAAATGCCCAAAAAAGTGGTGTGCTATAGCCTTGGGGCGTGGGGCTGGCGAACTTCGTCCGCCGGACTCGGAATGGGCCGAGACATTTCCCACCCCCTCCCCATGAGAAAAATAAGCCACGGGCACAGCCGCGCCCAAAAACGAGCATCCGAACCCCTTGGCGCCAAGTTCGTCATGCGGAAAAATGCCCTAAAAGGGGTTGGGCTATAGCCTTGGGGCGTGGGGCGGCGAACTTCGTCTGCCTTCCTCGGAATGGGCCAAGACTTTGCCCACCCCCTCCCCGTGACAAAAATAGGCCAAGGGCACAGCCGCGCCCAAAAAAGAGCAGCCGAACCCCTTGGCGCCAAGTTCGTCCTGAGGAAAAATGCCCAAAAAGGGGTTGGGCTATAGCCTTGGGGCGTGGGGCCGGCGAACTTCCTCCGCCAGACTCGGAATGGGCCGAGGCTTTGCCTGCCCCCTCCCCGCGACAAAAATAGGCCGCCAGCGCAGCCGCGCCCAAAAAAGAGCAGCCAAACCCCTTGGCGCCAAGTTCGTCCCGCGGAAAAATGCCCAAAAAAGTGGTGGGCTATACCCTTGGGGCGTGGGGCTGGCGAACTTCGTCCGCCGGACTCGGAATGGGCCGAGACTTTTCCCACCCCCTCCCCACGACAAAAGTAGGCCGCGGGCACAGCCGCGCCCAAGAAAGAGCAGCTGAACCCCTTGGCGAAAAGTTCGTCCTGCGGAAAAATGCCCAAAAAGGGGGTCGGCTATAGCCTTGGGGCGTGGGGCCGGCGAACTTCGTCCAACGGACTCGGAATGGGCCGAGACTTTTCCCACCCCCTCCTGCGACAAGAATAGGCCGAGGGCACAGCCGCGCCCAATAAAGAGCAGCCGAACCCCTTGGCGCCAAGTTCGTGCTGCGGAAAAATGCCCAAAAAAGGGGTGTGCTATAGCCTTTGGGCGTGGGGCTGGCGAACCTCGTCCGCCGGACTTGGAATGGGCCAAGAATTTTCCCACCCCCTCCCCGCGACAAAAATAGGCCACGGGCACCGCCGCGCCCAAGAAAGAGCAGCCGATCCCCTAGGCGCCAAGTTCATCCTGCGGACAAATGCCCAAAAAAGGCATGTGCTATAGCCTTGGGGCGTGGGGCGGGCGAACTACGTCCGCCGGACTCGGAATGGGCCGAGACCTTTCCCACTCCCTCCCCGCGACAAAAATGGCCCGCAGGAACAGCCGCGCCCAAAAAAGAGCAGCCGAACCCCTTCGCGCCAAGTTCGTCCTGCGGAAAAATGCCCAAGAAGGGGGTGGGCTATAGCCTTGGGGAGTGGGGCGGGCGAACTTCGTCCGCCGGACTCTGAAATGGTCGAGACTTTGACCCCCCTTCCCCGCGACAATAATAGGCGGCGGGCACAGCCGCGCCCAAAAAATAGCCGCCGAACCCGTTGGCGCCATGTTCGTCCTGCAGGATAAAGCCCAAAAAGGGGGTGGGCTATAGCCTTCGGGCGTGGGGCTGGCGAACTTCGTCCGCCGGACTCGGAATGGGCCAAGGCTTTTCCCACCCCCTCCCCGCGACAAAAATAGGCCGCGGGCACAGCCGCGCAAAAAAAAGAGCAGCCGAACCCCTTGGCACCAAGTTCGTCCTGCAGAAAAATGCCAAAAAAAGGATTGTGCTACTGCCATTGGGCGTGGGGCCGGCAAAGTTCATCCGCCTTCCTCGGAATGGGCCGAGACTTTGCCCACCCCCTCCCCTCGCCAAAAATAGGCCGCGGGCACAGCCGTGCCCAAAAAAGAGCAGCCGAACCCCTTGGCGCCAAGTTCGTCCTGCGGAAAAATGCCGAAAAAAGGGGTGGGCTATAGCCTTGGGGCGTGGGGCTGGCGCACTTCGTCCGCCGGACTCGGAATGCGCCGAGACTTTGCCCACCCCCTCCCCGCGACAAAAATAGGCCGCGGGCACAGCCGCGCCCAAAAAAGAGCAGCCGAACCCCTTGGCGCCAAGTTCATCCTGCGGAAAAATGCCCAAAAAAGGGGTGGGCAATAGCCTCGGGGCGTGGGGCTGGCGAACTTCGTCCGCCGGACTCGGAATGGGCCGAGACTTTGCCCACCCCCTCCCCGCGAAAAAAATTGGCCACGGGCACAGCCGCGGCGAAAAAAGAGCAGCCGAACCCCTTGGCGCCAAGTTCGTCCTACGGAAAAATGCCCAAAAAGGGGGGGGGGGCTATAGCCTTGGGGCGTGGGGCAGGCGAACTTCGTCCGCCTTCCTCGGAATGGGCCGAGACTTTCCCACCCCCTCCCCACGAAACAAAATAGGCCGCGGGCACAGCCACGCCCAAAAAAGAGCTGCCGAGCCCCTTGGCGCCATGTTCGTCCTGCGGAAAAATGCCCAAAAAAGGGGTGTGCTATAGCCTTTGAGCGTGGGGCCGGCAAAGTTCATCCGCCTTCCTCAGAATGGGCTGAGATTTTGACCACCCTCTCCCCGCACCAAAAATAGGCCGCACGCACAGCCGCGCCCAAAATAGGCCGCAGACACAGCCGTGCCCAAAAAAGAGCAGCCGAAGGCCTTGGCGCCAATTTCCTCCGGCGGAAAAATGCCCAAAAAAAAGGTGGGCTATAGCCTTGGGGCGTGGGGCTGGCGAACTACGTCCGCCGGACTCGGAATGGACCAAGACTTTTCCCACCCCCTCCCCGCGAGAAAAATAGGCCGCGGGCACAGCCGCGCCCAAAAAAGAGCAGCCGAACCCCTTGGCGCCAAGTTCGTCCTGCGGAAAATTGCCCAAAAAAGGGGTGGGCTATAGCCTTGGGGCGTGGGGCTGCCGAAGTTCGTCCGCCGGACTCACAACAGGCTGAGACATTTCCCACCCCCTCCCCGCGACAAAAATAGGCCGCGGGCACAGCCGCGGCCAAAAAGGAGTAGCCGAACACCTTGGCGCCAAGTTCGTCCTGTGGAAAAATACCCAAAAAAGGGGTGGGCTATAGCCTTGGGGCGTGGGGCTGGCGAACTTCGTCCGCCGGACTCGGAATGTGCCGAGACTTTGCCCACCCCCTCTCCGCCACAAAAGTAGCCCGCAGGCACAGCCGCGCCCAAAAGAGATCAGCCGAACCCCTTGGCGCCAAGTTCGTCCTGCGGAAAAATGCCCAAAAAAGGGGTGGGCTATAGCCTTGGGGCGTGGGGCTGGCGAACTTCGTCCGCCTACCTCGGAATGGGCAGAGATTTTGCCCAACCCCCTCCCCGCGACAAAAATAGGCCGCGGGCATAGCCGCGCCCAAAAAAGAGCAGCCGAACCCCTTGGCGCCAATTTCGTCCTGCGGAAAAATGCCCAAAAAAGGGGCTGGGCTATAACCTTGGGGCGTGGGGCTGGCGAACTTCGTCCGCCGGACTCGGAATGAGCCGAGACTTTTCCCACACCCTCCCCATGATAAAATTAGGCAGCGGGCACAGCCGCGCCTAAAAAAGAGCAGCCAAACCCCTTGGCGCCAAGTTCGTCCTGCAGAAAAATGCCCAAAAAAGGGGTGGGCTATAGCCTTGGGGAGTGGGACTGGCGAACTTCGTCCGCCGGACTCGGAATGGGCCGAGACTTTGCCCACCCCCTCCCCATGACAAAAATAGTCTGCGGGCACAGCCGCGCCCGAAAAAGAGCAGCCGAACCCCTAGGCGCCAAGTTCGTCCCGCGGAAAAATGCCCAAAAAGGGGGTGGGCTATAGCCTTGGGGCGTGAGGCCGGGAAAGTTCATCCGCCTTCCTTGGAATGGGCCGAGACTTTGGCCACCCTCTCCCCGCACCAAAAATAGGCCGCGGGCACTGCCGTACCAAAAAAGAGCAGCCGAACCCCTTGGCGCCGTGTTCGTCCTGTGGAAAAATACCCAAAAAAGGGGTGGGCTATAGCCTTAGGGCGTGGGGCTGGCGAACTTTATCCGCCGGTCTCAGAATGGGCCGAGACTTTGCCCACGCTCTCCCCGTGACAAAAATAGGCCGCGGGCACAGCCGCGCCGAAAAAAAAAAAGCCGAACTCCCTGGCGCCAAGTTCGTCCTGCGGAGAAATGACCAAAGTAGTGGTGTGCTATAGCCTTGGGGCGTGCGGCCGGCAAAGTTCGTCCGCTGGACTCGGAATGGGCCAAGACTTTTCTCACCCCCTCCCCATGACAAAAATAGGCCGTGGGCACAGCCGCGCCCAAAAAAAGAGCAGCCGAACCCGTTGGCGCCAAGTTCGTCCTGCGGAAAAATGCCCAAAAAAGGGGTGGGCTATAGCCTTGGGGCGTGGGGCTGGCGAACTTCGTCTTCCTTCCTCGGAATGGGCCGAGACTTTGCCCAACCCCCTCCCCGCGACAAAAATAGGCCGCGGGCTTAGCCGCGCCCAAAAAAGAGCAGCCGAACCCCTTGGCGCCAAGTTCGTCCTGCTGAAAAATGCCCAAAAAAGGGGTGGGCTATAGCCTTGGGGCGTGGTGCGGGCGGACTTCGTCCGCCGGACTCAGAATGGGCCGAGAATTTGCCCACCCCCTCACCGCGACAAAAATAGGCCGCGGGCACAGCCGCGCCCAAAAAAGAGCTGCCGAACCCATTGGCGCCAAGTTCGTCCTGCGGAAAAATGCCCAAAAAAGGGGTGGGCTATAGCCTTGGGGCGTGGGGCTGGCGAACTTCGTCTGCCTTCCTCGGAATGGGCCGAGACTTTGCCCAAACCCTCACCGTGAAGAAAATAGGCCGCAGGCACAGCCGCGCCCAAAAAAGAGCAGCCGAACCCCTTGGCGCCCAGTTCGTCCTGCCGAAAAGTGCCCAAAAAAGGGGTGTGCTATAGCCTTTGGGCGTGGGGCCGGCAAAGTTCATCCGCCTTCCTCGGAATGGGCCGAGACTTTGGCCACCCCCTCCCAACGCCAAAAATAGGCCGCGGGCTCAGCCGCGCCCAAAAAAGATCAGCCGAACCCCTTGGCGCCAAGTTCGTCCTGCGGAAAAGTGCCCAAAAAAGGGGTGTGCGATAGCGTTTGGGCAATGGGCCGGCAAAGTTCATCCGCCTTCCTCGGAATGGGCCGAGACTTTGGCCACCCCCTCCCAACGCCAAAAATAGGCCGCGGGCTCAGCCGCGCCCAAAAAAGATCAGCCGAACCCCTTGGCGCCAAGTTCGTCCTGCGGAAAAAAGCCCAAAAAAGAGGTGGGCTATAGCCTTGGGCCGTGGGGCCGGCAAAGTTCATCCGCCTTCCTCGGAATGGGCCGAGACTTTGGCCACCCCCTCCCCGCGACAAAAATAGGCTGCGGGCACAGCCGCGCCCAAAAAAGAGCAGCCGAACCCCTTGGCGTTAAGTTCGTCCTGCGGAAAATTGCCCAAAAAAAGGGTGGGCTATAGCCTTGGGGCGTGGGGCTGGCGAACTTCGTCCGCCGGACTCGGAATGGGCCGAGACATTTCCCACCCCCTGCCCACGACAAAAATAGGCCACGCGCACAACTGCGCCCAAAAAAGAGCAGCTGAAACCCATGGCGCCAAGTTCGTCCTGCGGAAAAATGCCCAAAAAAGGGGTGGGCTAGAGCCTTGGGGCGTGGGGCTGGCGAACTTTGTCCGCCTTCCTCGGAATGGGCCGAGACATTGCCCACACCCTCCCCGCGACAAAAATAGGCCGCGGACATAGCCGCGCCCTAAAAAGAGCACCCGAACCCCTTGGCGCCAAGTTCGTCCTGCGGAAAAATACCCAAAAAAGGGGTGTGCTATAGCCTTTGGGCATGGGGCAGGCAAAGTTCATCCGCCTTCCTCGGAATGGGCGTAGACTTTGCCCACCCCCTCCCCGCGCCAAAAATAGGGCGCGGACACAGCCGCGCCCAAAAAAGAGCAGCCGAACCCCTTGGCGCCAAGTTCGTCCTGCGGAAAAATGCCCAAAAAAGGGGCGTGCTATAGCCTTGGGGCGTGGGGCGGACGAACATGGTCCGGCGGACTCGGAATGGGCCGACACTTTGCCCACCCCCTCCCCGTGACAAAATAGGCCGCGGGCTCAGCCGCACCCAAAAAAGAACAGCCGAACCCCTTGGCGCCAAGTTCGTCCTACTGAAAAATGCCCAAAATGGGGGTGGAGTATAGCCTTGGGGCGTGGGGCTGGCGATCATCGTCCGCCAGACTCGGAACGGGCCGAGATTTTTCCCACCCCCTCCGCGTGGCAAAAATAGGCCGCGGGGGCAGCCGCGCCCAAAAATTGCAGCCGAACCCTTTGGCGCCATGTTCGTCCTGCGGAAAAATGATAAAAAAGGGGATGGGCGATAGCCTGGGGGCGTGGGGCCGGCGAACCTCGTCCGCCGGACTCGGAATGGGCCGAGACTTTGACCACCCCCTCGCCGTGACAAAAATAGGCCGCGGGCACAGCTGCGCCCAAAAAAGAGCAGCCGAAACCCTTGGCGCCAAGTTCGTCCAGCGGAAAAATGCCCAAAAAGGGGGTGGGCTACAGCCTTCGGGCGTGGGGCCGGCGCACTTCGTCCGCCTTCCTTTGAATGGGCCGAGACTTTGGCCACCCCCTCCCCACGCCAAAAATTGGACGCGGGCACAGCCGCGCACAAAAAAGAGCAGCCGAACCCCTTGGCGCCAAGTTCGTCCTGCGGAAAAATGCCCAAAAAAGGGGCGGGCTATTGCCTTGGGGCGTGGGGCCGCCGAACTTCGTTCGCCGGACTCGGAATGGGCCGAGACTTTGTCCACTCCCTCCCCGTGACAAAACTAGGCCGCGGGCACAGCCGCGCCCAAAAACGAGCAGCCAAACCCCTTGGTGGCAAGTTTGTCCTGCGGAAAAATGCCCAAAAAAGGGGTGTGCTATAGCCTTTGGGCGTGGGGCCGGCGAACTTCATCCGCCTTCCTCGGAATGGGCCGAGACTGTGTCCACCCCCTCCCCACGACAAAAATAGGCCGTGGGCAGAGCCGCGCCAAAAAAAGAGCAGCCGAACCCCTTGGCGCCAAGTTCGTCCTGCGGAAAAATGCCCGAAAAAGGGGTGTGGTATAGCATTGGGGCGTGGGGCTGCCAAAGTTCGTCCGCCGGACTCGGAATGGGCCGAGACTTTTCCCACCCCCTCCCCACGACAAAAATAGGCCACGGGCACAGCCGCGCCCAAAAAAGAGTAGCCGAACCCCTTGGCGGCAAGTTCGTCCTGCTGAAAAATGCCCAAAAAGGGGGTGGGATATGGCCTTGGGGCGTGGGGCTGGCGAACTTCGTCCGCCGGACTCGGAATGGGCGGACACTTTTCCCACCCCCTCCCCGCGATAAACATAGGCCGCGGGCACAGCCGCGCCCAAAAAAGAGCAGCCGAACCACTTGGCGCCAAGTTCGTCCTGCGGAAAAATGCCCAAAAAGGGGGGTGGGCTATAGCCTTGGGGCGTGGGGCTGGCGAACTTCGTCCTCCTTCCCTGGAATGGACCGAGACTTTGCCCACCCCGTCGCCGCAACAAAAAATGGCTGCAGGCACAGCCGCGCCCAAAAAAGAGCAGCCGAACCCCTTGGCGCCAAGTTCGTCCTGCGGAAAAATGCCCAAAAAGGGGGTGGGCTGTAGCCTGGGGGCGTGGGGCTGGCGAACCACGTCCGCCGGACTCGGAATGGGCCAAGACTTTTCCCACCCCCTCCCCATGACAAAAATAGCCCGCGGGCGCAGCCGCGCCCAAAAAAGAGGAGCCGAACCCCTTGGGCCCAAGTTCGTCCTGCGGAAAAATGCCCAAAAAAGGGATGGGCTATAGCCTTGGGGCGTGGGGCTGGCGAACTTTGTCCGCCGGACTCGGAATGGGCCGAGATTTTTCCCACCCCCTCCCCACGACAAAAATAGGCCGCGGGCACAGCCCCGCCCAAAAAAGAGCAGCCGAACCCCTTGGCGCCAAGTTCGTCCTGCGGAAAAATGTCCAAAAAAGGGGTGGGCTATAGCCTTGGGGCGTGGGGCTGGCGATCATCGTCCGCCGGACTCGGAACGGGCCGAGACTTTTCCCACCCCCTCCCCGCGACAAATATAGGCCGCGGGCACAGCCGCACCCAAAAAAGAGCAGCCGAACCCCTTGGCGCCAAGTTCGTCCTGCGGAAAAATGTCCAAAAAAGGGGTGGGCTATAGCCTTGGGGCGTGGGGCTGGCGATCATCGTCCGCCGGACTCGGAACGGGCCGAGAGTTTTCCCACCCCCTCCCCATGGCAAAAATAGGCCGCGGGGGCAGCCGCGCCCAAAAATTGCAGCCGAACCCTTTGGCGCCATGTTCGTCCTGCGGAAAAATGCTAAAAAAGGGGATGGGCTATAGCCAGGGGGCGTGGGGCCGGCGCACTTCGTCCGCCGGACTCGGAATGGGCCGAGACTTTGACCACCCCCTCCCCGCGACAAAAACAGGCCGCGGGGACAACCGCGTCCAAAAAATAGCAGCCGATCCCGTTGGCGCCAAGTTCATCCTGCTGAAAAATGCCCAAACAGGGGATGGGCCATAGCCTTGGGGCGTGGGGCCGGCGAATTTCGTCCGCCGGACCCGGAATGGGCCGAGGCTTTGGCCACCCCCTCGCCATGACAAAAATAGGCCGCGGGCACAGCCGCGCCCCAAAAAGAGCAGCCGAAACCCTTGGCGCCAAGTTCGTCCTGCGGAAAAATGCCCAAAAAGGGGGTGGGCGACAGCCTTCGGGCGTGGGGTGGGCCAACTTCGTCCGCCTTCCTTTGAATGGGCCGAGACTTTGGCCACCCCCTCCCCATGACAAAAATAGCCCGTGGGCACAGCCGCGCCCAAAAAAGAGAAGCCGAACCCCTTGGCCCCAAGTTAGTCCTGCGGAAAAATGCCCAAAAAAGGGGTGGGCTATAGCCTTGGGGCGTGGGGCTGGCGAACTTCGTCCGCCGGACTCGGAATGGGCCGAGATTTTTCCCACCCCCTCCCCGTGACAAAAATAGGCCGCGGGCACAGCCATGCCCAAAAAAGAGCAGCCGAACCCCTTGGCGGCAAGTTCGTCCAGCGGAAAAATGCCCAAAAAAGGGGTGGGCTATAGCCTGGGGGCGTGGGGCTAGCGAACATCGTCCGCCTTCCTCGGAATGGGCCGAGACATTGACAACCCCCTCCCCGCGACAAAAATAGGCCGCGGGCACAGCCGTACCCAAAAAAGAGCAGCCGAACCCCTTGGCGCCAAGTTCGTCCTGCGGAAAAATGCCCAAAAAAGGGGTGGTCTATAGCCTTGGGGCGGGGGGCTGGCGAACTTCGTCCGCCGGACTCGGAAAGGGCCGAGACTTTGCCCACCACCTCCCCGAGACAAAAATAGGCCGCGGGCACAGCTGCACCCAAAAAAGTGCGGCCGAACCCCTTGGCGCCAAGTTCATCCTGCGGAAAAATGCCCAAAAAAGGGGCGTGCTATAGCCTTTGGGTGTGGTGTTGGCGAACTTCGCCTGCCTTCCTTGGAATGGGCCGAGACTGTGCCCACCCCCTCCCCGCGACAAAAATAGGCCGCGGGCACAGCCGCGCCCAAAAAAGAGCAGCCGAACCCCTTGGCCCCAAGTTCCTCCCGCGGAAAAATGTCCAAAAAAGGGGTGGGCTATAGCCTTGGGGTGTGGGGCTGGCAAACTTCGTCCGCCTTCCCCGGAATGGGCTGAGAATTTGCCCATCCCCACCCCGCGAGAAAAATAGGCCATGGGCACAGCCGAAACCCTTGGTGCCAAGTTCGTCCTGCGGAAAAATGTCCAAAAAAGGGTGTACTTTAGCCTTTGGGCGTGGGGCTGGCGAACTTCGTCCGCCTTCCTCGGAATGGGCCGAGACTTTGGCCACCCCCTCCCCGTGACAAAAATAGGCCGCAGGCACAGCCGCGCCCAAAAAGGAGCAGCCGAACGCTTTGGCGCCAAGTTCGTCCTGCGGAAAAATGCCCAAAAAGGGGGTGGGCTATAGCCTTGGGGCGTAGGGCTGGCGAACTTCGTCCGCCGGACTTGGAATGTGCCGAGGCTTTGTCCACCCCCTCACCGTGACAAAAATAGGCCGCGGGTGCAGCCGTGCCCAAAAATGAGCAGCCGAACCCCTACGCGCCACGTTCGTCCTGCGGAAAAATGCCCAAAAAAGGGGTGGGCTATAGCCTTGGGGCGTGGGGCTGGCGCACTTCGTCCGCCGGAGTAGGAACGTGCCGAGACTTTGTCCACCCCCTCCCCGCGACAAAAATAGGCCGCGGGCACAGCCGCGCCCAAAAAAGAGCAGCCGAACCCCTTGGCGCCACGTTCGTCCTGCAGAAAAATGCCCAAAAAGGGGGTGGGCTATAGCCTTGGGGCGTGGGGCTGGCGAACTTCGTCCACCGGACTTAGAATGGGCCGAGGCTTTGCCCAGCCCCTCACCATAACAAAAATAGGCCGTGGGCATAGCCGCGCCCAAAAAAGAGCAGCCGAACCCCTTGGTGCCAAGTTCGTCCTGCGGAAAAATGCCCAAAAAGGGGTGGGCAATAGCCTTGGGGTGTGGGGCCGTTGAACTTCGTCCGCCGGACTCGGAATGGGCGAGACTTTTCCCACCCCTTCCCCACAACAAAAACAGGCTGCCGGCACAGCTGCGCCCAAAAAAGAGCACCCGAACCCCTTGGCGCCAAGTTCGTCCTGCGGAAAAATGCCCAAAAAAGGGGTGTGCTATAGCCTTGGGGCGTGGGGCGGGCGCACTTCGTCCGCCCGACTCAGAATGTGCCGAGACTTTCGCACCCCCTCCCCGCGACAAAAATAGGACACGGGCACAGCCGCGCCTAAAAAGGAGCAGCCGAACCCCTTGGCGCCAGGTTCATCCTGCGGAAAAATGCCCAAAAAGGGGGTGGGCTATAGCCTTGGGGCGTGGGGCTGGCGAACTTCGTCCGCCGGACTTCGGAATGGGCCGAGGATATTACCACCCCCTCCCCGTGACAAAAATAGGCAGCGGGCACAACCACGCCCAAAAAAGAGCAGCCGAACCCCTTGGCGCCAAGTTCGTCCTGCGGAAAAATGCCCAAAAAGGGGTGGGCAATAGCCTTGGGGTGTGGGGCCGTCGAACTTCATCCGCCGGACTCGGAATGGGCCGGGACTTTTCCCACCCCCTCCCCACAACCAAAACAGGCCGCCGGCACAGCCGCGCCCAAAAAGGAGCATCCGAACCCCATGGCGCAAAGTTCGTCCTGAGGAAAAATGCCCAAAAGGGGGGTGGGCTATAGCCTTGGGGCGTGGGGCTGGCGAACTTCGTCCACCGGGCTCAGAATGGGCCGAGGCTTTGCCCACCCCCTCAGCGCGACAACAGTAGGCCGTGGGCACAGCCGAGCCCAAAAAGGAGCAGCCGAACCCCATGGCGCCAAGTTCGTCCTGCGGAAAAATGCCCAAAAGGGGGGTGGGCTATAGCCTTGGGGCGTGGGGCTGGCGAACTTCGTCCACCGGACTCAGAATGGGCCGAGGCTTTGCCCACCCCCTCACCGCGACAACAATAGGCCGCGGGCACAGCCACGCCCAAAAAAGATCAGCCGAACCCCTTTGCGCCAAGTTCGTCCTGGGGAAAAATGCCAAAAAGGGGATGGGCTATAGCCTTGGGGCGTGGGGCTGGCGAACTTCGTCCACCGGACTCGGAGTGGGCCGAGACTTTGACCACCCCCTCCCCATGACAAAAATAGGCCGAGGGCACAGCCGCGCCCAAAAATGAGCAGCCGAACCCCTTGGCGCCAAGTTCGTCCTGCGGAAAAATGCCCAAAAAAGGGGTGGGCTATAGCCTTGGGGCGTGGGGCGGGCGAACTTCATCCGCCGGACTCGGAATGGGCCGAGGCTTTTTCCACCCCCTCCCTGCGCAAAAAACAGGCTGCGGGCACAGCCGCACCCAAAAAACAGCAGTCGAACCCCTTGGCGCCAAGTTCGTCCGGCGGAAAAATGCCCAAAAAAGGGGTGTGCTATAGCCTTGGGGCGTGGGGCGGGCGAACTTCGTCCACCGGACTCAGAAGGTGCCGAGACTTTGCGCACCCCCTCCCCGCGACAAAAATAGGACGCAGGCACAGCCACGCCCAAAAAGGAGCAGCCGAACCCCTTGGCGCCCGGCTCATCCTGCGGAAAAATGCCCAAAAAGAGGGTGGGCTATAGCCTTGGGGCGTGGGGCTGGCGAACTTCGTCCACCGGACTCGGAATGGGCTGAGCCTTTGCCCACCCCCTCAGCGCGACAAAAATAGGACGCGGGCACAGCCGCGCCCAAAAGAGAGCAGCCGAACCCCTTGGCGCCAAGTTCGTCCGGCGGAGCCTTGGGGCGTGGGGCGGGCGAACTTCGTCCACCGGTCTCGGAATGTGCCGAGACTTAGCCAACCCCGTCCCCGTGACAAAAATAGGCCGAGGGCACAGCCGCGGCCGAAAAGGAGCAGCTGAACCCCTTAGCGCCAAGTTCGTCCTGCGGAAAAATCCCCAAAACGGGGTCGGCTATAGCCTTGGGGCGTGGGGCTGGCGAACTTCGTCCGTCGGACTCGGAATAAGCCAAGACTTTCCCCACCCCCTCCCCGCGACAAAAATAGGCTGCGGGTACAGCTGCGCCCAAAAAGGAGCAGCCAAACCCCTTGGCGCTAAGTTCGTCCTTCGGAAAAATGCCCAAAAAGGGGGTGGGCTATAGCCTTGGGGCGTGGGGCTGGCGAACTTCGTCCATCGGACTCAGAATGGGCCGAGGCTTTGCCCACCCCCTCACTGCAACAAAAATAGGCCGTGGGCATAGCCGCGCCCAAAAAAGAGCAGCCGAACCCCTTGGCGCCAAGTTCGTCCTGCGGAAAAATGCCCAAAAGGGGGTGGGCTATAGCCTTGGGGTGTGGGGCCGTCGAACTTCGTCCGCCGGACTCGGAATGGGCCGAGACTTTTCCCACCCCCTCCCCACAACAAAAACAGGCCGCCGGCACAACTGCGCCCAAAAAAGAGCAGCCGAACCCCTTGGCGCCAAGTTCGTCCTGCGGAAAAATGCACAAAAAAGGGGTGTGCTATAGCCTTGGGGCGTGGGGCTGGCGAACTTCGTCCGCCAAACTCGGAATGGGCCGAGGATATTCCCACCCCCTCCCCGCGACAAAAATAGGCAGCGGGCACAACCACGCCCAAAAAAGAGCAGCCGAACCCCTCGGCGCCAAGTTCGTCCTGCGGAAAAATGCCCAAAAAAGGGGTGTGCTATAGCCTTGGGGCGTGGGGCGGGTGAACTTCGTCCACCGGTCTCGGAATGTGCCGAGACTTTGCCAACCCCGTCCCCGTGACAAAAATAGGCCGAGGGCACAGCCGCGGCCGAAAAGTAGCAGCTGAACCCCTTAGCGCCAAGTTCGTCCTGCGGAAAAATGCCCAAAACGGGGGTGGGCTATACCCTTGGGGCGTGGGGCTGGCGTACTTTGTCCGCCGGACTCAGAATGGGTTGAGGCTTTGCCCACCCCCTCCCCGCGACAAAAATAGGCCGCGGGCACAGCCGCGCCCAAAAAAGAGCTGCCGAACCCCTTGGGGCCAAGTTCGTCCGGCGGAAAAATGCCCAAAAAGGGGGTGGGTTATAGGCTTGGGGCGTGGGGCTGGCGAACTTCGTCCGCCGGACTCGGAATGGGCCGAGGCTTTGCCCACCCCCTCCCCATGACAAAAATAGGCCGTGGGCACCGCCGCGCCCAAAAAAGAGCTGCCGAACCCCTTGGCGCCAAGTTCGTCCTGTAGAAAAATGCACAAAAAGGGGGTGGGCTATAGCCTTGGGGCGTGGGGATGGCGCACTTCATAAGCCGGACTCAGAATGGGACGAGTCTTTGTCTACCCCCTCCCCATGACAAAAATATGCCGCGGTTACACCCACGCCAAAAAAAGAACAGCCGAACCCCTTGGCGCGAAGTTCGTCCTGTGGAAAAATGCCCAAAAAGGGGTTGGGCTATAGCCTTCGGGCGTGGGGATGGCGCACTTCATTCGCCGGACTCAGAATGGGACGAGTCTTTGTCCACCCCCTCCCCGATACAAAAATATGCCGCGGTTACACCCACGCCCAAAAAAGAACAGCCGAACCCCTTGGCGCCAAGTTCGTCCTGCGGAAAAATGCCCAAAAAAGGGTGGGCTATAGCCTTGGGGCGTGGGGCTGGCGAACTTCGTCCACCGCACTCGGAATGGGACGAGAGTTTGACCACCCGCTCGCCACGGCAAAAATAGGCCGAGGGCACAGCCGCGCCCAAAAAAGAGCAGCCAAACCCCTTGGCGCCAAGTTCGTCCTGTGGAAAAATGCCCAAAAAAGGGGTGGGCTATAGCCTTCGGGCGTGGGGCTGGCGAACCTCGTCCGCCGGACTCGGAATGGGACGAGGCTTTGTCCACCCCCTCCCCGTGACAAAAATATGCCGCGGTTACACCCACGCCCAAAAAAGAACAGCCGAACCCCTTGGCGCGAAGTTCGTCCTGCGGAAAAATGCCCAAAAAAGAGGTGGGCTATAGCCTTGGGGCGTGGGGCGTGGGGCGGGCGAGCTTCGTCCGCCGGACTCGGAATGGGCCGAGACTTTGACCACCCCCTCCCCATAACAAAAATAGTCCGTAGGCACAGCCGCGTCCAAAAAAGAGCAGCCGAACCCCTTGGCGCCAAGTTCGTCCTGCGGAAAAATGCCCAAAAAGGGGGTGGGCTATAGCCATGGGGCGTGGGGATGGCGAACTTCGTCCGCCGGACTCGGAATGGGCCGAGGCTCGGTCCACCCCCTCCCCACGACAAACATAGGCCGCGGGCACGGCTGCGCCCAAAAAAGAGCAGGCAAACCCCTTGGCGCCAAGTTCGTCCTGCGGAAAACTGCCGAAAAAAGGGGTGGGCTATATCCTTGGGGCGTGGGGCTGGCAAACTTCGTCCGCCTTCCTCAGAATGGGCCGAGACTTTGCCCACCCCCTCCCCGCGACAAAAATAGGCCGTGGGCACAGCCGCGCCGAAAAAAGAACAGCCGAACCCCTTGGCGCCAAGTTCGTCCTGCGGAAAAATGCCCAAAAAAGGGGTGGGCTATAGCCTTGGGGCGTGGGGCTGGCGAACTTCGTCCGCCGGACTCGGAATGGGCCGAAACTTTTTTCCCACCCCCTCCCCGCGACAAAAATAGGCCGCGGACACAGCAGCGCCCAAAACAGAGCTGCCGAACCCCATGGCGCCAAGTTCGTCCAGCGGAAAAATGCCCAAAAAGTTGATGGGCTATAGCCTTGGGGCGTGGGGCCGGCGCACTTCGTCCGCCAGACTCGGAAGGGGCCGAGGCTTTGCCCACCCCCTCCCCGTGACAAAAATAGGCCGCGGGCACAGCCGCGCCCAAAAAAGAGCAGCCGAACCCCTTGGCGCCAAGTTCGTCCTGCGGAAAAATGCCCAAAAAAGGGGTGGGCTATAGCCTTGGGGCGTGGGGCTGGCGAACTTCGTCCGCCGGACTCGGAATGGGCCGAAACTTTTTTCCCACCCCCTCCCCGCGACAAAAATAGGCCGCGGACACAGCAGCGCCCAAAACAGAGCTGCCGAACCCCATGGCGCCAAGTTCGTCCAGCGGAAAAATGCCCAAAAAGTTGATGGGCTATAGCCTTGGGGCGTGGGGCCGGCGCACTTCGTCCGCCAGACTCGGAAGGGGCCGAGGCTTTGCCCACCCCCTCCCCGCGACAAAAATAGGCCGCGGGCACAGCCGCGCCCAAAAAAGAGCAGCCGAACCCCTTGGCGCCAAGTTCGTCCTGCGGAAAAATGCCTAAAAAAGGGGTGGGCTATAGCCTTGGGGCGTGGGGCTGGCGAACTTCGTCCGCCGGACTCGGAATGGGCCGAGACTTTTTTCCCACCCCCTCCCCGCGACAAAAATAGGCCGCGGACGCAGCAGCGCCCATGAAAGAGCTGCCGAACCCCTTGGCGCCAAGTTCGTCCAGCGGAAAAATGCCCAAAAAGTTGATGGGCTATAGCCTTGGGGTGTGGGGCCGGCGCACTTCGTCCGCCAGACTCGGAAGGGGCCGAGGCTTTGCCCACCCCCTCCCCACGACAAAAATAGGCCGCGGGCACAGCCGCGCCCAAAAAAGAGCAGCCGAACCCCTTGGCGCCAAGTTCGTCCTGCGGAAAAATGCCTAAAAAAGGGGTGGGCTATAGCCTTGGGGCGTAGGGATGGCGAACTTCGTCCGCCGGGCTCCGAATGGGCCGAGACTTTGCACACCCCCTCCGCGCGACAAAAATAGGCCGCAGGCACGGCCGTGCCCAAAAAATAACCGCCGAACCCCTCGGCGCCAAGTTCGTCCTGCGGAAAAATGCCCAAAAAAGGGGTGTGCTATGGCCTTGGGGCGTGCGGCTGCCGAAGTTCGTCCGCCGGACTCGGAATGGGCCGAGACTTTTCCCACCCCCTCTCCACGCCAAAAATAGGCCGCGGGCACAGCCGCGCCCAAAAAAGAGCAGCCGAACCCCTTGGGGCCAAGTTCGTCCTGCGGAAAAATGCCCAAAAAGGGGGTGTGCTATAGCCTTGGGGCGTGGGGCGGACGAACTTCGTCCGCCGGACTCGGAATAGGCCGAGCCTTTGCCCACCACCTCCCCGCGACCAAAATAGGCCGCGGGCACAGCCGATCCCAAAAAAGAGCAGCCGAACCCCTTGGGGCCATGTTCGTCCTGCGGAAAAATGCTCAGAAAAGGGGTGGGCTATAGCCTTGGGGCGTAAGGATGGCGAACTTCGTCCGCCGGGCTTGGAATCGGCCGAGACTTTGCACACCCCCTCCCCACGACAAAAATAGGCCGCGGGAGCAGCCACGCCCAAAAAAGAGCAGCCGAACCCCTTGGCGCCAAGTTTGTCCTGCGGAAAAATGCCCAAAAAAGGGGTGGGCTATAGCCTTGGGGCGTAGGGATGGCGAACTTCGTCCGCCGGGCTCGGAATGGGCTGAGACTTTGCACACCCCCTCCGCGCGACAAAAATAGGCCGCAGGCACAGCCACTCCCAAAAAAGAGCTGCCGAGCCCCTTGGTGCCAAGTTCGTCCTGCGGAAAATTGCCCAAAAAGGGAGTGGTCTATAGCCTTGGGGCGTGGGGCTGGCGAACTTCGTCCGCCTTCCTGGGAATGGGCCGAGACTTTGCCCACCCGCTCCCCGCGACAAAAATAGGCCGCGGGCATAGCCGCGCCCAAATGAGAGCAGCCGAACCCCTTACCGCCAAGTTCGTCCTGCGGAAAAATGCCCAAAAAGGGGGTGAGCTATAGCCTTGTGGCGTGGGCCTGACGAACTTCGTCCGCCTTCCTCGGAATGGGCCGAGACTTTGGCCACCCCCTCCCCGCGACAAAAATAGGCCGTGGGCACAGCCGCGCCGAAAAAAGAACAGCCGAACCCCTTGGCGCCAAGTTCGTCCTGCGGAAAAATGCCCAAAAAAGGGGTGGGCTATAGCCTTGGGGCGTGGGGCTGGCGAACTTCGTCCGCCGGACTCGGAATGGGCCGAAACTTTTTTCCCACCCCCTCCCCGCGACAAAAATAGGCCGCGGACACAGCAGCGCCCAAAACAGAGCTGCCGAACCCCATGGCGCCAAGTTCGTCCAGCGGAAAAATGCCCAAAAAGTTGATGGGCTATAGCCTTGGGGCGTGGGGCCGGCGCACTTCGTCCGCCAGACTCGGAAGGGGCCGAGGCTTTGCCCACCCCCTCCCCGTGACAAAAATAGGCCGCGGGCACAGCCGCGCCCAAAAAAGAGCAGCCGAACCCCTTGGCGCCAAGTTCGTCCTGCGGAAAAATGCCTAAAAAAGGGGTGGGCTATAGCCTTGGGGCGTGGGGCTGGCGAACTTCGTCCGCCGGACTCGGAATGGGCCGAGACTTTTTTCCCACCCCCTCCCCGCGACAAAAATAGGCCGCGGACACAGCAGCGCCCATGAAAGAGCTGCCGAACCCCTTGGCGCCAAGTTCGTCCAGCGGAAAAATGCCCAAAAAGTTGATGGGCTATAGCCTTGGGGTGTGGGGCCGGCGCACTTCGTCCGCCAGACTCGGAAGGGGCCGAGGCTTTGCCCACCCCCTCCCCACGACAAAAATAGGCCGCGGGCACAGCCGCGCCCAAAAAAGAGCAGCCGAACCCCTTGGCGCCAAGTTCGTCCTGCGGAAAAATGCCCAAAAAGGGGGTGGGCTATAGCCATGGGGCGTGGGGATGGCGAACTTCGTCCGCCGGACTCGGAATGGGCCGAGGCTCGGTCCACCCCCTCCCCACGACAAACATAGGCCGCGGGCACGGCTGCGCCCAAAAAAGAGCAGGCAAACCCCTTGGCGCCAAGTTCGTCCTGCGGAAAACTGCCGAAAAAAGGGGTGGGCTATATCCTTGGGGCGTGGGGCTGGCAAACTTCGTCCGCCTTCCTCAGAATGGGTCGAGACTTTGCCCACCCCCTCCCCGCGACAAAAATAGGCCGTGGGCACAGCCGCGCCGAAAAAAGAACAGCCGAACCCCTTGGCGCCAAGTTCGTCCTGCGGAAAAATGCCCAAAAAAGGGGTGGGCTATAACCTTGGGGCGTGGGGCTGGCGAACTTCGTCCGCCGGACTCGGAATGGGCCGAAACTTTTTTCCCACCCCCTCCCCGCGACAAAAATAGGCCGCGGACACAGCAGCGCCCAAAACAGAGCTGCCGAACCCCTTGGCGCCAAGTTCGTCCAGCGGAAAAATGCCCAAAAAGTTGATGGGCTATAGCCTTGGGGCGTGGGGCCGGCGCACTTCGTCCGCCAGACTCGGAAGGGGCCGAGGCTTTGCCCACCCCCTCCCCGCGACAAAAATAGGCCGCGGGCACAGCCGCGCCCAAAAAAGAGCAGCCGAACCCCTTGGCGCCAAGTTCGTCCTGCGGAAAAATGCCTAAAAAAGGGGTGGGCTATAGCCTTGGGGCGTGGGGCTGGCGAACTTCGTCCGCCGGACTCGGAATGGGCCGAGACTTTTTTCCCACCCCCTCCCCGCGACAAAAATAGGCCGCGGACGCAGCAGCGCCCATGAAAGAGCTGCCGAACCCCTTGGCGCCAAGTTCGTCCAGCGGAAAAATGCCCAAAAAGTTGATGGGCTATAGCCTTGGGGTGTGGGGCCGGCGCACTTCGTCCGCCAGACTCGGAAGGGGCCGAGGCTTTGCCCACCCCCTCCCCACGACAAAAATAGGCCGCGGGCACAGCCGCGCCCAAAAAAGAGCAGCCGAACCCCTTGGCGCCAAGTTCGTCCTGCGGAAAAATGCCTAAAAAAGGGGTGGGCTATAGCCTTGGGGCGTAGGGATGGCGAACTTCGTCCGCCGGGCTCCGAATGGGCCGAGACTTTGCACACCCCCTCCGCGCGACAAAAATAGGCCGCAGGCACGGCCGTGCCCAAAAAATAACCGCCGAACCCCTCGGCGCCAAGTTCGTCCTGCGGAAAAATGCCCAAAAAAGGGGTGTGCTATGGCCTTGGGGCGTGCGGCTGCCGAAGTTCGTCCGCCGGACTCGGAATGGGCCGAGACTTTTCCCACCCCCTCTCCACGCCAAAAATAGGCCACGGGCACAGCCGCGCCCAAAAAAGAGCAGCCGAACCCCTTGGGGCCAAGTTCGTCCTGCGGAAAAATGCCCAAAAAGGGGGTGTGCTATAGCCTTGGGGCGTGGGGCGGACGAACTTCGTCCGCCGGACTCGGAATAGGCCGAGCCTTTGCCCACCACCTCCCCGCGACCAAAATAGGCCGCGGGCACAGCCGATCCCAAAAAAGAGCAGCCGAACCCCTTGGGGCCATGTTCGTCCTGCGGAAAAATGCTCAGAAAAGGGGTGGGCTATAGCCTTGGGGCGTAAGGGTGGCGAACTTCGTCCGCCGGGCTTGGAATCGGCCGAGACTTTGCACACCCCCTCCCCACGACAAAAATAGGCCGCGGGAGCAGCCACGCCCAAAAAAGAGCAGCCGAACCCCTTGGCGCCAAGTTTGTCCTGCGGAAAAATGCCCAAAAAAGGGGTGGGCTATAGCCTTGGGGCGTAGGGATGGCGAACTTCGTCCGCCGGGCTCGGAATGGGCTGAGACTTTGCACACCCCCTCCGCGCGACAAAAATAGGCCGCAGGCACAGCCACTCCCAAAAAAGAGCTGCCGAGCCCCTTGGTGCCAAGTTCGTCCTGCGGAAAATTGCCCAAAAAGGGAGTGGTCTATAGCCTTGGGGCGTGGGGCTGGCGAACTTCGTCCGCCTTCCTGGGAATGGGCCGAGACTTTGCCCACCCGCTCCCCGCGACAAAAATAGGCCGCGGGCATAGCCGCGCCCAAATGAGAGCAGCCGAACCCCTTACCGCCAAGTTCGTCCTGCGGAAAAATGCCCAAAAAGGGGGTGAGCTATAGCCTTGTGGCGTGGGCCTGACGAACTTCGTCCGCCTTCCTCGGAATGGGCCGAGACTTTGGCCACCCCCTCCCCGCGACAAAAATAGGCCGCGGGAACGGCCGCGACCAAAAAATAACAGCCGAACCCCTTGGCGCCAAGTTCGTCCTGCGAAAAAATGCCCAAAAAAGGGGTGTGCTATAGCCTTGGGGCGTGGGGCGGGCGAACTTCGTCCGCCGGACTCGGAATGGACCGAGCCATTGCCCACAACCTCCCCGCGACCAAAATAGGCCGCGGGCACAGCCGATCCCAAAAAAGAGCAGCTGAACCCCTTGGCGCAAAGTTCGTCCTGCGGAAAAATGCCCGAAAAAGTGGTGGGCTATAGCCTTGGGGCGTGGGGCTGGCGAACTTTGTCCGCCGGACTCGGAATGGGTCGAGACTTTGGCCACCCCCTCCCCGTGCCAAAAGTAGGCCGCGGGCACAGCCGAACCCCTTGGCACCAAGTTCGTCCTGCGGAAAAATGCCCAAAAAAGGGGTGTGCTATAGCCTTGGGGCGTGGGGCGGGCGAACTTCGTCCGCCGGACTCGGGATGTGCTGAGACTTTGCCCACCCCGTCCCCGCGACAAAAATAGGCCGCGGGCACAGCCGCGCCCAAAAAAGAGCATCCGAACCCCTTGGCGCCAAGTTCGTCCTGCGGAAAAATGCCCAAAAAGGGGATGGGCTATAGCCTTGGGGCGTGGGGCTGACGAACTTCATCCGCCGGACTCGGAATGGGCCGAGACTTTTTCCACCCCTCCCCACGACAAAAATAGGCCGCGGGCACAGCCGCGCCCAAAAAGGAGCAGCTGAACCCCTTGGCGCCAAGTTCGTCCTGTGGAAAAATGCCCAAAAAAGGGGTGGGCTATAGCCTTGGGGCGTAGGGATGGCGAACTTCATCCGCCGGGCTCGGAATGGGCCGAGACTTTGCAAACCCCCTTCCCGCGACAAAAATAGGCCGCGGGAGCAGCCGCACCCAAAAAAGAGCAGCCGAACCCCTTGGCGCCAAGTTCGTCCTGCGGCAAAATGCCCAAAAAGGGGATGGGCTATGGCCTTGGGTCGCGGGGCTGACGAACTTCGTCCGCCAGACTTGGAATGGGCCGAGACTTTTACCACCCCCTCCCCGTGATAAAAATAGGCCGCGGGCACAGCCGCGCCCAAAAAGGAGCAGCCGAACCCCTTGGCGCCAAGTTCGTCCTGTGGAAAAATGCCCAAAAAAGGGGTGGGCTATAGCCTTGGGGCGTAGGGATGGCGAACTTCGTCCGCCGGGCTCGGAATGGGCCGAGACTTTGCAAACCCCCTTCCCGCGACAAAAATAGGCCGCGGGAGCAGCCGCACCCAAAAAAGAGCAGCCGAACCCCTTGGCGCCAAGTTCGTCCTGCGGCAAAATGCCCAAAAAGGGGATGGGCTATGGCCTTGGGTCGCGGGGCTGACGAACTTCGTCCGCCAGACTTGGAATGGGCCGAGACTTTTACCACCCCCTCCCCGTGATAAAAATAGGCCGCGGGCACAGCCGCGCCCAAAAAGGAGCAGCCGAACCCCTTGGCGCCAAGTTCGTCCTGCGGAAAAATGCCCAAAAAAGGGGTGGGCTATAGCCTTGGGGCGTTGGGCTTGCGAACTTCGTCCGCGGTACTCGGAATGGGCCGAGACTTTGGCCACCCCCTCCCCATGACAAAAATGGGCCGCGGGCACGGCCATACCCAAAAAATAACAGCCGAACCCCTTGGCGCAAAGTTCGTCCTCCTGAAAAATGCCCGAAAAAGTGGTGGGCTATAGCCTTGGGGCGTGGGGCGGGCGAACTTCGTCCGCCGGACTCGGAATGGGTCGAGACTTTGGCCACCCCCTCCCCGTGCCAAAAATAGGCCGCGGAGACAGCCGCGCCCAAAAAAGAGCAGCCGAACCCCTTGGCTCCAAGTTCGTCCTGCGGAAAAATGCCCAAAAAAGGGGTGGGCTATAGCCTTGGGGCGTAGGGATGGCGAGCTTCGTCCGCCGGGCTCGGAATGGCCCGAGACTTTGCACACCCCCTCCCCGCGACAAAAATAGGCCGTGGGAGCAGCCGCGGCCAAAAAAGAGCAGCCGAACCCCTTGGCGCCAAGTTCGCCCTGTGGAAAAATGCCCAAAAAAGGGGTGGGCTATAGCCTTGGGGCGTTGGGCTGGCGAACTTCGTCCGCGGTACTCGGAATGGGCCGAGACTTTGGCCACCCCCTCCCCGCGACAAAAATAGGCCGCGGGCACGGCCGTACCCAAAAAATAACAGCCGAACCCCTTGGCGCCAAGTTCGTCCTGTGGAAGAATGCCAAAAAGGGGTGTGCTATAGCCTTGGGGCGTGCGGCTGTCGAAGTTCGTCCGCCGGACTCGGAATGGGCCGAGACTTTTCCCACCCCCTCCCCATAACAAAAATAGGCCGCGGGCACGGCCGCGCCCAAAAAAGGGGTGGGCTATAGTTTTGGGGCGTGGGGCGGGCGAACTTCGTCCGCCGGACTCGGAATGGGTCGAGACTTTGGCCACCCCCTCCCCGTGCCAAAAATAGGCCGCGGGCACAGCCTCGCCCAAAAAAGAGCAGCCGAACCCCTTGGCACCAAGTTCGTCCTGCGGAAAAATGCCCAAAAAAGGGGTGGGCTATAGCCTTGGGGCGTGGGGCGGGCGAACTTCGTCCGCCGGACTCGGGATGTGCCGAGACTTTGCCCACCCCCTCCCCGCAACAAAAATAGGCCGCGGGCACAGCCGCGCCCAAAAAAGAGCATCCGAACCCCTTGGCGTCAAGTTCGTCCTTCGGAAAAATGCCCAAAAAGGGGATGGGCTATAGCCTTGGGGCGTGGGGCTGACGAACTTTGTCCGCCGGACTCGGAATGGGCCGAGACTTTTTCCACCCCCTCCCCGCGACAAAAATAGGCCGCGGGCACAGCCGCGCCCAAAAAGGAGCAGCCGAACCCCTTGGCGCCAAGTTCGTCCTGCTGAAAAATGCCCAAAAAAGGGGTGGGCCATAGCCTTGGGGCGTAGGGATGGCGAACTTCGTCTGCCGGGCTCGGAATGGGCCGAGACTTTGCAAACCCCCTCCCCGCGACAAAAATAGGCCGCGGGAGCAGCCGAACCCAAAAAAGAGCAGCCGAACCCCTTGGCGCCAAGTTCGTCCTGCGGCAAAATGCCCAAAAAGGGGATGGGCTATGGCCTTGGGGCGCGGGGCTGACGAACTTCGTCCGCCGGACTCGGAATAGGCCGAGACTTTTACCACCCCCTCCCGGTGAAAAAAATAGGCCGCGGGCACAGCCGAACCCATTGGCGCCATGTTCGTCCTGCGGAAAAATGCCCAAAAAAGGGGTGGGCTATAGCCTTGGGGCGTAGGGATGGCGAACTTCGTCCGCCGGGCTCGGAATGGGCCGAGACTTTGCACACCCCCTCCCCGCGACAAAAATAGGCCGCGGGAGCAGCCGCGGCCAAAAAAGAGCACCGAACCCCTTGGCGCCAAGTTCGCCCTGTGGAAAAATGCCCAAAAAAGGGGTGGGCTATAGCCTTGGGGCGTTGGGCTAGCGAACTTCGTCCGCGGTACTCGGAATGGGCCGAGACTTTGGCCACCCCCTCCCCGCGACAAAAATAGGCCGCGGGCACAGCCGCGCACAAAAAAGAGCAGCCGACCCCTTGGCGCCAATTTCGTCCTGCGGAAAAATGCCCAAAAAATGGGTGGGATACAGCCTTGGGGCGTGGGGCTGGCGAACATCGTCCGCCTTCCTCGGAATGGGCCGAGACTATGCCCACCCCCTCCCCGCGACAAAAATAGGCCGCGGGCACGGCCGCGCCCAAAATAGGGCAGCCGAACCCCTTGGAGCCAAGTTCGTCCTGCGGCAAAATGCCCAAAAAGGGGATGGGCTATGGCCTTGGGGCGCGGGGCTGACGAACTTCGTCCGCCGGACTCGGAATAGGCCGAGACTTTTACCACCCCCTCCCGGTGAAAAAAATAGGCCGCGGGCACAGCCGCGCCCAAAAAAGAGCAGCCGAACCCCTTGGCGCCAAGTTCGTCCTGCGGAAAAATGCCCAAAAAAGGGGTGGGCTATAGCCTTGGGGCGTAGGGATGGCGAACTTCGTCTGCCGGGCTCGGAATGGGCCGAGACTTTGCAAACCCCCTCCCCGCGACAAAAATAGGCCGCGGGAGCAGCCGCACCCAAAAAAGAGCAGCCGAACCCCTTGGCGCCAAGTTCGTCCTGCGGCAAAATGCCCAAAAAGGGGATGGGCTATGGCCTTGGGGCGCGGGGCTGACGAACTTCGTCCGCCGGACTCGGAATAGGCCGAGACTTTTACCACCCCCTCCCGGTGAAAAAAATAGGCCGCGGGCACAGCCGCGCCCAAAAAAGAGCAGCCGAACCCCTTGGCGCCAAGTTCGTCCTGCGGAAAAATGCCCAAAAAAGGGGTGGGCTATAGCCTTGGGGCGTAGGGATGGCGAACTTCGTCCGCCGGGCTCGGAATGGGCCGAGACTTTGCACACCCCCTCCCCGCGACAAAAATAGGCCGCGGGAGCAGCCGCGGCCAAAAAAGAGCACCGAACCCCTTGGCGCCAAGTTCGCCCTGTGGAAAAATGCCCAAAAAAGGGGTGGGCTATAGCCTTGGGGCGTTGGGCTGGCGAACTTCGTCCGCGGTACTCGGAATGGGCCGAGACTTTGGCCACCCCCTCCCCGTGACAAAAATAGGCCGCGGGCACGGCCGTTCCCAAAAAATAACAGCCGAACCCCTTGGCGCCAAGTTCGTCCTGTGGAAAAATGCCAAAAAGGGGTGTGCTATAGCCTTGGGATGGCGAACTTCGTCTGCCGGGCTCGGAATGGGCCGAGACTTTGCAAACCCCCTCCCCGCGACAAAAATAGGCCGCGGGAGCAGCCGCACCCAAAAAAGAGCAGCCGAACCCCTTGGCGCCAAGTTCGCCCTGCGGCAAAATGCCCAAAAAGGGGATGGGCTATGGCCTTGGGGCGCGGGGCTGACGAACTTCGTCCGCCGGACTCGGAATAGGCCGAGACTTTTACCACCCCCTCCCGGTGATAAAAATAGGCCGCGGGCACAGCCGCGCCCAAAAAGGAGCAGCCGAACCCCTTGGCGCCAAGTTCGTCCTGCGGAAAAATGCCCAAAAAAGGGGTGGGCTATAGCCTTGGGGCGTTGGGCTGGCGAACTTCGTCCCCGGTACTCGGAATGGGCCGAGACTTTGGCCACCCCCTCCCCACGACATAAATAGGCCGCGGGCACGGCCGTACCCAAAAAATAACAGCCGAACCCCTTGGCACAAAGTTCGTCCTCCAGAAAATGCCCGAAAAAGTGGTGGGCTATAGCCTTGGGGCGTGGGGCGGGCGAACTTCGTCCGCCGGACTCGGAAAGGGTCGAGACTTTGGCCAACCCCTCCCCGTGCCAAAAATAGGCCGCGGACACAGCCGCGCCCAAAAAAAGAGCAGCCGAACCCCTTGGCGCCAAGTTCGTCCTGCGGAAAAATGCCCAAAAAAGGGGTGGGCTATAGCCTTGGGGCGTAGGGATGGCGAACTTCGTCCGCCGGGCTCGGAATGGGCCGAGACTTTGCACACCCCCTCCCCGCGACAAAAATAGGCCGCGGCCAAAAAAGAGCAGCCGAACCCCTTGGCGCCAAGTTCGCCCTGTGGAAAAATGCCCAAAAAAGGGGTGGGCTATAGCCTTGGGGCGTTGGGCTGGCGAACTTCGTCCGCGGTACTCGGAATGGGCCGAGACTTTGGCCACCCCCTCCCCGTGACAAAAATAGGCCGCGGGCACGGCCGTACCCAAAAAATAACAGCCGAACCCCTTGGCGCCAAGTTCGTCCTGTGGAAAAATGCCAAAAAGGGGTGTGCTATAGCCTTGGGGCGTGGGGCTGCCGAAGTTCGTCCGCCGGACTCGGAATGGGCCGAGACTTTTCCCACCCCCTCCCCATAACAAAAATAGGCCGCGGGCACGGCCGCGCCCAGAAAAGAGCGGCCGAACCCCTTAGCGCCAAGTTCGTCCTGCGGAAAAATGCCGAAAAAAGGGGTGGGCTATAGTGTTGGGGCGTGGGGCGGGCGAACTTCGTCCGCCAGACTCGGAATGTGCCGAGACTTTGCCAACCCCCTCCCCGCGAAAAAAATAGGCGACGGGCACAGCCGCGCCCAAAAAAGAGCAGCCGAACCCCAAGGCGCCATGTTCGTCCTGCGGAAAAATGCCCAAAAAAGGGGTGGGCTATGGCCTTGGGGCGTGGGGCGGGCGAACTTCGACCGCCGGACTCGGAATGGGCCGGGACTTTGCCAACCCCCTCCCCGTGACAAAAATAGGCCACGGGCACAGCCGCGTCTAAAAAAGAGCGGCCGAACCCCTTGGCGCCAAGTTCGTCCTAGGGAAAAATGCCTAGAAAAGGGGGGACTATAGCCATTGGGCATGGGGCCGGCGTACTTCGTCCGCCGGACTCGGAATAGGCCGAGACTTTTACCACCCCCTCCCGGTGATAAAAATAGGCCGCGGGCACGGCCGCGCCCAAAATAGGGCAGCCGAACCCCTTGGAGCCAAGTTCATCCTGCGGAAAAATGCCCAAGAAGGGGTGCGCTATAGCCTTGGGGCGGGGGGCGGGCGCACTTCGTCCGCCGGACTAGGAATGGGCCGAGACTTTTCCCACCCCCTCCCCGCGACAAAAATAGGCCGCGGGCACAGCCGCGCCCAAAAAGGAGCAGCCGAACCCCTTGGCGCCAAGTTCGCCCTGCGGAAAAATGCCCAAAAAAGGGGTGGGCTATAGCTTTGGGGCGTGGGGCCGGCGAACTTCGTCCGCGGTACTCGGAATGGGCCGAGACTTTGGCCACCCCCTCCCCGCGACAAAAATAGGCCGCGGGCACAGCCGCGCACAAAAAAGAGCAGCCGACCCCTTGGCGCCAAGTTCGTCCTGCGGAAAAATGCCCAAAAAAGGGGTGGGGTATAGCCTTGGGGCGTGGGGCTGGCGAACTTCGTCTGCCGGACTCGGAATGGGCCGATATTTTGGCCACCCCATCCCCGTGACAAAAATAGGCCGCGGGCACAGCCTCGCCCAAAAAAGAGCAGTCGAACCCCTTGACGTCAAGTTCGTCCTGCGGAAAAATGCCCAAAAAAGGGGTGTGCTATAGCCTTTGGGCATGGGGCCGGCGAACTTCATCCGCCTTCCTCGGAATGGGCCGAGACTTTACCCACCCCCTCTTCACGACAAAAATAGGCAGCGGGTATAGCCTCGCCCAAAAAAGAGCAGCCGAACCCCTTGGCGCCAAGTTCGTCCTGCGGCAAAATGCCCAAAAAAATGGGTGTGCTATAGCCTTTGGGCGTGCGGCCGGCAAAGTTCATCCCCCTTCCTCGGAATGGGCCGAGACTTTGCCCACCCGCTCCCCACGTCAAAAATAGGCCGCGGGTACAGCCGCTCCCAAAAAAGAGCAGCCGAACCCCTTGGCGCCAAGTTCGTCCTGCGGAAAAAAGCCCAAAAAAGGGGTGGGCTATAGCCTTGGGGCGTGGGGCGGGCGGACTTCATCTGCCGGACTCAGAATGGGTCGAGACTTTGCCCACCCCCTCCCCGCAAGAAAAATAGGCCGCGGGCACAGCCGCAGCCAAAAAAGAGCAGCCGAACACCTTGGCACCAAGTTCGTCTTGCGGAAAAATGCCCAAAAAAGGGGTGGGCTATAGCCTTGGGACGTGGGGCGGGCGACCTTCGTCCGCCGCACTCGGAATGGGCCGAGACTTTGGCCACCCCCTCCCCGCGACAAAAATAGGCTGCGGGCACAGCCGCGCCCAAAAAAGAGCAGCCGAACCCCTTGGCGCCAAGTTCGTCCTGCGGAAAAATCCCCAAAAAGGGGGTGGGCTACACCCATGGGGCGTGGGGCCGGCGAACCTCGTCCGCCGGACTCGGAATGGGCTGAGACTTTTGCCACACCCTCCCCGCGACAAAAATAGGCCGCGGGCACAGCCGCGCACAAAAAAGAGCAGCCGACCCCTTGGCGCCAAGTTCGTCCTGCGGAAAAATGCCCAAAAAAGGGGTGGGCTATAGCCTTGGGTCGTGGGGCCGGCGAACTTCTTCCGCCTTCCTCGGAATGGGCCGAGACTTTGGCCACCCCCTCCCCACGACAAAAATAGGCCGCGGGCACAGCCGCGCATAAAAAAGAGCAGCCGACCCCTTGGCGCCAAGTTCGTCCTGCGGAAAAATACCCAAAAAATGGGTGGGCTACAGCCTTGGGGCGTGGGGCTGGCGAACATCGTCCGCCTTCCTCGGAATGGGCCGAGACTATGCCCACCCCCTCCCCGCGACAAAAATAGGCCGCGGGCACGGCCGCGCCCAAAAAAGAGCTGCCGAACCCCTTGGAGCCAAGTTCATCCTGCGGAAAAATGCCCAAGACGGGGTGGGCTATAGCCTTGGGGCGGGGGGGCGGGCGAACTTCGTCCGCCGGTCTAGGAATGGGCCGAGACTTTTCCCACCCCCTCGCTGCGACAAAAATGGGCCGCGGGCACAGCCGCGCCCAAAAAAGAGCAGCCGAACCCCTTCGCGCCAAGTTCGTCCTGCGGAAAAATGCCCAAAAAAGGGGTGGGGTATAGCCTTGGGGCGTGGGGCTGGCGAACTTCGTCTGCCGGACTTGGAATGGGCCGATATTTTGGCCACCCCATCCCCGTGACAAAAATAGGTCGCGGGCACAGCCTCGCCCAAAAAAGCGCAGTCGAACCCCTTGACGTCAAGTTCGTCCTGCGGAAAAATGCCCAAAAAAGGGGTGTGCTATAGCCTTTGGGCGTGGGGCCGGCGAACTTCATCCGCCTTCCTCGGAATGGGCCGAGACTTTGCCCACCCCCTCTTCACGACAAAAATAGGCAGCGGGTACAGCCTCGCCCAAAAAAGAGCAGCCGAACCCCTTGGCGCCAAGTTCGTCCTGCGGCAAAATGCCCAAAACATGGGTGTGCTATAGCCTTTGGGCGTGGGGCCGGCAAAGTTCATCCCCCTTCCTCGGAATGGGCCGAGACTTTGCCCACCCGCTCCCCGCGTCAAAAGTAGGCCGCGGGCACAGCCGCGCCAAAAAAAGAGCAGCCGAACCCCTTGGAGCCAAGTTCATCCTGCGGAAAAATGCCCAAGACGGGGTGGGCTATAGCCTTGGGGCGAGGGGCGGGGGGCGGGCGAACTTCGTCCGCCGGACTAGGAATGGGTCGAGACTTTGCCCACCCCCTCCCCGCAAGAAAAATAGGCCGCGGGCACAGCCGCATCCAAAAAAGAGCAGCCGAACACCTTGGCGCCATGTTCGTCTGGCCGAAAAATGCCCAAAAAAGGGGTGGGCTATAGCCTTGGGGCGTGGGGCGGGCGAACTTCGTCCGCCGGACTCGGAATGGGCCGAGACTCTGCCCACCCCCTCCCCGCAATAATAATAGGCCGCGGGCACAGCGGGGTCCAAAAAAGAGCAGCTGAACCCCTTGGCGCCAAGTTCGTCCAGCAGAAAAATGCCCAAAAAGGGGGTGGGCTATAGCCTTGGGGCGTGGAGCCGGCGCACTTCGTCCGCCTTCCTCGGAATGGGCCGAGACTTTGGCCACCCGCTCCCCACGAACAAAATAGGCCACGGGCACAGCCGCGCCAAAAAAAGAGCAGCCGAACCCCTTGGCGCCAAGTTCGTCCAGCATAAAAATGCCCAAAAAGGGGGTGGGCTATGGCCTTGCGGCGTGGGGCTGGCGAACTTCGTCCGCCGGACTCGGAATGGGCTGAGACTTTGCCCACCCCCTCCCCGCTACAAAAATAGGCCGCGGGCACAGCCGTGCCCAAAAAAGAGAAGCCAAACCCATTGGCGCCAAGTTCGTCCTGCGCAAAAATGCCCAAAAAGGGAGTGGGCTATAGCCTTGGGGCGTGGGGCCGGCAAAGTTCATCCCCCATCCTCGGAATGGGCCGAGACTTTGCCCACCCCCTCCCCGCGACGAAAATAGGCCGCGGGCACAGCCGTGCCCAAAAAAGAGCAGCCGAACCCCTTGGCGCCAAGTTCGTCCTGCGGAAAAATGCCCAAAAAAGAGGTGGGCTATAGCCTTGGGGCGTGGGGCTGGCGATCTGCGTCTGCCGGACTCGGAATGGGCCGAGCGTTTGCCCACCCCCTCCCCGTGCCAAAAATAGGCCCCGGGCACAGCCGCGCCCAAAAAAGAGCAGCCGAACCCCTTGGTGCCAAGTTCGTCCTGCGGAAAAATGCCCAAAAAGGGGGGGGGGGCTATAGCCTTGGGGCGTGGAGCCGGCACACTTCGTCCGCCATCCTCGGAATGGGCCGAGACTTTGGCCACCCGCTCCCCATGACAAAAATAGGTCACGGGCACAGCCGCGCCCAAAAAAGAGCAGCCGAACCCCTTGGCGCCAAGTTCATCCTGCGGTAAAAAGCCGAAAAAATGGGTGCGCTGTAGCCTTTGGGCGTGGGGCCGGCAAAGTTCATCCGCCTTCCTCGGAATGGGCCGAGACTTTGTCCACCCCCTCCCCATTCCAAAAATAGGCCGCGGGCACAGCCGCGCCCAAAAAAGAGCTGCCGAACCCCATTGCGCCAAGTTCGTCCTGCGGCAAAATGCCCAAAAAACGGGTGTGCTATAGCCTTTGGCCGTGGGGCTGGCGACATTCGTCCGCCGGACTCAGAATGGACCGAGACTTTGCCCACCCCCTCCCCGCAACGAAAATAGGCCGCGGGCACAGCCGCGCCCAAAAAAGTGCAGCCGAACCCCTTGGCGCCAAGTTCGTCCTGCGGAAAAATGCCCAAAAAAGGGGTGTGCTATAGCCTTTGGGCGTGGGGCCGGCAAAGTTCGTCCGCCGGACTCGGAATGGGCCGAGACTTTTCCCACCACCTCCCCGCGACAAAAATAGGCCGCGGGCACAGCCGCGCCCAAAAAAGTGCAGCCGAACCCCTTGGCGCCAAGTTCGTCCTGCGGAAAAATGCCCAAAAAACGGGTCTGCTATAGCCTTGGCGCGTGGGGCCGGCTAAGTTCGTCCGCCGGACTCGGAATGGGCCGAGAATTTTCCCACCCCCTCCCCACGACAAAAATAGGCCGCGGGCACAGCCGCGCCCAAAAAAGAGCAGCCGAACCCCTTGGCGCCAAGTTCGTCCTGGGGAAAAATGCCCAAAAAGGGAGTGGGCTATAGCCTAGGGGCGTGGGGCTGGCGAACTTCGTCCGCCTTCCTTGGAATAGGCCGAGACTTTACCCACCGCCTCCCCGCGACAAAAATCGGCCGCGGGCACAGCTGTACCCAAAAAGGTGCTGCCGAACCCCTTGGCGCCATGTTCGTTGTGCGGAAAAATGCCCAAAAAAGGGGTGGGCTATAGCCTTGGGGATTGGGGCCGGCGCACTTCGTCCGCCTTCTTCGGAATCGGCCGAGACTTTCCCCACCCCCTCCCCGCGATAAACATAGGCCGCGGTCACAGCCGCGCCCGAAAAACAGCAGCCGAACCCCTTGGCGCCAAGTTCGTCCTGCGGAAAAATGCCCAAAAAGGGGGTGGGCTATAGCCTTGGGGCGTGGGGTGGGCGAACTTTGTCCGCCGGACTCGGAATGGGCCGAGACTTTGCCCACCCCCTCCCCGCGACAAAAATAGGCTGCGGGCACGGCTGAACCCCTTGGCGCCAAGTTCGTCCTGCGGAAAAATGCCCAAAAAGGGGGTGGGCTATAGCCTTGGGGCGTGGGGTGGGCGAACTTTGTCCGCCGGACTCGGAATGGGCCGAGACTTTGCCCACCCCCTCCCCGCGACAAAAATAGTCCGCAGGCACAGCCGCACCCAAAAAAGTGCAGCCGAACCCCTTGGCGCCAAGTTCGTCCTGCGGAAAAATGCCCAAAAAAGGGGTGTGCTATAGCCTTTGGGCGTGGGGCCGGCAAAGTTCGTCCGCCTTCCTCGGAAACGGCCGAGACTTTTCCCACCCCCTCCCCACGACAAACATAGGCCGCGGGCACAGCCGCGCCCAAAAAAGAGCAGCCGAACCCCTTGGCGCCAAGTTCGTCCTGCGCAAAAATGCCCAAATAAGTGGTGGGCTATAGCCTTGGGGCGTGGGTCTGGCGTACTTCGTCCGCCGGACTCGGAATGGGGCCAGACTTTGCCCACCTCTTCCCCGCGACAAAAATAGGCCGCGGGCACAGCCGAGCCCAAAAAAAGAGCAGCCGAACCCCTTGGCGCCAAGTTCGTCCTGCGGATAAATGCCCAAAAGAGGGGTCGGCCATAGCCTTGGGGCGTGGGGCTGGCGAACTTCGTCCGCCGGACTCGGAATGGGCCGAGACTTTGCCCACTCCCTCCCCGCAGCAAAAATAGGCCGCGGCCACAGCCGTGCCCATAAAAGAGCAGCGGAACCCCTTGGAGCCAAGTTAGTCTTGTGGAAAAATGCCCAAAAAAGGGGTGTGCTATAGCCTTTGGGCGTGGGGCCGGCAAAGTTCGTCCGCCGGACTCGGAATGGGCCGAGACTTTTCCCACCCCCTCCCCACGACAAAAATAGGCCGCGGGTACAGACGTAACCAAAAAAGAGCAGCCGAACACCTTGGCGCCAAGTCCGTCCTGCGGAAAAATGCCCAAAAAGGGGGTGGGCTATAGCCTTGGGGCGTGGGGACGGCGCACTTCGTCCGCCGGACTCAGAATGGGCCGAGACTTTTCCCACCCCCTCCCCACGACAAAAATAGGCTGCGGGCACAGCCGTGCCCAAAAAAGAGCAGCCGAACCCCTTGGCGCCAAATTCGTCCTGCGGAAAAATGCCCAAAAAGGGGGTGGGCTATAGCCTTGGGGCGTGGCGCTGGCGAACTTCGTCTGCCGGACTCAGAATGGGCCGAGATTTGGCCCACCCCCTCCCCGTGTCAAAAATAGGCCGCGGGATCAGCCGTACCCAAAAAAGAGCAGCCGAATCCCTTGGCGCCAAGTTCGTCCTACGGAAAAATGCCCAAAAACGGGGTGGGCTATAGCCTTGGGGCGTGGGGCAGGAGAACTTCGTCCGCCGGACTCGGAATGAGCCGAGACTTTGCCCACCCCCTCCCCTTCCCGTGACAAAAATAGGCCGTGGGCACAGCAGCGCTCAAAAAAGAGCAGCCGAACCCCTTGGCGCCAAGTTCGTCCGGCGGAAAAATGCACAAAAAAGCGGTGGGCAATGGCCTTGGGGCGTGGGGCTCGCGCACTTCGTCCGCCGGTCTCAGAATGGGCCGAGACATTGGCCACCCCCTCCCTGCAAAAAAATAGGCCGCGGGCAAAGCCGCGCCCAAAAAAGAGCAGCCGAACCCCTTGGTGCCAAGTTCGCCCTGCGGAAAAATGCCGAAAAAGGGGTTGGGCTATAGCCTTGGGGCGTGGGGCCGGCGCACTTCGTCCGCCGGACTCGGAATGGGCCGAGACTTTTCCCACCCCATACCCACGACAAAAATAGGCCGCGGGCACTGCCGCGCCCAAAAAAGAGCAGCCGAACCCCTTGGCGCCAAGTTCGTCCGGCGGAAAAATGCCCAAAAAAGGGGTGGACTATAGCCTTGGGGCGTGGGGCTGGCGAACTTCGTCCGCCTTCCTCGGAATGGGCCGAGACTTTGGCCACCCCCTCCCCGCGAAAAAATAGGCCGCGGGCACAGCCGCGCCCAAAAAAGAGCAGCCGAACCCCTTGGCGCCAAGTTCGCCCTGCGGAAAAATGCCGAAAAAGGGGTTGGGCTATAGCCTTGGGGCGTGGGGCCGGCGCAGTTCGTCCGCCGGACTCGGAATGGGCGGAGACTATTCCCACCCCCTCCCCGCGCCAAAAATAGGCCACGATGACAGCCGCACCCAAAAAAGAGCCGCCGAACCCCTTAGCGCCAAGTTCGTCCTGTGGCAAAATGCCCAAAAAAGGGGTGTGTTATAGCCTTTGGGCGTGGGGCTGGCGAACTTCGTCCGCCTTCCTCGGAATGGGCCGAGACTTTGGCCACCCCCTCCCCGCGAAAAAATAGGCCGCGGGCACAGCCGCGCCCAAAAAAGAGCAGCCGAACCCCTTGGCGCCAAGTTCGCCCTGCGGAAAAATGCCGAAAAAGGGGTTGGGCTATAGCCTTGGGGCGTGGGGCCAGCGCACTTCGTCCGCCGGACTCGGAATGGGCCGAGACTTTTCCCACCCCATCCCCACGACAAAAATAGGCTGCGGGCACTGCCGCGCCCAAAAAAGAGCAGCCGAACCCCTTGGCGCCAAGTTCGTCCGGCGGCAAAATGCCCAAAAAAGGGGTTTGTTATAGCCTTTGGGCGTGGGGCTGGCGAACTTCGTCCGCCTTCCTCGTAATGGGCCGAGACTTTCGCCACCCCCTCCCCGCGACAAAATTAGGCCGAGGGCACAGCCGCGCCCAAAAAAGTGCAGCCGAACCCCTTGGTGCCAAGTTTGTCCTACGGAAAAATGGCCAAAATGGGTGTGGGCTATAGCCTTGGGGCGTGGGGTCGGTAAAGTTCATCCGCCGTCCTCGGAATGGGCCGAGACTTTGCCCACCCCCTCCCTACGCTAAAAATAAGCTGCGGGCACAGCCACTCCCAAAAAAGAGCAGCCGAACCCCTTGGCGCAAAGTACGTCGTGCGGAAAAATACCCAAAAAAGGGGTGTGCTATAGCCTTTGGGCGTGGGGCCGGCAAAGTTCATCCGCCATCCTCGGAATGGGCCGAGACTTTGGCCACCCCCCCCCCCCCCCCGCGACAAAAATAGGCCGCGGGCACAGCCGCGCCCAAAAAATGAGCAGCCAAACCCCTTGGCGCCAAGTTCGTACTGCAGAAAAATTGAAGGACAACATTTGTCCATGAGGTTCCTAATTTCGCAACTATTGCGCAGTAAAATTAAAACAGATGGCGGAAGCTCTAGAAACCTCGGATCGACTTCATTCAAAAACGAAAATCAAGAGGAAAGATTGAAGTTTAGTTACCTCACTTGCAGTTTCAAAAACGACTTCGTGAAGTAGGAGAAAACGACTGAACACAGCAAGCTCCGAACACTGTCCAGAAAATACAGCTCTGCACGAACAGCTTCTGTTTTGCCACGATCTGAGATCCTTTAAGCACCCCAATTGTGATGCCTCTAATCAGTCCACACTTAGAAATGTTCTTGGAGTTCAGAGGATTTGGAATCTCGAAATTTCATTAAGAAATGAGAGAGATAATGAAGAAACATGAGTGCTAGCTCATTTGATTCCTTCCACCAACTAAACCACCATTATCTCTAATAATGGCACCAAACATTATCATGAGCTAGACCCACCCACTTAGCCATTATTTATTGAAAATGATCCCATCACTTTAATAAATTTATTTAACTAAATAAATAAATAGTTAAATTAATTAATTTCGGAATTAATTATTTAACCCCATTTTGATCACATCAAATGGTTAAATGTGGGCTTCTCTTATGACATGTTGCAATGCTTTCTCTTAATCCATATTGGATCCAATAAAAGCCCATAATTCTAAACCCAAAATTGGTCTAGAAGTCCATAATCATATATGAACCCGAACATGTCCAAAATGGTCATTTTACGTGCTCGACATTCCATAATGTTTAATTGAGGATTTATGAAATTTATTTTGTTCCTTAAACTATTTATGGAACATCTAAATTTCTATCTTAAATCATATTTAAGATATATTTATTTTTATATTCATTCTCAATGAATTATAATATAAATATTGATTTTCCTAAAATTAGGAAATCTAACTTCTCATTTTCTAGTAACTCCTTTTTCATTTCTATATTGTGTGTGACCTTTTAGGTTCTTAGTTATAAGGTAGTAGAACTATTTTAATGATAACTCTTTATTCATTAAATGATGCTAAACTCTTTAGTCATCAATTAGAACCTTTCTAATGACCTTAAGATGCATTGATAATACGCTTTACCAATATTGATCATAAGGTTTCTACAAGTCATGAGTGACACCTAGCAGTATATCACGACTATCCAAATAACAAGAATTGTTGGATCTATAGAACCTATTCCATTGTATCTCTATGTCTTGGTCTCTTCATCATCCATGTCCAGAGAAAAGCACAGCTTATGGTTTATTATGTTAAGCAGTTGTGCTTTATCTCAAAATAAATATAAATGAACTTGACATGATAATATAATTTGAACTCCTTCAAATATATTTCACCTTGGCCAAGGATTTCTCATGCCAATTCATATTATCTCATAGGGACATCCTTTTTGTATATTACAAAGTGATGAATTCCATATTGGCCATCAACTTGTCTTCATACATAGCCAACCATGACAGCTATTGCTAGATCTCTTCCGTGATTAGGAATCAATCGTTATGCATTCACATATCAGAGATGTCTATGTATAAGACATCTGTTATGCCTCAGGTCTAAAGACCATTACTAAACATAGTGTCTGTTACAATGTATAATAAGCCATTAACACTCACGACCATATGGCTTACTATATTCGGTCAAGTTCAGTAAACTCATTCTCTTAACAAGTACCTATGTGTTTGACTTGACATCTCATGTCAATGATATGAAACTCACCATCCATCTTAGTATCACATACCATAAGGAGTCATAACACATACTAGTGTTTATAGGAATTTATAATGTCCAATCATAAATCCACCACTAGGAACAATTTTAGAAGTATAGTACAAAGGATACACGTTTCATATTCTCGACATACTCGAGAATGTGTTCCTTAACTATTTTACTTCTTTGACTATATTCATTAAATTAATATATGAATATTGATAACTTTGCCATTTTATAAATATCAAAATGCTATTCAAATACAATCATTCCCTAAACAATCAAATCACCATTCGATTGGCCATTAGGGCATATTACTAACAATCTCCCACTTGCACTAAAGCCAATCGTTATGGTATCTCATACCCATCTTCTCAAGATGACGATCTAACTGCTGTTGAGTAAGTGCTTTAGGCAGAGGATCCGCAGTGTTATCAGCGGAGGCTATTTTCTGCATAATGATATCACTCCTTCCAATGATTTCTTTAATAATGTTATATCTTCTCTCAATGTGTTTGGACTTCTGGTGAGACCTTGGTTCCTTAGCTTGTGCTATAGCTCCATTGTTGTCATGAGATTGACAACGCAATGGTTGGAACCACTTGAAGTTATTGAATAAACTTCCGTATCCAAACAACATCTTTTGCTGCATCTAATGCAGCTATATATTCCGCTTCAATGGGAGAATCTGCAGTAGTTGCTTGCTTGGAACTTTTCCAGCTTACTCCTCCACCATTAATAGTGAATAAAAATCCTGATGTAGATTTTCTGTCATCTACATTTGACTGGAAATCTGAATCAGTGAAGCCTTCAATTTTTAGCTCACCCTCTCCATATGTTAAGAACAAATCTTTAGTTCTTCTTAAGTACTTAAAGATATTCTTAACTGCGGTCCAATGTTCCTCACCCAGATTACTCTGGTATCTGCTAGTGACACTCACTGCATGAGCTATATCCGGTCTAGTACATAGCATAACATAGATAAGACTTCCAATTGCAGAAGCATATGGAATCTTATTCATACGCTCTCTCTCATCATAAGTTTTTGGACTCATGCTTTTAGAGAGATGAATTCCATGTCTGAAGGGTATAAAACCCCTTTTGGAATCCCACATATTAAATTTCTTTAATATCTTTTCTATGTACTTAGCTTGACATAGACCTATTAATCTTCTGGATCTATCTCTATAAATCCTGATTCCCAAGATATACATTGCATCTCCTAGATCTTTCATGGAGAAGTTTTGAGAAAGCCAAATTTTGACAGAAGACATTTGTCCAATGTCATTTCCTATAAGCAATATGTCATCTACATATAGCACAAGGAAAGTTATTGCACTCCCACTGACCCTTTTGTAAACACATGGTTCATCCTCATTCTTGATGAAACCAAATGATTTGATTGCATCATCGAATCAGATGTTCCAACTCCTGGAGGCTTGTTTTAGCCCATAAATGGACCTTTTTAGCTTGCATACTTTATGAGGATTTGTCTTAGATTCAAAACCACAAGGTTGCATCATATAGATATCTTCCTCAATGTATCCATTAAGAAATGCAGTTTTGACATCCATTTGCCAAATCTCATAGTCATAATATGCTGCTATAGCCAATAAGATTCTGATGGACTTTAGCATGGCTACTGGTGAAAAGGTTTCCTCATAGTCAATTCCTTGTATTTGACGATAACCTTTAGCTACCAACCTTGCTTTATAGGTCTCTACCTTTCCATCTAAGCCTATCTTCCTCTTGAAGATCCACTTGCATCCAATAGGTACAATACCTTCGGGTGGATCCACTAGAGTCCAGACTTGGTTGGTTCTCATAGAGTCCATCTCTAAATCCATGGCTTCAAGCCATTTCTTTGAGTCAATATCTGATATTGCCTCTTCGTAACTAGTAGGATCATCTCTATGATCCATATCACCCAATAAAAATATATCATTCATCTGATGAAGAAAACCATATCTTTCTGGTGGGTGAATTATCCTACTAGATCTACGGAGTTGTTGTGTTCCTTGTGTTTGTACTTGAACAGACTCTTCATTGGATTTATCCTCATTAGAATTCTCAATAAATTCTAATTTTCTTCCTTGCCCACCTTCTTGAATAAACTCTTTTTCAAGAAATATGGCATTTCTACTGACCAATACCCTTTGATCAGATTGGATGTAAAAGTAATAACCCAAAGTTTCTTTTGGGTATCCAATGAACCTCCCACTATCCGCTTTAGCTTCAAGTTTCTCACTCTTGAGTCTCTTGATAAAAGCAGGACATCCCCAAATCCTAAGATGATTTAGGCTTGGTTGTTTACCATACCATATCTCATATGTTATTTTAGGTACAGACTTGGAAGGTACTCTGTTTAGTACATACGTTGCAGTAAGGAGAGCATATCCCCAAAGAGAAATTGGTAAGTCTGTATAACTCACCATTGATCGCACCATGTCTAACAGTGTGCGATTTCTCCTCTCAGATACTCCATTAAGCTCTGGTGTACCTGGAGGTGTCTATTGTGAAACAATACCATTTTCTTTAAGGTAAGATTGGAATTCTCCACTGAGATATTCACCACCTCGATCTGATCGTAAGGTTTTAATAAATTTTCCAGTCTGTTTCTCTACTTCATTTCGGTATTCTTTGAACTTTTCAAAGGCTTCAGATTTATACTTCATTAAGTATACTGAACAATACCTTGAGTGATCGTCGATAAAAGTTATGAAGTAGTAATATCCACCCCTTGCCATTTCATTAAATGGCCCACATACATTAGTATGTATAAGTTCAAGTAAATCAGTGGCCCTTGTACTTCGTCCAACGAAGGGTGCCCTAGTCATTTTTCCTTGAAGACATGATTCACAAGTTGGATAAGGTTCTAAACCAAATGGACCTATTAGTCCATTTTTAGCCAATTTTGTGAGTCTATCTTCTCCAATATGACCTAGCCTTAAATGCCACTTATATTTGGGGCTTATTTCTTGTCTTTCACGTTTATGTGTTATGGTATTTACATTCACAACATGCGCATTATTTTCTTTCATGCTTAGTACATAAAGATCATTATCTAAAGTACCATGTGCAACATATTTATTCTCATAATAAATATTACAAATTTTATTTCTAAAATAAAATTCATAATTGTCTTTACATAAACATGAAATTGAAACTATGTTCCTTACAGCAGAAGGAACAAATAAACAATCATTCAAACTTATTACATGACTAGATGCCATCTTTAAGAAAAATGTCCCTATAGCTGAGGCAGCAACTATTGCTCCATTTCCCACTCTAAGAGACACTTCTCCTTATTTAAGTCTTCTACTTCCTTTTAGATCCTGCATTGACATACAAATATGTGCGGTTGCAGCAGAATCTAAAATCCAAGAAGTAGATTGAATAATTGAAATATTAGTTTCAATAATGAGCATACCTTCACAAGGATTCTCTTTAGGCTTGACTTTCAAGCTGTTGAGGTAAGCTTTGCAATTCCTCTTCCAATGCCCATCCTTACCGCAATGGAAATATTTTCCTTTGTCATTGGGCTTATTAACTTTCCCCTTCTTAATCCCACCTTTGGCCTTGGGTTGAAACTTTTTCTTTTTACCCTTTTTAGTTGAGGGTCCTTCTATAGCCATAACATCTTTTGGCTTATTTATGCAAGTTTCAGCAGTATTAAGCATCTTTAGCAGTTCAGCCAGACTGCACTCAATTTTATTCATGTTAAAATTCATGATAAATTGAGAGAATGATTTTGGCAAGGATTGTAGGATAAGATCGATAGCTAATTCCCCATTCATTGGGAAATTAAGAGCTTCCAGCTGCTCTATGTAGTCAATCATTTTGAGTACATGCTCATTGACCGATCCTTCAATCATTCTCATTCTAAACAGTTTCTTAGATATCTTATATCGAACTGTTCTGCTTTGTTCACCATACAACTCTTGTAGACGAAGTATCATGGAACTTGCATCAGGCATATTTTCATGTTGCCTTTGTAGCTCATTGGACATCGATGCCAATATATAGCTTTTAGCAGTGAGGTCATCATCTTGCCACTTCTGATAAGTGACACGTTCTTCCTCACTTGCTCCCTCAGGAATTTCATTTGGCTTAGGTGTATCAAGAACATAGCTAATTTTCTCATAATTAAGAACAATTCTTAAATTCCTTAACCAATCAATGTAATTGGGTCCCGTCAAACGGTAGTTTTCCAGAATTCGTGCTAGCGGATTATTCATTATTAAATATTTCTGCAGAAAGTATTAAATTAAATGATTAGCATTTTATTATAATCTATTTGATTTTGGTCTTTAAATCAAATAGTACCTCCCACTATTTTATCATTTCATTACACTCCCATATGTAAGAAATGGAAACTCTCATTGGTAAAAGTTTCTAGTAGGAATCGGATTCTCATTAGCATAAGTTTACCTCACCTAACAGTTCTAGGCTTACTTATTATAATGAGTAGGTAACTCTTTACCAAATGCATCTCATGCATGTACCAATTATCCTTCGGCCTCTAAATCATTAATACCTCACCTAACAGTTCTTGGCATAAATGATTTAGTTAAGTTTACCCTAATACCCTTGCATATTTCAAAACATCTTACTAACCTCACCTAACAGTTCTTGGTAGCTTAATGTATGAATTATGCATCATCGCATGATATATGGTTTATTTTCAACATTTTAATGAATGAGTAGCCCATGTATCCATGACAACTAGCCCAAGCATAAAATATTTTAAATATTCCATTGGTATTAGTAGGCCATGATGAATATTCTCAATATCCATCATTACAACTTAACAATAATTATGTTAATTTAATAAGGGAGTATTTGGGCATTATTATGGTCTCACTTTTTAGCATGTTATTCCATTTACAATATTCAAATATGTCTAAGCACCCTAATATACATCTCATGCATATTATAGACAAACCAACCAAGGATGATCATGGAATTTTCTAATAAAACCAATTTGAGCCAAAATTGGTTTTAAGGTCCACCTAGGTATCAAGCAAACAATAATGACTATGAGACATCTTATGCCTCAAATTATTACAAATATTGATTTCTATTTGAGAGGCCAAAATTACATTGAAAGTTCTGCAACGATCCATGAAGTCTTCTTGCTCCAATCGTCCAACGCACCGTAAATACGCCGTCCCTCCTTTGGCAATCATCTCACTTTGTAGTAATTACATATTTAGAAGAATTGGGGTACAAATCTCAGGGGTAATGGGATACAATCAGATCTTAATAGAAGGAGGAACATGCAAGTCCCTATTTAAAAATATTACAACCATTTAAGCCTTTAGAAATCGGCCAAATCAACAAATGAATCAATAGCTCATTCAATCATGCATATATTCAATCATCACATGACATAAATATATCTAGGTCTTTCCATGATCATCCTTCATGCTATTATAAATGGAAATAACATAAATCATGCTTCAAAATTTCGAAATTGAATGAAGATGGCTCTGATACCACTTGAAGGACAACATTTGTCCATGAGGTTCCTAATTTCGCAACTATTGCGCAGTAAAATTAAAACAGATGGCGGAAGCTCTAGAAACCTCGGATCGACTTCATTCAAAAACGAAAATCAAGAGGAAAGATTGAAGTTTAGTTACCTCACTTGCAGTTTCAAAAACGACTTCGTGAAGTAGGAGAAAACGACTGAACACAGCAAGCTCCGAACACTGTCCAGAAAATACAGCTCTGCACGAACAGCTTCTGTTTTGCCACGATCTGAGATCCTTTAAGCACCCCAATTGTGATGCCTCTAATCAGTCCACACTTAGAAATGTTCTTGGAGTTCAGAGGATTTGGAATCTCGAAATTTCATTAAGAAATGAGAGAGATAATGAAGAAACATGAGTGCTAGCTCATTTGATTCCTTCCACCAACTAAACCACCATTATCTCTAATAATGGCACCAAACATTATCATGAGCTAGACCCACCCACTTAGCCATTATTTATTGAAAATGATCCCATCACTTTAATAAATTTATTTAACTAAATAAATAAATAGTTAAATTAATTAATTTCGGAATTAATTATTTAACCCCATTTTGATCACATCAAATGGTTAAATGTGGGCTTCTCTTGTGACATGTTGCAATGCTTTCTCTTAATCCATATTGGATCCAATAAAAGCCCATAATTCTAAACCCAAAATTGGTCTAGAAGTCCATAATCATATATGAACCCGAACATGTCCAAAATGGGCCGAGACTTTACTCACCCCTCCCGACGACAAACATAGGCCGCTGGCACAGCCGCGCCCAAAAAAGAGCACCCGAACCCCTTAGCGCCAAGTTAGTCCTTCGGAAAAATGCCCAAAAAGGGGGTGGGCTATAGCCTTGGGGCGTGGGGCTGGCGAACTTCGTCCGCCGGACTCGGAACGGGCCGAGACTTTGCCCACTCCCTCCACGCAGCAAAAATAGGCCGCGGCCAAAGCCACGCCCATAAAAGAGCAGCCGAACCCCTTTGCGCCAAGTTCGTACTGCGGAAAAATGCCTAAAAACGTTGTGTGCTATAGCCTTGGGGCGTGGGGCTGGCGAACTTCGTCCGCCGGACTCGAAATGGGCCGAGACTTTGCCCACCCCCTCCCCACGAAAAAAAATAGGCCGCTGGCACAGCCGCGCCCAAAAAAGAGCACCCGAACCCCTTAGCGCCAAGTTAGTCCTTCGGAAAAATGCCCAAAAAGGGGGTGGGCTATAGCCTTGGGGCGTGGGGTGGGCGAACTTTGTCCGCCGGACTCGGAATGGGCCAAGACTTTGCCCACCCCCTCCCCGCAACAAAAATAGGCCGCGGGCACAGCCGCGCCCAAAAAAGTGCAGCCGAACCCCTTGGCGCCAAGTTCGTCCTGCGGAAAAATGCCCAAAAAAGGGGTGTGCTATAGCATTTGGGCGTGGGGCCGGCAAAGTTCGTCCGCCGGACTCGGAATGGGCCGAGAGTTTTCCCACCCCCTCCCTGCGACAAAAATAGGCCGCGGGCACCGCCGCGCCCAAAAACGTGCAGCCGAACCCCTTGGCGCCAAGTCCGTCCTGCGGAAAAATGCCCAAAAAGGGGGTGGGCTATAGCCTTGGGGCGAGGGGCTGGCCTTGGGGCGTGGGGCCGGCGAACTTCGTCCGCCGGACTCGGAATGGGTCGAGACTTTTCCTACCCCGTCCCCACGACAAAAATAGGCCGCGGGCACAGCCGTGCCCAAAAAAGAGCAGCCGAACCCCTAGGCGCCAAGTTCGTCCTGCGGAAAAATGCCCAAAAAGGGGGTGGGCTATAGCCTTGGGGCGTGAGGCTGGCGAACTTCGTCTGCCGGACTCAGAATGGGCCGAGACATTGCCCACTCCCTCCCCGCAGCAAAAATAGGCCGCGGGCACAGCCGTGCCCAAAAAAGAGCAGCCGAACCCCTAGGCGCCAAGTTCGTCCTGCGGAAAAATGCCCAAAAAGGGGGTGGGCTATAGCCTTGGGGCGTGGGGCTGGCGAACTTCGTCTGCCGGACTCAGAATGGGCCGAGACATTGGCCACTCCCTCCCCGCACCAAAAATAGGCCGCGGCCACAGCCGCGCCCATAAAAGAGCAGCTGAACCCCTTGGAGCCAAGTTCGTCCTGCGGAAAAATGCCCAAAAAAGGGGCGTGCTATAGCCTTTGGGTGTGGGGCCGGCAAAGTTCGTCCGCCTGACTCGGAATGGGCCGAGACTTTTCCCACCCCCTCCCCGCAACAAAAATAGGCTGCGGGGACAGCCGTACCCAAAAAAGAGCAGCCGAACCCCTTTGCACCAAGTTCGTCCGGCGGAAAAATGCCCAAAAAGGGGGTGGGCTATAGCCTTGGGGCGTGGGGCGAGCGAACTTCGTCCGCCGGACTCAGAATGGGCCGAGACTTTTCCCACCACCTCCCCGCGACAAAAATAAGCCGCGGCCACAGCCGCGCCCAAAAAAGAGCAGCCGAACCCCATAGCGCCAAGTTCGTCCTGCGGAAAAATCCCCAAAAAAGGGGTGTGCTATAGCCTTTGGGCGTGGAGCCGGCAAAGTTCAACCGCCTTCCTCGGAATGGGCCGAGACTTTGACCGCCCCCTCCCCGCGAAAAAGGTAGGCCGCGGGCACAGCCGCACCCAAAAAAGAGCAGCCGAAACCCTTGGCGCCAAGTTCTTCCTCCGGAAAAATGCCCAAAAAAGGGGTGTGCTATAGCCTTTGGGCGTGGGGCCGGCAAAGTTCATCCGCCTTCCTCGAAATGGGCCGAGACATTGCCCACCCCCTCCCCGCACCAAAAATAGGCCGCGGGCACAGCCGCGCACAAAAAAGAGCAGTCGAACCCCTTGGCGCCAAGTTCGTCCTGCGGAAAAATGCCCAAAAAAGGGGTGTGCTATAGCCTTTGGGCGTGGGGCTGGCAAATTCATCCGCCTTCCTCGGAATGGGTCGAGACTTTGTCCTCCCCTTCCTCGCGACAAAAATAGGCCGCAGGCACAGCCGCGCCGAAAAAAGAACAGCCGAACCCCTTGGCGCCAAGTTCGTCCGGCGGAAAAATGCCCAAAAAGGGGGTGGGCTATAGCCTTGGGGCGTGGGGCTGGCGAACTTCGTCCGCCTTCCTCGGAATGGGCCGAGACTTTGACCACCCCCTCCCCATGACAAAGGTAGGCCGCGGGCACAGCCGCGCTCAAAAAAGAGCTGCCGAACCCCTTGGCACCAAGTTCGTCCGGCGGAAAAATGCCCAAAAAGGGGGTGTGCTATAGCCTTTGGGCGTGGGCCGGCAAAGTTCATCCGCCTTCCTCGAAATGGGCCGAGACATTGCCCACCCCCTCCCCACGCCAAAAATAGGCCGCGGGCACAGCCGCGCACAAAAAAGAGCAGTCGAACCCCTTGGCGCCAAGTTCGTCCTGCGGGAAAATGCCCAAAAAAGGGGTGTGCTACAGCCTTGGGGCGTGGGGCTGCCGAAGTTCGTCCGCCGGACTCGGAATGGGCCGAGACTTTGCCCACCGTCTCCCCACGACAAAAATAGGCCGTGGGCACAGCTACGCCCAAGAAAGGGCAGCCGAACACCTTGGCGCCAACTCCGTCCTGCGGAAAAATGCCCAAAAAGGGGGTGGGCTATAGCCCTGGGGCGTGGGGCAGGCGGACTTCGTCCGCCGGACTCAGAATGGGCCGAGACTTTGCCCACCCCTTCCCCAGGCCGAAACTAGGCCGCGGGCACAGCCGCGCCCAAAAAAGAGCAGCCGAACCCCTTGGCGCCAAGTTCGTCCGGCGGAAAAATGCCCAAAAAGGGGGTGGGCTATAGCCTTGGGGCGTGGGGCGAGCGAACTTCGTCCGCCGGACTCAGAATGGGCCGAGACTTTTCACACCGCCTCCCCACGACAAAAATAAGCCGCGGCCACAGCCGCGCCCAAAAAAGAGCAGCCGAACCCCATAGCGCCAAGTTCGTCCTGCGGAAAAATCCCCAAAAAAGGGGTGTGCTATAGCGTTTGGGCGTGGAGCCGGCAAAGTTCATCCGCCTTCCTCGGAATGGGCCGAGACTTTGACCACCCCCTCCCCGCGACAAAGGTAGGCCGCGGGCACAGCCGCGCCCAAAAAAGAGCAGCCGAAACCCTTGGCGCCAAGTTTTTCCTGCGGAAAAATGACCAAAAGGAGGGTGGGCTATAGCCTCGGGGCGTGGGGCTGGCGAACTTCGTCCGCCGGACACGGAATGGGCCGAGACTTTTCCCACACCCTCCCTGCGACAAAAATAGGCTGCGGGCACAGCCGCACCGAAAAAAGAGCATCCGAACCCATTGGCGCTAAGTTCGTCCTGGGGAAAAATGACCAAAAAAGGGGTGTGCTATAGCCTTGGGGCGTGGGGCTGGCGAACTTCGTCCCCCGGACTCGGAATGGGCCGAGACTTTGCCCACCCCCTCCCCGTGAGAAAAATAGGCCGCTGGCACAGCCGCGCCCATAAAAGAGCCGCCGAACCCCTTGGCGCCAAGTTCGTCCTGCGGAAAAATGCCCAAAAAAGGGGTGTGCTATAGCCTTTGGGCGTGGGTCCGCCGAAGTTCATCCGCCCTCCACGGAATGGGCGGAGCAATTGTCAACTCCCTCCCCGCACCAAAAATAGGCCGCGGGCACAGCCGCGCCCAAAAAAGAGCAGTCGAACCCCTTGGCCCCAAGTTCGTCCTGCGGAAAAATGCCCAAAAAAGGGGTGTACTGTAGCCTTGGGGCGTGGGGCTGCCGAAGTTCGTCCGCGGGACTCGGAATGGGCCGAGACTTTTCCCACCCGCTCCACGTGAAAAAAATAGGCCGCGGGCACAGCCGCGCCCATAAAAGAGCAGCCGAACCCCTTGGCACCAAGTTCGTCCTGCGGAAAAATGCCCAAAAAAGGGGTGTGCTATAGCCTTTGGGGGTGCGGCCGGCGCACTTCGTCCGCCTTCCTCGGAATGGGCTGAGACTTTGGCCACCCCATCCCGACGACAGAAATAGGCCGCGGGCACAGCCTTGCCCAAAAAAGAGCAGCCGAACCCCTTGGCGCCAAGTTCGTCCGGCGGAAAAATGCCTAAAAAAGAGATGTGCTATAGCCCTGGGGCGTGGGGCTGCCGGAGTTCGTCCGCCAGACTGGGAATGGGCCGAGACTTCGACCACCCCTCCCCGCAACAAAAATAGGCCGCGGGCACAGCCGCGCCCAAAAAAGAGCAGTCGAACCCCTTGGCCCCCAGTTCGTCCTGCGGAAAAATGCCCAAAAAAGGGGTGTGCTATAGCCCTTGGGGCGTGGGGCTGCCGAAGTTCGTCCGCGGGACTCGGAATGGGCCGAGACTTTTCCCACCCGCTCCACGTGAAAAATATAGGCCGCGGGCACAGCCGCGCCCATAAAAGAGCAGCCGAACCCCTTGGCGCCAAGTTCGTCCTGCGGAAAAATGCCCAAAAAAGGGGTGTGCTATAGCCTTTGGGCGTGGGTCCGCCGAAGTTCATCCGCCCTCCACGGAATGGGCGGAGCAATTGCCAACTCCCTCCCCGCACCAAAAATAGGCCGCGGGCACAGCCGCGCCCAAAAAAGAGCAGTCGAACCCCTTGGCCCCAAGTTCGTCCGGCGGCAAAATGCCCAAAAAATGGGTGTGTTATAGCCTTTGGGCCCGGGGCCGGCAATGTTCATCCCCCTTCCTCGGAAAGGGACGAGACTTTGCCCACCCCCTCCCCGCGACAAAAATAGGCCGCGGGTACAGCCGCGCCGACAAACGTGCAGCCGAACCCCTTGGCGTCAAGTTCGTCCAGCGCAAAAATGCCCAAAAACGGGGTGGGCTATAGCTTTGGGACGTGGGGCGGGCGAACTTCGTCCGCCGGACTCGGAATGTTCCGAGACTTTGCCCACCCCCTCCCCGCGACAAAAATAGGCCGCAGGCGCAACCGTGCCAAAAAAAGAGCAGCCGAACGCCTTGGCGCCAAGTTCGTCCTGCGGAAAAATGCCCAAAAAAGGGGTGGGCTATAGCCTTGGGGTGTGGGGCTGGTGAACTTCGTCCGCCGGACTCGGAATGGGCCGTGCCTTTTCCCACCCCCTCCCCGTGACAAAAATATGCCACGGGCACAGCCGCGCCCAAAAAAGAGCAGCCGAACCCGTTAGCGCTAAGTTCGTCCTGTGGAAAAATGCCCAAAAAGGCGGTGGGCTATAGCCTTGGGGAGTGGGACTGGCGAACTTCGTCCGCCGGACTCGGAATGGGCCCACACATTCCCCATCCCCTCCCCGTGACAAAAATAGGCCGCGGGCACAGCTGCGCCCACAAAAGTGCAGCCGAATACCTTGGCGCCATGTTCGTCCTGTGGAAAAATGCCCAAAAAGGCGGTGGGCTATAGCCTTGGCAAGTGGGGCTGGTGAACTTCGTCCGCCGGACTCGGAATGGGCCCAGATATTTCCCACCCCCTCCCCGCGACAAAAATAGGCCGCGGGCACAGCCGCGCCCAAAAAAGAGCAGCTGAACCCCTTGGTGCCAAGTTCGTCCTGCGGAAAAATGCCCAAAAAGGGGGTGGGCTACAGCCTTGGGGCGTGGGGCCGGCGAACTACGTCCGCCTACCTCGGAATGGGCCGAGACTTTGCCCACCCCCTCCCCGCGACAAAAATAGGTCGCGGACACAGCCGCGCCCAAAAAAGAGCAGCCGAACCCCTTGGCGCCAAGTTCGTCCTGCGGAAAAATGCCCAAAAAGGGGGTGGGCTACAGCCTTGGGGCGTGGGGCTGGCGAACTACGTCCACCTAACTCGGAATGGGCCGAGACTTTGCCCACCCCCTCCCCGCGACAAAAATAGGCCGCGGACACAGCCGCGCCCAAAAAAGAGCAGCCGAACCCCTTGGCGCCAAGTTCGTCCTGTGGAAAAATGCCCAAAAAGGGGGTGCGCTATAGCCTTGGGGCGTGGGGCCGGCGAACTACGTCCGCATACCTCGGAATGGGCCGAGACTTTGCCCACCCCCTCCCCACGACAAAAATAGGCCGCGGACACAGCCGCGCCCAAAAACGAGCAGCCGAACCCCTTGGCTCCAAGTTCGTCCTGTGGAAAAATGCCCAAAAAGGGGGTGCACTATAGCCTTGGGGCGTGGGGCTGGCGAACTTCGTCCGCCGGACTCGGAATGGGCCGAGACATTTCCCACCCCCTCCCCGCGACAAAAATTAGCCGCGGACACAGCCGCGCCCAAAAAATAGCAGCCGAACCCCCTGGAGCCCAGTTCGTCCTGCGGAAAAATGCCCAAAAAAGGGGTGGGCTATAGCCTTGGGGCGTCGGGCGGGCGAACTTCGTCTGCCGGACTCGGAATGGGCCGAATCATTGCCCACCCCCACCCCGCGACAAAAATAGGCCGCGGGCACAGCCACGCCCAAAAAAGAGCAGCCAAACCCCCAGGCGCAAAGTTCGTCCTGCGGAAAAATGCCCAAAAAGGGGATGGGCTATAGCCTTGGGGCGTGGGGCCTGCGAACTTCGCCCGCCGGACTCGGAATGGGCCGAGGCTTTGCCCACCCCCTCCCTGCGGCAAGAACAGGCCACAGGCACAGCCACCCCCAAAAAAGAGCAGCCGAATCCCTTGGCGCCAAGTTCGTCCCGCGGAAAAATTCCCAAAAAAGGGGTGGGCTATAGCGTTGGGGTGTGGGGCTAGCGAACTTCGTCTGGCGGACTTGGAATGGGCCGAGACATTTCCCACCCCCTCCCCATGACAAAAACAGGCCGCGGGCACAGCCGCGCCCAAAAAAGAGCAGCCGAACCACTTCGCGCCAAGTTCGGCCTGCGGAAAAATGCCCAAAAAAGGGGTGGGCTATAGCTTTTGGGCGTGGGGCTGGCGAACTTCGTCCGCCTTCCTCGGAGTGGGCCGAGACTTTGCCCACCCCCTCCCCGCGACAAATATAGGCCGCGGACACAGCCGCGCCCAAAAGAGAGCAGCCGAACCCCTTGGCGCCAGGTTCGTCCAGCGGAAAAATGCCCAAAAAGGGGGTGGGCTATAGCCTTGGGGCGTGGGGCAAGCGAACTTCGTCCGCCGAACTCGGAATGGGCGGAGACTTTGACCACCCCCTCCCCACGACAAAAATAGGCCGCGGGCACAGCCGTGTCCAAAAAAGAGCAGCCGAACCCTTTGGCGCCATGTTCGTCCAACCGAAAAATGCCCAAAACGCGGGTGGGCTATAGCCTTGGGGCGTGGGGATGGCGAACTTCGTCCGCCAGACTCGGAATGGGCTGAGGCTTTGTCCACCCCCTCCCTGTAATAAAAAGAGCAGCCGAACCCCTTGGCGCCAAGTTCGTCCTGCGGAAAAAAGCCCAAAAAAGGGGTGGGCTAAAGCCTTGGGGCGTGGGGCTGGCGAACTTCGTCCGCCGGACTCGGAATGGGCCGAGACAGTCCCCAACCCCTCCCCGCGACAAAAATAGGCCGCGGTCACAGCCGCGCCCAAAAAAGAGAAGCCGAACCCCTTGGCGCCAAGTTCGTCCAGCGGAAAAATTCCCAAAAAGGGTGTGGGCTATTGCCTTGGGGCGTGGGGCGGGCGAACTTCGTCCGCCGGACTCGGAATGGGCGGAGACTTTGACCACCCCCTCCCCGAGACAAAAATAGGCCGCGGGCACAGCCATGTCCAAAAAAGAGCAGCCGAACCCTTTGGCGCCAAGTTCGTCCAACGGAAAAATGCCCAAAAAGGGGGTGGCCTATAGCCTTGCGGCGTGGGGATGGCGAACTTTGTCCGCCAGACTCGGAATGGGCCGAGGCTTTGTCCACCCCCTCCCTGGGACAAAAATAGGCCACGGGCACAGCCACGCCCTAAAAAGAGCAGCCGAACCCCTTGGCGCCAAGTTCGTCCTGCGGAAAAAAGCCCAAAAAAGGGGTGGGCTAAAGCCTTGGGGCGTGGGGCTGGCGAACTTCGTCCGCCGGACTCGGAATGGGCCGAGACAGTCCCCAACCCCTCCCCGCGACAAAAATAGGCCGCGGTCACAGCCGCGCCCAAAAAAGAGAAGCCGAACCCCTTGGCGCCAAGTTCGTCCAGCGGAAAAATGCCCAAAAAGGGTGTGGGCTATAGCCTTGGGGCGTGGGGCGGGCGAACTTCGTGCGCCGGACTCGGAATGGGTGGAGACTTTGACCACCCCCTCCCCGAGACAAAAATAGGCCGCGGGCGCAGCCGTGTCCAAAAAAGAGCAGCCGAACCCTTTGGCGCCAAGTTCGTCCAACGGAAAAATGCCCAAAAAGGGGGTGGCCTATAGGCTTGGGGCGTGGGGATGGCGAACTTCGTCCGCCGGACTCGGAATGGGCCGAGGCTTTGTCCACCCCCTCCCTGGGACAAAAATAGGCCGCGGGCACAGCCACGCCCTAAAAAGAGCAGCCGAACCCCTTGGCGCAAAGTTCGTCCTGCGGAAAAATTCCCAAAAAAAGGGTGGGCTATAGCCTTGGGGCGTGGGGCTGGCGAACTTCGTCCGCCGGACTCGAAATGGGCCGAGACATTCTCCAACCCCTCCCCGCGACAAAAATAGGCCACGGTCACAGCCGCGCCCAAAAAAGGGCAGCCGAACCCCTTGGCGCCAAGTTCGTCCTGCGGAAAAATGCCCAAAAAAGAGGTGGGCTATAGCCTTGGGGCGTGGGGCGGGCGAACTTCGTCCGCCGGAATCGGAATGGGCCGAGACTTTAACCACCCCCTCCCCACGACAAAAATAGGCCGCAGGCACAGCCGCGCCCAAAAAAGAGCAGCCGAATCCCTAGGCGCCAAGTTCGTCCTGTGGAAAAATGCCCAAAAAGGGGGTGGGCTATAGCCTTGGGGCGTGGGGCTGGCGAACTTCGTCCGCCGGACTCGGAATGGGCGGAGACATTGCCCACCCCCTCCCCGTGACAAAATTAGGTTTTGGGCATAGCCGCGCCCAAAAAAGAGCAGCCGAACCCCTTGGCGCCAAGTTCGTCCTGCGGAAAAAAGCCCAAAAAAGGGGTGGGCTATAGCCTTGGGGCGTGTGGGTGGCGAACTTCGTCCGCCGGACTCGGAATGCGACGAGACTTTGCCCAACCCCTCCCCGCAACAAAAATAGGCCGCGGGCACAGCCGCGCCCAAAAAAGAGCAGCCGAACCCCTTGGCGCCAAGTTCGTCCCAAGGAGAAATGCCCAAAAAAGGGGTGTGCCATAGCCTTTGGGCGTGGGGCCGGCGAACTTCGTCCGCCTTCCTCGGAATGGGACAAGAGTTTGGCCACCCCCTCCCCACAACAAAAATAGGCCCCGGGTGCAGCCGCGCCCAAAGAAGAGCAGCCGAACCCTTGGCGCCAAGTTCGTCCTGCAGAAAAATGCCCAAAAAGGGGGTGGGCTATAGCCTTGGGGTTTGGGGCTGGCGAACTTCATCCGCCGGACTCGGAATCGGCCGAGACTTTGAGCACCCCCTCCCCGCGACAAAAATAGGCCGCGGGGAAAGCCGCGTCAAAAAATGAGCAGCCGAACCCCTTGGCGCCAAGTTCGTCCTGCGGAAAAATGCCCAAAAAGGTGGTGGGCTATAGCCTTGGGGCGTGGGGCTGGCGATCTTCGTCCGTGAGACTCGGAATGGGCCGAGACTTTTCCCACCTCATCCCAGTGACAAAAATAGGCCGCGGGCACAGCCGCGCCCAAAAAACAGCCGCCGAACCCCTTGGCGCCAAGTTCGTCCTGCGGAAAAATGCCCAAAAAAGGGGTGGGCTATAGCCTTAGGGCGTGGGGCTGGCGAACTTCGTCCGCCGGACTCGGAATGGGCCGAGACTTTGCCCACCCCCCTCCCCACGACAAAAATAGGCCGCGGTCACAGACGCGAGCAAAAAAGAGCAGCCAAACCCCTTGGCGCCAAGTTCGTCCTGCGGAAAAATGCCCAAAAAAGGGGTGTGCTATAGCCTTGGGGCGTGGGGCCGGCGAACTTCGTCGGCCGGACTCGGAATGGTCCGAGGATTTGCCCACCCCCTCCCCGCGACAAATATAGGCCGTGGGCACAGCCGCGGCAAAAAAAGAGCAGCCAAACCCCTTGGCGCCAAGTTCGTCCGGCGGAAAAATGCGCAAAAAAGGGGTGTGCTATAGCCTTTGGGCGTGGGGCCGCCGAACTACGTCCGCCGGACTCGGAATGCGGCGAGACTTTGCCCACCCCCTCCCCACGAAAAAAATAGGCCGCGGGCACTGCCGCGCCCAAAAAAAAGCAGCCGAACCCCTTGGCGCCAAGTTCGTCTGGCGGAAAAATGCCCAAAAAGGGGATGGGCTATAGCCTTGGGGCGTGGGGGGTGGCGAACTTCGTCCACCGGACTTGGAATGGGCCGAGGCTTTGGCTACCCCCTCCCCGCGACAAAAATAGGCCGCGGGCACAGCCGCGCCCAAAAAAGAGCAGCCAAACCCCTTGGCGCGAAGTTCGTCCTGCGGAAAAATGCCCAAAAAGGGGATGGGCTATAGCCTTGTGGTGTGTGGCCGGCGAACTTCGTCCGCCCGTCTCGGAATGGGCCGAGGCTTTGCCTACCCACTCACCGTGACAAAAATAGGCTTCGGGCACAGCCGCGCACAAAAAAGAGCAGCCAAACCCCTTGGCGCCTAGTTCATCCTGCGGAAAAATGCGCAAAAAAGGGGTGTGCTATAGCCTTTGGGCGTGGGGCCGCCGAACTTCGTCCGCCGGACTCGGAATGGGCCGAGACTTTGGCTACCCCCTCCCCGCGACAAACATAGGCCGCTGGCACAGCCGCGCCGAGAAAAGTGCAGCCAAACCCCTTGGCGCCAAGTTCGTCCTGCGGAAAAATGCGCAAAAAGGGGGTGGGCTGTAGCCTTGGGGCGTGGGGCTGGCGAACTTCGTCCACCGGACTCGGAATGGGCCGAGACTTCCGCCACCCCCTCCCTGCGACAAAAATAGGCCGCGGGCACAGCCGCGCCCAAAAAAAAGCAGCCGAACACTTGGCGTAAAGTTCGTCCTGCGGAAAAATGCCTAAAGCAGGGGTGGGCTATAGCCTTGGGGTTTGGGGCTGGCGAACTTCGTCCGCCTTCCTCGGAATGGGCCGAGACTTTGACCACACCCTCCCCACGACAAAAATAGGCCGCTTTCAGAGCCGCGCCCAAAAAAGAGCAGCCGAACCCCTTGGCGAAAAGTTCGTCCTGTGGAAAAATGCCCAAAAAGGGGGTGGGCTATAGCCTTGGGGCGTGAGGCTGGCAAACTTCGTCCACCGGACTCGGAATGGGCCGAGACTTTTCCCACCCACTCCCCGCGACAAAAATTGGCCGAGGCCATGGCCGCGCCCAAAAAAGAGAAGCCGAACCCCTTGGCGCCAAGTTCGTCCTGCGGAAAAATGCTCAAAAAGGGGATGGGTTATAGCCTTGGGGCGTGGGGCGGGCGAACTTCGTCCGCCGGACTCGGAATGGGCCGAGATTTTGCCCACCCCCTCCCCAGGACAAAAATAGGGCGAGGGCACAACCGCGCCCAAAAAAGAGCAGCCGAACCCCTTGGCGTGAAGTTTGTCCTGCGGAAAAATGCCCAAAAAGGGGATGGGCCGGCGAACTTCGTCCGCCGGACTCGGAATGGGCCGAGGATTTTCCTACCCATCCCCGCGACAAATATAGGCCACGGGCTCAGCCTGCGGCGAAAAAAGAGCGGCCAAACCCCTTGGCGCCAAGTTCGTCCGGCGGAAAAATGCGCAAAAAAGGGGTGTGCTATAGCCTTTGGGCGTGGGGCCGCTGAACTTCGTCCGCCGGACTCGGAATGGGCCGAGACTTTGTCCACCCCCACCCCGGGACAAAAATAGGCCGCGGACGCAGCCGCGCCCAAAAAAGAGCAGGCGAACCCCTCTGCGCCAAGTTCGTCCTGCGGAAAAATGCCCAAAAAAGGGGTGTGCTATAGCCTTTGGGCGTGGGGCCGGCAAACTTCGTCCGCCTTCCTCGGAATAGGCCGAGACATTGGCCACCCCCTCCCCGCAACAAAAATTGGCCGCGGGCATAGCCGCACCCAAAAAAGAGCAGCCGAACCCCTTGGCGCCAAGTTCGTCCTGCGGCTAAATGCCCAAAAAAGGGGTGTGCTATAGCCTTTGGGCGTCGGGCTGGCGAACTTCGTCCGCCGGACTCGGAATGGGCCGAGACTTTGCCCACCCCCTCCCCGCGACAAAAATAGGCCGCGGGCACAGCTGCGCCCAAAAAAGACCAGCCGAACCCCTTGGCACCAAGTTCGTCCTGCGGAAAAATGCCCAAAAAAGGGGTGTGCTATATCCTTTGGGCGTGGGGCCGGCAAACTTCGTTTGCCTTCCTCGAATGGGGCGAGACCTTGGCCACCCCCTCCCCGCGACAAAAATAGGCCGCGGACACAGCTGCGCCCAAAAAAGAGCAGCCGAACCCCTTGGCGCCTAGTTCGTCCTGCGGCAATATGCCCAAAAAATGGGTGTGCTATAGCCTTTGGGCGCGGGGCCGGTAAAGTCCATCCCCCTTCCTCGGAATGGGACGAGACTTTGCCCACCCCCTCCCCGTGCAAAAACTAGGTCGCGGGCACAGCCGCGCCAAAAAAAGAGCAGCCGAGCCCCTTGGCGCCAAGTTCGTCCTGCGGAAAAATGCCCAAAAAAGGGGTGTGCTATAGCATTTGGGCGTGGGGCCGGCGCACTTCGTCCGCCTTCCTCGGAATGGGCCGAGACTTTGGCCACCCCCTCCCCGTGACAAAAATAGGCCGCGGACACAGCCGCGCCCAAAAAAGAGCAGCCGAACCCCTTGGCGCCAAGTTCGTCCTGCGGTAAAATGCCCAAAAAAGGGGTGTGCTACAGCCTTTGGGCGTGGGGCCGGCAAAGTTCATCCCCCTTCCTCGGAATAAGGCGAGACTTTGCCCACCCCCTCCCCGTGCAAAAAATAGGTCGCGGGCACAGCCGCGCCCAAAAAAGAGCAGCCGAACCCCTTGGCACCAAGTTCGTCCTGCGGAAAAATGCCCAAAAAAGGGGTGTGCCATAGCGTTTGGGCGTGGGGCCGGCGCACTTCGTCGGAATTGGCAGAGACTTTGGCCACCCCCTCCCCGCGACAAAAATAGGCCGCGGGCACAGCCGCGCCAAAAAAAGAACAGCCGAACCCCTTGGTGCCAAGTTCGTCCTGCTAAAAAATGCCCAAAAAAGGGGTGTGCTATATCCTTTGGGCGTGGGGCCGGCGAACTTCGTTTGCCTTCCTCGGAATGGGGCGAGACCTTGGCCACCCCCTCCCCGCGACAAAAATAGGCCGCGGACACAGCCGCTCCCAAAAAAGAGCAGCCGAACCCCTTGGCGCCAAGTTCGTCCGGCGGCAATATGCCCAAAAAATGGGTGTGCTATAGCCTTTGGGCGCGGGGCCGGTAAAGTTCATCCCCCTTCCTCGGAATGGGCCGAGAGCTTGCCCAACCCCTCCCCGTGCAAAAACTAGGTCGCGGACACAGCCGCGCCAAAAAAAGAGCAGCCGAGCCCCTTGGCGCCAAGTTCCTCCTGCGGAAAAATGCCCAAAAAAGGGGTGTGCTATAGCATTTGGGCGTGGGGCCGGCGCACTTCGTCCGCCTTCCTCGGAATGGGCCGAGACTTTGGCCACCCCCTCCCAGTGACAAAAATAGGCCGCGGACACAGCCGCGCCCAAAAAAGAGCAGCCGAACCCCTTGGCGCCAAGTTCGTCCTGCGGTAAAATGCCCAAAAAATGGGTGCGCTACAGCCTTTGGGCGTGGGGCCGGCAAAGTTCATCCCCCTTCCTCGGAATAAGCCGAGACTTTGCCCACCCCCTCCCCGTGCAAAAAATAGGTCGCGGGCACAGCCGCGCCCAAAAAAGAGCAGCCGAACCCCTTGGCGCCAAGTTCGTCCTGCGGAAAAATGCCCAAAAAAGGGGTGTGCCATAGCGTTTGGGCGTGGGGCCGGTGCACTTCGTCGGAATGGGCAGAGACTTTGGCCACCCCCTCCCCGCGACAAAAATAGGCCGCGGGCACAGCCGCGCCAAAAAAAGAACAGCCGAACCCCTTGGCGCCAAGTTCGTCCTGCGAAAAAATGCCCAAAAAAGGGGTGTGCTATATCCTTTGGGCGTGGGGCCGGCGAACTTCGTTTGCCTTCCTCGGAATGGGGCGAGACCTTGGCCACCCCCTCCCCGCGACAAAAATAGGCCGCGGGCACAGCCGCGCCAAAAAAAGAACAGCCGAACCCCTTGGCGCCAAGTTCGTCCGGCGGCAATATGCCCAAAAAATGGGTGTGCTATAGACTTTGGGCGCGGGGCCGGTAAAGTTCATCCCCCTTCCTCGTAATGGGCCGAGAGTTTGCCCAACCCCTCCCCGTGCAAAAACTAGGTCGCGGACACAGCCGCGCCAAAAAAAGAGCAGCCGAGCCCCTTGGCGCCAAGTTCGTCCTGCGGAAAAATGCCCAAAAAAGGGGTGTGCTATAGCCTTCGGGCGTGGGGCTGGCGAACTTCGTCCGCCTTCTTCGGAGTGGGCCGAGACTTTGCCCACCCCTTCCCCGCGACAAAAATAGGCCGCGGGCACAGCCGCGCCCAAAAAAGAGCAGCCGAACCCCATGGCGCCAAGTTCGACCTGCGGAAAAATGCCCAAAAAAAGGGTGGGCTATATAGCCTTGGGGCGTGGGGCCGGCAAACTTCGTTCGCCGCACTCGGAATGGGCCGAGAGTTTGACCACCCCCTCCCCGCGACAAAAATAGGCCGCAGGCAAAGCCGCGCCGAAAAAAGAGCAGCCGAACCCCTTGGCGCCAAGGTCGTCTACGGAAAAATGCCCAAAAAGGGTGTGGGATATAGCCTTGGGGCGTGGGGCGGGCGGACTTGGTCCGCCGGACTCGGAATGGGCCGAGACTTTTCCCACCCCGTCCCCGCAACAAAAATAGGCCGCGGGCACAGCCGCGCCCAAAAAAGGGCAGCCGAACCCCTTGGCGCCAAGTTCGCCCAGCGGAAAAATGCCCAAAAAAGGGGTGGGTTATAGCCTTGGGGCGTGGGGCTGGCGAACTTCGTCCGCCTTCCTTGGAATGGTCGGAGACTTTGCCCACCCCCTCCCCACGACAAAAATAGGCTGCGGGCACAGCCGCGCCCAAAAAAGAGCAGCCGAACCCCTTGGCGCCAAGTTCGTCCTGCGGAAAAATGCCCGAAAAGGGAGTGGGCTATGGCCTTGGGGCGTGGGGCGGCCGAACTCCGTCCGCCGGACTCGGAATGGGCCGAGACCTTTTCCCACCCCCTCCCTGCAACAAAAATAGGCCGCGGGCACAGCCGCGCCCAAGAAAGAGCGGCCGACCCCTTGGCGCCAAGTTCGTCCTGCGGAAAAATGCCCAAAAAGGGCGAGGGCTATAGCCTTTGGGCGTGGGGATGGCGAACTTCGTCCGCCTTCCTAGGAATGGGCCGAAACTTTGCCAACCCCCTCCCTGCGACAAAAATAGGCTGCTGGCACAGCCGCGCCCAAAAAATAGCAACCGAACGCCTTGGCGTATAGTTCGTCCTGCGGAAAAATGCCCAAAAAAGGGGTGGGCTATAGCCTTGGGGCGTGGGGCTGGCGAACTTCGTCTGCAGGACTCGGAATGGGCTGAGACTTTGCGCACCCCCTCCCCGCGATAAAAATAGGCCGCGGGCACAGCCTCGCCCAAAAAAGAGCAGCCGAACCCCTTGGCGCCAAGTTCGTCCAGCGGAAAAATGCCCAAAAAAGTGGTGGGCTATAGCCTTGGGGCGTGGGGCGGGCGAACTTCGTCCGCCGGACTCGGAATGGGCCAAGACTTTTCCCACCCCCACCCCATGACAAAAATAGGCCGCGGGCACAGGCGCGCCGAAAAAAGGACAGCCGAACCCCTTGGCGCCAAGTTCGTCCCGCGGAAAAATGCCCAAAAAAGGGGGTGGGATATAGCCTTGGGGCGTGGGGCTGGCGAGCTTCGTCCGCCGGACTCGGAATGGGCCGAGACTTTGCCCACCCCCTCCCTGAGACAAAAATAGGCCGCAGGCACAGGCGCGCCGAAAAAAGGACAGCCGAACCCCTTGGCGCCAAGTTCGTCCGGCTGAAAAATGCCCAAAAAGGGGGTGGGCTATAGCCTTGGGGCATGGGGCTGGCGAACTTCATCTGCCGGACACAGAATGGGCCGAGAATTTGCCCACCTCCTCCCCGTGACAAAAATAGGCCACGGGCACAGCCGCGCCCAAAACAGAGCAGCCGAACCCCTTGGCGCCAAGTTCGTCCTGCAGAAAAATGCCCTAAAAGGGGGTGGGCTAGTGCCTTGGGGGCGTGGGGCTGGCAAACTTCGTCCGCCGGACTCGGAATGGGCCGAGACTCTTCCCATCCCCTCCCCGCAACAAAAATGGGCCGCGGGCACTGCTGCGCACAAAAAGGAGCAGCCGAACCCCTTGGCGCCAAGTTCGTCCGGCTGAAAAATGCCCAAAAAGGGGGTGGGCTATAGCCTTGGGGCGTGGGGCTGGCGAAGTTCGTCTGCCGGACTTGGAATGGGCCGAGACTTTGATCACCCCCTTCCCGCGATGAAAATAGGCCGCGGGCACAGCTGCACCCAAAAAGGAGCAGCCGAAACCCTTGCGCCAAGTTCGTCCGACGGAAAAATGCCCGAAAAGGGGTTGGGCTATAGCCTTGGGGCGTGGGGCTGGCGAACTTCGTCCGCCTTCCTGGGAATGGGCCGAGACTTTTCCCACCCGTTCCCCGCGATGAAAATAGGCCGCGGGCACAGCCGCACCCAAAAAACAGCAGCCGAACCCCTTGGCGCCAAGTTCGTCCTGCGGAAAAATGCCCAAAAAGGGGGTGGCTATAGCCTTGGGGCGTGGGGCGGGCGAACTTCGTCCGCCGGACTCGGAATGGCCGAGACTTTGCCCACCCTCTCCCCGCGACAAAAATAGGCCGCGGGGCCAGCCGTTCCCAAACAAGAGCAGCCGAACCCCTTGGCGCGAAGCTCGTCCTGCGGAAGAATGCCCAAAAAGGGGGTGGGCTGTAGCCTTTGGGTGTGGGGCTGGCGAACTTCGTCCGCCGGATTCGGAATGGGCCGAGACATTGCCCACCCTCTCCCCGTGACAAAAATAGGCCGCGGGCACATCCGCGCCCAAAAAAGAGCAGCCGAACCCTTTGGCGCCAAGTTCGTCCTGCAGAAAAATGCCCAAAAAAGGGGTGTGCTATAGCCGTTGGGCGTGGGGCCGGCGAACTTCGTCCGCCTTCTTCAGATTGGGCCAAGACTTTGGCCACTGCCTCCCTGTGACAAAAATAGGCCGCGGGCACAGCAGCACTCAAAAAAGAGCAGCCGAAACCCTTGGCACCAAGTTCGTCCTGCGGAAAAATGCCGAAAAAAGCGGTGGGCTATGGCCTTGGGGCGTGGGGCCGGCGAACTTCGTCCGCCTTCCTTGGAATGGGCCGAGACTTTGCCCACCCCCTCCCCGCGACAAAAATAGGCCGCGGGCACAGCTGCACCCAAAAAAGAGCAGCCGAACCCCTTGGCGCCAGGTTCATCCTGCGGATAAATGCCCAAAAAAGGGGTGGGCTATAGCCTTGGGGCGTGGGGCGGGCGAACTTCGTTCGCCATCCTCGGAATGGGCAGAGACTTTGCCCGCCCCCTCCCCGCGAACAAAATAGGCCGCGGGCACAGCCGCTCCGAAAAAAGGGCAGCCGAACCCCTTGCGCCAAGTTCGTCCGACGGAAAAATGCCCGAAAAGGGGTTGGGCTATAGCCTTGGGGCATGGGGCTGGCGAACTTCGTCCGCCTTCCTGGGAATGGGCCGAGACTTTTCCCACCCGTTCCCCGCGATGAAAATAGGCCGCGGGCACAGCCGCACCCAAAAAACAGCAGCCGAACCCCTTGGCGCCAAGTTCGTCCTGCGGAAAAATGCCCAAAAAGGGGGTGGGCTATAGCCTTGGGACGTGGGGCGGGCGAACTTCGTCCGCCGGACTCGGAATGGGCGAGACTTTGCCCACCCTCTCCCCGCGACAAAAATAGGCCGCGGGGCCAGCCGTTCCCAAACAAGAGCAGCCGAACCCCTTGGCGCGAAGCTCGTCCTGCGGAAGAATGCCCAAAAAGGGGGTGGGCTATAGCCTTTGGGTGTGGGGCTGGCGAACTTCGTCCGCCGGATTCGGAATGGGCCGAGACATTGCCCACCCTCTCCCCGTGACAAAAATAGGCCGCGGGCACATCCGTGCCCAAAAAAGGGCAGCCGAACCCTTTGGCGCCAAGTTCGTCCTGCAGAAAAATGCCCAAAAAAGGGGTGTGCTATAGCCGTTGGGCGTGGGGCCGGCGAACTTCGTCCGCCTTCATCAGATTGGGCCAAGACTTTGGCCACCGCCTCCCTGTGACAAAAACAGGCCGCGGGCACAGCAGCACTCAAAAAAGAGCAGCCGAAACCCTTGGCACCAAGTTCGTCCTGCGGAAAAATGCCCAAAAAAGCGGTGGGCTATGGCCTTGGGGCGTGGGGCTGGCGAACTTCGTCCGCCTTCCTTGGAATGGGCCGAGACTTAGCCCACCCCCTCCCCGCGAAAAAAATAGGCCGCGGCCACAGCTGCGCCCAAAAAAGAGCGGCCGAACCCCTTGGCGCCAAGTTCGTCCTGCGGAAAAATGCCCAAAAAGGGGGTGGGCTATAGCCTTGGGGCGTGGGGCTGGCGCACTTCATCCGCCTTTCTCGTAATGGGCCGAGACTTTGCCCACCCCCTCCCCGCCACAAAAATAGGCCGCGGGCCCAGCCGCGTCCAGAAAAGAGCAGCCGAACCCCTTGGCGCCAAGTTTGTCCGGCGGAAAAATGCCCAAAAAGGGGGTGGGCTATTGCCTTGGGGCGTGGGGCCGGCGAACATCGTCCGCCGGACTCGGAATGGGCTGAGACTATTCCCACCCCCTCCACGTGACAAAAATAGGCCACGGGCACAGCCGCGCCCAAAAAAGAGCAGCCGAACCCTTGGCGCCAAGCTCGTCCTGTGGAAAAATGCCCAAAAAGGGGGTGGGCTATAGCCTTGGGGTGTGGGGCTAGCGAACTTCGTCCGCCGCACTTGGAAAGGGCTGAGACATTTCCCACCCCCTCCCTGTGAAAAAAATTGGCCACGGGCACAGCCGTGCCTAAAACAGTGCAGCCAAACCACTTGGCGCAAAGTTCGTCCTGCGGAAAAATGCCCAAAAAAGGGGTGTGCTAAACCCTTGGGGCGTGGGGCTGGCGCACTTCGTCCGCCGGACTCCGAATGGGCCGAGACTTTTCCAACCCCTTCCCAGCGACAAAAGTAGGCCGCGGGCACAGCCGCGCTCAAAAAAGAGTAGCCGAACCCCTTGGCGCCAAGTTCGTCCTGCAGAAAAATGCCCAAAAAAGGGGTGTAATATAGCCGTTGGGCGTGGGGCCGGCGAACTTCGTCCGCCATCTTCAGATTGGACCAAGACTTTGGCCACTGCCTCCCTGTGACAAAAATAGGCCGCGGGCACAGCAGCACTCAAAAAAGAGCAGCCGAAACCCTTGGCACCAAGTTCGTCCTGCGGAAAAATGCCCAAAAAAGCGGTGGGCTATGGCCTTGGGGCGTGGGTCTGGCGAACTTCGTCCGCCTTCCTTGGAATGGGCCGAGACTTTGCCCACCCCCTCCCCGCGACAAAAATAGGCTGCGGGCACAGCTGCGCCCAAAAAAGAGCGGCCGAACCCCTTGGCGCCAAGTTCGTCGTGCGGAAAAATGCCCAAAAAGGGGGTGGGCTATAGCCTTGGGGCGTGGCGCTGGCGCACTTCGTCCGCCTTCCTCGTAATGGGCCGAGACCTTTCCCACCCCCTCCCCGCCACAAAAGTAGGCCGCGGGCCCAGCCGCGTCCAGAAAAGAGCAGCCGAACCCCTTGGCGCCAAGTTTGTCCGGCGGAAAAATGCCCAAAAAGGGGGTGGGCTATAGCCTTGGGGCGTGGGGCCGGCGAACATCATCCGCCGGACTCGGAATGGGCTGAGACTATTCCCACCCCCTCCACGCGACAAAAATAGGCCACGGGCACAGCCGCGCCCAAAAAAGAGCAGCCGAACCCTTGGCGCCAAGCTCGTCCTGTGGAAAAATGCCCAAAAAGGGGGTGGGCTATAGCCTTGGGGTGTGGGGCTAGCGAACTTCGTCCGCCGCACTTGGAAAGGGCCGGGACATTTCCCACCCCCTCCCTGCGAAACAAATTGGCCACGGGCACAGCCGTGCCTAAAACAGTGCAGCCGAACCACTTGGCGCATAGTTCATCCTGCGGAAAAATGCCCAAAAAAGGGGTGTGCTAAACCCTTGGGGCGTGGGGCTGGCGCACTTCGTCCGCCGGACTCCGAATGGGCCGAGACTTTTCCAACCCCTTCCCAGCGACAAAAGTAGGCCGCGGGCACAGCCGCGCTCAAAAAAGAGCAGCCGAACCCCTTGGCGCCAAGTTCGTCCTGCAGAAAAATGCCCAAAAAACGGGTGTGCTATAGCCGTTGGGCGTGGGGCCGGCGAACTTCGTCCGCCTTCTTCAGATTGGGCCAAGACTTTGGCCACCGCCTCCCTGTGACAAAAATAGGCCGCGGGCACAGCAGCACTCAAAAAAGAGCAGCCGAAACCCTTGGCACCAAGTTCGTCCTGCGGAAAAATGCCCAAAAAAGCGGTGGGCTATGGCCTTGGGGCGTGGGGCTGGCGAACTTCGTCCGCCTTCCTTGGAATGGGCCGAGACTTTGCCCACCCCTTCCCTGTGATAAAAATAGGCTGCGGGCACAGCCGTGCCCAAAAAAGAGCGGCCGAACGCCTTGGCGCCAAGTTCGTCCTGCGGAAAAATGCCCAAAAAGGGAGTGGGCTATAGCCTAGGGGTGTGGGGCTAGCGAACTTCGTCCGCCGGACTCGGAATGGGCCGAGACCTTTCCCACCCCCTCCCCACGACAAAAGTAGGCCGCAGGCACAGCCGCGCCCAAAAAAGAGCAGCCGAACCCCTTGGCGCCAAGTTCGTCCTCCGGAAAAATGCCAAAAAAGGGGGTGGGCTATAGCCTTGGGGCGTGGGGCTGGCGAACTTCGTCCGCCGGACTCGGAATGGGCCGAGATTTTGCCCACCCCCTCCCCGTGACAAAAATAGGCTGCGGGCACAGCCGCGCCCAAAAAAGAGCGGCCGAACCCCTTGGCGCCAAGTTCGTCCTGCGGAAAAATGCCCAAAAAGGGAGTGGGCTATAGCCTTGGGGTGTGGGGCTAGCGAACTTCGTCCACTCGGACTCGGAATGGGCCGAGACTTTTCCCACCCCCTCCCCACGACAAAAATAGGCTGCAAGCAGAGCCGCGCCTAAAAAAGAGCAGCCGAACCCCTTGGCCCCAAGTTCGTCCCGCGGAACAATACCCAAAAAAGGGGTGTGCTATATCCTTTGGGCGTGGGACCGGCGCACTTCGTCCGCCTTCCTCGGAATGGGCCGAGACTTTGCCCACCCCCTCCCCGTGACAAAAATAGGCCGCGGGCACAGCCGCACCAGAAAAGAGCAGCCGAACCCCTTGTCGCCAAGTTCGTCCTGCGGCAAAATGACCAAAAATAGGGTGTGATATAGCCTTTGGGCGTGCGGCTGGCGAACTTCGTCCGCCGGACTCAGAATGGACCGAGACTTTGGCAACCCCCTCCCCGCGACAAAAATAGGCCGCGGGCACAGCCTCGCCCAAAAAAGAGCTGCCGAACCCCTTGGCGCCAAGTTTGTCCTACGGCAAAATGCCCAAAAAATGGGTGTGCTATAGCCTTTGGGCGTGGGGCCGGCAAAGTTCATCCCCTTCCTCGGAATGGGCCGAGACTTTGGCCACCCCCTCCCCGCGACAAAAATAGGCCGTGGCCACAGCCGCGCCAAAAAAAGAGCAGGCGAACCCCTTAGCGCCAAGTTCGTCCTGCGGAAAAATGCCCAAAAAAGGGGTGTGCTATAGCCTTGGGGCGTGGGGCTGGCGAACTTCGTCCGCCGGAGTCGGAATGTGCTGAGACTTTGCCCACCCCCTCCCCGTGCCAATAATAGGCCACGGGCACAGCCGCGCCCAAAAAATAGCAGCCGAACCCCTTGGCGTCAAGTTCGTCTTGCGGAATAATGCCCAAAAATGGGGTGGGCTATAGCCTTGGGGCGTGGGGCTGGCGAACATCGTCTGCCGGACTCGGAATGGGCCGAGACTTTGGCCACCCCCTCCCCGCGACAAAAATAGGCCGCGGGCACAGCCTCACCCAAAAAAGAGCAGCCGAACCCCTTGGCGCCAAGTTCGTCCTGCGGAAAAATGCCCAAAAAATGGGCGTGCTATAGCCTTTGGGCGTGGGGCCGGCAAAGTTCATCCGCCTTCCTCGGAATGGGCTGAGACTTTGCGCACCACCTCCCCGCGCCAAAAATAGGCCGTGGCCACAGCCGCGCCAAAAAAAGAGCAGGCGAACCCCTTCGCGCCAAGTTGGTCCTGCGGAAAAATTCCCAAAAAAGGGGTGTGCTATAGCCTTGGGGCGTGGGGCTGGCGAACTTCGTCCGCCGGAGTCGAAATGTGCTGAGACTTTGCCCAACCCCTCCCCGCGCCAATAATAGGCCACGGGCACAGCCGCGCCCAAAAAAGAGCAGCCGAACCCCTTGGCGCCAAGTTCGTCCTGCGGAAAAATGCCCAAAAAAGGGGTGCAGTATAGCCTTGGGGGCGTGGGGCTGCCGAAGCTTGTCTGCCGGACTCGGAATGGGCCGAGACTTTTCCCACCCCCTGCCCGCGACAAATATAGGCCTCAGGCACAGCCGCGGCCAAAAAAGAGCAGACGAACCCCTAGGGACTAAGTTCGTCCTGCGGAAAATGCCCAAAAAAGGGGTGTGCTATAGCCTTTGGGCGTGGGGCTGCCGAAGTTCATCTGCCGGACTCGGAATGGGCCGAGACTTTTCCCACCCACTCCCCGGGCCAAAAACAGGACATGGGCACAGCCGTACCCAAAAAAGAACAGCCGAACCCCTTGGCGCCAAGTTCGTCATGCGGAAAACTGCCCAAAAAGGGGGTGGGCTATACCCTTGGGGCGTGGGGCCGGCGAACTTCGTCCGCCGGACTCGGAATGGGCCGAGACTTTTCCCACCCCCTCCCCGCACAAAAAATAGGCCGCGTGCGCAGCCATGCCTAAAAAAGAACGGCCTAACCCCTTGGCGCCAAGTTCGTCATGCGGAAAACTGCCCAAAAAGGGGGTGGGCTATAGCCTTGGGGCGTGGGGCCGGCGAACTTCGTCCGCCGGACTTGGAATGGGCCGAGACATTGCCCACCCACTCCCCGCGACAAAAATAGGCCACGGGCACTGCCGCACCCAAAAAAGGGCAGCCGAACCCCTTGGCACCAAGTTCGTCCTGCGGAAAAATGAACAAAAAGGGGGTGGGCTATAGCCTTGGGGCGTGGGGCTGGCGAACTTCGTCCGCCGGACTCGGAATGGGCCGAGACTTTGCCCACCCCCTCCCAGCGATAGAAAAAGGCCGCGGGCACAGCCGCACCAAAAAAGAGCAGCCGAACCCCTTGGCGCCAAGTTCGTCCTGCGAAAAAATGCTCAAAAAAGGGGTGTGCTATAGCCTTGGGGCGTGGGGCGGGCGAACTTCGTCCACCGGAGTCGGAATGGGACGAGACTTTGGCCACCCCCTCCCCCGCGACAAAAATAGGCCGCGGGCACAGCTGCCGCCAAAAAAGAGCAGCCGAACCCCTTGGCGTCAAGTTCGTCCCGCGGAAAAATGCCCAAAAAAGGGGTGGGCTATAGCCTTGGGGTGTGGGGCTGGCGAACATCGTCTGCCGGACTCGGAATGGGCCGAGACTTTGGCGACCCCCTCCACATGACAAAAATAGGCCGCGGGCACAGCCTCGCCCAAAGAAGAGCAGCCGAACCCCTTGGCGCCATGTTCGTCTTGCGGAAAAATGCCCAAAAAGGTGTGGGCTATAGCCTTTCGGCGTGGGGCCAGCAAAGTTCATCAGCCTTCCTTGGAATGGACCGAGACTTTGCCCACCCCCTCCCCGCGACGAAAATAGGCCGCGGGCACAGCCGTGCCCAAAAAAGAGCAGCCGAACCCCTTGGCGCCAAGTTTGTCCTGCGGAAAAAAGCCCAATAAAGGGGTGGGGCATAGCCTTGGGGTGTGGGGCGGGCGAACTTCGTCCGCCGGACTCGGAATGGGCCGAGACTTTCCCCACCCCCTCCCCACGACAAAAATAGGCCGCTGGCACAGCCGCACCTAAAAAAGAGTAGCCGAACGCCTTTGCGCCAAGTTCGTCCTGCCGAAAAATGCCCAAATAGGGGGTGGGCTATAGCCTTGGGGCGTGGGGCGGGCGAACTTCGTCCGCCGAACTCGGAATGGACCGAGACTTTGGCCACCCCCTCCCCGCGACAAAAATAGGCCACGGGCACAGCCGCGCCCAAAAAAGAGCAGGCGAACCCCTTGGCGTCAAGTTCGTCCTGCGGAAAAATGCCCAAAAAAGGGGTGTGCTATAGCCTTGGGGCGTGGGGCTGCCGAAGTTCATCTGCCGGACTCGGAATGGGCCGAGACTCTTCCCACCCACTCCCCGCGCCAAAAACAGGACATGGGCACAGCCGCACCCAAAAAAGAACAGCCGAACCCCTTGGCGCCAAGTTCGTCATGCGGAAAACTGCCCAAAAAGGGGGTGGGCTATACCCTTGGGGCGTGGGGCCGGCGCACTTCGTCCGCCGGACTCGGAATGGGCCGAGACATTTCCCACCCCCTCCCCGCACAAAAAATAGGCCGCGTGCGCAGCCATGCCTAAAAAAGAACGGCCTAACCCCTTGGCGCCAAGTTCGTCATGCGGAAAACTGCCCAAAAAGGGGGTGGGCTATAGCCTTGGTGCGTGGGGCAGGCGACCTTCGTCCGCCGGACTCAGAATAGACCGAGACATTGACCACCCCCTGCGCGCGACTAAAATAGGCCGCGGGCACAGCCGTGCCCAAAAAAGAGCAGTCGAACCCAAGTTCGTCCTGCGGAAAAATGCCCAAATAGGGGGTGGGCTATAGCCCTGGGGCGTGGGGCTGGCGAACTTCGTCCGCCGAACTCGGAATGGGCCGAGACTTTTGCCACCCCCTCCCCGCAACAAAAATAGGCCGCGGGCACGGCCACGACAAAAATACGCCGCGGGCACAGCCGCGCACGAAAAAGAGCAGCCGAACCCCTTGGCGCCAAGTTCATCCTGCGGATAAACGCCCAAAAAAGGGGTGGGCTATAGCCTTGGGGCGTGGGGCTGGCGAACTTCATCCTCCGGACTCGGAATGGGCCGATACTTTGCCCACTCCCTCCCCGCAACAAAAATAGGCCGTGGCCGCAGCCGCGCCCAAAAAAGAGCAGCCGAACCCCTTGGCGCAATGTTCGTCCTGCGTAAAAATGCCCAAAAAAGGGGTGGGCTATAGCCTTGGGGTGTGGGGCTGGCGAACTTCATCCTCCGGACTCGGAATGGGCCGAGACTTTGCCCCTTCCCTCCCCGCAACAAAAATAGGCCACGGCCGCAGCCGCGACCGAAAAAGAGTAGCCGAACCCCTTGGAGCCAAGTTCGTCCTGCGGAAAAATGCCCAAAAAAGGGGTGGGCTATAATCTTGGGGCGTGGGGCTGGCGAACTTCATCCTCCGGACTCGGAATGGGCCGAGACTTTGCCCACTCCCTCCCCGCAACAAAAATAGGCCGCGGCCGCAGCCGCGCCCAAAAAAGAGCTGATGAACCCCTTGGCGCTAAGTTCGTCCTGCAGAAAAATGCCCAAAAACGGGGTGGGCTACAGACTAGGGGCGTGGGGCTGGCGAACTTCGTCCTCCGGACTCGGAATGGGCCGAGACTTTGCCCACTCCCTACCCGCAACAAAAATAGGCCGCGGCTGCAGCCGCGCAAAAAAAAGAGCAGCCGAACCCCTTGGCGCCAAGTTCGTCCTGCGGAAAAATGCCCAAAAAGGGGGTGGGCTATATCCTTGGGGCGTCGGGCTGCCGAACTTCATCCGCCGGACTCGGAATGGGCCGAGACATTACCCACCCCGTCCCCGCGACAAAAATAGGCCGTGGGCACAGCCGCAACCAAAAAAGAGCAGCCGAACCCCTTGGCGCCAAGTTCGTCCTGCGGAAAAATGCCCAAAAAAGGGGTGTGCTATAGCCTTTGGGTGTGGGGCTGGCGAACTTCGTCCGCTGGACTCGGAATGGGCCGAGACTTTGCCCACCCCCTAGCCGCGACAAAAATACACCGTGGGCACAGCCTTACCCAAAAAAGAGCAGCCGAACCCCTTGGCGCCAGGTTCGTCCTGCGGAAAAATGCCCAAAAAAGGGGTGGGCTATAGCCTTGGGCCGTGAGGCTGGCAACCTTCGTCCGTCCGCTGGACTCGGAATGGGCCGAGACTTTGGCCACCGCCTCCCCGCGACAAAAATAGGCCGCGGGCACAGCCTCGCCCAAAAAAGAGCAGCCGAACCCCTTGGCGCCAAGTTCATCCTGCGGATAAACGCCCAAAAAAGGGGTGGGCTATAGCCTTGGGGCGTGGGGCTGGCGAACTTCATCCTCCGGACTCGGAATGGGCCGATACTTTGCCCACTCCCTCCCCGCAACAAAAATAGGCCGTGGCCGCAGCCGCGCCCAAAAAAGAGCAGCCGAACCCCTTGGCGCAAAGTTCGTCCTGCGTAAAAATGCCCAAAAAAGGGGTGGGCTATAGCCTTGGGGTGTGGGGCTGGCGAACTTCATCCTCCGGACTCGGAATGGGCCGAGACTTTGCCCCTTCCCTCCCCGCAACAAAAATAGGCCACGGCCGCAGCCGCGACCGAAAAAGAGTAGCCGAACCCCTTGGAGCCAAGTTCGTCCAGCGGAAAAATGCCCAAAAAAGGGTGGGCTATAACCTTGGGGCGTGGGGCTGGCGAACTTCATCCTCCGGACTCGGAATGGGCCAAGACTTTGCCCACTCCCTCCCCGCAACAAAAATAGGCCGCGGCCGCAGCCGCGCCCAAGAAAGAGCTGATGAACCCCTTGGTGCTAAGTTCGTCCTGCAGAAAAATGCCCAAAAAAGGGGTGGGCTACAGACTAGGGGCGTGGGGCTGGCGAACTTCGTCCTCCGGACTCGGAATGGGCCGAGACTTTGCCCACTCCCTACCCGCAACAAAAATAGGCCGCGGCTGCAGCCGCGCAAAAAAAAGAGCAGCCGAACCCCTTGGCACCAAGTTCGTCCTGCGGAAAAATGCCCAAAAAGGGGGTGGGCTATATCCTTGGGGCGTCGGGCTGCCGAACTTCATCCGCCGGACTCGGAATGGGCCGAGACATTACCCACCCCGTCCCCGCGACAAAAATAGGCCGTGGGCACAGCCGCAACCAAAAAAGAGCAGCCGAACCCCTTGGCGCCAAGTTCGTCCTGCGGAAAAATGCCCAAAAAAGGGGTGTGCTATAGCCTTTGGGTGTGGGGCTGGCGAACTTCGTCCGCTGGACTCGGAATGGGCCGAGACTTTGCCCACCCCCTAGCCGCGACAAAAATACACCGTGGGCACAGCCTTACCCAAAAAAGAGCAGCCGAACCCCTTGGCGCCAGGTTCGTCCTGCGGAAAAATGCCCAAAAAAGGGGTGGGCTATAGCCTTGGGCCGTGAGGCTGGCAACCTTCGTCCGTCCGCTGGACTCGGAATGGGCCGAGACTTTGGCCACCGCCTCCCCGCGACAAAAATAGGCCGCGGGCACAGCCTCGCCCAAAAAAGAGCAGCCGAACCCCTTGGCGCCAAGTTCGTCCTGCGGAAAAATGCCCAAAAAAAGGGGTGGGCTATAGCCTTGGGGCGTGGGGCTGGCGAACTTCGTCAGCCGGACTCGGAATGGGCCGAGAGTTTGCCGACCCCTTCCCCGCACCAAAAATAGGCCGCGGGCACAGCCGCGCCTAAAAAAGAGCAGCCGAACCCCTTGGCGCCATGTTCGTCCTGCGGAAAAATGCCCAAAAAAGGGGCGTGCTATAGCCTTTGGGCGTGGGGCCGGCGCACTTCGTCTGCCTTCCTCGGAATGGGCTGAGACTTTGGCCACCCCCTCCATACGACAGAAATAGGCCGCGGGCACAGCCTCGCCCAAAAAAGAGCAGCCGAACCCCTTTGCGCCAAGTTCATCCTGCGGAAAAACGCCCAAAAAGGGGGCGTGCTATAGGCTTTGGGCGTGCGGCCGGCGCACTTCGTCCGCCTTCCTCGGAATGGGCTGAGACTTTGGCACCCCCTCCCCACGAGAGAAATAGGCCGCGGGCACAGCCTCGCCCAAAAAATAGCAGTCGAACCCCTTGGCACCAAGTTCGTCCTGTGGAAAAAAGACCAAAAAAGGGGTGTACTATAGCCTTGGGGCGTTGGGCTGCCGAAGTTCGTCCGCCGGACTCGGAATGGGCCGACACTTTTCCCACCCCTCCCCGCGAAACAAATAGGCCGCGGGCACAGCCGCGCCCAAAAAAGAGTGGCCGAACCCCTTGGCGCCAAGTTCATCCTGCGGAAAAATGCCCAAAAAAGGGGCGTGCTATAGCCTTTGGGCGTCGGGCCGGCGCACTTCGTCCGCCTTCCTCGGAATGGGCTGAGACTTTGGCCACCCCCTCCCCACCACAGAAATAGGCCGCGGGCACAGCCTCGCCCAAAAAAGAGCAGCCGAACCCCTTGGCGCCAAGTTCGTCCTGCTGAAAAATGTCCACAAAAGGGGTGGGCTATAGCCTTGGGGCGTGGGGCTGGCAAACTTCGTCCGCTAAACTCGGAATGGGCCGAGGCTTTGCCCACCCCCTCCCCGCGATGAAAATAGGCCGCGGGCACAGCCGCGCCCAAAAAAGAGAACCCGAACCCCTTGGAGCCAAGTTCGTCCTGCGGAAAAATGCCCAAAAAAGGGGTGCGCTATAGCCTTGGAGCGTGGGGCGGGCGAACTTCGTCCGCCGGACTCGGAATGGGCCGAGACTTTGCCCACCCCCTCCCCGTGACAAAAATAGGGCGCGGGCACAGCCGCGCCCAAAAAAGAGCAGTCGAACCCCTTGGCGCCAAGTTCGTCCTGCGGAAAAATGCCCAAAAAAGGGGTGGGCTATAGCCTTGGGGCGTGGGGCTGGCGAACTTCGTCCGCCTTCCTCGGAATGGGCCGAGAATTTGCCCACCCCTTCCCCGCGACAAAAATAGGCCGCGGGCACAGCCGCGCCCAATAAAGAGCAGCCGAACCCCTTGGCGCCAAGTTCGACCTGCGGAAAAATGCCCAAAAAAGGGGTGTTCAATAGCCTTTGGGCGTGGGGCCGGCAAAGTTTATCCGCCTTCCTCGGAATGGGCCGAGTCTTTGGCCACCCACTCCCCGCGCCAAAAATAGGCAGCGGGCACAGCCGCGCCCAAAAAAGAGCAGCCGAACCCCTAGGCGCCAACTTTGGCCAGCGGAAAAATGCTCAAAAAAGGGGTGTGCTATTGCCTTGGGGCGTGGGGCTGCCAAAGTTCGTCCGCCGGACTCGGAATGCGCCGAGACTTTTCCCAACCCCTCCCCGCGAAAAAAATAGGCCGCGCGCACAGCCGCGGCCAAAAAAGAGCAGCCGAACCCCTTGGCGCCAAGTTCGTCCTGCGGAAAAATGCCCAAAAAATGGGCGTGCTATAGCCTTCGGGCGTGGGGCAGGCGCACTTCGTCCGCCTTCCTCGGAATGGGCTGAGACTTGGGCCACCCCCTCCCCATGATAGAAATAGGCCGCGGGCACAGCCTCGCCCAAAAAAAAGCAGCTGAACCCCTTGGCGCCAAGTTCGTACTGTGGAAAAATGCCGAAAAAAGGGGTGGGCTATAGCCTTGGGGCGTGGGGCTGGCAAACTTCGTCCGCTAAACTCTGAATGGGCCGAGGCTTTGCCCACCCCCTCCCCGCGACAAAAATAGACGGCGGGCACAGCCGAGCCCAAAAAAGAGAACCCGAACCCCTTGGAGCCAAGTTCGTCCTGCGGAAAAATGCCCAAAAAAGGGGTGCGCTACAGCCTTGGAGCGTGGGGCGGGCGAACTTCGTCCGCCGGACTCGGAATGGGCCGAGACTTTGCCCACCCCCCTCCCCGTGACAAAAATAGGCCGCGGGCACAGCCGCGCCCAAAAAAGAGCAGCCGAACCCCTTGGCGCCAAGTTCGTCCTGCGCAAAAATGCCCAAAAAAGGGGTGCGCTATAGCCTTTGGGCATGGGGCCGGCAAAGTTTATCCGCCTGCCTCGGAATGGGCCGAGACTTTGCCCACCCACTCCCCGCGCCAAAAACAGGACATGGGCACAGCCGCACCCAAAAAAGAACAGCCGAACCCCTTGGCGCCAAGTTCGTCATGCGGAAAACTGCCCAAAAAGGGGGTGGGCTGTACCCTTGGGGCGTGGGGCCGGCGAACTTCGTCCGCCGGTCTCGGAATGGGCCGAGACATTTCCCACCCCCTCCCCGCACAAAAAATAGGCCGCGTGCGCAGCCACGCCCAAAAAATAGTAGCCGAACCCCTTGGCGCCAAGTTCGTCCTGCGGAAAAATGCCCAAAAAAGGGGTGGGCTATAACCTTGGGGCGTCGGGCTGGCGCACTTCGTCCGCCGGACACGGAATGGGCCGAGACTTTGACCACCCCCTCCCCGTGACAAAAATCGGCAGCCGCGCCCAAAAAAGAGCAGCCGAACCCCTTGGCGCCAAGTTCGTCCTGCGGAAAAATGTCTAAAAAAGAGGTGGGCTATAGCCTTGGGGCGTGGGGCGGGCGGACTTCATCCGCCGCGCTAGGAATGGGCCGACGCTTTGCCCACCCCCTCCCCGCGAGAAAAATAGGCCGCGGGAACAGCTGCGCCCAAAAACGAGCAGTCAAACCCCTTGGCGCAAAGTTCGTCCTGCAGAAAAATGCCCAAAAAGGGGGTGGGCTATAGCCTTGGGGAGTGGGGCAGGCGGACTTCGTCCGCCGGACTCCGAATGGGCCGAGACTTTTCCCACCCCCTCCCCGCGACAAAAATTGCCCGCGGGCACAGCCGCACCCAAAAAAGAGCAGCCGAACCCCTTGGCGCCAAGTTCGTCCTGCGGAAAACTGCCCAAAAAAGGGGTGTGCTATGGCCTCGGGGCGTGGGGCTGCCGAAGTTCGTCCGCCGGACTCAGAACGGGCCGAGACTTTTCCCACCCCCTCCCCACGACAAAAATAGGGCGCGGGCACAGCCGCGCCCAAAAAAGAGCAGTCGAACCCCTTGGCGCCAAGTTCGTCCTGCGGAAAAATGCCCAAAAAAGGGGTGGGCTATAGCCTTGGGGCGTGGGGCTGGCGAACTTCGTCCGCCTTCCTCGGAATGGGCCGAGAATTTGCCCACCCCTTACCCGCGACAAAAATAGGCCGCGGGCACAGCCGCGCCCAAAAAAGAGCAGTCGAACCCCTTGGCGCCAAGTTCCTCCTGCGGAAAAATGCCCAAAAAGGGGGAGGGCTATAGCCTTGGGGCGTGGGGCTGGCGTACTTCGTCCGCCGGACTCGGAATGGGCTGTGACTTTTCCCACCCTCTCCCCGCGACAAAAATAGGCCGCGGGCGCAGCCGCGCCCAAAAATGAGCAGCCGAACCCCTTGGCGCCAAGTTCGTCCTGCGGAGAAATGCCCAAAAAAGGGGTAGGCTGTAGCCTTGGGGCGTGGGGCGGGCGAACTTCGTCCGCCGGACTCGGAATGGGCCGAGACTTTCCTCACCCCCTCCCCATAACAAAAATAGGCCGCGGGCACAGCCGCATCCAAAAAAGAGCAGTCGAACCCCTTGGCGCGAAGTTCGTCCTGCGGAAAAATGCCCAAAAAAGGGGTGGGCTATAGCCTTGGGGCGTGGGGCTGGCGAACTTCGTCCGCCTTCCTCGGAATGGGCCGAGAATTTGCCCACCCCTTCCCCGTGACAAAACTAGGCCACGGGCACAGCCGCGCCCAAAAAACGAGCAGTCAAACCCCTTGGCGCAAAGTTCGTCTTGCGGAAAAATGCCCAAAAAAGGGGTGTGCTATAGCCGTTGGGCATGGGGCCGGCGCACTTCGTCCGCCATCCCCGGAATCGGCCAAGACTTTTCCCACCCCCTCCCCACGACAAAAATAGGCCGCGGGCACAGCTGCGCCCAAAAACGAGGAGTCAGACCCCTTGGCGCAAAGTTTGTCCTGCGGAAAAATGCCCAAAAAGTGGGTGGGCAATAGCCTTGGGGCGTGGGGCTGGCGAACTTCGTCCGCCGGACTCGAAATGGGCCGAGACTTTCCTCACCCCCTCCCCACGGCAAAAATAGGCCGCGGGCACAGCCGCGCCCAAAAACGAGCAGTCAAACCCCTTGGCGCAAAGTTCGTCTTGCGGAAAAATGCCCAAAAAAGGGGTGTGCTATAGCCGTTGGGCATGGGGCCGGCGCACTTCGTCCGCCATCCCCGGAATCGGCCGAGACTTTTCCCACCCCCTCCCCACGACAAAAATAGGCCGCGGGCACAGCCGCACCCAAAAACGAGCAGTCAAACCCCTTGGCGCAAAGTTCGTCCTGCGGAAAAATGCCCAAAAATGGGGGTGGGCTATAGCCTTGGGGCGTGGGGCAGGCGAACTTCGTCCGCCGGACTCCGAATGGGCCGAGACTTTTCCCACCCCCTCCCCGCGACAAAAATAGGCCGCGTGCACAGCTGCGCCTAAAAAAGAGCAGCCGAACCCCTTGGCGCCAAGTTCGTCCTGCGGAAAACTGCCCCAAAAAGGGGTGTGCTATGGCCTCGGGGCGTGGGGCTGCCGAAGTTTGTCCGCCGGACTCAGAACGGGCCGAGACTTTTCCCACCCCCTCCCCACGACAAAAATAGGCCGCGGGCACAGCCGCGTCCAAAAAAGAGCAGTCGAACCCCTTGGCGCCAAGTTCGTCCTGCGGAAAAATGCCCAAAAAAGGGGTGGGCTATAGCCTTGGGGCGTGGGGCTGGCGAACTTCGTCCGCCTTCCTCGGAATGGGCCGAGAATTTGCCCACCCCTTCCCCGTGACAAAACTTGGCCACGGGCACAGCCGCGCCCAAAAAAGAGCAGCCGAACCCCCTGGCGCCATGTTCATCCTGCGGAAAAATGCCCAAAAAAGGGGTGGGCTATAGCCTTGGGGCGTGGGGCTGGCGAACTTCGTCCGCCGGACTCGGAATGGGCCGAGACTTTGCCCACCTCCTCCCCGCGACAAAAATAGGCCGCGGGCACAACCGCGCGCAAAAAATAGCAGCCGAACCCCTTGGCGCCAAGTTCATCCCGCGGAAAAATGCCCAAAAAGGGGGTTGGCTATTGCCTTGGGGCGTGGGGCTGCGCACTTCGTCCGCCGGTCTTGGAATGGGCTGAGACTTTTCCCATCCCCTCCCCGTGACAAAAACAGGCAGCGGGCACAGCCGCGCCCAAAAAATAGCAGCCGAACCCCTTGGCGCCAAGTTCATCCTGCGGAAAAATGCCCAAAAAGGGGGTTGGCTATAGCCTTGGGGCGTGGGGCTAGTGAACTTCATCTGCCGGGCTCGGAATGCGCGGAGACTTTGCCCACCCCCTCCCCACGACAAAAATAGGCCACGGGCACAGCCGCGCCCAAAAAAGAGCAGGCGAACCCCTTGGCGCCAAGTTCGTCCTGCGGAAAAATGCCCAAAAAGGGGGTGGGCTATAGCCTTGGGGGCTGGGGCTGGCGAACTTCGTCCGCGCGGACTCGGAATGGGCCGAGAATTTTACCACGCCCTCCCCGCAACAAAAATACGCCACAGGCACAGCCGCACCCAAAAAAGAGCAGCCGAACCCGTTGGCGCCATGTTCGTACTGCAGAAAAATGCGCAAACAAGGGTGGGCTATAGCCTTGGGGCGTGGGGCTGGCGCACTTCGTCCGCCGGTCTTGGAATGGGCTGAGACTTTTCCCATCCCCTCCCCGCGACAAAAACAGGCAGCGGGCACAGCCGCGCCCAAAAAAGAGCCGCCGAACCCCTTGGCGCCAAGTTCATCCTGCGGAAAAAAGCCCAAAAAAGGGGTGGGCTATAGCCTTGGGGCGTGGGGCAGGCGGACTTCGTCCGCCGGACCCGGAATGGGCCGAGACGTTTCCCACCCCCTCCCCACAACATGAATAGACTGCGGGCACAGCCGCACCCAAAAAAGAGCAGCCGAACCCCTTGGCGCCAAGTTCGTCCTGCGGAAAAATGCCCAAAAAAGGGCTGTGCTATAGCCTTGGGGAGTGGGGCGGGCGAACTTCATCTGCCGGACACGGAATGGGCCTAGACTTTTCCCACCCCCTCCCCGCGATAAAAATAAGCGGCGGGCACAGCTGTGCCCAAAAAAGAGCTGCCGAACCCCTTGGCGCCAAGTTCGTCCTGCGGAAAAATTCCCAAAAAGGGGGTGGGCTATAGCCTTGGGGTGTGGGGCAGGCGAACTTCGTCCGGCGGACTCGGAATGGGCCGAGACTTTGCCCACCCCCTCTCCGCAACAAAAATAGGCCGCGGTTGCAGCCGCGCCCAAAAAAGAGGTGCCGAACCCGTTGGTGCCAAGTTCATCCTGCGGAAAAAAGCCCAAAAAGTAGGTGGGCTATAGCCTTGGGGCGTGGGGATGGCGAACTTCGTCCGCCGAATTCGGAATGGGCCGGGACTTTGCCGGCCCCCTCCCCGTGACAAAATAGGCCGCGGGCACAGCCGCGCCCAAAAAAGAGCAGCCAAACCCCTATGCGCCAAGTTCGTCCAGCAGAAAAATGCCCAAAAATGGGGTGTGCTAAAGCATTGGGGCGTGGGGCTGCCGAAGTTCGTCCGCCGGACACCGAATGGGCCGAGACTTTTCTTACCCCCTCCCCACGACAAAAATAGGCCACGGGCACAGCCGCGTCCAAAAAAGAGCAGCCGAACCCCATGGCGCCAAGTTCGTCCTGCGGAAAAATGCCGAAAAAAGGGGTGGGCTATAGCCTTGGGGCGTGGGGATGGCGAACTTCGTCCGCCGGATTCGGAATGGGCCCAGACTTTGCCCACCCCCTCCCCGCGACAAAAATAGGCCGCGGGCACAGCCGCACCAAAAAAGAGCAGCCGAACCCCTTGGCGCCAAGTTCGACCTGCGGAAAAATGTCCAAAAAAGGGGTGTGCTATAGCCTTTGGGCGTGGGGCCGGCGAACTTCGTCCGCCTTCGTCGGAATGGGCCGAGACATTGGCCACCCCCTCCCCACGACAAAAACAGGACGCGGGCAGAGCCGCGCCAAAAAAAGAGCAGCCGAACCCCTTGGTGCCAAGTTCGTCCAGCGGAAAAATGCCCAAAAAGGGGGTGGGCTATAGCCTTGGGGGGTGGGGCTGGCGAACTTCGTCCGCCGGATTCGGAATGGGCCGAGACTTTGCCCACCCCCTCCCCATGACAAAATAGGCCGCGGGCACAGCCGCGCCGAAAAAGAGCAGCCGAACCCCTTGGCGCCAAGTTCGTCCTGCGGAAAAATGCCCAAAAAGGAGGTGGGCTATAGCCCTGGGGCGTGGGGCGGGCGAACTTCGTCCGCCGGACTCGGAATGGGCCAAGACTTTGTCCACCCCCTACCCGCGATAAAAATAGGCCGCGGCTACAGCCGCACCCAAAAAAGAGCAGCCGAACCACTTGGCGCCAAGTTCGACCTGCGGATCAATGCCCATAAAAGGCGTGAGCTATAGCCTTGGGGCGTGGGGCTGGCGAACTTCGTCCGCCGGACTCGGAATGGGCCGAGACTTTGCCCACCCCCTCCCCACGACAAAAATACGCCGCTGGCACAGCCGCACCCAAAAAAGAGCAGCCAAACCCCTGGGCCGAGCCTCTGCCCACACCCTCCCCGCGACAAAAATAGGCCGCGGGCACAGCCGCGCCCAAAAAAGAGAACCCGAAGGCCTTGGCGCCAAGTTCGTCCTGCGGAAAAATGCCCAAAAAGGGGGTGAGCTATAGCGTTGGGGCGTGGGGCGGGCGGACTTCGTCCGCCGGACTCGGAATGGACCGAGACATTGCCCACTCCCTCCCCACGAAAAAAATAGGCCGCTGGCACAGCCGCGCCCAAAAAAGAGCAGCCGAACCCCTTGGCACCAAGTTAGTCCTGCGGAAAGATACCCAAAAAAGGGGTGGGCTATTGCCTTAGGGCGTGGGGCTGGCGAACTTCGTCCGCCGGACTCGGAATGGGTCGAGCCTTTGCCCACACCCTCCCCGCGACAAAAATAGGCCGCGGGCACAGTCGCGCCCACAAAAGAGCACCTGAAGGCCTTGGCGCCAAGTCGTCCTGCAGAAAAATGCCCAAAAAGGGGATGGGCTATAGCCTAGGGGCGTGGGGCCGGCGCACTCCGTCCGCCGGACTCGGAATGGGCCGAGACTTTTCCCAACCCCTCCCCGTGACAAAAATAGGCCGCGGGCACAGCCGCGCCGAAAAAAGAGCAGCCGAACCCCTTGGCGCCAACTTCGTCCAGCATAAAAATGCCCAAAAAGGGGGTGGGCTATGGCCTTGCGGCGTGGGGCTGGCGAACTTCGTCCGCCGAAATCGGAATGGGCCGAGACCTTGCCCACCCCTCCCCGCGACAAAAAAAGGCCGCGGGCACAGCCGCGCCCAAAAAAGAGCAGCCAAACCCCTTGGCGCCAAGTTCGTCCTACGGAAAAATGCCCAAAAAAGGGGTGGGCTATAGCCTTGGCGCGTGGGGCTGGCGAACTGCGTCTGTCGGACTCGGAATGGGTCGAGCCTTTGCCCACACCCTCCCCGCGACAAAAATAGGCCGCGGGCACAGTCGCGCCCACAAAAGAGCACCTGAAGGCCTTGGCGCCAAGTCGTCCTGCGGAAAAATGCCCAAAAAGGGGATGGGCTATAGCCTAGGGGCGTGGGGCCGGCGCACTTCGTCCGCCGGACTCGGAATGGGCCGAGACTTTTCCCAACCCCTCCCCGTGACAAAAATCGGCCGCGGGCACAGCCGCGCCGAAAAAAGAGCAGCCGAACCCCTTGGCGCCAACTTCGTCCAGCATAAAAATGCCCAAAAAGGGGGTGGGCTATGGCCTTGCGGCGTGGGGCTGGCGAACTTCGTCCGCCGAAATCGGAATGGGCCGAGACCTTGCCCACCCCTCCCCGCGACAAAAAAAGGCCGCGGGCACAGCCGCGCCCAAAAAAGAGCAGCCAAACCCCTTGGCGCCAAGTTCGTCCTACGGAAAAATGCCCAAAAAAGGGGTGGGCTATAGCCTTGGCGCGTGGGGCTGGCGAACTGCGTCTGTCGGACTCGGAATGGGCCGAGAGTTTGCCCACCCCATCCCCGCGACAAAAATAGGCCCCGGGCGCAGCCGCGCCCAAAAAAGAGCAGCCGAACCCCTTGGCGCCAAGTTCGTCCTGCGGAAAAAATGCCCAAAAAGGGGGTGTGCTATAGCCCTTGGGCGTGGGGCCGGCGCACTTCGTCCGCCTACCTCGGAATGGGCCGAGACATTGCCCACCGCCTCCCCGCGACAAAAATAGGCCGCGGGCACAGCCGCGCCCAAAAAAGAGCAGCCGAACCCCTAGGCGCCAAGTTCGTCCTGCGGCAAAATGCCCAAAAAATGGCTGTGCTGTAGCCTTTGGGCGTGGGGCCGGCAAAGTTCATCCCCCTTCCTCGGAATGGGCTGAGACTTTGCCCACCCCCTCCCCGTGCCAAAAATAGGCCGCGGCCACAGCCGCGCCCAAAAAAGAGCAGCCGAACCCCTCGACGCCAAGTTCGTCCTGCGGAAAAACGCGGAAAAAGGGGGTGGGCTATAGCCTCGGGGCGTGGAGCCGGCGCACTTCGTCCGCCTTCCTCGGAATGGGCCTAGACTTTCACCACCCGCTCCCCACGACAAAAATAGGCCACGGGCACAGCCGCGCCCAAAAAAGAGCAGCCGAACCCCTTGGCGCCAAGTTCGTCCTGCGGCAAAATGCCGAAAAAATGGGTGTGCTATAGCCTTTGGGCGTGGGGCCGGCAAAGTTCGTCCGCCTTCCTCGGAATGGGCCGAGACTTTGCCCACCCCCTCCCCGTTCGAAAAATAGGCCGCGGGCACAGGCGCGCCCAAAAAAGAGCAGCCGAACCCCTTGGCGCCAAGTTCTTCCTGCGGCAAAATGCCGAAAAAATGGGTGGGCTATAGCCTTTGGGCGTGGGGCCGGCAAAGTTCGTCCGCCTTCCTCGGAATGGGCCGAGACTTTGCCCACCCCCTCCCCGTTCGAAAAATAGGCCGCGGGCACAGGCGCGCCCAAAAAAGAGCAGCCGAACCCCTTGGCGCCAAGTTCGTCCAGCGGAAAAATGCCCAAAAAGGGGGTGGGCTATAGCCTTGGGGCGTGGGACTGGCGAACTTCATCTGCCTTCCTCGGGACGGGCCGAGACTTTGGCCACCCCCTCCCCACAACAAAAATAGGCCGCGGGTACAGCCGCGCCCAAAAAAGAGCAGCCGAACCCCTTGGTGCCAAGTTCGTACTGCGGAAAAATGCCCAAAAAGAGGGTGGGCTATAGCCTAGGGGCGTGGGGCCGGCGCACTTCGTCCGCCGGACTCGGAATGGGCCGAGACTATTCCCAACCCCTCCACGTGACAAAAATAGGCCGCGGGCACAGCCGCGCCCAAAAAAGAGCAGCCAAACCCCTTGGCGCCAAGTTCGTCTTGCAGAAAAATGGCCAAAAAAGGGGTGGGCTATAGCCTTGGGGCGTGGGGCGGGCGCACTTCGTCCGCCGGACTCGGAATGGGCCGAGACTCTGCCCACCCCCTCCTCGCAATAACAATAGGCCGCGGGCACAGCCGGGTCCAAGAAAGAGCAGCCGAACCCCTTGGCGCCAAGTTCGTCCAGCAGAAAAATGCCCAAAAAGGGGGTGGGCTATAGCCTTGGGGCGTGGAGCCGGCGCACTTCGTCCGCCTTCCTCGGAATGGGCCGAGACTTTGGCCACCCGCTCCCCACGACAAAAATAGGCCACGGGCACAGCCGCGCCGAAAAAAGAGCAGCCGAACCCCTTGGCGCCAACTTCGTCCAGCATAAAAATGCCCAAAAAGGGGGTGGGCTATGGCCTTGCGGCGTGGGGCTGGCGAACTTCGTCCGCCGAAATTGGAATGGGCCGAGACCTTGCCCACCCCCTCCCCACGACAAAAATAGGCCGCGGGCACAGCCGCGCCCAAAAAAGAGCAGCCGAATACCTTGGCGCCAAGTTCGTCCTGCGGAAAAATGCCCAAAAAGGGGGTGGGCTATAGCCTTGGGGCGTGGGGTAGGCGAACTACATCCGCCGGACTCGGGACGGGCCGAGACTTTGCCCCCCCCCTCCCCAGGACAAAAATAGGCCACGGGCACCGCCACACCCAAAAAAGAGCAGCCGAACCCCTTGGCGCCAAGTTCGTCCTGCGGAAAAATGCCCAAAAGAGGGGTGGGCTATAGCCTTGGTGCGTGGGGCTGGCGAACTTCGTCCGCCGGACTCAGAATGTGCCGAGATTTTGCCCACCCCCTCCCCGTGACAAAAATAGGCCGCGCGCACAGGCGCGCCCAAAAAAGAGCACCGAACCCCTTGGCGCCAAGTTCGTCCTGCGGAAATATGCCCAAAAAAGGGGTGGGTTATAGACTTGGGGCGTGGGGCCGGCGAACTTCGTCCGCCGGACTCGGAATGGGCCGAGACTTTGCCTATCCCCTCCCCGCGACAAAAATAGGCCGCGGGGACAGCCGCGCCGAAAAAAGAGCAGCCGAATCCCATGGCGCCAAGTTCGTCCTGCCCAAAAATGCCCAAAAAAGGGGTGCGCTATAGCTTTTGGGCGTCGGGCTGGCAAAGTTCATCCGCCTTCCTCGGAATGCGCCGAGACTTTGGCCACCCCCTCCCCGCACCAAAAATAGGCCGCGGGCACAGCCGCGCCCAAAAAAGAGCAGCTGACCCCCTTGGCGCCAAGTTCGTCCTGCGGAAAAATGCCCAAAAAAGGGGTGGGCTATATAGCCTTGGGGCGTGGGGCCGGCGAACGTCATCTCCCGGACTCGGAATGGGCCAAGACTTTTCCCACCCCCTCCCCACGACAAAAATAGGCCGCGGGCTCAGCCGTGCCCAAAAAAAAGCAGCCGAACCCCTTGGCGCCAAGTACGTCCGGCGGAAAAATGCACAAAAAAGGGGTGGGCTATAGCCTTGGGGGGTGGGGCTGGCGAACTTCGTCCGCCGGTGTCGGAATGGGGCGAGACTTTGCCAACCCCCTCACCGCGCCAAAAATTGGCCGCGGGCACAGCCGCGCCCAAAAAAGAGCAGCCGACCCCCTTGGCGCTAAGTTCGTCCTGCGGAAAAATGCCCAAAAAAGGGGTGGGCTATATAGCCTTGGGGTGTGGGGCGGCGAACTTCATCTCACGGACTCGGAATGGGCCGAGACTTTTCCCACCCCCTCCCCGTGACAAAAATAGGCCGCGGGCTCGGCCGCGCCCAAAAAAAAGCAGCTGATCCCGTGGCGCCAAGTTCGTCCTGCGGAAAAATGCCCAAAAAAGGGGTGGGCTATAGCCTTGGGGGGTGTGGCTGGCGAACTTCGTCCGCCGGTGTCGGAATGGTACGAGACTTTGCCAACCCCCTCGCCGTGCCAAAAATAGGCCGCGGGCACAGCCGCGCCGAAAAAAGAGCAGTCGACCCCCTTCGCGCCAAGTTTGTCCTGCGGAAAAATGCCCAAAAAAGGGTTGTGCTATGCCCTGGGGCGTGGGGCTGCCGAACTTCGTCCGCCGGACTCGGAATGCGCCGAGACTTTGCCCACCCCCTCCCCGCGACAAAAATAGGCCGCGCGCACAGCCGCGCCCAAAAAAGAGCAGCTGAACCCCTTGGCGACAAGTTCAACCTTCGCAAAAATGCCCAAAAAAGGGGTGGGCTATATAGCCTTGGGGCGTGGGGCCGGCGAACTTCGTCCCCCGGACTCGGAATGGGCCGAGACTTTTCCCACCCCTCCCCGCGATACAAATAGGCCGCGGACTCAGCCGCGCCCAAAAAAAAAAGCAGCCGAACACCTTGGCGCCAAGTTCGTCCTGCGGAAAAATGCCCAAAAAAGGGGTGGGCGATAGCCTTGGGGGGTGGGCTGGCGAACTTCGTCCGACGGTCTCGGAATGGGGCGAGACTTTGCGCACCCCCTCACCGTGCCAAAAATAGGCTACGGGCATAGCCGCGCCCAAAAAAGAGCAGTCGACCCCCTTGGCGCCAAGTTCGTCCGGCGGAAAAATGCCCAAAAAAGGGGTGTGCTATAGCGTTGGGGCGTGGGGCTACCGAAGTTCGTCCGCCGGAGTCGGAATGGGCCGAGACTTTTCCCACCCCCTCCCCACGACAAAAATAGGCCGCGGGCACAGCGGCGCCCAAAAAAGAGCAGCCGAAGCCCTTGGCGCCAAGTTCGTCCTGCGGAAAAATGCCCAAAAAAGGGGTGTGCAATAGCCTTTGGGCGTGGGGCCGGCGAACTTCGTCCGCCTTCTTCGGAATGGGCCGAGACTTTGCCAACCCCCTCCCCACGACAAAAATAGGCCGCGGGCACAGCCGCGCCCAAAAAAGAGCAGCCAAACCCCTTGGCGCTAAGTTCGTCCTGCGGAAAAATGCCCAAAAAACGGGTGTGCTATAGCTTTTGGGCGTGGGGCTGGCAAAGTTTATCCGCCTTCGTCGGAATGGGCCAAGACTTTGCCCACCCCCTCCCCGCGCCAAAAATAGCACGCGGCCACAGCCGCGCCCAAAAAAGAGCGGTCGAACCCCTTGGCGCCAAGTTCGTCCTGCAGATAAATGCCCAAAAAAATTGGGTGTGCTATAGCCTTGGGGCGTGGGGCTGCCGAAGTTCGTCCGCCGCACTCGGAATGGGCCGAGACTTTGTTCACCCCCTCCCTGCAACAAAAATAGGCTGCGGGCACAGCCGCGCCCAAAAAAGAGCAGCCGAACCCCTTGGTGCCAAGTTCGTCCTGCGGAAAAATGCCCAAAAAAGGGGTGGGCTATATAGCCTTGGGGTGTGGGGCGGCGAACTTCATCTCACGGACTCGGAATGGGCCGAGACTTTTGCCACCCCCTCCCCGCGACAAAAATAGGCCGCGGGCTCGGCCGCGCCCAAAAAAAAGCAGCCGATCCCTTGGCGCCAAGTTCGTCCTGCAGAAAAATGCCCAAAAAAGGGGTGGGCTATAGCCTTGGGGGGTGGGGCTGGCGAACTTCGTCCGCCGGTGTCGGAATGGTACGAGACTTTGCCAACCCCCTCGCCGTGCCAAAAATAGGCCGCGGGCACAGTCGCGCCGAAAAAAGAGCAGTCGACCCCCTTCGCGCCAAGTTTGTCCTGCGGAAAAATGCCCAAGAAAGGGGTGTGCTATAGCCCTGGGGCGTGGGGCTGCCGAACTTCTTCCGCCGGACTCGGAATGGGCCGAGACTTTGTCCACCCCCTCCCCGCGACAAAAATAGGCCGCGCGCTCAGCCGAGCCCAAAAAAGAGCAGCCGAACCCCTTGGCGCCAAGTTCAACCTTCGCAAAAATGCCCAAAAAAGGGGTGGGCTATATAGCCTTGGGGCGTGGGGCCGGCGAACTTCGTCCCCCGGACTCCGCATGGGCCGAGACTTTTCCCACCCCCTCCCCGCGACACAAATAGGCCGCGGGCTCAGCCGCGCCCAAAAAAGAGCAGCCGAACCCCTTGGCGCCAAGTACGTCCTGCGGAAAAATACCCAAAAAAGTGGTGGGCTATAGCCTTGGGGCTTGGGGCTGGCGAACGTCGTCCGCCGGACTCAGAATGGGCCGAGACTTTCCCCACCCCCTCCCCGCAACAAAAATCGGCCGCGGGCACAGCCGCCCCATAAAATAGCAGTCGATCCCCTTGGCGCCAAGTTCGTCCTGCGGAAAAATGCCCAAAAAAGGGGTGGGCTATAGCCTTGGCGCGTGGGGCAGGCGAACTTCGTCCGCCGGACTTGGAATGGGCTGAGACTTTGCCCACCCCCTCCCCATGACAAAAATAGGCCGCGCGATCAGCCGCGACCAAAAAAGAGCAGCCGAACCCGTTGGCGCCAAGTTCGTCCTGCGGAAAAATGCCCAAAAAGGGGGTGGGCTATAGCCTTGGGGCGTGGGGCTGGCGAACTTCGTCCGCCGGACTCGGAATGGGCCGAGACTTTCCCCACCCCCTTCCTGTGACAAAAATAGGCCGCGGGTGCAGCCGTGCCCAAAAAAGAGCGGCCGAACATCTTGGCGCCAAGTCCGTCCTGGGGAAAAATGTCCAAAAAAGGGGTGGGCTATAGCCTTGGGGTGTGGGGCTGGCGACCTTCGTCCGCCATCCCCGGAATCGGCCGAGACATTGCGCACCCCCTCCCTGTTAACATATATGTTTCCATAATATTGATTTTGATGATAACAAACAATATTAAGAATGATTAATCTTTTAAGCTCAAATTATGTTTTCACATTATAAAGGTTTCATATTTAATGGAAAAATGATGTTATGATGATGTGCATATATCTAGGGGGAGTATGCATGTATGCAAGGGAAGCTTATTTTAAATAAATTTTTTAACCTTGCATTGATTAAGGGTGAGCTTTTATAAATAGTTTAAATCTTTGTAATGTATTTTGTCATCATCAAAAAGGGGGAGATTGTTAGCTTTTTTAGCTATAGATATTGATTTTGATGATAACAAATCATATGTATTGATTAAACAAAGATTTATGAATTGTGTTTTTATAATAAGAAAATCAGGCTATAAAATCAAAGTGTTTTGGACTAAAATAAATGTGTTTTTAAATCTTTGATTTTATTTTTGAATTTCGAATTTGGACTTAAATGACAAGTTTTGAAATCTTTGATTTTAATAATTATTATTATAAAATTTCGGACTTGGATATTTTTATAAACATTTGAAATGTTTTGGGCCATACTATTATTTATGAATATTTTGGACTAAAGTGAAAAGTTTTGAGAACTTTGAAAATATGGGTATTTTGTTGAAAAGGACCTTTGTGAAAAATAATAAAATTGTTAGGGCTAAGTCATAATTTCAGAAAGTTTTTGGAATAGCAAAGTAATATTTGGAAATTCTGAAATTGGACCTATTTGCAAAGTTTTTTGACGTTTTGGGTCATAATACAGTTTTATAAAGTTTTTGGGGTCAAACTGTAAAATTGAAAACTATTTCACTGTAGCAGTTACTGTAGTCGTCACTGTAGCAACCGGCTAACCAGTTATCAAATCCAGCGAACCGGTTTCGGACAGAATGTGTGCAAAACGCAAGCGGCAAACCGGTTGTAAAATCCGGCAAACCGGTTTTCTGGGTTTTCGAGACAGAATGCAATCAAAATGCAAGCGGCGAACCGGTTGTGAAATCCGGCAAACCGGAAGCGGGCAGAATGCAACCAAAATGCAAGCGGCGAACCGGTTGTGAAATCCGGCAAACCGGAAGCGGGCAGAATGCAACCAAAACGCAAGCGGCTAACCGGATTCAACAAACGGCAGACCGGATGTTCAGAAATTCAAATTTGTGCTGTAACGGTAACATCAAGCGGCTAACCGGATTCCATATCCGGTAAACCGGTTCCGGCCAGAAATGAACATAACGGCTAGTTTTTGAGTTCAAACTATATAAACTCAAAACCATTTCATTTTTGGCAACTCAAGCAAGCATAAACAAGAGCACACAATATATATTGAGCTTCATTTTCGGAAATCATCATTTATTAGCTCATCATTGTTCTTCAATTTGTATATCTACTCTTAGAGAGAGATTCATTGTTGTATTTATCATTTCTCATCAAATTGTGAGTGTACAAGTGAGGGAAACACTTGGGTTAAGAGATTGGGGATATAATATCTTGTTGTAAAGGTTCATTGACACCTTGAAGTCAATTGTAATTGGTTGAAGCCTTGGAAAGGCTTGGATAGTGAAATCCTCAAGCGGGTGTGCTTGGAGGCGTGGACGTAGGCGGGGATAGCCGAACCACGTAAAAATCCTTGAGTTCGTTTTTCTCTTCCCTTACTCTTTTATTATTGTGCTTGCATTGAATTTATTGTTTTCGAATTGATTAAGGCATTAGATTGAATTGTTGTGTGGATTTGCTAGGATAAGTTTTAAAATTCCAATTCACCCCCCCTCTTGGGTTGCACACTTGTATTTCACTCCCCGCAACAATAATAGGCCGCGGGCACAGCCGCGCCCAAAAAAGAGCAGCCGAACCCCTTGGCGCCAAGTTCGTCCTGCGGAAAAATGCCCAAAAAGGGGGTGGGCTATAGCCTTGGGGCGTGGGGCAGGCGAACTTCGTCCGCCGGACTCTCAATGGGCTGAGACTTTCCCCACCCCCTCCTCGCGACAAAAATAGGCCGCGGCTGCAGCCGTGCCCAAAAAAGAGCAGCCGAACACCTTGGCGCCAAGTTCGTCCTACGGCAAAATGCCCAAAAAATGGGTGTGCTATAGCCTTTGGGCGTGGGGCCGGCGAACTTCGTCCGCCGGACTCAGAATGGGCCGAGACTTTGCCCACCCCCTCCCCGCGGCAAAAATAGGCTGCGGGCACAGCCGCGCCCAAAAAAGAGCAGCCGAACCCCTTGGCGCCAAGTTCGTCCTGTAGAAAAATGCGCAAAAAAGGGGTGTGCTATAGCCTTGGGGCGTGGGGCCGGCAAAGTTCATCCGCCATCCTCGGAATGGGCCGAGACTTTGGCCACCCGCTCCCCGCTCTATAAATAGGCTACGGGCAGAGCCGCGCCCGAAAAAGAGCTGCCGAACCCCTTGGCGCCAAGTTCGTCCTCGGGAAAAATGTCCAAAAATGGGGTGGGCTATAGCCTTGGGGTGTTGGGGCAGGCGAACTTCGTCCGCCGGACTCTCAATGGGCTGAGACTTTCCCCACCCCCTCCCCGCGACAAAAATAGGCCGCGGCTGCAGCCGTGCCCAAAAAAGAGCAGCCGAACACCTTGGCGCCAAGTCCATCCTGGGGAAAAATGTCCAAAAAAGGGGTGGGCTATAGCCTTGGGGCGTGGGGCGGGCGAACTTCGTCCGCCGGACTCAGAATGGGCCGAGACTTTACCAACCCCCTCCCCGCGGCAAAAATAGGCTGCGGGCACAGCCGCGCCCAAAAAAGAGCAGCCGAACCCCTTGGCGCCAAGTTCGTCCTGTAGAAAAATGCCCAAAAAAGGGGTGTGCTATAGCCTTGGGGCGTGGGGCCGGCAAAGTTCATCCGCCATCCTCGGAATGGGCCGAGACTTTGGCCACCCGCTCCCCACTCTATAAATAGGCTACGGGCAGAGCCGCGCCCGAAAAAGAGCTGCCGAACCCCTTGGCGCCAAGTTCGTCCTCGGGAAAAATGTCCAAAAATGGGGTGGGCTATAGCCTTGGGGTGTTGGGCTGGCGGACTTCGTCCGCCATCTCCGGAATCGGCCGAGACTTTGCGCACCCCCTCCCCGCAACAATAATAGGCCGCGGGCACAGCCGCGCCCTAAAAAGAGCAGCCGAACCCCTTGGCGCCAAGTTCGTCCAGCGGAAAAATGCCCAAAAAAGGGGTGGGCTATAGCCTCGGGGCGTGGGGCTGGCCAACTTCGTCCGCCGGACTCGGAATGGGCCGAGACTTTTCCCACCCCCTCCCCGCGACAAAAATAGGCCGCGGGTGCAGCCGCGCCCTAAAAAGAGCAGCCGAACCCCTTGGCGCCAAGTCCGTCCTGCGGAAAAATGCCCAAAAAAGGGGTGGGCTATAGCCTTGGGGCGTAGCGCTGGCCAACTTCATCCGCCGGACTCGGAATGGGCCGAGACTTTCCCCCCCCTCCCCGCGACAAAAATAGGCCGTGGGTACAGCCGTGCCCAAAAAAGAGCAGCCGAACACCTTGGCGCCAAGTCCGTCCTGCGGAAAAATGCCCAAAAAGGGGGTGGGCTATAGCCTTGGGGCGTGGGGCTGGCCAACTTCGTCCGCCGGACTCGGAATGGGCCGAGACATTGCCCAGCCCCTCCCCGCGACAAAAATAGGCCACGGGCACAGCCGCGCCCAAAAAATAGCAGCCGAACACCTTGGTGCCAAGTTCGTCCTGCGGAAAAATGCCCAAAAAAGGGGTGGGCGATAGCCTTGGGGGGTGGGGCTGGCGAACTTCGTCCGCCGGTCTCGGAATGGGGCGAGACTTTGCGTACCCCCTCACCGTGCCAAAAATAGGCCGCGGGCATAGCCGCGCCCATGAAAGAGCAGTCGACCCCCTTGGCGCCAAGTTCGTCCGGCGGAAAAATGCCCAAAAAAGGGGTGTGCTATAGCCTTTGGGCGTTGGGGCGTGGGGCTGCCGAAGTTCGTCCGCCGGACTCGGAATGGGCCGAGATTTTTCCCACCCCCTCCCCACGACAAAAATAGGCCGCAGGCACAGCGGCGCCCAAAAAAGAGCAGCCGAAGCCCTTGGCGCCAAGTTCGTCCTGCGGAAAAATGCCCAAAACAGGGGTGTGCAATAGCCTTTGGGGGTGGAGCCGGCGAACTTCGTCCGACTTCCTCCAAATGGGCCGAGACTTTGCCCACCTCCTCCCCGTAACACAAATAGGCCACGGGCACAGCCGCACCCAAAAAAGAGCGGCCGAACCCCTTGGCGAAAAGGTCGTCCTGCGGAAAAATCCCGAAAAAGGGGGTGGGCTTTAGCCTTGGGGCGTGGGGCCGGCGAACATCGTCCGCCGGACTCGGAATGGGCAGAGGCTTTACCTACCACCTTCCCGCGAAAATAAATAGGCCGCGGGCACAGCTGCGCCCAAAAAAGAGCAGCCAAACCCCTTGGCGCCAAGTTCGTCCTGCGGAAAAATGCCCAAAAAAGGGGTGGGCTATAGCCTTGGGGCGTGGAGCCGGCGAACTTCGTCCGCCGGACTCGGAATGTGCTCAGGCTTTGCCCACCCCCTCCCTGTGATAAAAATAGGACGCGGGCGCAGCCGCGCCCAAAAAAGAGTACCCGAACCCCATGGCGCCAAGTTCGTCCTTCGGAAAAATGCCCAAAAAAGGGGTGTGCTATAGCCTTGGGGCGTGGGGCTGCCGAAGTTCGTCCGCCGGACTCGGAATGGGCCGAGACTTTGCCCACCCCCTCCCCGCAACAAAAATAGGCCGCGGGGACAGCCACGGCCAAAAAAGAGCAGCCGAACCCCTTGGCCCCAAGTTCGTCCTGCTGAAAAATGCCCAAAAAAGGGGTGCGCTATAGCCTTGGGGCGTGGGGCTGGCAATCTTCATCCGCCGGACTCGGAATGAGCCGAGACTTTGCCCACCCCCTCCCCGGGACAAAAATGGGCAGCGGATACAGCCGCGCCCAAAAAAGAGCAGCCGAACCCCTTGGCCCCAAGTTCGTCCTGCTGAAAAATGCCCAAAAAAGGGGTGCGCTATAGCCTTGGGGCGTGGGGCTGGCAATCTTCATCCGCCGGACTCGGAATGGGCCGAGATTTTGCCCACCCCCCTCCCCGCGACAAAAATAGGCCGCGGGCACAGCCGCACCCAAAAAAGAGGAGCCGAAGCCCTTGGCGCCAAGTTCGTCCTGCGGAAAAATGCCCAAAAAAGGGGTGTGCAATAGCCTCTGGGCATGGGGCCGGCGCACTTCGTCCGCCTTCCTCGGAATGGGCCGCGACTTTGACCACCCCCTCCCCATGACAAAAATTGGCCGCGGGCATAGCCGCACCCAAAAAAGAGCAGCCGAACCCCTTGGCGCCAAGTTCGTCCTGCGGAAAAATACCCAAAAAAGGGGTGTGCTATAGCCTTTGGGCGTGGGGCCGGCAAAGTTTATCCGCCTTCCTCGGAATGGGCCAAGACCTTGCCCACCCCTTCCCCGTGCCAAAAATAGCCCGTGGCCACAGCCGTGCCCAAAAAAGAGCAGTCGAACCCCTGGCCGCTAAGTTCGTCCTGCGGAAAAATGCCCAAAAAACGGGTGTGCTATAGCCTTGGGGCGTGGGGCTGCCGAAGTTCGTCCGCCGGACTCGGAATGGGCCGAGACTTTGTTCACCCCCTCCCCGCGACAAAAATAGGCCGCGGGCACAGCCGCGCCCTTAAATGAGCAGCCAAAACCCTTGGCGCCAAGTTCGTCCTGCGGAAAAATGCCCAAAAAAGGGGTGGGCTATAGCCTTCGGGCGTGGGGCTGGGAAATTTTGTCCGCTGGACTCGGAACGGGCCGAGACTTTGCCCACCCCCTCCCCGGGACAAAAATAGGCCGCGGGCACAGCCGCGCCCAAAAAAGAGCAGCCGAAGCCCTTGGCGCCAAGTTCGTACTGCAGAAAAATGTCCAAAAATGGGCTGTGCAAAAGCCTTTGGGCGTGGGGCCGGTAAAGTTCATCTGCCTTCCTCCGAATGGGCCGAGAATTTGGCCACCCCCTCACCGCGCCAAAAATAGGCCACGGGCACAGCCGCGTCCAAAAAATAGCAGCCGAACCCCTTAGCGCCAAGTTCGTCCTGCGAAAAAATGCCCAAAAAAGGGGTGTGCTATAGCCTTGGGGCGTGGGGCTGCCGAAGTTCGTCCGCCGGACTCGGAATGGGCCGAGACTTTGCCCACCCCCTCCCCGCAACAAAAATAGGCCGCGGGGACAGCCACAGCCAAAAAAGAGCAGCCGAACCCCTTGGCGACAAGTTCGTCCGGCAGAAAAATGCCCAAAAAAGGGGTGGGCTATAGCCTTGGGGCGTGGGGCTTGCGAACTTCGTCCGCCGGACTCATAATGTGCTGAGACTTTGCCCACCCCCTCCCCGCGACAAAAATAGGCTGTGGGCATAGCCGCGCCCAAAAAAGAGCAGCCGAACCCCTTGGCGCTAAGTTCGTCCTGCGGAAAAATTCCCAAAAAAGGGGTGTGCTATAGCCTTTGTGCGTGGGGCCGGCGAACTTCATACACCTTCCTCGGAATGGGCCGAGACTTTGGCCACCCCCTCCCAGCGACAAAAGTAGGCCGCGCGCACAGCCGCGCCCAAAAAAGAGCAGCCGAACCCCTTGGCGCCAAGTTCGGCCTGCGGAAAAATGCGCAAAAAAGGGGTGTGCTATAACCTTTGGGCGTGGGGCCGGCGAAAATCGTCCGCCTTCCTCCAAATGGGCCGAGACTTTGCCCACCTCCTCCCCGTAACACAAATAGGCCACGGGCACAGCCGCACCCAAAAAAGAGCGGCCGAACCCCTTGGCGAAAAGGTCGTCCTGCGGAAAAATCCCGAAAAAGGGGGTGGGCTTTAGCCTTGGGGCGTGGGGCCGGCGAACATCGTCCGCCGGACTCGGAATGGGCAGAGGCTTTACCTACCACCTTCCCGCGAAAATAAATAGGCCGCGGGCACAGCTGCGCCCAAAAAAGAGCAGCCAAACCCCTTGGCGCCAAGTTCGTCCTGCGGAAAAATGCGCAAAAAAGGGGTGTGCTATAGCCTTTGGGCGTGGGGCCGGCGAAAATCGTCCGCCTTGTTCGGAATGGGCCGAGACTTTGGCCACCCCCTCCCCGCGACAAAAATAGGCCGCGGGCACAGCCGCGCCCAAAAAAGAGCAGCCGAACCCCGTGGCGCCAAGTTTGTCCTGCGGAAAAATGCCCAAAAAAGGGGTGTGCCATAGCCTTGGGGCGTGGGGCCGGCGAACTTCGTCCGCCTTCCTCGGAATGGGCCGAGACTTTGGCCACTCCCTCCCCACGATAAAAATAGGCCGCGGGCACAGCCGCGCCCAAAAAAGAGCAGCCGAACCCCTTGGCGCCAAGTTCGTCCTGCAGAAAAATGCCCAAAAAAGGGGTGTGCTATAGCCTTGTGGGGTGGGGCTGGCGAACTTTGTCCGCTGGACTCGGAATGGGCCGAGGCTTTGCTGACCCGCTCCCCGCGACAAAAATAGGCCGCGGGCACCGCCGCGCCCAAAAAAGAGCAGCCGAACCCCTTGGCGCCAAGTTCGTCCTGCGGAAAAATGCACAAAAAATGGGTGCGCTATAGCCTTGGGGCGTGGGGCGGGCGAACTTCGTCCGCCGGACTCAGAATGGGCCGAGACTTTGCCCACCCCCTCCCCAAGACAAAAATAGGCCGCGGGCACAGCCGCGCCCAAAAAAGAGCAGCGGAACCCTTTGGCACCAAGTTCGTCCTGCGGAAAAATGCGCAAAAAAGGGATGTGCTATAGCCTTTGGGCGTGGGGCCGGCGAAAATCGTCTGCCTTCCTCAGAATGGGCCGAGACGTTGCCCACCTCCTCCCCGTAACACAAATAGGCCACGGGCACAGCCGCACCCAAAAAAGAGCAGCCAAACCCCTTGGCGCCAAGTTCGTCCTGCTGAAAAATGCGCAAAAAAGGGGTGTGCTATAGCCTTTGGGCGTGGGGCAGGCGAAAATCGTCCGCCTTGCTCGGAATGGGCCGAGACTTTGGCCACCCCCTCCCCGCGACAAAAATAGGCCGCTGGCACAGCCGCGCCCAAAAAAGAGCAGCCGAACCCCTTGGCGCCAAGTTCGTCCTGCAGAAAAATGCCCAAAAAAGGGGTGTGCTATAGCCTTGTGGGGTGGGGCTGGCGAACTTTGTCCGCTGGACTCGGAATGGGCCGAGGCTTTGCTGACCCGCTCCCTGTGACAAAAATAGGCCGCGGGCACCGCCGCGCCCAAAAAAGAGCAGCCGAACCCCTTGGCGCCAAGTTCGTCCTGCGGAAAAATGCACAAAAAATGGGTGCGCTATAGCCTTGGGGCGTGGGGCGGGCGAACTTCGTCCGCCGGACTCAGAATGGGCCGAGACTTTGCCCACCCCCTCCCCAAGACAAAAATAGGCCGCGGGCACAGCCGCGCCCAAAAAAGAGCAGCGGAACCCTTTGGCACCAAGTTCGTCCTGCGGAAAAATGCGCAAAAAAGGGATGTGCTATAGCCTTTGGGCGTGGGGCCGGCGAAAATCGTCTGCCTTCCTCAGAATGGGCCGAGACGTTGCCCACCTCCTCCCCGTAACACAAATAGGCCACGGGCACAGCCGCACCCAAAAAAGAGCAGCCAAACCCCTTGGCGCCAAGTTCGTCCTGCTGAAAAATGCGCAAAAAAGGGGTGTGCTATAGCCTTTGGGCGTGGGGCAGGCGAAAATCGTCCGCCTTGCTCGGAATGGGCCGAGACTTTGGCCACCCCCTCCCCGCGACAAAAATAGGCCGCTGGCACAGCCGCGCCCAAAAAAGAGCAGCCAAACCCCGTGGCGCCAAGTTCGTCCTGCGGAAAAATGCCCAAAAAAGGGGTGTGCTATAGCCTTGGGGCGTGGGGCCGGCGAACTTCGTCCGCCTTCCTCGGAATGGGCCGAGACTTTGGCCACTCCCTCCCCACGATAAAAATAGGCCGCGGGCACAGCCGCGCCCAAAAAAGAGCAGCCGAACCCCTTGGCGCCAAGTTCGTCCTGCAGAAAAATGCCCAAAAAAGGGGTGTGCTATAGCCTTGTGGGGTGGGGCTGGCGAACTTTGTCCGCTGGACTCGGAATGGGCCGAGGCTTTGCTGACCCGCTCCCCGCGACAAAAATAGGCCGCGGGCACAGCAGCGCCCAAAAAAGAGCAGCCAAACCCCTTGGCGCCAAGTTCGTCCTGCGGAAAAATGCAAAAAACAGGGGTGTGCTATAGCCTTTGGGCGTGGGGCCCGCGAACTTCGTCCGCCTTCCTCGGAATGGGCCGAGACTTTGGCCACCCCCTCCCCGCGACAAAAATAGGCCGCGGGCACAGCCGCGCCCAAAAAAGAGCAGCCGAACCCCGTGGCGCCAAGTTTGTCCTGCGGAAAAATGCCCAAAAAAGGGGTGTGCCATAGCCTTGGGGCGTGGGGCCGGCGAACTTCGTCCGCCTTCCTCGGAATGGGCCGAGACTTTGGCCACTCCCTCCCCACGATAAAAATAGGCCGCGGGCACAGCCGCGCCCAAAAAAGAGCAGCCGAACCCCTTGGCGCCAAGTTCGTCCTGCAGAAAAATGCCCAAAAAAGGGGTGTGCTATAGCCTTGTGGGGTGGGGCTGGCGAACTTTGTCCGCTGGACTCGGAATGGGCCGAGGCTTTGCTGACCCGCTCCCCGCGACAAAAATAGGCCGCGGGCACCGCCGCGCCCAAAAAAGAGCAGCCGAACCCCTTGGCGCCAAGTTCGTCCTGCGGAAAAATGCACAAAAAATGGGTGCGCTATAGCCTTGGGGCGTGGGGCGGGCGAACTTCGTCCGCCGGACTCAGAATGGGCCGAGACTTTGCCCACCCCCTCCCCAAGACAAAAATAGGCCGCGGGCACAGCCGCGCCCAAAAAAGAGCAGCGGAACCCTTTGGCACCAAGTTCGTCCTGCGGAAAAATGCGCAAAAAAGGGATGTGCTATAGCCTTTGGGCGTGGGGCCGGCGAAAATCGTCTGCCTTCCTCAGAATGGGCCGAGACGTTGCCCACCTCCTCCCCGTAACACAAATAGGCCACGGGCACAGCCGCACCCAAAAAAGAGCAGCCAAACCCCTTGGCGCCAAGTTCGTCCTGCTGAAAAATGCGCAAAAAAGGGGTGTGCTATAGCCTTTGGGCGTGGGGCAGGCGAAAATCGTCCGCCTTGCTCGGAATGGGCCGAGACTTTGGCCACCCCCTCCCCGCGACAAAAATAGGCCGCTGGCACAGCCGCGCCCAAAAAAGAGCAGCCAAACCCCGTGGCGCCAAGTTCGTCCTGCGGAAAAATGCCCAAAAAAGGGGTGTGCTATAGCCTTGGGGCGTGGGGCCGGCGAACTTCGTCCGCCTTCCTCGGAATGGGCCGAGACTTTGGCCACTCCCTCCCCACGATAAAAATAGGCCGCGGGCACAGCCGCGCCCAAAAAAGAGCAGCCGAACCCCTTGGCGCCAAGTTCGTCCTGCAGAAAAATGCCCAAAAAAGGGGTGTGCTATAGCCTTGTGGGGTGGGGCTGGCGAACTTTGTCCGCTGGACTCGGAATGGGCCGAGGCTTTGCTGACCCGCTCCCCGCGACAAAAATAGGCCGCGGGCACAGCAGCGCCCAAAAAAGAGCAGCCAAACCCCTTGGCGCCAAGTTCGTCCTGCGGAAAAATGCAAAAAACAGGGGTGTGCTATAGCCTTTGGGCGTGGGGCCCGCGAACTTCGTCCGCCTTCCTCGGAATGGGCCGAGACTTTGGCCACCCCCTACCCGCAACAAAAATAGGCCGCGGGCACAGCCGCGCCCAAAAAAGAGCAACCTAACCCCTTTGCGAAAAGTTCGTCCTGCGGAAAAATGCCCAAAAAAGGGGTGGGCTATAGCCTTGGGGCGTGGGGCTGGCGTACTTCGTCCCCCGGACTCGGAATGGGCCGAGACTTTGCCCACCCCCTCCCCGCGACAAACATAGGCTGCGGGCACAGCCCCGCCGAAAAAAGAGCAGCCGAACCCCTTGGCGCCAAGTTCGTCCTGCGGAAAAATGCCCAAAAAAGGGGTGTGATATAGCCTTGGGCCGTGGGGCGGATTGGCCGAGACTTGGCCCACCCGCTCCCCAAGACAAAAATAAGCCGCGGGCACAGCCGCGCCCAAAAAAGAGCAGCTGAACCCCTTGGCGCCAAGTTTGTCCAGCGGAAAAATGCCCAAAAAAGGGGTGTGCTATAGCCTTGCGGCGTGGGGCTGCCGAAGATTATCCGCCGGACTCAGAATGGGCCGAGACTTTTCCCACCCCCTCCCCACGACAAAAATAGGCCGCCGGCACAGCCGCACCCAAAAAACAGCAGCCGAACCCCGTGGCGCCAAGTTCGTCCTGCTGAAAAATGCCCAAAAAAGCGGTGTGCTATAGCCTTACGACGTGGGGCTGCCGAAGTTCGTCCGCCGGACCCGGAATGGGCCGAGACTTTTCACACCCCCTCCCTGTGACAAAAATAGGCCGCGGGCACAGCCGCGCCCAAAAACGAGCAGCCAAACCCCTTGGCGCCAAGTTCGTCCTGCGGAAAAATGCGCAATAAAGGTGTGTGCTATAGCCTTTGGGCGTTGGGCCCGCGAACTTCGTCCGCCTTCCTCGGAATGGGCCGAGACTTTGGCCACCCCCTCCCCACGATAAAAATAGGCCGCCGGCACAGCCGCGCCCAAAAAAGAGCAGCCGAACCCCGTGGCGCCAAGTTCGTCCTGCGGAAAAATGCCCAAAAAAGCGGTGTGCTATAGCCTTAGGACGTGGGGCTGCCGAAGTTCGTCCGCCGGACGCGGAATGGGCCGAGACGTTTCACACCCCCTCCCCGCGACAAAAATAGGCCGCGGGCACAGCCGCGCCCAAAAAAGAGCAGCCGAACCCCTTGGCACCAAGTTAGTCCTGCGGAAAAATGCCCAAAAAGGGGGTGGGCTATAGACTTGGGGCGTGGGGCTGGCGAACTTCGTCCGTCGGACTCGGAATGGGGCGAGACTTTCCGCACCCTCTCCCCACGACAAAAATAGGCCACGGGCGCAGCTGCACCCAAAAAAAAGCAGCCGAACCCCTTGGCGCCAAGTTAGTCCTGCGGAAAAATGCCCAAAAAGGGGGTGGGCTATAGCCTTGGTGCGTTGGGCTGGCGAACTTCGTCCGTCGGACTTGGAATGGGGCGAGACTTTCCGCACCCCCTCCCCGTGACAAAAATAGGCCCCGGGCACAGCTGCACCCAAAAAACAGTAGCCGAACCCCTTGGCGCCAAGTTCGTCCTGCGGAAAAATGCCCAAAAAAGGGGTGGGCTATAGCCTTCGGGCGTGGGACCGGCGAACTTCGTCCGCCTTCCTCGGAATGGGCCGAGACATTACCCACCTCCTCCCCGTGACAAAAATAGGCCGCGGGCACAGCCGCGCCCAAAAAAGAGCAGCCGAACCCGGTGGCGCCAAGTTAGTCCTGCGGAAAAATGCGCAAAAAAGGGGTGTACTATAGCCTTTGGGCGTGGGGCCGGTGAACATCGTCCGCCCAGCTCGGAATGGGCCGAGACTTCGGCCACCCCCACCCCGCGGCAAAAATAGGCCGCGGGCACAGCCGCGCCCAAAAAAGAGCAGCCGAACCCCGTGGCGCCAAGTTTGTCCTGCGGAAAAATGCCCAAAAAAGGGGTGTGCCATAGCCTTGGGGCGTGGGGCCGGCGAACTTCGTCCGCCTTACTCGGAATGGGCCGAGACTTCGGCAACCCCCTCCCCATGACAAAAATAGGCCGCGGCCACAGCCGCGCCCAAAAAAGAGCAGCCGAACCCCTTGGCGCCAAGTTCGTCCTGCAGAAAAATGCCCAAAAAAGGGGTGTGCTATAGCCTTGGGGCGTGGGGCTGGCGAACTTCGTCCGCCGGACTCGGAATGGGCCGAGGCTTTGCCTACCCACTCCCCACGACAAAAATAGGCCGCGGGCACAGCCGCGCCCAAAAAAGAGCAGCCAAACCCCTTGGCGCCAAGTTCGTCATGCGGAAAAATGCGCAAAAAAGGTGTGTGCTATAGCCTTTGGGCGTGGGGCCCGCGAACTTCGTCCGCCTTCCTCGGAATGGGCCGAGACTTTGGCCACCCCCTCCCCACGACAAAAATAGGCCGTCGGCAAAGCCGCGCCCAAAAAAGATTAGCCCAACCCCGTGGCGCCAAGTTCGTCCTGCGGAAAAATGCCCAAAAAAGCGGTGTGCTATAGCCTTAGGACGTGGGGCTGCCGAAGTTCGTCCGCCGGACTCGGAATGGGCCGAGACGTTTCACACCCCCTCCCCACGACAAAAATAGGCTGCGGGCACAGCCGCGCCCAAAAAAGAGCAGCCGAACCCCTTGGCACCAAGTTAGTCCTGCGGAAAAATGCCCAAAAAGAGTTGGGGCTATAGCCTTGGGGCGTGGGGCTGGCGAACTTCGTCCGCCTTCCCCGGAATGGGCCGAGACTTTGCCCACCCCCTCCCCGTGACAAAAATAGGCCGCGGGCACAGCCGCGCCTAAAAAAGAGCAGCCGACCTCTTGGCGCCAAGTTCCTCCTGCGGAAAAATGCCCAAAAAGGGGGTGGGCTATAGCCTTTGGGCGTGGGGCTGGCGAACGTCGTCCGCCTTCCTCGGAATGGGCCAAGACTTTGCCCACCCCCTCCCCGTGACAAACATAGGCCGCGGGCACAGCCGCGCCCAAAAAACAGCAGCCAAACCCCTTGGCGCCAAGTTCGTCCTGCGGAAAAATGCCCAAAAAAGGGGTGGGCTATAGCCTTGGGGTGCGGCGCTGGCGAAGTTCGTCCGCCGGACACAGAATGGGCCGAGACTTTTCCCACCCCCTCCCCGTGACAAAAATAGGCCGCGGGCACAGCTGCGCCCAAAAAAGAGCTGCCAACCCCCTTGGCGCCAAGTTCGTCCTGCTAAAAATGCCCAAAAAAGGGGTGGGCTATATCCTTGGGGCGTGGCGCTGGCGAACTTCGTCCGCCGGACTCGTAATGGGCCGAGACTTTGCCTACCCCCTCCCCGCGACAAAAATAGGCCGCGGGCACACCCGCACCCAAAAAAGAGCAGCGGAACCCCTTGGCGCCAAGTTCGTCCTGCGGAAAAATGCCCAAAAAAGGGGTCTGATATAGCCTTGGGGCGTGGGGCCGCCGAAGTTCGTCCGCCGGACTTGGAATGGGCCGAGACTTTGCCCACCCCCTCCCCGTGACAAAAATAGGCCGCGGGCACAGCCGCGCCCAAAAAAGAGATGCCAAACCCCTTAGCGCCAAGTTCGTCCTGCGGTAAAATGCCCAAAACAAGGGTGGGCTATAGCCTTGGGGCATGTGGCTGGCGCACTTCGTCCGCCGGACTCGGAATGGGCCGATACTTTGCCCACCCCCTCCCCGTGACAAAAATAGGCCGCGGGCACACCCGCTTCCAAAAACAAGTAGCCGAAACCCTTGGCGCCAAGTTCGTCCTGCCAAAAAATGCCCGAAAAAGGGGTGGGCTATAGCCTTGGGGCATGGGGCCGGCGCACTTCGTCCGCCGGACTCGGAATGGGCCGAGACTTTGCCCACCCCCTCCCCGCGACAAAAATAGGCCGCGGGCACAGCCGCGCCCAAAAAAGAGCTGCCGAACCCCTTGGCGCCAAGTTCGTCCTGCGGAGAAATGCCGAAAAAGGGGGTGGGCTATAGCCTTGGGGCGTGGCGCTGGCGCACTTCGTCCGCCGAACTCGGAATGGGCCGAGACTTTGCCTACCCCCTCCCCGCGACAAAAATAGGCCGCGGGCACACCCGCACCCAAAAAAGAGCAGCGGAACCCCTTGGCGCCAAGTTCGTCCTGCGGAAAAATGCCCAAAAAAGGGGTCTGGTATAGCCTTGGGGCGTGGGGCTGCCGAAGTTCGTCCGCCGGACTTGGAATGGGCCGAGACTTTGCCCACCCCCTCCCCGTGACAAAAATAGGCCGCGGGCACAGCCGCGCCCAAAAAGGAGATGCCAAACCCCTTAGCGCCAAGTTCGTCCTGCGGTAAAATGCCCAAAACAAGGGTGGGCTATAGCCTTGGGGCATGTGGCTGGCGCACTTCGTCCGCCGGACTCGGAATGGGCCGATACTTTGCCCACCCCCTCCCCGTGACAAAAATAGGCCGCGGGCACACCCGCTTCCAAAAACAAGTAGCCAAAACCCTTGGCGCCAAGTTCGTCCTGCCAAAAAATGCCCGAAAAAGGGGTGGGCTATAGCCTTGGGGCATGGGGCCGGCGCACTTCGTCCGCCGGACTCGGAATGGGCCGAGACTTTGCCCACCCCCTCCCCGCGACAAAAATAGGCCGCGGGCACAGCCGCGCCCAAAAAAGAGCTGCCGAACCCCTTGGCGCCAAGTTCGTCCTGCGGAGAAATGCCGAAAAAGGGGGTGGGCTATAGCCTTGGGGCGTGGCGCTGGCGGACTTCGTCCGCCGAACTCGGAATGGGCCGAGACTTTTCCCACCCCCTCCCCGTGACAAAAATAGGCTGCGTGTACAGACGCACCCAAGAAAGAGCAGCCCAACCCCTTGGCGCCAAGTTTGTCCTGCGGAAAAATGCCCAAAAAGGGAGTGGGCTATAGCCTTGGGGCGTGGCGCTGGCGAACTTAGTCCGCCGGGCACAGAATAGGCCGAGACTTTTCCAACCCCTCCCCACGACAAAAATAGGCCGCGGGCTCAGCCGCGCCCAAAAAAGAGCTGCTGAACCCCTTGGTGCCAATTTCGTCCTGCGGAAAAATGCCCAAAAAGGGGGTGGGCTATAGCCTTGGGGCGTGGCGCTGTCAAACTTCATCCGCCGGACACAGAATGGGCCGAGACCTTTCGCAACCCCTCCCTGTGACAAAAATAGGCCGCGTGTACAGCCGTGCCCAAAAAAGTGCTGCCGAACCCCTTGGCTCCAAGTTCGTCCTGCGGAAAAATGCCCAAAAAGGGCGTGGGCTACAGCCTTGGGGCGTGGGGCTGGCGAACTTCGTCCGCCTTCCTCGGAATGGGCCGAGACTTTGCCCACCCCCTCCCAGCGAACAAAATAGGCCGCGGGCACAGCCGCGCCCAAGAAAGAGCAGCCGACCCCTTGGCGCCAAGTTCGTCCTGCGGAAAAATGCCCAAAAAAGGGGTGTGCTATAGCCTGGGGGCGTGGGGCTGCCGAAGTTCGTCCGCCGGACTAGGAATGGGCCGAGACTGTGCCCACCCCCTCCCCGCGACAAAAATAGGCCGCGGGCTAAGCCGCGCCCAAAAAAGAGCTGCCGAACCCCTTGGTGCCAAGTTCGTCCTGCGGAAAAATGCCCAAAAAGGGGGTGGGCTATAGCCTTGGGGCGTGGCGCTGGCGAAGTTCGTCCGCCGGACACAGAATGGGCCGAGACGTTTCCCACCCCCTCCCCGTGGAAAAAATAGGCCGTGGGCACAGCCGCACCCAAAAAAGAGCAGTCGAACCCCTTGGCGCCAAGTTCGTCGTGCGGAAAAATGCCCAAAAAAGGGGTGTGCTATAGCCTTGGGGCGTGGGGCTGCCGAAGTTCGTCTGCCGGACTCGGAATGGGCTGAGACTTTTCCCACCCCCTCTTCGTGACAAAAATAGGCCGCGGCCACAGCCGCACCCAAAAAAGAGCAGTCGAACCCCTTCGCGCCAAATTCGTCCAGCGGAAAAATGCCCCAAAACGGGGTGGGTTATAGCCTTGGGATGTGGAGCTGGCGAACTTCGTCTGCCGCACTCGGAATGGGCCGAGACTTTTCCCAACCCCTCCCCATGACAAAAATAGGCCGCGGGCGCAGCCGCGCCCAAAAAAGAGCTGCCGAACCGCTTGGCGCCAAGTTCGTCGTGCGGAAAAATGCCCAAAAAAGGGGTGTGATATAGCCTTGGGGCGTGGGAAGGGCGCACTTCGTCCGCCGGACTCGGAATGCGCCGAGACTTTGCCCACCAGCTCCCCGTGGAAACAATAGGCCGCGGGCACAGCCGCGCCCAAAAAATAGCAGCCGAACCCCTTGGCGCCAAGTTCGTCCTGCTGAAAAATGCCCAAAAAAGCTGTGTGCTATAGCCATTGGGCGTGGGGCCGGCAAAGTTCATCTGCCTTCCTCGGAATGGGCCGAGACTTTGCCCATCCCCTCCTCGTGCCAAAAATAGGCCGCGGGCACGGCCGCGCCCAAAAAAGAGCAACCGAACCCCTTGGCGCCAAGTTCGTCCTCCGGAAAAATGCCCAAAAAGGGGGTGGGCTATAGCCTTGGGACGTGGGGCTTGTGAACTTCGTCCGCCGGACTCGGAATGGGCCGAGACTTTTCCCACCCCCGCCCCACGACAAAACTAGGCTGCGGGCACAGCGGTGCCCAGAAAAGAGCAGCCGAACCCCTTGGTGCCCCAGCTCGTCCTGCGGAAAAATGCCCAAAAAAGGGGTGGGCAATAGCCTTGGGGCGTGGGGCTGGCGAACTTCGTCCGCCGGACTCGGAATGGGCCGAGACTTCACCCCACTCCCTGCGACAAAAATAGGGTGCAGGCACAGCCGCGCCCAAAAAAGAGCAGCCGAACCCCTTGGCGCCATTTTCGTCCGGCCGAAAAATGCCCAAAAAGAGGGTGGGCTATAGCCTTGGGGCGTGGGGCTGGCGAACATCGTCCGCCGGACTCGGAATGGGCCGAGACTTTTCCCACCCCCTCCCCGCGACAAAAATAGGCCGCGGGCACAGCCGCGCCCAATAAAGGTCAGCCGAACCCCTTGGCGCCAAGTTCGCCTTGCGGAAAAATGCCCAAGAAAGGGGTGGGCCGTAGCCTTGTGGTGTGGGGCTGGCGACTTCGTCCGTCGGACTCGGAATGGGCTGAGACTTTTCCCACCCCCTCCCTATGACAAAAATAGGGCGCGGGCACAGCCGCACCCAAAAAAGAGCAGCCGAACCCCTTGGCGCCATGTTCATCCTGCCGAAAAATGCCCAAAAAGGGGGTGGGCTATAGCCTTGAGGCGTGGGGCTGGCGAACTTCGTCCGCCGGACTCGGAATGGGCTGAGACTTCCCCCCCCCCCCCTGCGACAAAATTAGGGTGCGGGCACAGCCGCGCCCAAAAAAGAGCGGCCGAACCCATTGGCGCCATGTTCGTCCTGCCGAATAATGCCCAAAACGGGGGTGGGCTATGGCCTTGGGGCGTGGGGCTGGCGCACTTCGTCCGCCGGACTCGGAATGGGCCGAGACTTTTCCCACCCCCTCCCTGCGACAAAAATAGGGCGCGGGCACAGCCGCACCCAAAACAGAGCAGCCGAACCCCTTGGCGCCATGTTCGTCCTGCCGAAAAATGCCCAAAAAGGAGGTGGGCTATAGCCTTGGGGCGTGGGGCTGGCGAACTTCGTCCGCCGTACTCGGAATGGGCCGAGACTTCCCCCCCCTTCGACAAAAATAGGGTGCGGGCACAGCCGCGCCCAAAAAACAGCAGCCGAACCACTTGGCGCCATGTTCGTCCTGCCGAAAAATGCCCAAAAAGGGGGGTGGGCTATAGCCTTGGGGCGTGGGGCTGGCGAACACCGTCCGCCGGACTCGGAATGGGCTGAGACTTTTCCCACCCCCTCCCCACGATAAAAATAGGCCGCAGGCACAGCCGCGCCCAAAAAAGAGCAGCCGAACCCCTTGGCGCCAAGTTCGCCAGGCGGAAAACTGCCCAAAAAAGGGGTGGGTTGTAGCCTTGGAGCGTGGGGCTGGCGAAGTTCGTCCGCCGGACTCGGAATGGGCCGAGACTTTTCCGACCCCCTCCTCGTGACAAAAATAGGCCGCGGCCACAGCCGCGCCCAAAAAAGAGCAGCCGAACCCCTTCGCGCCAAGTTCGTCCTGCGGAAAATTGCCCCAAAACGGGGTGGGCTATAGCCTTGGGGTGTGGAGCTGGCGAACTTCGTCTGCCGCACTCGGAATGGGCCGAGACTTTTCCCAACCCCTCCCCATGACAAAGATAGGCCGCGGGCCCAGCCGCGCCCAAAAAAGAGCAGCCGAACGCCTTAGTGCCAAGTTCGTCCTGCGGTAAAATGCCCAAAAAAGGGGTGTGCTATAGCCTTTGGGTGTGGGGCCGGCAAAGTTCATCCGCCTTCCTCAGAATGGGCCGAGACTTTGCCCACCCCCTCCCCGTGCCAAAAATAGGCCGCGAGCATGGCCGCGCCCAAAAAAGAGCAGCCGAAGCCCTTGGCGCCAAGTTCGTCCTCCGGAAAAATGCCCAAAAAGGGGGTGGGCAATAGCCTATGGGCGTGGGGCTGGCGTACTTCGTCCGCCGGACTCGGAATGGGCCGAGACTTTTCCCACCCTCTCCCAGTGACAAAAATAGGCCGTGGGCACAGCCGCACCCAAAAAAGAGCAATCGAACCCCTTGGCGCCAAGTTCGTTGTGCGGAAAAATGCCCAAAAAAGGGGTGTGCTATAGCCTTCGGGCGTGGGGCTGCCGAAGTTCGTCTGCCGGACTCGGAATGGGCTGAGACTTTTCCCACCCCCTCCTCGTGACAAAAATAGGCCGCGGCCACAGCCGCGCCCAAAAAAGAGCAGCCGAACCCCTTCGCGCCAAGTTCGTCCTGCGGAAAATTGCCCCAAAACGGGGTGGGCTATAGCCTTGGGGTGTGGAGCTGGCGAACTTCGTCTGCCGCACTCGGAATGGGCCGAGACTTTTCCCAACCCCTCCCCATGACAAAAATAGGCCGCGGGCACAGCCACGCCCAAGAAAGAGCTGCCGAACCCCTTGGCGCCAAGTTCGTCGTGCCGAAAAATGCCCAAAAAAGGGGTGGGATATAGCCTTGGGGCGTGGGAAGGGCGCACTACGTCCGCCGGACTCGGAATGCGCCGAGACTTTGCCCACCCCCTCCCCATGACAAAAATAGGCCGCGGGCAGAGCCGCGCCGGAGAAAGAGCAGCCGAACCCCTTGGCGCCAAGTTCGTCCTGCGGAAAAATGCCCAAAAAAGCTGTGTGCTATAGCCTTTGGGCGTGGGGCCGGCAAAGTTCATCCGCCTACCCCGGAATGGGCCGACACCCTGACCACCTCCTCCCCACGCCATAAATAGGCCACGGGCACAGCAGCGCCCAAAAAAGAGCAGGCGAACCCCTTGGCGCCAAATTTGTCCAGCGGAAAAATGCCCAAAAAGGGGGTGGGCTATAGCCTTGGGGCATGGGGCGGGCAAACTTCATCCGCCGGACTCGGAATGGGCCGAGACTTTTCCCACCCCCTCCCCACGACAAAAATAGGCCACGGGCACAGCCGCGCCCAAAAACGAGCAGCCAAACCCCTTGGCGACAGGTTCGTCCTGCGGAAAAATGCCCAAAAAAGGGGTGGGCTATAGCCTTCGGGCGTGGGGCCGGCAAAGTTCGTCCGCCGGACTCGGACTGGGCCGAGACTTTTCCCACCCCGTCCCCGCAACAAAAATATGCCGCGGGCACAGCCGCGCCCAAAAAAGAGGAGCCGAACCCCTTGGCGCCATGTTCGTCCTGCGGAAAAATGCCCAAAAAAGGAGTGTGCGACAGCCTTGGGGCGTGGGGCTGCCGAAGTTCATCCGCCGGACTCGGAATGGGCCGAGACTTTGCCCACCCCCACCCCACGACAAAAGTAGGCCGCGGGCATAGCCGCACCCAAAAAAGAGCAGCCGAACCCCTTGACGCCAAGTTCGCCCTGCGGAAAAATGCCCAAAAAAGGGGTGGGCTGTAGCCTTGGGTCGTGGGGCTGGCGAACTTCGTCCGCCGGACTCAGAATGTGCCGAGACTTTGCGCACCCCCTCCCCGTGACAAAAATAGGCGGCAGGCACAGCCGCGCCCAGAAAATAGTTGCCGAACCCCTTGGCGCCAAGTTCGTCCTGCCGAAAAATGCCCAAAAAGGGGGTGGGCTATAGCCTTGGGGTGTGGCGCGGGCGGACTTCGTCCGCCGGACTCGGAATGGGCCGAGACTTTTCCCACCCCCTCCCCACGACAAAAATAGGCCGGGGGTACAGCTGCGCCCAAAAAAGAGCAGCCGAACCCGTTGGCGCCAAGTTCGTCCTGTGGAAAAATACCCAAAAAAGGGGTGTGCTACAGCCTTGGGGCGTGGGGCTGGCGAACATCGTCCGCCAGACACAGAATGGGCCGAGACTTTTCCCACCCCCTCCCCACAACAAAAATAGGCCGTGGGCTTAGCCGTGCCCAAAAAATAGCAGCCGAACCCCTTGGCGCCAAGTTCGTCCTGCGGAAAAATGCGCAAAAAGGGGGTGGGCAATAGCTTTGGGGCGTGGGGCGGGCGCACTTCGTCCACCGGACTCGGAATGCGCCGAGACTTTGCCCACCCCCTCCCCGTGACAAAAATAGGCCGCGGGCAGAGCCACGCCCAAAAAATAGCTGCCGAACCCCTTGGCGCCAAGTTCATCCTGCCGAAAAATGCCCAAAAAAGGGAAGGGCGATAGCCTTGGGGCGTGGCGCTGGAGGACTTCGTCCGCCGGACTCGGAATGGGACGAGACTTTTCCCACCCCCTCCCCGCGACAAAAATAGGCCGCGGGCACAGCCGCACCCAAAAAAGAGCTGCCGAACCCCTTGGCGCCAAGTTCGTCCTCCGGAAAAATGCCCAAAAAGGGGGTGGGCTATAGCCTTGGGGCGTGGGGCTGGCGAACTTCGTCCGCCGGACTCGCAAAGGGCCGAGACTTTTCCCACCCCCTCCCCGTGACAAAAATAGGCCGTGGCCACAGCCGCGCCCAAAAAGCAGCAGTCGAACCCCTTGGCGCCAAGTTCGTCGTGCGGAAAAATGCCCAAAAAAGGGGTGTGCTATAGCCTTGGGGCGTGGGGCTGCCGAAGTTCGTCTGCCGGACTCGGAATGGGCTGAGACTTTTCCCACCCCCTCCTCGTGACAAAAATAGGCCGCGGCCACAGCCGCGCCCAAAAAAATGCAGCCGAACCCCTTCGCGCCAAGTTCGTCCTGCGGAAAAATGCCCCAAAACGGGGTGGGGTATAGCCTTGGGGTGTGGAGCTAGCGAACTTCGTCTGCCGCACTCGGAATGGGCCGAGACTTTTCCCAACCCCTCCCCATGACAAAAATAGGCCGCAGGCACAGCCGCGCCCAAAAAAGAGCTGCCGAACCCCTTGGCGCCAAGTTCGTCGTCGGAAAAATGCCCAAAAAAGGGGTGGGATATAGCCCTGGGGCGTGGGAAGGGCGCACTTCGTCCGCCGGACTCGGAATGCGCCGACACTTTGCCCACCCCCTCCCCGTGACAAAAATAGGCCGCGGGCACCGCCGCGCCCAAGAAAGAGCAGCCGAACCCCTTGGCGCCAAGTTTGTCCTGCGGAAAAATACCCAAAAAAGGGGTGTGCTATAGCCTTTGGCCGTGGGGCCGGCAAAGTTCATCCGCCTTCCTCGGAATGGGCCGAGACTTTGGCCACCCCCTCCCCGCGACAAAAATAGGCCGTGGGCACAGCCGCGCCCAAAAAAGAGCAGCCGAACCCCCTGGCGCCAAGTTCGTCCTGCGGAAAAATGCCCAAAAAAGGGGTGTGCTATAGCCTTCGGGCGTGGGGCCGGCAAAGTTCGTCCGCCGGACTCGGACTGGGCCGAAACTTTTCCCACCCCCTCCTCGCAACAAAAATAGGCCGCGGGCACAGCCGCGCCCAAAAAAGAGCGGCCGAACCCCTTGGGGCCAAGTTCGTCCTGCGGAAAAATGCCCAAAACAAGGGTGGGCTATAGCCTTGGGGTGTGGGGCTGGCGAACTTCGTCCGCCAGACTCGGAATGGGCCGAGACTTTGGCCACCCCCTCCCCACGACAAAAATAGGCCGTGGGCACAGCCGCGCCCAAAAAAGAGGAGCCAAACCCCTTGGCGCCATGTTCGTCCGGCGGAAAAATGCCCAAAAAAGGAGTGTGCGACAGCCTTGGGGCGTGGGGTTGCCGAAGTTCATCCGCCGGACTCGGAATGGGACGAGACTTTGGCCACCCCCTCCCCGCGACAAAAATAGGCCGTGGGCACAGCCGCGCCCAAAAAAGAGCAGCCGAACCCCCTGGCGCCAAGTTCGTCCTGCGGAAAAATGCCCAAAAAAGGGGTGTGCTATAGCCTTCGGGCGTGGGGCCGGCAAAGTTCGTTCGCCGGACTCGGACTGGGCCGAGACTTTTCCCACCCCCTCCTCGCAACAAAAATAGGCCGCGGGGACAGCCGCGCCCAAAAAAGAGCAGCCGAACCCCTTGGCGCCCAGCTCGTCCTGTGGAAAAATGCCCAAAAAAGGGGTGGGCAATAGCCTTGGGGCGTGGGGCTGGCGAACTTCGTCCGCCGGACTCGGAATGGGCCGAGACTTTTCCCACCCCCTCCCCGCGACAAAATTAGGCCGCGCGCACAGCCGCGCCAAAAAAAGAGCAGCCAAACCCCTTTCCTGCGGAAAAATGCCCAAAAAAGGGGTGAGCTATAGCCTTTGGGCGTGGGGTGGGCGAACTTCGTCCGCCGGTCTCGGAATGAGACGAGACTGTGACCACCCCCTCCCCGCGACAAAAATAGGCCGCGGGAACAGCCGCGTCCAAAAAAGAGCGGCTGAGCTCCTTGGCGCCTAGTTCATCCTGCGGAAAAATGCCCAAAAGGGGGGTGGGCTGTAACCTTGGGGCGTGGGGCTGGCGAACTTCGTCCGCCGGACTCGGAATGGGTGGAGACTTTTCCCACCCTCTCCCCGCGACAAAAATAGCTTGCGGGCGCAGCCGCGCCCAAGAAAGACCAGCCGAACCCCTTGGCGCCAAGTTCGTCCTGCCGAAAAATGACGAAAAAAGGCATGGGCTATAGCCTTGGGGCGTGGGGCTGGCGAACTTCGTCCGCCGGACTCGGAATGGGCCGAAACTTTGGCCACCCCCTCCCCGAGACAAAAATAGGCCACGGGCACAGCTGCGCCCAAAAAGGAGCAGCCGAACCCCTTGGCGCCTAGTCCGTCCTGCGGAAAAATGCCCAAAAAAGGGGCGTGCTATAGCCTTTGGGCGTGGGGCCGGCGAACTTCGTCCGCCTTCCTCGAAATTGGCCTAGACTTTGGCCACCCTCTCCCTGTGACAAAAATAGGCTGCGGGCACAGCCTCGCCCAAAAAAGAGCAGCCGAACCCCATGGCGCCAAGTTCGTACTGCGGAAAAATCCCCAAAAAAGGGGTGTTCTACAGCCTTTGGGTGTGGGGCCGGCAAAGTTCATCCGCCTTCCTCGGAATGGGCCGAGACTTTTCCCACCCCCGCCCCGCGACAAAAATAGGCCGCGAGCACAGCCGCGCCCAAAAAAGAGCTGCCGAACCGCTTGGTGCCAAGCTCGTCCTGCGGAAAAATGCCCAAAAAAGGGGTGTGCTATAACCTTTGGGCGTGAGGCCGGCAAAGTTCATCCGCCGGACTCGGAATGGGCCGAGACTTTGCCCGCCCCCTCCCCATGACAAAAATAGGCCGCGGGCACAGCCGCGCCCAAAAAAGAGCAGCCGAACACCTTGGCGCCAACTCCGTCCTGCGGAAAAATGCCCAAAAAAGGTGGTGGGCTATAGCCTTGGGGCGTGGGGCGGGCAAACTTCGTCCGCCGGACTCGGAATGGGCCGAGTTTTCCCACCCCCTCCCTACGACAAAAATGCCCACGCCCAAAAAAGAGCTGCCAAACCCCTTGGCGCCATGTTCGTCCTGCCGAAAAATGCCCAAAAAGGGGGGGGGGCTATAGCCTTGGGGCGTGGGGCAGGCGTACTTCGTCCGCGGGACTCGGAATGGGCCGAGACTTTGCCCACCCCCTCCCCGTGACAAAAATAGGCCGCGGGCACAGCCGCGCCCAAAAAAGAGCAGCCAAACCCCTTGGCGCCAAGTTCGTCGTGCGGAAAAATGCCTAAAAAAGGGGTGGGCTATAGCCTTGGGGCGTGGGGCGGGCGAACTTCGTCCACCGGCCTCGGAATGGGACGAGACTTTGACCACCCCCTCCCCGTGACAAAAATAGCCCGCGGGAACAGCCGCGTCCAAAAAAGAGTGGCCGAGCTCCTTGCCGCCTAGTTCATCCTGCGGAAAAATGCCCAAAAGGGGGGTGGGCTGTAGCCTTGGGACGTGGGGCTGGCGAACTTCGTCCGCTGGACTCGGAATGGGTGGAGACTTTTCCCACCCTCTCCCCGCGACAAAAATAGCTTGCGGGCACAGCCGCGCCCAAAAAAGAGCAGCCGAACCCCTTGGCGCCAAGTTCGTCCTGCCAAAAAATGACGAAAAAAGGCGTGGGCTATAGCCTTGGGGCGTGGGGCTGGCAAACTTCGTCCGCCGGACTCGGAATGGGCCGAGACTTTGCCCACCCCCTCCCCGAGACAAAAATAGGCCGCGGGCACAGCCGCGCCCAAAAAAGAGCAGCCGAACCCCTTGGCGCCTAGTCCGTCCTGCGGAAAAATGCCCAAAAAAGGGGTGTGCTATAGCCTTTGGGTGAGGGGCCGGCAAAGTTCATCCGCCTTCCTCGGAATGGGCCGAGACTTTGACCACCCCCTCCCCGCGACAAAGGTAGGCCACGGGCACAGCCGCGCCCAAAAAAGAGAAACCCAACCCCTTGGCGCCAAGTTCGTCCTGCGGAAAAATGCCCAAAAAGGGGTGCGCTATAGCCTTTGGACGTGGGGCCGGCAAAGTTCATCCGCCTTCTTCGGAATGGGCCGAGACTTTGCCCGCCCCCTCACCATGACAAAAATAGGCCGCGGGCACAGCCGCGCCCAAAAAAGAGCTGCCGAACACCTTGGCGCCAACTCCGTCCTGCGGAAAAATGCCCAAAAAAGGTGGTGGGCTATAGCCTTGGGGCGTGGGGCGGGCAAACTTCGTCCGCCGGACTCGGAATGGGCCGCGTTTTCCCACCCCCTCCCCACGACAAAAATAGGCCGCGGGTACAGACGCGTCCAAAAAAGAGCAGCCGAACCCCTTGGCGCCAAGTTCGTCCTGCGGAAAAATGCGCATAAAGGGGGTGGGCTATAGCCTTGGGGTGTGGGGCTGGCGCACTTCGTCCGCCGGACTCGGAATGGGCCGAGACTTTTGGCACCCCCTCCCCGCGACAAAAGTAGGCCACGGGGCCAGCCGTTCCCAAAAAAGAGCAGCCGAACCCCTTGTCACCAAGTTCGTCCTGCCGAAAAATGCCCAAAAAGGGGGTGGGCTATAGCCTTGGGGCGTGGGGCTGGCGAACTCCGTCCGCCGGACTCGGAATGGGCCGAGACATTTCCCACCTCCTCCCCGCGACAAAAATAGGCCGCAGGCACAGCCGCGCCCAAAAAAGAGCAGCCGAACCCCTTGGCGCCAAGTTCATCCTGCGGAAAAATGCCCAAAAAAGGGGTGGGCTATAGCCTTGGGGAGTGGGGCTGGCGAAGTTCGTCCTCCGGACTCGGAATGGGCCGAGACGTTGCCCACCCACACCCCACGACAAACATAGGCCGCGGCCACAGCCGTGCCCAAAAAAGACCAGCCGAAGGCGTTGGCCCCAGGTTCGTCCTGCGAAAAAACGCCCAAAAAAGGGGTGGGCTATAGCCTTGGGGCGTGGGGCTGGCGAAGTTCGTCCACCGGAATCGGAATGGGCAAAGTCATTGCCTGCCCCCTCCCCATGCCAAAAATTGGCCGCGCGCACAGCCGCGCCCAAAAAAGAGCGGCCGAACCCCTTCGCGCCAAGTTCGTCCTGCGGAAAAATGCCCAAAAAAGGGGTGGGCTATAGCCTTGGGCCGTGGGGCTGGCGAACTTCGTCCGCCGCACTCGGAATGGGCCGAGGCCTGGCCCACCCCCTCCCGACGACAAAAATAGGCCGCGGGCACAGTAACGCCCAGAAACGAGCAGCCGAACCCCTTGGCGCCAAGTTCTCCAGCGGAAAAATGCCCCAAAAAGGGGTGGGCTATAGCCTTGGGGCGTGGGGCTGGTGAACTTCGTCCGCCGTCCTCGGAATGGGCCGAGACTTTTCCCACCCCCTCCCTGCAACAAAAATAGCCCTCGGGCACAGCCGCGCCCAAAAAAGAGCGGCCGAACCCCTTGGCGCCAAGTTCATCCTGGCGGAAAAATGCCCAAAAAAGAGGTGGGCTATAGCCTTGGGGAGTGGGGCTGGCGAACTTCGTCCGCCGGACTCGGAATGGGCCTAGACTTTGCCCACCCCCTCCCCGCGACAAAAATAGGGCGCAGACACAGCCGTGCCCAAAAAAGAGCAGCCGACCCCCTTGGCGAAAAGTTCGTCCTGCGGAAAAATGCCCAAAAAAGGGGTGGGCTATAGCCTTGGGGCGTGGGGCTGGCGAACTTCGTCCGCCGGACTCGGAATGGGCCGAGGCTTGGCCCACCCCCTCCCTGCGACAAAAATAGGAAGCGGGCACAGCCGCGCCAAAAAAAGAGCAGCCGAACCCCTTGGCGCCAAGTTCGTCCTGCGGAAAAATGCCCAAAAAGGGGGTGGGCTATAGCCTTGGGTCCTGGGGCTGGCGAAGTTCGTCCGCCGGACATGGAATGGGCTGAGACTTTGCCCACCCCCTCCCCGCGTAAAAATTAGGCCGCCGGTACAGCCGCGCCCAAAAAAGAGCAACCGAACCCCTTGGCGCCAAGTTCGTCCTGTGGAAAAATGCCCAAAAAAGGGGTGGGATATAGCCTTGGGGCGTGGGGCTGGCGCACTTTGCCCGCCAGACTCGCAATGGGCCGAGACTTTGCCTGGCCCCTCCCAGTGCCAAAACTAGCCCGCGGGCACAGCCTTGCCCCAAAAAGGTCAGCCGAAGGCCTTGGCGCCATGTTCGTCCTGCGGAAAAACGCCCAAAAAAGGGGTGGGCTATAGCCTTGGGGTGTGGCGCTGGCGAAGTTCGTCCACCGGACTCGGGATGGCCCGAGACTTTGCCTGGCCCCTCCCCGTGCCAAAAATAGGCCGCAGGCATAGCCGCGCCCAAAAACGAGCCGCCGAACCCCTTGGCGCCATGTTCTCGAGCGAAAAATGCCCCAAAAAGGGGTATGCTCTAGCCTTGGGGCGTCGGGCTGGTGAACTTCGTCCGCCGTCCTCAGAATGGGCCGAGACTTTGCCCACCCCCTCCCCATGACAAAAATAGGCCGCGGGCACAGCCGCACCCAAAAAAGAGCAGCCGAACCCCGTGGCGCCAAGTTCGCCCTGCGGAAAAATGCCCAAAAAAGGGGTGGGCTATAGCCTTGGGGCGTGGGGCTGGCGAACTTCGTCCGCCTTACTCAGAATGGGCCGAGACATTCCCACCCCCTCCCTGCAACAAAAATAGGCCTCTGGCAAAACCGCTCCCCAAAAAGGGCAGCCGAACCCCTTGGCGCCAAGTTCGTCCTGTGGAAAAATGTCCAAAAAAGGGGTGAGCTATAGGCTTGGGGTGTGGGGCTGGCGAACTTTGTCCGCCTTCCTCGGAACGGGCCGAGACTTTGCCCACCCCCTCCCTAAGACAAAAATAGGCCGCGGGCACAGCCACGTCCAAAAACGAGCAGCCGAACCCCTTGGCGCCAAGTTCGTCCTGCGGAAAAATGCCCAAAAAAGGGGTTGGCTATAGCCTTGGGGCGTGGGGCTGGCGAACTTCGTCCGCCGGACTCGGAGTGGGGTGAGGTTTGCCCATGCCTTCCCTGTGCGAAACATAGGCCTCGGGCACAGCCGCGCCCAAAAAAGAGCAGCCGAACCCCTTGGCGCCAAGTTCGTCCTGCGGAAAAATACCCAAAAAAGGGGTGGGCTTTAGGCTTGGGGCATGGGGCTGGTGAACTTCGTCCGCCGGATTCGGAATGCGCCGAGACTTTTCGCACCCCCTCCCCGTGCCAAAAATAGGTCACGGGCCCAGCCGCGCCAAAAAATGAGCTGTCGAACCCCCTGGCGCCAAGTTCGTCCTGCGGAAAAATGCCCAAAAAAGGGGTGTGCTATAGCCTTGGGGCGTGGGGCTGGCGGATTTCGACTGCCGGACTCGGAATGGGCCGAGACTTTGCCCACCCCCTCCCCGCGACAAACATAGGCCGCGGGTATAGCCGCGACCAAAAAAGAGCTGCCGAACCTCTTCGCGCCACGTTCGTCCTGCGGAAAAATCCCCAAAAAGGGCGTGGGCTATAGCCTTGGGGCGTGGGGCTGGCGAAGTTCGTCAGCCGGACTCGGAATGGGCCGAGGCTTGGCCCACCCCCTCCCTGTGACAAAAATAGGCCGCGGGCACAGCCGCACCCAAAAATGAGCAGCCGAACGCCTTGGCGCCACATTCGTCCTGCGGAAAAATGCCCAAAAAGGTGGTGGGCTATAGCCTTCGGGCGTGGTGCAGGCGAACTTCGTCTGCCGGACTCGGAATGGACCGAGACTTTGCCCACCCCCTTCCCGTGCCAAAAATAGGCCGCGGGCACAGCCGCGACCAAAAAAGGGCAGCCGAACACCTTGGCGCCAAGTTCGTCCTGCGGAAAAATGCCCAAAAAAGGGGTGGGCTATAGCCTTGGGTGTGGCGCTGGCGAAGTTCGTCCACCGGACTCGGGATGGCCCGAGACTTTGCCTGGCCCCTCCCCGTGCCAAAAATAGGCCGCAGGCATAGCCGCGCCCAAAAACGAGCCGCCGAACCCCTTGGCGCCATGTTCTCGAGCGAAAAATGCCCCAAAAAGGGGTATGCTCTAGCCTTGGGGCGTCGGGCTGGTGAACTTCGTCCGCCGTCCTCAGAATGGGCCGAGACTTTGCCCACCCCCTCCCCATGCGAAAAATAGGCCGCTGGCACAGCCGCGCCCAAAAAAGAGCAGCCGAACCCCTTGGGGCCAAGTTCGTCCTGCGGAAAAATGCCCAAAAAAGGGGTGGGCTATAGCCTTGGGGCGTGGGGCCGGCGAACTTCGTCCGCCGGACTCGGAATGGGCCGAGCCTTTTCCCACCCCTTCCCCGCAACAAAAATAGGCCGCGGGCACAGCCGCGCCCAAAAAAGAGCAGCCGAACCCCATGGCGCCAAGTTCGTCCTGCAGAAAAATGCCAAAAAAGGGGTGGGCTATAGCCTTGGGCCGTGGGGCTGGCGCACTTCGTCCGCCGAACTCGGAATGGGCCGAGACGATGCCCACCCGCTCCCCGCGATAAAAATAGGCCGTAGGTACAGCCGCGCCCAAAAAAATGCAGCCAAACCCCCTGGCGCCAAGTTCGTCCGGCGGAAAAATGCCGAAAGAAGGGGTGTGCTATAGCCTTTGGGCGTGCGGCCGCCAAAGTTCATCCGCCTTCCATGGAATGGGCCGAGACTTTGCCCACCCCCTCCTCGCGACAAAAATAGGCTGCAGGCACAGCCGCGACCAAAAAAGAGCAGCCGAACCCCTTGGCGCCAAGTCCGTCCTACGGAAAAATGCCCAAAAAAGGGGTGGGCTATAGCCTTGGGCCGTGGGGCTGGCGCACTACGTCTGCCGAACTCGGAATGGGCCGAGACGATGCCCACGCCCTCCCCGCAAAAAAAAATAGGCCGCGGGCACAGCCGCGACCAAAAAAGAGCAGCCGAACCCCTTGACGCCAAGTTCGTCCTGCGGAAAAATCCCCAAAAAAGGGGTGTGCTATAGCCTTGGGGCGTGGGGCCGGCGAATTTCGTCCGCCGGACTCGAAATGGGCCGAGACTTTGCCCACCCCCTCCCCGCGACAAAAATAGGCCGCGGGCACAGCCGCGTCCAAAAAAGAGCAGCCGAATCCCTTGGCGCCACGTTCATCCTGCGGAAAAATCCCCAAAAAGGGGGTGGGCTATAGCCTTGGGGCGTGGGGCGGGCGAATTTCGTCCGCCGGACTCGGAATGGGCCGAGACTTTGCCCACCCTCTCCCCGCGACAAAAATAGGGCACGGGCACAGCCGCGTCCGAAAAAGAGCAGCCGAACCCCTTGGCGCCACGTTCGTCCTGCGGAAAAATCCCCAAAAAACGGGTGTGCTATAGCCTTGGGGCGTGGGGCTGGCGAATTTCGTCCGCCGGACTCGGAATGGGCTGAGACGTTGCCCACCCCCTCCCCACGACAAAAATAGGCCGCGGGCACAGCCGCGTCCAAAAAAGAGCAGCCGAACCCCTTGGCGCCACATTCGTCCTGCGGAAAAATGCCCAAAAAGGGGGTGGGCTATAGCCTTGGGGCGTGGAGCTGGCGAACTTCGTCTGCCGGACTCGGAATGGACCGAGACTTTGCCCAACCCCTTCCCGTGCCAAACATAGGCCAAGGGCACAGCCGCGTCCAAGAAAGAGCAGCATAACCCCTTGGCACCAAGTTCGTCCTGCGGAAAAATGCCCAAAAAAGGGGTGTGCTATAGCCTTTGGGCGTGGGGCCGGCAAAGTTCATCCGCCTTCTTTGGAATGGGCCGAGACTTTACCCACCCCCTCCCCGCGATAAAAATAGGCCGCGGGCACAGCCACGCCCAAAAAAGAACAGCCGAACTCCTTGGCGCCAAATTCGTCCTGCGGAAAAATGCCCAAAAAAGGGGTGGGCTATAGCCTCAGGGCATGGGGCTTGCGAACTTCGTCCGCTGGACTCGGAATGGGCCGAGACTTTGCCCACCCCCTTCCCGTGCCAAAAATAGGCCAAGGGCACAGCCGCGTCCAAGAAAGAGCAGCATAACCCCTTGGCACCAAGTTCGTCCTGCGGAAAAAAGCCCAAAAAAGGGGTGTGCTATAGCCTTTGGGAATGGGGCCGGCAAAGTTCATCCGCCTTCCTCGGAATGGGCCGTGGCTTTGCGCACCCCCTCCCCGCGACAAAAATAGGCCGCGGGCACAGCCGCGCCCACAAAAGAGCATCCGAACCCCTTGGCGCCAAGTCCGTCCTGCGGTAAAGTACCCAAAATAGGGGTGGGCTATAGCCTTGGGGCGTGGGGCTGGCGCACTTCGACCGCCGGACTCGGAATGGGCCGAGACTTTGCCCACCCCCATCCCGTGCCAAAAATAGGCTGCGGGCACAGCCCCGTCCAAAAAAGAGCAGCCGAACCCCTTGGCGCCAAGTTCGTCCTGCGGAAAAATGCCCAAAAAAGGTGTGCTATAGCCTTTGGGCGTGGGGCCGGCAAAGTTCATCCGCCTTCCTTGGAATGGGCCGAGACTTTGCCCACCCCCTCACTGCGAAAAAAATAGGCTGCGGGCACAGCCGTGCCCAAAAAAGAGCAGCCGAACCTCTTGGCGCCAAGTTCGTCCTGCGGAAAAATGCCCAAAAAAGGGGTGGGCTATAGCCTTGGGAGGTGGGGCCGGCAAAGTTCATCCGCCTTCCTCGGAAGGCGCCGACACTCTGCCCACCCCCTCCCCGTGATAAAAATAGGCTGCGGGCACGGCCACGCCCAAAAAAGAGCTGCCGAACCAGTTGGCGCCAACTTCGTCGTGCGGAAAAATGCCCAAAAAAGGTGTGGGCTAGAGCCTTGGGGCGTGGGGCTAGCGAACCTCGTCCGCTGGACTCGGAATGGGCCGAGACTTTGCCCACTCTCTCCCCGAGACAAAGATAGTCCGCGGGCACAGCCGCACCCAAAAAAGAGCAGCCGAACCAGTTGGCGCCAAGTTCGTCCGGCGGAAAAATGCCCAAAAAAGGGGTGGGCTATAGCCTTGGGGCGTGGGGCTGGCGAACTTCGTCCGCCTTCCTAGGAATGGGCCGAGACTTTGCCCACCCCCTCCCCGTGACAAAAGTAGGCCGCGGGCACAGCCGTGCCCAAAAAAGAGCAGCCGAACCTCTTGGCGCCACGTTCGTCCTGCGGAAAAATGCCCAATAAAGGGGTGGGCTATAGCCTTGGGGCGTGGGGCTGGCGAACTTCGTCCGCCTTCCTCAGAATGGGCCGAGACTTTGCCCACCCCCTCCCCACAACAAAAATAGGCCGCGGGCACAGCCGTGCCCAAAAAAGAGCAGCCGAACGTCTTGGCGCCAAGTTCGTCCTGCGGAAAAATGCCCAAAAAAGGGGTGTGCTATAGCCTTTGGGCGTGGGGACGGCAAAGTTCATCCGCCTACCTCGGAATGCGCCGACAATCTGCCCACCCCCTCCCCGCGATAAAAATAGGCTACGGGCACGGCCACACCCAAAAAAGAGCTGCCGAACCAGTTGGCGCTAACTTCGTCGTGCGGAAAAATGCCCAAAAAAGGGGTGGGCTAGAGCCTTGGGGCGTGGGGATGGCGAACCTCGTCTGCCGGACTCGGAATGGGCCGAGACTTTGCCCACCCTCTCCCCGAGACAAAGATAGGCCGCGGGCACAGCCGCGCCCAAAAAAGAGCAGCCGAACCAGTTGGCGCCAAGTTCGTCCTGCGGAAAAATGCCCAAAAAAGTGGTGGGCTATAGCCTTGGGGCGTGGGGCTGGCGACCTTCGTCCGCCTTCCTGGGAATGGGCCGAGACTTTGCCAACCCCCTCCCCGCGACAAAAATAGGCCGCGGGCACAGCCGTACCCAAAAAAGAGCAGCCGAACCTCTTGGCGCCACGTTCGTCCTGCGGAAAAATGCCCAAAAAAGGGGTGGGCTATAGCCTTGGGGCGTGGGGCTGGCGAACTTCGTCCGCCTTCCTCGGAATGGGCCGAGACTTTGCCCACCCCCTCCCCACAACAAAAATAGGCCGCGGGCACAGCCGTGCCCAAAAAAGAGCAGCCGAACGTCTTGGCGCCAAGTTCGTCCTGCGGAAAAGTGCCCAAAAAAGGGGTGGGCTATAGCCTTGGGGCGTGGGGCTGGCGAACTTCGTCTGCCGGACTCGGAATGGGCCGAGACTTTGCCCACCCCCTTCCCGTGCCAAAAATAGGCCGCGCCCCCTGCCGCGCCCAAAAAAGAGCAGCCGAACCCCTTGGCGCCATGTTCGTCCTGCGGAAAAATGCCCAAAAAAGGGGTGTGCTATAGCCTTTTGGCGTGGGGCCGGCAATGTTCATCCGCCTTCTTCAGAATGGTCCGAGACTTTTCCCACCCCCTCCCCACGCCAAAAATAGCCCGCAGGCACAGCCGCGCCCAGAAAAGAGCAGTCGAACCCCTTGGCGCCAAGTTCGTCCTGCGGAAAAATGCCCAAAAAAGAGGTGTGCTATAGCCTTGGGGCGTGGGGCTGCCGAAGTTCGTCCGCCGGACTCGGAATGGGCCGAGACTTTTCCCACCCCCTCCCCGCGACAAAAATAGGCCACGGGCACAGCCGCCCCCAAAAAAGAGCAGCGGAACCCCTTGGCGCCGAGTTCGTCCTGCGGAAAAATGCCCAAAAAAGGGGTGGGCTATAGCCTTGGGGCGTGGGGCGGGCGAACTTCGTCCGCCAGACTCGCAATGGGCCGAGACTTTCCCCACTCCCTCCCCGCGACAAAAATAGGCCGCTGACACGGCCGCGCCCAAAAAAGAGCCGCCGAACCCCTTGGCGCCAAGTTCGTCCTGCGGAAAAATGCCCAAAAAGGGGGTGGGCTATAGCTTTGGGGCGTGGGGCTGGCGAACTTCGTCCGCCGGACTCGGAATGGGCCGAGACTTTTCCCACCCCCTCCCAACGGCAAAAATAGGCCGTGGGCACAGCCGCGCCCATAAAAGATCTGCGGAACCCCTTGGCGCCGAGTTCGTCCTGCAGAAAAACGCCCAAAAAAGGGGTCGGCTATAGCCTTGGGGCGTGGTGCTGGCGAACATCGTCCGCCTTACTCGGAAAGGGCCAAGACTTTACCCACCCCCTCCTGTGCCAAAAATAGGCCGTGGGCACAGCGGCGCCCAAAAAGAGCAGCCGAACCCCGTGGCGCCAAGTTCGTCCTGCGGAAAAATGTCCAAAAAAGGGGTGTGCTATAGCCTCGTGACGTGGGGCTGGCGAACTTCGTCCGCCGGACTCGGAATGGGCCGAGACTTTTCCCACCCCCTCCCAACGGCAAAAATAGGCCGTGGGCACAGCCGCGCCCATAAAAGATCTGCCGAACCCCTTGGCGCCATGTTCATCCTACGGAAAAATGCCCAAAAAAGGGGTGGGCTATAGCCTTGGAACGTGGGGCTGCCGAAGTTCGTCCGCCGGACTCGGAATGGGCCGAGAATTTTCCCACTCCCTCCCCACGACAAAAATAGGCCGCGGGCACAGCCGTACCCAAAAAAGAGCAGCCGAACCTCTTGGCGCCATGTTCGTCCTGCGGAAAAATGCCCAAAAAAGGGGTGGGCTATAGCCTTGGGGCGTGGGGCTGGCGAACTTCGTCCGCCTTCCTCGGAATGGGCCGAGACTTTGCCCACCCCCTCCCCACAACAAAAATAGGCCGCGGGCACAGCCGTGCCCAAAAAAGAGCAGCCGAACGTCTTGGCGCCAAGTTCGTCCTGCGGAAAAGTGCCGAAAAAAGGGGTGGGCTATAGCCTTGGGGCGTGGGGCTGGCGAACTTCGTCTGCCGGACTCGGAATGGGCCGAGACATTGCCCACCCCCTTCCCGTGCCAAAAATAGGCCGCAGCCCCTGCCGCGCCCAAAAAATAGCCGCCGAACCCCTTGGCGCCAAGTTCGTCCTGCGGAAAAATGCCCAAAAAAGGGGTGGGCTATAGCCTTGGGCATGGGGCGGGCGAACTTCGTCCGCCGGACTCGGAAAGGGCCGAGACTTTCCCCACTCCCTCCCTGCGACAAAAATAGGCCACGGACACAGCCGCGCCCAAAAAAGAGTAGCCAAACCCCTGGCCGCCACGTTCGTCCTGCGGGAAAATGCCAAAAAAAGGGGTGGGCTATAGCCTTAGGGCGTGGGGCGGGCGAACTTCGTCAGCCGGACTCGGAATTGGCCGACACTTTTCCCACCCCCTCCCCGCGACAAAAATAGGCCGCGGGCACAGCCGCGCCCAAAAAAGAGCAGCCGAACGCCATGGCCGCAAGTTCGTCCGGCGGAAAAATGCCCAAAAAATGGGTGTGCTATAGCCTTGGGGCGTCGGCTGCCAAAGTTCGTCTGCCGGACTCGGAATTGGCCGAGACTTTTCCCACCCCTGCCCCATGACAACAATAGGCCACGGGCACAGCCGCGTCCAAAAACGTGCAGCCAAAACCCTGGCCGCCAAGTTCGTCCCGCGGAAAAATGCCAAAAAAAGGGGTCGGCTATAGCCTTAGGGCGTGGGGCGGGCGAACTTCGTCAGCCGGACTCGGAATTGGCCGAGACTTTTCCCACCCCCTCCCCGCGACAAAAATAGGCCGCGGGCACAGCCGCGCCCAAAAAAGAGCAGCCGAACGCCATGGCCGCAAGTTCGTCCGGCGGAAAAATGCCCAAAAAAGGGGTGTGCTATAGCCTTGGGGCGTCGGCTGCCAAAGTTCGTCTGCCAGACTCGGAATTGGCCGAGACTTTTCCCACCCCCTCCCTGCGACAAAAATAGCCCGCGGTCACAGTCGCGCCCAAAAAAGAGCAGCCGAACCCCTTGGCGCCAAGTTCGTCCTGCGGAAAAATGACCAAAAAGGGGGTGGGCTATAGCCTTGCGGCGTGGGGCTGGCGAACTTTGCCCGCCGGACTCGGAATGGGCCGAGGCTTTTCCCACCCCCCCCCCCCCCGCGACAAAAATAGGCCGCGGGCATCGCCGCGTCCAAAAAAGAGCAGCCGAACCCCTTGGAGCCAAGTTCGTCCGGCGGAAAAATGCCAAAAACAGGGGTGTGGTATATCCTTGGGGCGTGGGGCTGGCGAACTTCGTCCGCCGGACTCGGAATGGGCCGAGACTTTGCCCAACCCCTCCCCGCAACAAAAATAGGCCGCGGTCACAGCCGCGCCCAAAAAAGAGCAGCCGAACCCCTTGCCGCCAAGTTTGTCCTGCGGAAAAATGCCCAAAAAAGGGGTGGGCTATAGCCTTGGGGCGTGGGGCGGCCGAACTTCGTTCGCCGGACTCGGAAAGACCGGAGACTTTGCCCACCCCCTTCCCGTGCAAAAAATAGTCCGCGGGCACGGCCGCGCCCAAAGAAGAGCAGCCGAACCCCTTGCCGCCAAGGTCGTCCTGCGGAAAAATGCCCAAAAAAGGGGTGTGCTATAGCATTTGGCCGTGGGGCCGGCATGGTTCATACGCCTTCCTCGGAATGGGCCGAGACTTTGTCCAAACACATTGAGAGAAGATATAACATTATTAAAGAAATCATTGGAAGGAGTGATATCACTATACAGAAAGTAGCCTCCGCTGATAACACTGCGGATCCTCTGACTAAAGCACTTACTCAACAGCAATTAGATCGTCATCTTGAGAAGATGGGTATGAGATACCATAGCGATTGGCTTTAGTGCAAGTGGGAGATTGTTAGTAACATGCCCTAAAGGCCAATCGAATGGTGATTTGATTGTTTAGGGAATAATTGTATTTGAATAGCATTTTGATATTTATAAAATGGCAAAGTTATCAATATTCATATATTAATTTAATGAATATAGTCCAAGAAGTAAAATAGTTAAGCAACACATTCTAGAGTATGTCGAGAATATGAAACGTGTATCCTTTGTACTATACTTCTAAATAGTTCCTAGTGGTGGATTTATGATTGGACATTATAAATTCCTATAAACACTAGTATGTGTTATGACTCCTTATGGTATGTGATACTAAAATGGATGGTGAGTTTCATATCATTGACATGAGATGTCAAGTCAAACACATAGGTACTTGTTAAAAGAACAAGTTTACTGAACTTGACCGAATATAGTAAGCCATATGGTCGTGAGTGTTAATGGCTTATTATACATTGTTACAGACACTATGTTTAGTAATGGTCTTTAGACCTGAGGCATAACAGATGTCTTATACATAGACATCTCTGATATGTGAATGCATAACGATTGATTCCTAATCACGGAAGAGATCTAGCAATAGCTGTCATGGTTGGCTATGTATGAAGACAAGTTGATGGCCAATATGAAATTCATCACTTTGTTATATACAAAAAGGATGTCCCTATGAGATAATATGAATTGGCATGAGAAATCCTTGGCCAAGGTGAAATATATTTGAAGGAGTTCAAATTATATTAACATGCCAAGTTCATTTATATTTATTTTGAGATAAAGCACAACTGCTTAACATAATAAACCATAAGCTGTGTTTTTCTCTGGACATGGATGATGAAGAGACCAAGACATAGAGATACAATGGAATAGGCTCTATAGATCCAACAATTCTTGTTATTTGGATAGTCGTGATATACTGCTAGGTGTCACTCATGACTTGTAGAAACCTTATGATCAATATTGGTAAAGCGTATTACCAATGCATCTTAAGGTCATTAGAAAGGTTCTAATTGATGTCTAAAGAGTTTAGCATCATTTAATGAATAAAGAGTTATCATTAAAATAGTTCTACTACCTTATAACTAAGAACCTAAAAGGTCACACACAATATAGAAATAAAAAAAGGAGTTACTAGAAAATGAGAAGTTAGATTTCCTAATTTTAGGAAAATCAAAATTTATATTATAATTCATTGAGAATGAATATAAATATAAATACATCTTAAATATGATTTAAGATAGAAATTTAGATGTTCCATAAATAGTTTAAGGAACAAAATAAATTTCATAAATCCTCAATTAAACATTATGGAATGTCGAGCACGTAAAATGACCGTTTTGGACATGTTCGGGTTCATATATGATTATGGACTTCTAGACCAATTTTGGGTTTAGAATTATGGGCTTTTATTGGATCCAATATGGATTAAGAGAAAGCATTAGAACATGTCACAAGAGAAGCCCACATTTAACCATTTGATGTGATCAAAATGGGGTTAAATAATTAATTCCGAAATTACTTAATATTAGCTATTTATTTATTTGATTAAATAGTTTATTGAAGTGATGAGATCAATTTCAATAAATAATGGCTAAGTGGGTGGGTCTAAGCACATGATAATGTTTGGTGCCATTATTAGAGATAATGGGGCTTTATTTGGTGGAAGGAATCAAATGAGCTAGCACTCATGTTTCTTCATTATCTCTCTCATTTCTTAATGAAATTTCGAGATTCCAAATCCTCTGAACTCCTAGAACATTTCTAAGTGTGGACGGATTAGAGGCATCACAATTGGGGTGCTTAAAGGATCTCAGATCGTGGCAAAATAGAAGCTGTTCGTGCAGAGCTGTTTTTCTGGACAGTGTTCGGAGCTTGCTGTTTTCAGTCGTTTTCTCCCACTTCACGAAGTTGTTTTCGAAACTGCAAGTGAGGTAATTAAACTTCAATCTTTCCTCTTGATTTTCGTTTTTGAATGAAGTCGATCCGAGGTTTCTAGAGCTTCCGCCATCTGTTTTAATTCTACTGCGCAATAGTTGCGTTATTAGGAACCTCATGGACAAATATCGTCCTTCAAGTGGTATCAGAGCCATCTTCATTCAATTTCGAATTTTTGAAGCATGATTTATGTTATTTCCATTTATAATAGCATGAAGGATGATCATGGAAAGACCTAGATATATTTATGTCATGTGATGATTGAATATATGCATGATTGAATGAGCTATTGATTCATTTGTTGATTTGGCCGATTTCTAAAGGCTTAAATGGTTGTAATATTTTTAAATAGGGACTTGCATGTTCCTCCTTCTATTAAGATCTGATTGTATCCCATTACCCCTGAGATTTGTACCCCAATTCTTCTAAATATGTAATTACTACAAAGTGAGATGATTGCCAAAGGAAGGATGGCGTATTTACGGTGCGTTGGAGGATTGGAGCAAGAAGACTTCATGGATTGTTGCAGCACTTCCAATGTAATTTTGGCCTCTCAAATAGAAATTAATATTTGTAATAATTTGAGGCATAAGATGTCTCATAGTCATTATTGTTTGCTTGATACCTAGGTGGACCTTAAAACCAATTTTGGCTCAAATTGGTTTTATTAGAAAATTCCATGATCATCCTTAGTTGGTTTGTCTATAATATGCATGAGATGTATATTAGGGTGCTTAGACATATTTGAATATTGTAAATGGAATAACATGCTAAAAAGTGAGACCATAATAATGCCCAAATACTCCCTAATTAAATAAAAATAATTATTGTTAAGTTGTAATGATGGATATTGAGAATATTCATCATGGCCTACTAATACCAATGGAATATTTAAAATATTTTATGCTTGGGCTAGTTGTCATGGATACATGGGCTACTCATTCATTAAAATGTTGAAAATAAACCATATATCATGCGATGATGCATAATTCATACATTAAGCTACCAAGAACTGTTAGGTGAGGTTAGTAAGATGTTTTGAAAATGTGCAAGGGTATTAGGGTAAACTTAACTAAATCATTTATACCAAGAACTGTTAGGTGAGGTATTAATGATTTAGAGGCCGAAGGATAATCGGTACATGCATGAGATGCATTTGGTAAAGAGTTACCTACTCATTAAAATAAGTAAGCCAAGAACTGTTAGGTGAGGTAAACTTATGCTAATGAGAATCCAATTCCTACTAGAAACTTTTACCAATGAGAGTTTCCGTTTCTTACATATGGGAGTGTATTGAAATGATAAAATAGTGGGAGGTACTATTTGATTTAAAGACCAAAATCAAATAGATTATAATAAAATGCTAATAATTTAATTTAATATTTTCTGCAGAAATATTTAATAATGAATAATCCGCTAGCACGAATTCTGGAAAATTACCGTTTGACGGGACCCAATTACGTTGATTGGTTAAGGAATTTAAGAATTGTTCTTAATTATGAGAAAATTAGCTATGTTCTTGATACACCTAAGCCAAATGAAATTCCTGAGCGAGCAAGTGAGGAAGAACGTGTCACTTATCAGAAGTGGCAAGATGATGACCTCACTGCTAAAAGCTATATATTGGCATCGATGTCCAATGAGCTACAAAGGCAACATGAAAATATGCCTGATGCAAGTTCCATGATACTTCATCTACAAGAGTTGTATGGTGAACAAAGCAGAACAGTTAGATATGAGATATCTAAGAAACTGTTTAGAATGAGAATGACTGAAGGATCGGTCAATGAGCATGTACTCAAAATGATTGATTACATAGAGCAGCTGGAAGCTCTTAATTTCTCAATAGATGGGGAATTAGCTATCGATCTTATCCTACAATCCTTGCCAGACTCATTCTCTCAATTTATCATGAATTTTAACATGAATAAAATTGAGTGCAGTCTTGCTGAACTGCTAAAGATGCTTAATACTGCCGAAACTTGCATAAAGAAGCCAAAAGATGTTATGGCTATAGAAGGACCCTCAACTAAAAAGGTTAAAAAGAAAAAGTTTCAACCCAAGGCTAAAGGTGGGATTAAGAAGGGGAAAGCTAATAAGCCCAATGACAAGGGAAAATGTTTCCATTGCGGTAAGGATGGGCATTGGAAGAGGAATTGCAAAGCTTACCTCAACAGCTTGAAAGTCAAGCCTAAAGAGAATCCTTGTGAAGGTATGCTCATTATTGAAACTAATATTTCAATTATTCATTCTACTTCTTGGATTTTAGATTCTGCTGCAACCGCACATATTTGTATGTCAATGCAGGATCTAAAAGGAAGTAGAAGACTTAAACAAGGAGAAGTGTCTCTTAGAGTGGGAAATGGAGCAATAGTTGCTGCCTCAGCTATAGGGACATTTTTCTTAAAGATGGCATCTGGTCATGTAATAAGTTTGAATGATTGTTTATTTGTTCCTTCTGCTGTAAGGAACATAGTTTCAATTTCATGTTTATGCAAAGACAATTATGAATTTTATTTTAGAAATAAAATTTGTAATATTTATTATGAGAATAAATATGTTGCACATGGTACTTTAGATAATGATCTTTATGTACTAAGCATGAAAGAAAATAATGCGCATGTTGTGAATGTAAATACCATAACACATAAACGTGAAAGAGAAGAAATAAGCCCCAAATATAAGTGGCATTTAAGGCTAGGTCATATTGGAGAAGATAGAGTCACAAAATTGGCTAAAGATGGACTAATAGGTCCATTTGGTTTAGAACCTTATCCAACTTGTGAATCATGTCTTCAAGGAAAAATGACCAGGGCACCCTTCGTTGGTCGAAGTACAAGAGCCACTGATTTACTTGAACTTATACATACTGATGTATGTGGGCCATTTAATGAAATGGCAAGGGGTGGATATTACTACTTCATAACTTTTATCGACGATCACTCAAGGTATTGTTCAGTATACTTAATGAAGTATAAATCTGAAGCCTTTGAAAAGTTCAAAGAATACCGAAATGAAGTAGAGAAACAGACTGGAAAATTTATTAAAACCCTACGATCAGATCGAGGTGGTGAATATCTCAGTGGAGAATTCCAGTCTTACCTTAAAGAAAATGGTATTGTTTCACAATGGACACCTCCAGGTACACCAGAGCTTAATGGAGTATCTGAAAGGAGAAATCTCACACTGTTAGACATGGTGCGATCAATGGTGAGTTATACAGACTTACCAATTTCTCTTTGGGGATATGCTCTCCTTACTGCAACGTATGTACTAAACAGAGTACCTTCCAAGTCTGTACCTAAAATAACATATGAGATATGGTATGGTAAACAACCAAGCCTAAATCATCTTAGGATTTGGGGATGTCCTGCTTTTATCAAGAGACTCAAGAGTGAGAAACTTGAAGCTAAAGCGGATAGTGGGAGGTTCATTGGATACCCTAAGGAAACTTTGGGTTATTACTTTTACATCCAATCTGATCAAAGGGTATTGGTCAGTAGAAATGCCATATTTCTTGAAAAGGAGTTTATTCAAGAAGGTGGGCAAGGAAGAAAATTAGAATTTATTGAGAATTCTAATGAGGATAAATCCAATGAAGAGCCTGTTCAAGTACAAACACAAGGAACACAACAACTCCGTAGATCTAGTAGGATAATTCACCCACCAGAAAGATATGGTTTTATTCATCAGATGAACGACATATTTTTATTGGGTGATACGGATCATAGAGATGATCCTACTAGTTACGAAGAGGCAATATCAGATATTGACTCTAAGAAATGGCTTGAAGCCATGGATTTAGAGATGGACTCTATGAGAACCAACCAAGTCTGGACTCTAGTGGATCCACCCGAAGGTATTGTACCTATTGGATGCAAGTGGATCTTTAAGAGGAAGATAGGCTTAGATGGAAAGGTAGAGACCTATAAAGCAAGGTTGGTAGCTAAAGGTTATCGTCAAATACAAGGTATAGACTATGAGGAAACCTTTTCACCAGTAGCCATGCTAAAGTCCATCAGAATCTTATTGGCTATAGCAGCATATTATGACTATGAGATTTGGCAAATGGATGTCAAAACTGCATTTCTAAATGGATACATTGAGGAAGATATCTATATGATGCAACCTTGTGGTTTTGAATCTAAGACAAATCCTCATAAAGTATGCAAGCTAAAAAGGTCCATTTATGGGCTAAAACAAGCCTCCAGGAGTTGGAACATCCGATTCGATGATGCAATCAAATCATTTGGTTTCATCAAGAATGAGGATGAACCATGTGTTTACAAAAGGGTCAGTGGGAGTGCAATAACTTTCCTTGTGCTATATGTAGATGACATATTGCTTATAGGAAATGACATTGGACAAATGTCTTCTGTCAAAATTTGGCTTTCTCAAAACTTCTCCATGAAAGACCTTGGAGATGCAATGTATATCTTGGGAATCAGGATTTATAGAGATAGATCCAGAAGATTAATAGGTCTATGTCAAGCTAAGTACATAGAAAAGATATTAAAGAAATTTAATATGTGGGATTCCAAAAGGGGTTTTATACCCTTCAGACATGGAATTCATCTCTCTAAAAGCATGAGTCCAAAAACTTATGATGAGAGAGAGCGTATGAATAAGATTCCATATGCTTCTGCAATTGGAAGTCTTATGTATGCTATGCTATGTACTAGACCGGATATAGCTCATGCAGTGAGTGTCACTAGCAGATACCAGAGTAATCCGAGTGAGGAACATTGGACCGCAGTTAAGAATATCTTTAAGTACTTAAGAAGAACTAAAGATTTGTTCTTAACATATGGAGAGGGTGAGCTAAAAATTGAAGGCTTCACAGATTCAAATTTCTAGTCAGATGTAGATGATAGAAAATCTACATCAGGATTTTTATTCACTATCAATGGTGGAGTAGTAAGCTGGAAAAGTTCCAAGCAAGCAACTACTGCAGATTCTACCACTGAAGCGGAATATATAGCTGCATCAGATGCAGCAAAAGATGTTGTTTGGATACGGAAGTTTATTCAATAACTTCAAGTGGTTCCAACCATTGCGTTGTCAATCTCATGACAACAATGGAGCTATAGCACAAGCTAAGGAACCAAGGTCTCACCAGAAGTCCAAACACATTGAGAGAAGATATAACATTATTAAAGAAATCATTGGAAGGAGTGATATCACTATGCAGAAAGTAGCCTCCGCTGATAACACTGCGGATCCTCTGACTAAAGCACTTACTCAACAGCAATTAGATCGTCATCTTGAGAAGATGGGTATGAGATACCATAGCGATTGGCTTTAGTGCAAGTGGGAGATTGTTAGTAACATGCCCTAAAGGCCAATCGAATGGTGATTTGATTGTTTAGGGAATAATTGTATTTGAATAGCATTTTGATATTTATAAAATGGCAAAGTTATCAATATTCATATATTAATTTAATGAATATAGTCCAAGAAGTAAAATAGTTAAGGAACACATTCTCGAGTATGTCGAGAATATGAAACGTGTATCCTTTGTACTATACTTCTAAATAGTTCCTAGTGGTGGATTTATGATTGGACATTATAAATTCCTATAAACACTAGTATGTGTTATGACTCCTTATGGTATGTGATACTAAAATGGATGGTGAGTTTCATATCATTGACATGAGATGTCAAGTCAAACACATAGGTACTTGTTAAAAGAACAAGTTTACTGAACTTGACCGAATATAGTAAGCCATATGGTCGTGAGTGTTAATGGCTTATTATACATTGTTACAGACACTATGTTTAGTAATGGTCTTTAGACCTGAGGCATAACAGATGTCTTATACATAGACATCTCTGATATGTGAATGCATAACGATTGATTCCTAATCACGGAAGAGATCTAGCAATAGCTGTCATGGTTGGCTATGTATGAAGACAAGTTGATGGCCAATATGGAATTCATCACTTTGTTATATACAAAAAGGATGTCCCTATGAGATAATATGAATTGGCATGAGAAATCCTTGGCCAAGGTGAAATATATTTGAAGGAGTTCAAATTATATTAACATGCCAAGTTCATTTATATTTATTTTGAGATAAAGCACAACTGCTTAACATAATAAACCATAAGCTGTGTTTTTCTCTGGACATGGATGATGAAGAGACCAAGACATAGAGATACAATGGAATAGGTTCTATAGATCCAACAATTCTTGTTATTTGGATAGTCGTGATATACTGCTAGGTGTCACTCATGACTTGTAGAAACCTTATGATCAATATTGGTAAAGCGTATTACCAATGCATCTTAAGGTCATTAGAAAGGTTCTAATTGATGACTAAAGAGTTTAGCATCATTTAATGAATAAAGAGTTATCATTAAAATAGTTCTACTACCTTATAACTAAGAACCTAAAAGGTCACACACAATATAGAAATAAAAAAAGGAGTTACTAGAAAATGAGAAGTTAGATTTCCTAATTTTAGGAAAATCAAAATTTATATTATAATTCATTGAGAATGAATATAAATATAAATACATCTTAAATATGATTTAAGATAGAAATTTAGATGTTCCATAAATAGTTTAAGGAACAAAATAAATTTCATAAATCCTCAATTAAACATTATGGAATGTCGAGCACGTAAAATGACCGTTTTGGACATGTTCGGGTTCATATATGATTATGGACTTCTAGACCAATTTTGGGTTTAGAATTATGGGCTTTTATTGGATCCAATATGGATTAAGAGAAAGCATTAGAACATGTCACAAGAGAAGCCCACATTTAACCATTTGATGTGATCAAAATGGGGTTAAATAATTAATTCCGAAATTACTTAATATTAGCTATTTATTTATTTGATTAAATAGTTTATTGAAGTGATGAGATCAATTTCAATAAATAATGGCTAAGTGGGTGGGTCTAAGCACATGATAATGTTTGGTGCCATTATTAGAGATAATGGGGCTTTATTTGGTGGAAGGAATCAAATGAGCTAGCACTCATGTTTCTTCATTATCTCTCTCATTTCTTAATGAAATTTCGAGATTCCAAATCCTCTGAACTCCTAGAACATTTCTAAGTGTGGACGGATTAGAGGCATCACAATTGGGGTGCTTAAAGGATCTCAGATCGTGGCAAAATAGAAGCTGTTCGTGCAGAGCTGTTTTTCTGGACAGTGTTCGGAGCTTGCTGTTTTCAGTCGTTTTCTCCCACTTCACGAAGTTGTTTTCGAAACTGCAAGTGAGGTAATTAAACTTCAATCTTTCCTCTTGATTTTCGTTTTTGAATGAAGTCGATCCGAGGTTTCTAGAGCTTCCGCCATCTGTTTTAATTCTACTGCGCAATAGTTGCGTTATTAGGAACCTCATGGACAAATGTTGTCCTTCAGCAGGCACAGCCGCGCCCAAAAAATAGCAGCCGAAACCCTTGGCGCCAAGTTAGTCCTGCGGAAAAATGCCCAAAAAAGGGTTGTGCTATAGCCTTTGGGCGTGGGGCCGGCAAAGTTCATACGCCTTCCTCGGAATGGGCCGAGACTTTTCCCACCCCCTCCCCGTGACAAAAATAGCCCGCGGTCACAGCCACTCCCAAAAAAGTGCAGCCGAACCCCTTGGCGCCAAGTTCATCCCGCGGAAAAATGCCCAAAAATGGGGTGGGCTATAGCCTTGGGCCGTGGGGCTGGCGCACTTCGTCCGCCTTCCTAGGAATGGGCCGAGACTTCGGCCACCCCCTCCCCGTGGCAAAAATAGGCCGCGGGCACAGCCGCGCCCAAAAAAGAGCAGCGAAACCCCTTGCCGCCAAGTTCGTCCTGCGGAAAAATGTCCAAAAGAGGGGTGGGCTATAGCCTTGGGGCGTGGGGCTGGCGAAATTCGTCCGCCGGACTCGGAAAGAGCCGAGACTTTGCCCACCCCCTTCTCGTGCCAAAAATAGGCCGCGGGCACAGCCGCACCCAAAAAAGAGCTGCCGAACCACTTGGCGCCAAGTTTGCCCTGCGGAAAAATGGCCAAAAAACGGGTGTGCTATAGCCTTTCGGCGTGGGGGCCGGCAAAGTTCATGTGCCTGCCTCGGAATGGGCCGAGACTTAGCCCACCCCGTCCCCGCGAGAAAAATAGGCCGCGGACACAGCCGCGCCCAAAAAAGAGCAGCCGAACCCGTTGCCGCCAAGTTCGTCCGGCGGAAAAATGCCCAAAAAAGGGGTGGGCTATAGCCTTGGGGCGTGGGGCTGGCGAACTTCGTCCGCCGGACCTAGAATGGGCCGAGACTTTTCCCACCCCCTCCACGCGACAAAATAAGGCCGCGGGCACAGCCGCACCCAAAAAAGAGCAGCCGAACCCCTTGGTGCCAAGTTCGTCCTGCGGAAAAATGCCCAAAAAGGGGGTGGGCTATAGCCTTGGGGAATGGGGCGGCCGCACTTCGTCCGCCTACCTCGGAATGAGCCGAGGCAACCCCCTCCCCACGACAAAAATAGGCCGCGGGCACAGCCGCACCCAAAAAAGAGCCGCCGAACCCTTGGCGCCAAGTTCGTCCTACGGAAAAATGCCCAAAAAAGGGGTGGGCTATAGCCTGGGGGCGTGGGGCTGGCGAACTTCGTCCGCCGGACCCGGAATGGGCCGAGACTTTTCCCACCCCCTCCCCGAGACAAAATAAGGCCGCGGGCACAGCCGCACCCAAAAAAGAGCAGCCGAACCCCTTGGTGCCAAGTTCGTCCTGCGGAAAAATGCCCAAAAAGGGGGTGGGCTATAGCCTTGGGGAATGGGGCGGCCGCACTTCGTCCGCCTACCTCGGAATGAGCCGAGACTTTGACAACCCCCTCCCCACGACAAAAATAGGCCGCGGGCACAGCCGCAACCAAAAAAGAGCCGCCTAACCCCTTGGCGCCAAGTTCGTCCTACGGCAAAATGCCCAAAAAAGGGGTGGGCTATAGCCTTGGGGTGTGGGGCTGGCGAACTTCGTCCGTCCTCCTCGGAATGGGCTGAGACTTTGCCCACCCCCTCCCCGCGACAAAAATAGGCCGCGGGCACAGCCGCGCCCAAAAAAGAGCAGCCGAACTCCTTGGTGGCAAGTTCGTCCTGCGGAAAAATGCCCAAAAAAGGAGTGTGGTATATCCTTTGGGCGTGGGGCTGTCAATGTTCATCCGCCTTCCTCGGAATGGGCCGAGACTTTGCCAACCCCCTCCCCGCGACAAAAATAGGCCGCGGGCACAGCCGCACCCAAAAAAGAGCAGCCAAACCCCTTGGTGCCAAGTTCGTCCTGCGGAAAAATGCCCAAAAACGGGGTGGGCTATAGCCTTGGGGAGTGGGGCGGCCGCACTTCGTCCGCCTACCTCGGAATGAGCCGAGACTTTGACAACCCCCTCCCCACGACAAAAATAGGCCGCGGGCACAGCCGCACCCAAAAAAGAGCAGCCGAACCCCTTGGCGCCAAGTTCGTCCTACGGAAAAATGCCCAAAAAAGGGGTGGGCTATAGCCTTGGGGCGTGGGGCTGGCGAACTTCGTCCGTCTTCCTCGGAATGGGCTTAGACTTTCCACACCCCCTCCCCGCGACAAAAATAGGCCGCGGGCACAGCCGCGCCCAAAAAAGAGCAGCCGAACCCCTTGGCGCCGAGTTCGTCCTCCGGAAAAATGCCCAAAAAAGGAGTGTGCTATAGCCTTTGGGCGTGGCGCCGGCAATGTTCATCCGCCTTCCTCGGAATGTGCCGAGACTTTGCCAACACCCTCCCCGCGGCAAAAATAGGCCGCGGGCACAGCCGCACCCAAAAAAGAGCAGCCGAACCCCTTGGTGCCAAGTTCGTCCTGCGGAAAAATGCTCAAAAAGGGTGTGGGCTATAGCCTTGGGGCGTGGGGCTGGCGAACTTCGTCCGCCGGACTCGGAATGGGCTGAGACTTTGCCCACCCCCTCCCCGCGACAAAAAAAGGCCACGGGCACAGCCGCGCCCAAAAAAGATTAGCCGAACCCCTTGGCGCCAAGTTCGTCCTGCGGAAAAATGCCCAAAAAAGGAGTGTGGTATAGCCTTTGGGCGTGGGGCCGGCAATGTTCATCCGCCTTCCTCGGAATGGGCCGAGACTTTGCCAACTCCCTCGCCGTGACAAAAATAGGCCGCGGGCACAGCCGTACCCAGAAAAGAGCAGCCAAACCCCTTGGGGCCAAGTTCGTCCTGCGGACAAATGCCCAAAAGGGAGGTGGGCTATAGCATTGGGGAGTGGGGCGGCCGCACTTCGTCCGCCTACCTCGGAATTGGCCAATACTTTGCCCACCCCCTCCCCGCGACAAAAATAGGCCGCGGGCACATCCGCGCCCAAAAAAGAGCAGCCGAACCCCTTCGCGTCAAGTTCGTCCTGCGGAAAAATCGCAAAAAGGGGGTGGGCTATAGCCTTGTGGCGTGGGGCGGGGGAATATCGTCCGCCGGACTGGGAATGGGCCGACCCTTTGCCCACCCCCTCCCCACGACAAAAATAGGCCGCGGGCGCAGCCGCACCCAAAAAAGAGCGGCCGAACCCCTTGGTGCCAAGTTCGTCCTGCGGAAAAATCCCAAAAAGGGGGTGGGCTATAGCCTTGGGGAGTGGGGCGGGCGCACTTCGTCCGCCTACCTCGGAATGGGCCGCGACTTTGCCCACCCCCTCCCCGCGACAAAAATAGGCCGCGGGCACAGCCGCGCCCAAAAAAGAGCAGCCGAACCCCTTCGCGTCAAGTTCGTCCTGCGGAAAAATCGCAAAAAGGGGGTGGGCTATAGCCTTGTGGCGTGGGGCGGGGGAATATCGTCCGCCGGACTGGGAATGGGCCGAGCCTTTGCCCACCCCCTCCCCACGACAAAAATAAGCCGTGGGCGCAGCCGCACCCAAAAAAGAGCGGCCGAACCCCTTGGTGCCAAGTTCGTCCAGCGGAAAAATCCCAAAAAGGGGGTGGGCTATAGCCTTGGGGAGTGGGGCGGGCGCACTTCGTCCGCCTACCTCGGAATGGGCCGCGACTTTGCCCACCCCCTCCCCGCGACAAAAATAGGCCACGGGCACAGCCGCGCCCAAAAAAAAAGGTCAGCCAAACCCCTTGGCGCCAAGTTCGTCCTGCGGAAAAATGCCCAAAAAAGGCGTGTGCTATAGCGTTTGGGCGTGGGGCCGGCAACGTTCATCCGCCTTCCTCGGAATTGGTCGAGACATTGCCAACCCCCTCCCCGCGACAAAAATAGGCCGCGGGCACAGCCGCACCCAAAAAAGAGCGGCCGAACCCCATGTTGCCAAGTTTGTCCTGCGGAAAATTCCCAAAAAGGGGGTGGGCTATAGCCTTGTGGCGTGGGGCGGGCGAATATCGTCCGCCGGACTGGGAATGGGCCGAGACTTTGCCCACCCCCTCCGCACGACAAAAATACGCCGCGGGCGCAGCCGCACCCAAAAAAGAGCGGCCGAACCCCTTGGTGCCAAGTTCGTCCTGCGGAAAAATCCCAAAAAGGGGGTGGGCTATAGCCTTGGGGAGTGGGGCGGGCGCACTTCGTCCGCCTACCTCGGAATGGGCCACGACTTTGCCCACCCCCTCCCCGCGACAAAAATAGGCCGCGGGCACAGCCGCGCCCAAAAAAGAGCAGCCGAACCCCTTCGTGTCAAGTTCGTCCTGCGGAAAAATCGCAAAAAGGGGGTGGGCTATAGCCTTGTGGCGTTGGGCGGGGGAATATCGTCCGCCGGACTGGGAATGGGCCGAGACTTTGCCCACCCCCTCCCCACGAAAAAAATAGGCCGCGGGTACCATCGCACACAAAAAAGAGCAGCCGAACCCCTTGGCGCCAAGTTCGTCCTGCGGAAAAATGCCCAAAAAGGGAGTGGGCTATAGCCTTGTGGCGTGGGGCGGGCGAATATCGTCCGCCGGACTCGGAATGGGCCGAGACTTTGCCCACCCCCTCCCCGCGACAAGAATAGGCCGCGGGCACAGCCACGCCCAAAAAAGAGCAGCCGAACCCCTTGGCGCCAAGTTCGTCCTGGGGAAATGTGACCAAAAAGGGGGTGGGCTATAGCCTTGTGGCGTGGGGCGGGCGAATATCGTCCGCCGGACTCGGAATGGGCCGAGACTTTGCCCACCCCCTCCCCGACCCAAAAATAGGCCGCGGGCACAGCCGCGCCCAAAAAAGAGCAATCGAACCCGTTGGCACCAAGTTCGTCCTACGGAAAAATGCCCAAAAAGGGGGTGGGCTATAGCCTTGTGGCGTGGGGCGGGCGCACTTCGTCCGCCGGACTCGGAATGGGCCGAGACTTTGCCCACCCCCTGCCCGTGACAAAAATAGGCCGCGGGGTCATCCGTACCCAAAAAAGAGCTGCTGAACCCCTGGGCGCCAAGTTTGTCCTGCGGAGAAATGACGAAAAAGGGGGTGGGCCATAGCCTTGGGGCGTGGGACTGGCGCACTTCGTCCGCCAGACTCGGAATGGGCCGAGACTTTGTCCACCCCCTCCCCGTGACAAGAATAGGCCACGGGCACAGCCGCGCCCAAAAAAGAGCAGCCGAACCCCTTTGCGCCAAGTTCGTCCTGCGGAAAAATGCCCAAAAAAGGGGTGGGCTATAGCCTTGGGGCGTGGGCCCAGCGAACTCCGTCCGCCTTCCTCGGAATGGGCCGAGACTTTGCCCACCCCCTCCCCGTGGTAAAAATAGGCCGCCGGCACAGCCGCGCCCAAAAAATAGCTGCCGAACCCCTTGGCGCTAAGTTCGTCCCGCGAAAAAATGCCCAAAAAGGGGGTGGGCTATAGCCCTGGGAGGTGGGGCTTGTTAACTTCGTCCGCCGGGCTCGGAATGGGCCGTGACTTTGTCCACCCCCTCCCCGTGACAAAAAAAGGCCACGGGCACAGCCGCGGCCAAAAAAGAACAGCCGAACCCCTTGGCGCCAAGTTCGTCCCGCGGAAAAAAGCCCAAAAAGGGGGAGGGCTATAGCCTTTGGGCGTGGGGTTGGTGACCTTCGTCCCCCGGAGTCGGAATGGGACGAGACTTTGCCCACCCACTCCCCGCGACAAAAATAGGCCGCGGGCACAGCCGCGCCCAAAAAAGAGCAGCCGAACCCTTTGGCGCCATGTTCGTCCTGCGAAAAATGCCCAAAAAGGGGGTGGGCTATAGCCTTGGGGGGTGGGGTTGGTGAACTTCGTCCGCCGGGCTCGGAATGGGCCGAGACTTTGTCCACCCTCTCCCCACGACAAAAATAGGCCGCGGGCCCAGCCGCGCTAAAAAACGGGCAGCCGAACCCCTTGGCGCCACGTTCATCCTGCGGAAAAATGCCCAAAAAAGGGGTGGGCTACAGCCTTGGGGAGTGGAGCCGGCGAACTTCGTCTGCCTTCCTCGGAATGGCCGAGACTTTACCCACCCCCTCCCCGCGACAAAAATAGGCCGCGGGCACAGCCGCGACCAAAAAAGAGCAGCCGAACCCCTTGGCGCCAAGTTCGTCCTGCGGAAAAATGCCCAAAAATGGGGTGGGCTATAGGCTTGGGGCGTGGGGCTGGCGAACTTTGTCCGCCGGCCTCGGAACGAGCCGAGACTTCCCCCCCCCCCCCTCCCGTGACAAAAATAGGCCGCGGGCACAGCCGCGCCCAAAAAAGAGCAGCCGAACCCCTTGGCGCCAAGTTCGTCCTGCGGAAAAATGCCCAAAAAAGGGGTGGGCTATAGCCTTGGGGGGTGGGGCTGGTGAACTTCGTCCGCCGGGCTCGGAATGGGCCGAGACTTTGTCCACCCCCTCCCCGCAACAAAAATAGGCCGCGGGGGACAGCCGCACCGATAAAAGAGCAGCCGAACCCCTTGGTGCAAAGTTCGTCCTGTGGAAAAATGCCCAAAAAAGGGGTGGGCTGTAGCCTTGGGGCGTGGGGCGGGCGAACTTCGTCCTCCGGAATAAGAATGGGCTGAGACTTTGCCCAGCCCCTCCCCAGGACAAAAATAGGCCGCGGGCACAGCCGCACCGAAAAAAGAGCTGCCGAACCCCTTGGTGCCAAGTTCGTCCTGCGGAAAAATGCCCAAAAAAATGGGTGGGCTATAGCCTTGGGGCGTGGGGCGGGCGAACTTCATCCGCCGGACTCGGAATGGGCCGAGACTTTGCCCACCCCCTCCCCGCGACAAGAATAGGCCGCGGGCACAGCCGCGCCCAAGAAAGAGCAGCCGAACCCTTTGGCGCCAAGTTCGTCCTGCGGAAAAACGCCAAAAAAAGGGGTGTGCTATAGCCTTTGGGCGTGGGGCCGGCAAACTTCGTCCGCCTTCCTCGGAATGGGCCGAGACTTTGCCCACCTCCTCCCCGCGACAAAAATAGGCCGCGGGTACAGCCGCGCCCAAAAAAGAGCAGCCGAACCCCTTGGCGCCAAGTTCATCCTGCGGAAAAATGCCCAAAAAAGGGGTGGGCTATAGCCTTTGGGCGTGGGGCTGGGGAACTTCGTCCCCCGGACTCGGAATGGGACGAGACTTTGTCCACCTCCTCCCCGCGACAAAAATAGGCCGCGGGCACAGCCGCGCCCTAAAAAGAGCAGCCGAACCCTTTGGCGCCAAGTTCGTCCTGTGGAAAAATGCCCAAAAAGGGGGTGGGCAATAGCCTTGGGGGGTGGGGCTTGTGAACTTCGTCCGCCGGGCTCGGAATGGGCCGAGACTTTGTCCACCCCCCCTCCCCGCGACAAAAATAGGCCACGGGCACAGCCGCGGCCAAAAACAAACAGCCGAACCCCTTGGCGCCAAGTTCGTCCCCGCGGAAAAAAGCCCAAAAAAGGGGGTGGGCTGTAGCCTTTGGGCGTGGGGCTGGCGAACTTCGTCTGCCGGCCTCAGAACGAGCCGAGACTTCCCCCCCCCCCCCCCCCCCCGTGACAAAAATAGGCCGCGGGCACAGCCGCGCCGAAAAAAGATCAGCCGAAGCCCTTGGCGCCAAGTTCGTCCTGCGGAAAAATGGCCAAAAAAGGGGTGTGCTATAGCCTTTGGGCGTGGGGCTGGCGAACATCGTCCGCCTTCCTCGGAATGGGCCGAGAGTTTGCCCAACCCCTCCCCGTGACAAAAATAGGCCGCGGGCACAACCGCGCCCAAAAAACAACAGCCGAACCCCTTGGCCCCAAGTTCGTCCTGCCGAAAAATGACGAAAAAAGGGGTGGGCTATAGCCTTGGGGCGTGGGGCCGGCGAACTTCGTCCGCCGGACTCGGAATGGGCCGATACTTTGCCCAACCCCTCCCCGCGACAAAAATAGGCCGCGGGCACAGCCGCGCCCAAAAAAGAGCCGCCGAACCCCTTGGCGCCAAGTTCGTCCTGCAGAAAAATGCCCAAAAAAGGGGTGGGATATAGCCTTGGGGCGTGGGCCGGGCGAACTTCGTCCGCCGGACTCCGAATGGGCCGAGACTTTGTCCATCTCCTCCCCACGACAAAAATAGGCCGCGGGCACAGCCGCGTCCAAAAAAGAGCTGCCGAACCCCTTGGCGCCAAGTTCGTCCAGCGGAAAATTGCCCAAAAAAGGGGTGGGATATAGCCTTGGGGCGTGGGGAGGGCGAACTTCGTCTGCCGGACTCAAAATGGGCCGAGACTTTGCCCACCCCCTCCCCGCAACAAAAATAGACCGAGGGCACAGCCGCGCCCAAAAAAGAACAGCCGAACCCCTTGGCGCCAAGTTCATCCTGCGGAAAAATGCCCAAAAAAGGTGTGGGCTATAGCCTTCGGGCGTGGGGCTGGCGAACTTCGTTCGCCGGACTCGGAATGGGCCGAGACTATGCCCACCCCCCTCCCCACGACAAAAATAGGAAGCGGGCAAAGCCACCCCCAAAAAAGAGGAGCCAAACCCCTTGGCGCCAAGTTCGTCCTGTGGAAAAATGCCCAAAAAAGGGGTGTGCTATAGCCTTGGGGCGTGGGGCTCCCGAAGTTCGTCCGCCGGACGCGGAATGGGCGAGAATTTGCCCACCCCTTCCCCGCGACAGAAATAGGCCGCGGGCACAGCCGCGCCCAAAACAGAGCAGCCGAACCCCTTGACGCCAAGTTCGCCCTGCGGAAAAATGCCCAAAAAAGGGGTGGGCTGCAGCCTTGGGGCATGGGGCTGGCGAAGTTCGTCCGCCGGACTGGGAATGGGCCGAGACTTTGCCCATCCCCTCCCCGCGCCAAAAAAAGTCCGCGCGCACAGCCGCGCCCAAAAAAGAGCAGCCGAACCCCTTGGCGCCAAGTTCGTCCTGCGAAAAATGCCCAAAAAGGGGGTGGGCTATAGCCTTGGGGGGGTGGGGTTGGTGAACTTCGTCCGCCGGGCTCGGAATGGGCCGAGACTTTGTCCACCCTCTCCCCACGACAAAAATAGGCCGCGGGCCCAGCCGCGCTAAAAAACGGGCAGCCGAACCCCGTGACGCCAAGTTCGTCCTGCGGAAAAATGCCCAAAAAGGGGGTGGGCTATAACCTTGGGGCGTGGGGCGGGCGCACTTCGTCCGCCGGACACAGAATGGCCCGAGACTTTTCCCACCCCCTCCCCGCGACAAAAATAGGCCACGGGCACAGCCGCGCTCAAAAAAGAGCAGCTGAACCCCTTGGCGCCAAGTTCGTCCTGCGGAAAAATACCCAAAATGGGGGTGCGCTATAGCCTTGGGGCGTGGGGCTGGCGTACTTCGTCCGCCGGACTCCGAAGTGGCCGAGACTTTTCCAACCCCCTCCCTGCGTCAAAAATAGGCCGCGGGCACAGCCGCGCCCAGAAAAGAGCAGCCGAACCCCTTGGCGCCAAGTTCGTCCTGCCGAAAAATGACGAAAAAAGGGGTGGGCTATAGCCATGGGGCGTGGGGCTCCCGAAGTTCGTCCGCCGGACGCGGAATGGGCGAGACTTTGCCCACCCCCTCCCCACGACAGAAATAGGCTGCGGGCACAGCCGCGCACAAAACAGAGCAGCCGAACCCCTTGACGCCAAGTTCGCCCTGCGGAAAAATGCCCAAAAAAGGGGTGGGCTGTAGCCTTGGGGCATGGGGCTGGCGAAGTTCGTCCGCCGGACTGGGAATGGGCCGAGAGTTTGCCCACCCCCTCCTGGGAACAAAAATAGGCCGCGAGCACAGCCGCGCCCAAAAAAGGGCAGCCGAACCCCTTGGCGCCAAGTTCGTCCTGCGGAAAAATGCCCAAAAAAACTGTGTGCTATAGCCTTTGGGCGTGGGGCAGGCAAAGTTCATCCGCCTTCCTCGGAATGGGCCGAGACTTTGCCCATCCCCTCCCCGCGCCAAAAAAAGTCCGCGCGCACAGCCGCGCCCAAAAAAGAGCAGCCGAACCCCTTGGCGCCAAGTTCGTCCTGCGGAAAAATGCCCAAAAAAGGGGTGTGCTATAGCCTTCGGGCGTGGGGCCGGCAAAGTTCGTTCGCCGGACTCGGAATGGGCTGAGACTTTTCCCACCCCCTGCCCGCAACAAAAATAGGCCGCGGGCACCGCAGCGCCCAAAAAAGAGCAGCCGAACCCCTGGGCGCCATGTTCGTCCTGCCGAAAAATGCCCAAAAAAAGGGGTGGGCTATAGCCTTGGGGCGTGGGGCTGTCGAACTTCGTCCGCCGGACTCGGAATGGGCCGAGAATTTTCCCACCCCCTCCCCGTGACAAAAATAGGCCGCGGGCACAGCCGCGCCCAAAAAAGAGCAGCCGAACCCCTTGGCGCCATGTTCGTCCTGCCGAAAAATGCCCAAAAAGGGGGTGGGCTATAGCCTAGGGGCGTGGGGCTGGCGAACTTCGTCTGCCTTCCTCGGAATGGGCCGAGACTTTGCCCACCCCCTTCCTGCAACAAAAATAGGCCGCGGGCACTGCCGCGCCCAAAAAAGAGCAGCTGAACCCCTTGGCGCCAAGTTCGTCCTGCCGATAAATGACGAAAAAAGGGGTGGGCAATAGCCTTGGGGTGTGGGGCGGGCGAAGTTCATCCGCCTGACTCGGAATGGGGCGCGACATTTCCCACCCCCTCCCCATGACAAAAATAGGCCGCGGGCACTGCCGCGCCCAAAAAAGAGCAGCCCAACCCCTTCGCGCCAAGTTCGTCCTGCGGAAAAATGCCCAAAAAAGGGGTGGGCTATAGCTTTGGGGCGTGGGGCTGGCGAACTTCGTCCGCCGGACTTGTAATGGGCCGAGACTTTGCCCACCCCCTCCCCGCGATAAAAATAGGCCGCGGACACTGCCGCGCCCAAAAAAGAACAGCCGAACCCCTTGGCGCCAAGTTCGTCCTGCGGATAAATGCCCAAAATAGGGGTGGGCTATAGATTTGGGGCGTGGGGCGGGCGATCTTCGTCCGCCGGACTCGGAATGGGCCGAGACATTGCCCACCCCCTCCCCGCAACAAAATTAGGCCGCGGGCACTGCCGCGCCCAAAAAAGAGCAGCCCAACCCCTTGGCGCCAAATTCGTCCAGCGGAAAAATGCCCAAAAAAGGGGTGGTCTATAGCCTTTGGGCGTGGGGCTGGCGAACTTCATCTGCCCGGACTCGGAATGGGCCGAGACTTTGGCCACCCCCTCCCCACGACAAAAATAGGCCGCGGGCACAGCCGCGCCCAAAAAAGAGCAGCCGAACCCCTTGGCGCCATGTTCGTCCTGCCGAAAAATGCCCAAAAAGGGGGTGGGCTATAGCCTAGGGGCGTGGGGCTGGCGAACTTCGTCTGCCTTCCTCGGAATGGGCCGAGACTTTGCCCACCCCCTTCCTGCAACAAAAATAGGCCGCGGGCACTGCCGCGCCCAAAAAAGAGCAGCTGAACCCCTTGGCGCCAAGTTCGTCCTGCCGATAAATGACGAAAAAAGGGGTGGGCAATAGCCTTGGGGTGTGGGGCGGGCGAAGTTCATCCGCCTGACTCGGAATGGGGCGCGACATTTCCCACCCCCTCCCCATGACAAAAATAGGCCGCGGGCACTGCCGCGCCCAAAAAAGAGCAGCCCAACCCCTTCGCGCCAAGTTCGTCCTGCGGAAAAATGCCCAAAAAAGGGGTGGGCTATAGCTTTGGGGCGTGGGGCTGGCGAACTTCGTCCGCCGGACTCGTAATGGGCCGAGACTTTGCCCACCCCCTCCCCGCGATAAAAATAGGCCGCGGACACTGCCGCGCCCAAAAAAGAACAGCCGAACCCCTTGGCGCCAAGTTCGTCCTGCGGATAAATGCCCAAAATAGGGGTGGGCTATAGACTTGGGGCGTGGGGCGGGCGAACTTCGTCCGCCGGACTCGGAATGGGCCGAGACATTGCCCACCCCCTCCCCACAACAAAATTAGGCCGCGGGCACTGCCGCGCCCAAAAAAGAGCAGCCCAACCCCTTGGCGCCAAATTCGTCCAGCGGAAAAATGCCCAAAAAAGGGGTGGTCTATAGCCTTTGGGCGTGGGGCTGGCGAACTTCATCTGCCCGGACTCGGAATGGGCCGAGACTTTGGCCACCCCCTCCCCACGACAAAAATAGGCCACGGGCACAACTGCGCCCAAAAACGAGCAGCCAAACCCCTTCGCGCCATGTTCGTCCTGCGGAAAAATGCCCAAAAAAGGGGTGGGCTATAGCCTTGGGGCATGGGGCTGGCGAACTTCGTCCGCCGGACTCGTAATGGGCCGAGACTTTGCCCACCCCTTCCCCACGACAAAAATAGGCCGCGGGCAAAGCCGCGCCCAAAAAAGAGCAGCCGAACTCCATGGCGCCAAGTTCGTCCTGCCGAAAAATGCCCAAAAAAGGGGTGTCCTATAGCCTTTGGGCGTGGGGCTGGCGAACTTCGTCCGCCGGACTCGGAATGGGCCGAGATTTTGCCCACCCCCTCCCCGTGACAAAAATAGGACGCGGGCACAGCCGCGCCCAAAAAAGTACAGCCGAACCCCTTGGCGACAAGTTCGTCCTGCCGAAAAATGGCCAAAAAAGGGGTGTGCTATAGCCTTTGGGCGTGGGGCCGGCAAACTTCGTCTGCCGGACTCGGAATGGGCCGAGACTTTGCCCATCCCCTCCGCACGACAAAAAAAGGCCACCGGCGCGGCCGCGCCCAAAAAAGACCAGCCGAACCCCTTGGCGCCAAGTTCGTCCTGCGGAAAAATGCCCGAAAAAGGGGTGGGCTATAGCCTTGGGGCGTGGGGCTGGCGAACTTCGTCCGCCGGACTCGTAATGGGCCGAGGCATTGCCCACCCCCTCCCCACGACAAAAATAGGCCGCGGTCACAGCCGCGCCCAAAAAAGATCAGCCGAACTCCATGGCGCCAAGTTCGTCCTGCCGAAAAATGCCCAAAAAAGGGGTGTGCTATAGCCTTTGGGCGTGGGGCTGGCGAACTTCGTCCGCCGGACTCGGAATTGGCCGAGACTTTGCCCACCCCCCCCCGCGACAAAAATAGGACGCGGGCAGAGCCGCGCCCAAAAAAGTGCAGCCGAACCCCTTGGCGCCAAGTTCGTCCTGCCGAAAAATGCCCAAAAAAGGGGTGGTCTATAGCCTCTGGGCGTGGGGCTGGCGAACTTCGTCCGCCGGACTCGGAATGGGCCGAGACTTTGCCCACCCCCTCCCCGCGACAAAAATAGGACGCGGGCACAGCCGCGCCGAAAAAAGTGCAGCAGAACCCCTTGGCGCCAAGTTGGTCCTACGGAAAAATGCCCAAAAAAGGGGTGGGCTATAGCCTTGGGGCGTGGGGCAGGCGAACTTCGTCCGCCGGACTCGTATTGGGCCGAGACATTGCCGACCCCCTCCCCACGACAAAAATAGGCCACGGACACAGCCGCGCCCAAAAAAGAGCAGCCGAACTCCATGGCGCCAAGTTCGTCCTGCGGAAAAACGCCCAAAAAGGAGGTGGGCTATAGCCTTGGGGCGTGGGGCGGGAGAACTTCGTCCGCCGGACTCGGAATGGGCCGAGACTTTGCCCATCCCCTCCGCACGACAAAAAAAGGCCACAGGCAGAGCCGCGCCCAAAAAAGACCAGCCGAACCCCTTGGCGCCAAGTTCGTCCTGCGGAAAAATGCCCAAAAAAGGGGTGGGCTATATCCTTGGGGCGTGGGGCTGGCAAACTTCGTCCGCCGGACTCGTAATGGGACGAGACTTTGCCCACCCCCTCCCCACGACAAAAAAAGGCTGCGGGCACAGCCGCAGCCAAAAAAGAGCAGCCGAACGCCTTGGCGCCAAGTTCGTCCTGCGGAAAAATGCCCGAAAAAGGGGTGTGCTATAGCCTTTGGGCGTGGGGCCGGCAAACTTCATCCACCGTACTCGGAATGGGCCGAGACTTTGGCCACCCCCTCCCCACACAAAAAATAGACCTCGTACACAGCCGCGCCTAAAAAAGAGCAGCCGAACCCGTTGGCGCCAAGTTCGTCCTGCGGAAAAATGCCAAAAAAGGGGTGTGCTATAGCCTTTGGTCGTGGGGCCGGCGGACTTTGTCCGCCTTCCTCGGAATGGGGCGAGACGTTGGACACCCCCTACCCGCACCAAAAACAGACCTCGTACACAGCCGCACCGAAAAAAAAGCAGCCGAACCCCTTGGCGCCAAGTTCGTCCTGCGGAAAAATGCCCAAAAAAGGGGTGTGCTATAGCCACGGGGCGTGGGGCGGGCAAACATCATCCGCCTTCCTCGGAATGGGCCGAGACTTTGGCCACCCCCACCCCGCGGAAAAAATAGGCCGCGGGCACAGCCGCGCCCAAAAACTAGCAGCCGAACCCCTTCGCGCCAAGTTCGTTCTGCGGAAAAATGCCCAAAAAGGGGGTGGGCTATAGCCTTGGGGCGTGGGGATGGCGAACTTCGTTTGCCGGACTCGGAATGGGCCGAGACTTTGCCCACCCCCTCCCCGCAACAAAAATAGGACGCGGGCACAGCCGCGCCCAAAAAAGTGCAGCCGAACCCCATGGCGCCAAGTTCGTCCTGCGGAAAAATACCGAAAAAAAGGGTGGGCGAAGGCCTTGGGGCATGGGGCTGGCAAACTTCGTCCGCCGGATTCCGAATAGGCCGAGACTTTGCCCACCCCCTCCCCACGACAAAAATAGGCCGCGGGCACAGCCACGCCCAAAAAAGAGCAGCCGAACCCCTTGGCGCCAAGTTCGTCCTGCGGAAAAATGCCCAAAATAGGGGTGGGCTATAGCCTTGGGGTGTGGGGCGGGCGAAGTTCATCCGCCGGACTCGGAATGGGGCGAGACATTTCCCACCCCCTCCCCACGACAAAAATAGGCCGCGGGCACTGCCGCGCCCAATAAAGAGCAGCCGAACCCCTTCGCCCCAAGTTCGTCCTGCGGAAAAATGCCCAAAAAAAGGGTGGGCTATAGCCTTGGGGCGTGGGGCTGGCGAACTTCGTCCGCCGGACTCGTAATGGGCTGAGACTTTGCCCACCCCCTCCCCGCGATACAAATAGGCCGCGGACACTGCCGCGCCCAAAAAAGAGCAGCCGAACCCCTTGGCGCCAAGTTCGTCCTGCGGAAAAATGCCCAAAATAGGGGTGGGCTATAGCCTTGGGGCGTGGGGCGGGCGAAGTTCGTCCGCCGGACTCGGAATGGGGCGAGACATTTCCCACCCCCTCCCCACGACAAAATTAGGCCGCAGGCACTGCTGCGCCCAAAAAAGAGCAGCCCAACCCCTTCGTGCCAAGTTCGTCCGGCGGAAAAATGCCCAAAAAAGGGGTGGGCTATAGCCTTGGGGCATGGGGCCGGCAAACTTCGTCCGCCGGACTCGGAATGGGCCGAGACTTTGGCCACCCCCTCCCCACACCAAAAATAGACCTCGTACACAGCCGCGCCTAAAAAAGAGCAGCCGAACCCATTGGCGCCAAGTTCGTCCTGCGGAAAAATGCCAACAAAGGGGTGTGCTATAGCCTTTGGGCGTGGGGCCGGCGAACTTCATCCGCCTTTCTCGGAATGGGGCGAGACTTTGGCCACCCCCTCCCCGTGGCAAAAATAGGCCGCGGGCACAACCGCGCCCAAAAACTAGCAGCCGAACCCCTTGGCGCCAAGTTCGTTCTGCGGAAAAATGCCCAAAAAGGGGGTGGGCTATAGCCTTGGGGCGTGGGGATGGTGAACTTCGTTGCCGGACTCGGAATGGGCCGAGACTTTGCCCACCCCTCCCCACGACAAAAATAGACCTCGTACACAGCCGCGACCAAAAAAGAGCAGCAGAACACGTTGGCGCCAAGTTCGTCCTGCGGAAAAATGCCAAAAAAGGGGTGTGCTATAGCCTTTGGGCGTGGGGCCAGCGAACTTCGTCCCCCTTCCTCGGAATGGGCCGAGACTTTGGCCACCCCCTACCCGCGCCAAAAATAGACCTCGTACACAGCCGCACAGAAAAAAGAGCAGCCGAACCCCTTGGCGTCAAGTTCGTCCGGCGGAAAAATGCCCAAAAAAGGGGTGTGCTGTAGAGTTGGGGCGTGGGGATCGCGAACTTTGTTCGCCGGACCCGGAATGGGTCGAGACATTTCCCATGCCCTCCCCACAACAAAAATAGGCCGTGGGCACAGCCGCGCCCAAAAAAGAGCAGCCGAACCCCTTGGCGCCAAGTTCGTCCTGTGGAAAAATGCCCAAAAACGAGGTGGGCTATAGCCTTGGGGCGTGGGGCAGGCGAACTTCGTCTGCGGACGCGGAATGGACTGAAACTTTTCCCACCCCCACCCCGCGACAAAAATAGGCCGCGGGCACCACCGTACCCAAAAAAGAGCAGCGAAACCCCTTGGCGCCAAGTTCGTCCTGCGGGAAAATGCCCAAAAAAGGGGTGGGCTATAGTCTTAGGGCGTGGGGCTGGCGCACTTCGTCCGCCGGACTCGGAATGGGCCGAGACTTTGCCCATCCCCTCCGCACGACAAAAAAAGGCCACAGGCGCAGCCGCGCCCAAAAAAGAGCAGCCAAACCCCTTCATGCCAGGTTCGTCCTGTGGAAAAATGCCCAAAAAAGGCGTGGGCTATAGCCTTGGGGCGTGGGGCTGGCGAACTCCGTCCGCCTTCCTCGGAATGGGGCGAGACTTTGCCCACCCGCTCCCCGCAACAAAAATAGGCCGCAGGCGCAGCCGCGCCCAAAAAATAGCTGCCAAACCCCTTGGCGCCAAGTTCATCCTGCGGAGAAATGCCCAAAAAGGGGGTGGGCTATAGCCTTGGGGCGTGGGGCCGGTGAAGTTCGTCCGCCGGACTCGGAATGGGCCGAGACTTTTCCCACCCCCTCCCCACGTCAAAAAAAGGCCATGGGCACAGCCGCGCCCGAAAAAGAGCGGCTGAACCCCTTGGCGCCAAGTTCGTCCTGCGGAAAAATGCCCAAAAAGGGTCTGGGCTGTAGCCTTGGGGCGTGGGGCGGGCGCACTTCGTCCGCCGGACCCGGAATGGGCCGAGCATTTGGCCACCCCCTCCTCGTGACAAAAATAGGCCGCGGGCACAGCCGCGCCCAAAAAAGTGCAGCCGAAACCCTTTGCGCCAAGTTCGTCCAGCGGAAAAATGCGCAAAAAGGGGGTGGGGTAAAGCCTTGGGGCGTGGGGCTGGCGAACCTCGTCCGCCTTCCTCGGAATGGGCCGAGACTTTGCCCACCCCCTCCCCCCGACAAAGATAGGCCGCAGACACAGCCGCGCCCAAAAAAGAGCAGCCGAACCCCTTGGCGCCAAGTTCGTCCTGCGGAAAAATGGCCAAAAAGGGGGTGGGCTATAGCCTTGGGGCGTGGGGCGGGCGAACTTCGTCCGCCGGACTCGGAATGGGATGAGATTTTGCCCACCCCTCCCTGCGAAAAAAATAGGCCGCGGGCACAGCCGCGCCCAAAAAACAGCAGCCGAACCCCTTGGCGGCAAGTTCGTCCTGCGGAAAAATGCCCAAAAAGGGGGTGGGCTATAGCCTTAGGGCGTGGGGCTGGCGAACTTCGTCCGCCTTCCTCGGAATGGGCCGAGACTTTGCCCACCCCCTCCCCGCGACAAAACTAGGCCGCGGGCTCAGTTGCGCCCAAAAAAGAGCTGCCGATACCCTTGGCGCCAAGTTTGTCCTGCGGAAAAATGCCCAAAAAGGGGGTGGGCTATAGCCTTGGGGCGTGGGGCTGGCAAAGTTCGTCCGCTGGACTCGGAATAGGCCGAGACTTTTCCCACCCCCTACGCACGGCAAAAATAGGCCGCAAGCACAGCCGCGCCCAAAAAAGAGCAGCCGAACCCCTTGGCGCCAAGTTCGTCCTGCGGAAAAATGCCGAAAAAGGGGGTGGGCTATAGCCTTTGGGCGTGGGGCTGGCGAACTTCGTCCGCCCTCCTCGGAATGGGACGAGACATTGCCGACCCCCTCCCCGTGACAAAAATAGGCCGCGGGCAAAGGTGCGCCAAAAAAAGGGCTCCCGAACCCCTTGGCGCCAAGTTCGTCCGGTGGAAAAATGCCCAAAAAAGGGGTGGGCTATAGCCTTTGGGCGTAGGGCCGGCAAAGTTCATCCGCCTTCGTCGGAATGGGCCATGATTTTGGCCACCCCCTCCCCGCTCCAAAAATAGGCCGCTGGCACAGCCGCGCCCAAAAAAGAGCAGCCGAACCCCTTGGCGCCAAGTTCGTCCTGCGGAAAAATGCCCAAAAATGGGGTGGGCTATAGCCTTGGGGGGTGGGGCAGGCGAACTTCGTCCGCCGGACTCGGAATCGGCCAAGACTTTTCCCTCAACCTCCCACGACAAAAATAGGCCGCGGGCACAGCCGCGCCCAAAAAAGAGCATCCGAACCCATTGGCGCCAAGTTCGTCCTGCGGAAAAATGCCCAAAAAGGGGCTGGGCTATAGCCTTGGGTCGTGGGGCGGGCGCACCTCGTCCGCCGGACCCGGAATGGGCCGAGCATTTGGCCACCCCCTCCTCGTGACAAAAATAGGCCGCGGGCACAGCCGCGCCCAAAAAAGTGCAGCCAAAACCCTTTGCGCCAAGTTCGTCCAGCGGAAAAATGCGCAAAAAGGGGGTGGGCTATAGCCTTGGGGCGTGGGGCTGGCGAACCTCGTCCGCCTTCCTCGGAATGGGCCGAGACATTGCCCACCCCCTCCCCGCGACAAAAATAGGCCGCGGGCACAGCCGCGCCCAAAAACGAGCAGCCGAACCCCTTGACGCCAAGTTCGTCCTGCGGAAAAATGCCCAAAAAGGGGGTGGGCTATAGCCTTGGAGCATGGGGCTAGCGAACCTCGTCCGCCCTCCTCGGAATGGGCCGAGACTATGCCCACCCCCTCCCCGCGACAAAAATAGGCCGCGGTCACAGCCGCTCCCAAAAAAGAGCAGCCGAACCCCTTGGCGGCAAGTTCGTCCTGCGGAAAAATGCCCAAAAAGGGGGTGGGCTATAGTCTTGGGGCGTGGGGCTGGCGCACTTCGTCCGCCGGACTCGGAATGTGCTGAGAGTTTGCCCTCCCCCTCCCCACGACAAAAATAGGACGAGGGCACCGCCGCGTCCAAAAAAGAGCAGCCGAACCCCTTGGCGCCAAGTTCGTCCGGTGGAAAAATGCACAAAAAGGGGGTGGGCTATAGCCTTGGGGCGTGGGGCGGGGAACTTCAACTGCCTTCCTCGGAATGGGCCGAGACATTGCCCACCCCCTCCCCGCAACACAAATAGGCCGCGGGCACAGCCGCGCCCAAATAAGAGCAGCCGAACCCCTCGGCGCCAAGTTCGTCCTGCGGAAAAATGCCCAAAAAGGGGGTAGGCTATAGCCTTGGGGCGTGGGGCCGGTAAAGTTCGTCCGCCAGACTCGGAATGGGCCGAGACTTTTCCCACCCCCTCCCCATGACAAAACAAGGCCATGGGCACAGCCGCGCCCGAAAAAGAGCGGCCGAACCCCTTGGCGCCAAGTTCGTCCTGCGGAAAAATGCCCAAAAAGGGGCTGGGCTATAGCCTTGGGGCGTGGGGCGGGCGCACCTCGTCCGCCGGACCCGGAATGGGCCGAGCATTTGGCCACCCCCTCCTCATGACAAAAATAGGCCGCGGGCACAGCCGCGCCCAAAAAAATGCAGTCGAAACCCTTTGCGCCAAGTTTGTCCAGCGGAAAAATGCGCAAAAAGGGGGTGGGCTTTAGCCTTGGGGCGTGGGGCTGGCGAACCTCGTCCGCCTTCCTCGGAATGGGCCGAGGCATTGCCCACCCCCTCCACGCGACAAAAATAGGCCGCGGGCACTGCCGCGCCCAAAAAAGAGCAGCCGAAACCGTTGGCGCCAAGTTCGTCCTGCGGAAAAATGCCGAAAAAGGGGGTGGGCTATAGCCTTGGGGCGTGGGGCCAGTAAATTTCATCCGCCGGACTCATAATGGGCCGAGACTTTGCCCACCCCCTCCCCACGACAAAAATAAGCAGCAGGCACAGCCGCGCCCAAAAAAGAGGTGCGGACCCCTTGGCACCAAGTTCATCCAGCGGAAAAATGCCCAAAAAGGGGGTGGGCTTTAGCCTTGGGGCGTGGGGTGGCGAACTTCGTCCGCTGGACTCGGAATGGGCCGAGACTTTTCCCACCGCCTCCACGAGACAAACATAGGCCGCAGGCACAGCCGCGCCCAAAAAAGATCAGCCGAACCCCTTGGCACCAAGTTCGTCCTGCGGAAAAATGCCCAAAAAAGGGGTGGGCTATAGCCTTGGGGCGTGGGGTGGGCTATAGCCTTGGGGCGTGGGACTCGGAATGGGCCGAGACTTTGCCCACCCCCTCCCTGCGACCAAAATAGGCCACTGGCACAGCCGCGCCCAAAAAAGAGCAGCCGAACCCCTTGGTGCCAAGTTCGTCCTGCGGAAAAATGCCCAAAAAGGGGGTGGGCTATAGCCTTGGGGCGTGGGGCTGGCGAATTTGTCCGCCTTCCTCTGAATGGACCGAGACTTTGCCGACCCCCTCCCCGCCACAAAAATAGGCCGCAGGGACAACCGCGCCCAAAAAATAGCAGCGGATCCCCCTGGCGCCAAGTTCGTCGTGCGGAAAAATACCCAAAAAGGGGGTGGGCTATAGCCTTGGGGCGTGGGGCAGGCGAACTACGTCCGCCAGACTCGGAATGGGCCGAGACTTTGCCGACCCCATCCCCACCACAAATATAGGCCGCAGGCACAGCCGCGCCCAAAAAATAGCAGCCGATCCCCTTGGCGCCAAGTTCGTCCTGCGGGAAAATGCCCAAAAAGGGGGTGGGCTATAGCCTTGGGGCGTGGGGCTGGCGAACTTCGTCCGCCGGACTCGAAATGGGTCCAAACTTTTCCCACCTCCTCCCCGCAGCAAAAATAGGCCGTGGGCACAGCTGCGCCCAAAAAAGAGTAGCCGTACCCCTTGGCGCCAAGTTCTTCCTGCGGAAAAATGCCCAAAAAAGGGATGGGCTATAGCCTGGGGGCGTGGGGCCGGCAAAGTTCGTCCGCCGGACTCGGAATGGGCTGAGAATTTGCCCACCCCTGCCCAGCGAAGAAAATAAGCAGCAGGCACAGCCGCGCCCAAAAAAGAGATGCCGACCCCTTGACACCAAGTTCGTCCAGCGGAAAAATGCCCAAAAAGGGGGTGGGCTATAGCCTTGGGGCGTGGGGCTGGCGAACTTCGTCCGCTGGACTTGGAATGGGCCGAGACTTTGCCGACCCCCTCCCTTCACAAAAATAGGCCGCAGGCACAGCCGCGCCCAAAAAAGAGCAGCCGAACCCCTTGGCGCCAAGTTCGTCCTGCGGAAAAATGCACAAAAAAGGGGTGTGCTATAGCCTTGGGGCGCGGGGCCGGCAAAGTTCGTCTGCCGGAGCCAGAATGGGCCGAGACTTTTCCCACCCCCTCCCCATGACAAAAATAGGCCGCGGGCACAGCCGCGCCCAAAAAAGTGCAGCTGAACCCCTTGGCGCCATGTTCGTCCCGCGGAAAAATGCCCAAAAAAGTGGTGCGTTATAGCCTTTGGGCGTGGGGCCGGCAAAGTTCATCCGTGTTCCTTGGAATGGGCCGAGAGTTTGGCCACCCCCTCCCCGCGCCAAAAATAGGCCGCGGGCACAGCCGCGCCCAAAAAAGAGCAGCCGAACCGCTTGGCGCCAACTTCGTCCTGCGGAATAAAGCCCAAAAATGGGGTGGGCTATAGCCCTGGGGCGTGGGGCAGGCGATATTCGTCCGCCGGACTCGGGATGGGCCGAGACTTTTCCCACCCCCTCCCTGCGACAAAAATAGGCCGCGGGCACAGCCGCGCCCAAAAAAGAGCAGCTGAACCCCTTGGCGCCACGTTCGTCCTGCGGAAAAATGCCCAAAAAGGGGGTGGGCTATAGCCTTGGGGCGTGGGGCTGGCGAACATCGTCCGCCTTCCTCGGAATGGGCTGAGACTTTGCCCACCCCCTCCCCGCGACGAAAATAGCCCGCAGGCACAGCCACGCCCAAAAAATAGCAGCCGAACCCCTTGGTGCCAAGTTCGTCCTGCGGAAAAATGCCCAAAAAGGGGGTGGGCTATAGCCTTGGGGCGTGGGGCAGGCGATATTCGTCCGCCTTCCTCGGAATGGGCCGAGACTTCGCCCACCCCCTCCCCACGATGAAAATAGGCCTCAGGCACAGCCACGCCAAAAAAATAGCAGCCGAACCCCTTGGCGCCAAGTTCGTCCTGCGGAAAAATGCCCCAAAAGGGGGTGGGCTATAACCTTGGGGCGTGGGGCTGGCGAACTTCGTCCGCCGGACTCGGAATGGGCCGAGACTTTGGTCACCCCCACCCTGTACCAAAAAAAGGCCGCGGGCAAAGCCGCGCCCAAAAAAGAGCAGCCGAACTCCTTGGCGCCAATTTTGTCCCGCGGAAAAATGCGCAAAAAAGGGTTGTGCTATAGCCTTGGGGCACGGGGCCGGCAAAGTTCGTCTGTCGGAGTCAGAATGGGCCGCGACTTTTCCAACCCCCTACCCACGACAAAAATAGGCCGCGGGCACGGCCGCACCAATAAAAAGAGCAGCCGAACCCCTTGGCTCCAAGTTCGTCCTGCGGAAAAATGCCCAAAAAAGGGGTGGGCTATAGCCTTGGGGCGTGGGGCTGGCGCACTTCGTCGCCTTCCTCGGAATGGGCCGAGACTTTGCCCACCCCCTCCCCGCGACAAAAATAGGCCGCGGGCACAGCCGCGCCCAAAAAAAGAGCAGCCGAGCCCCTTGGCGCCAATTTCGTCCTGCGGAAAAATACCCAAAAAAGGGGTGTGCCAAAGCCTTGGGGCGTGGGGCCGGTAAAGTTCATCCGCCTTCCTTGGAATGGGCCGAGACTTTGTCCACCCGCTCCCCGCACCAAAAATGGGCCGCGGGCACAGCTGCGCCCAAAAAAGAGCAGCCGAACCCCGTGGCACCAAGTTCGTCCTGCGGAAAAATGCCCAAAAAAAGGGGTGGGCTGTAGCCTTGGGTCGTGGGGCTGGCGAAGTTCATCCGCCGAACTCGGACTGGGCCGATACTTTGCCCACCCTCTCCCCACGCTAAAAATAAGTCGCGGGCACAGCCGTGCCCAAAAAAGAGCAGCCGAACCCCTTGGCGCCAAGTTCGTCCTGCGGAAAAATGCCCAAAAAGGGGGTGGGCAATAGCCTTGGGGCGTGGGGCTGGCGAACTTTGTCCGCCTTCCTCGGAATGGGCCGCGACTTTGCCCACCCCCTCCCCACGACAAAAATAGGCCGCGGGCACAGCCGCGCCCAAAAAAGAGCAGCCGAACCCCTTGGCGTCAAGTTCATCCTGCGGAAAAATGCCCAAAAAGGGGGTGGGCTATAGCCTTGGGGCGTGGGGCAAGGAAACTTCATCCGCAATCCTGGGAATTGGCCGAGACTTTTGCCACACCCTCCCCGCGCCAAAAATAGGCCGCGGGCTCAGCCGCACCCAAAAAAGAGCAGCCGAACCCCTTGGTGCCAAGTTCGTCCTGCAGAAAAATGCCTAAAAAACGGGTGTGCTGTAGCCTTGGGGCGTGGGGCTGCCGAAGTTCGTCCGCCGGACTCGTAATGGGCAGAGACTTTGCCCACCCCCTCGCCGCTACAGAAATAGGCCGCGGGCACAGCCGCGCCCAAAATAGAGCAGCCGAACCCCTTGGCGCCAAGTTCGTCCTGCGGAAAAATGCCCAAAAAACGGGTGGGCTATAGCCTTGGGGCGTGGGGCGGGCGAACTTCATCCGCCGGAATCGGAATGGGCCGAGACTTTTCCCACCCCCTCCCCGCGACAAAAATAGGCTGCGGGCACAGCCGCGCCCAAAAAATGGCAGCCGAACCCCTTGGCAGCAAGTTCGCCCTGCGGAAAATGTCAAAAAAAGGGTGGGCTATAGCCTTGGGGAGTGGGGCCGGCGAACTTCGTCCGCCGGGCTCGGAATGTGCCGAGACTTTGCCCACCCCCTCCCCGCGAAAAAAATAGGCCGCGGGCACAGCCGCGCCCAAATAAAAGCAGCCGAACCCCTTGGCGCCAAGTTCGTCCTGCTGAAAAATGCCCAAAAAGGGGGTGGGCTAAAGCCTTGGGGCGTGGGGCAGGTGAACTTCGTCCGCCGGACTTGAAATGGGACGAGATTTTGCCCACCCCCTCCTCGCAACAAACATAGGCCGCGGGCACAGCCGCGCCCAAAAAAGAGCAGGTGAACCCCTTGGCGCCAAGTTCGTCGTGCGGAAAAACGCCCAAAAATGGAGTGGGCTATAGCCTAGGGGCGTGGGGCTGGCGAACTCCGTCCGCCGGACTTGGAATGGGCCGAGAGTTTTCCCACCCCCTCCCCGTGACAAAAATAGGCCGCGGGCACAGCCGCGCCCAAAAAAGAGCAGCCGAACCCCTTGGCAGCAAGTTCGTCCTGTGGAAAAATGTCCAAAAAAAGGGTGGGCTATAGCCTTGGGGCGTGGGGCTGGCGAACATCATCCGCCAGACTCGGAATGGGCCGAGACTTTGCCCACCCCCTTCTCGTGAGAAAAATAGGCCGCGGGCACAGCCGCGCCCAAAAAAGAGCAGCCGAACCCCTTGGCGCCAAGTTCATCCTGCGGAAAGATGCCCAAAAAAGGGGCGGGCTGTAGCCTTGGGGCGTGAGGCCGGCAAAGTTCGTCCGCCGGACTCGAAATGGGCCGAGACTTTGCCCAACCCCTCCACGCGGCAAAAATAGTCCGCGGGCTCCGCCGTACCCAAAAAAGAGCAGCCGAACCCCTTGGCGCCAAGTTCGTCCTGCGGAAAAATGCCCAAAAAAGTTGTGTGCTATAGCCTTTGGGCGTGGGGCTGGCGCACTTCGTCCGCCAGACTCGGAATGGGCCGAGACATTTCCCACCCCCTCCCCGCGACAAAAATAGGCCACGGCCACAGCCGCATGCAAACAAAAGCAGCCGAACCCCTTGGCACCAAGTTCGTCCTGCGGAAAAATGCCCAAAAAAGTTGTGTGCTATAGCCTTGGGGCGTGGGGCTGCCGAAGTTCGTCCGCCGGACTCGGAATGGGCCGAGACTTTTCCCACCCCCTCCCCGATATAAAAATAGGTTGCGGGCACAGCCACGCCCAAAAAAGACGAGCCGAACCCCTTGGCGCCAAGTTCATCCTGCGGAAAAATGCCCAAAAAAGGGGTGGGTTATAGCCTTGGGGCGTGAGGCCGGCAAAGTTCATCCGCCGGACTCGGAATGGGCCGAGACTTTTCCCACCCCCTCCCTGCGATGAAAATGGGCCGCGGGCTCAACCGCACCCCAAAAAGAGCAGCCGAACCCCTTGGCACCAAGTTCGTCCTGCGGAAAAATGCCCAAAAAAGGGGTGGGCTATAGCCTTGGGGCGTGGGGCGGGCGAACTTCGTCCGCCGGACTCGGAATAGGCCGAGCCTTTTCCCACCCCCTCCCCACGACAAAAATAGGCCGCGGGCACAGCCGTACCCAAAAAAGAGCAGCCGAACCCCTTGGCGCCAAGTTCGTCCTGCAGAAAAATGCCCAAAAAAGTTGTGTGCTATAGCCTTTGGGCATGGGGCCAGCAAAGTTCATCCGCGTTACTCGGAATGGGCCGAGACTTTTCCCACCCCCTCCCCGCGACAAAAATAGGCCGTGGGCACAGCCGCGCCCAAAAAGGAGCAGCCGAACCCCATGGCGCCAATTTCGTCCTGCGGAAAAATGCCCAAAAAAGGGGTGTGCTATAGCCTTGGGGCGTGGGGCTGGCGAAGTTCGTCTGCCTTCCTCGGAATGGGCCGAGACCATGCCCACCCGCTACCCACGACAAAACTAGGCCGCGGGCACAGCCGCACCCAAAAAAGAGCAGCCGAACCCCTTTGCGCCAAGTTCGTACTGCAGAAAAATGCCCAAAAAGGGGGTGGGCTATAGCCTTGGGGCGTGGGGCGGGCGAACTTCGTCCGCCGGACTCGGAATGGGCCGAGACTTTGCCCACCCCCTCCCCACGACAAAAATAGGCCGCGGGCACAGCCGCGCCCACAAAAGAGCAGCCAAACCCCTTGGCGCCAAGTTCGTCCTGCGGAAAAATGCCCAAAAAGGGAGTGGGCTATAGCCTTGGGGCGTCGGGCGGGCGCACTTCGTCCGCCGGACTCGGAATGGTCCGAGAGGTTGACAACCCCTCCCCGCGACAAAAATAGGCCACGGGCACAGCCGCGCCCAAAAAAGAGCAGCCAAACGCCTTGGCGCGAAGCTCGTCCTGCGGAAAAATGCCCAAAGAGTGGGTGGGCTATAGCCTTGGGGCGTGGGGCTGGCAAACTTCGTCCGCCGGACTCGGAATGGGCCTTGCCCACCCCCTCCCCAAAAGAAAAATAGGCCGCGGGCACAGCCGTGCCCAAAAAATAGCAGCCGAACCCGTTGGCGCCAAGTTCGTCCTGCGGAAAAATGCCCAAAAAGGGGGTGGGCTATAGCCTTAGGGCGTGGGGCTGGCGAACTTCGTCCGCCGTCTTTGGAGTGGGTTGAGACTTTGCCCACCCCCTCCCCGCAACAAAAATAGGCTGCGGGCACAGCCGCGCCCAAAAAAGAGCAGCCGAACCCCTTGGCGCCAAGTTTGTCCTGTGCAAAAATGCCCCAAAAGGGGTGTCCTGTAGCCTTTGGGCGTGGGGTTGGCGAACTTCGTCCGCCTTCTTCGGTGTGGGCCGAGAGTTTGCCCAGCCCCTCCCCGTGACAAAAATAGGCCGCGGGTACAGCCGTGACCAAAAAATAGCAGCCGACCCCCTTGGCGCCAAGTTCGTCCTGCGGAAAAATGCCCAAAAAAGGGGTGGGCTATATCCTAGGGGCGTGGAGCTGGCGAACTGCGTCCGCTAGACTCGGAACGGGCCGAGACTTTGCCCACCCCCTCCCCAGAACAAAAATAGGCCGCGGGCACAGCCGCGCCCAAAAAAGAGCAGCCGAACCCCTTGGCGCCAAGTTCGTCCTTCGGAAAAATGCCCAAAAAGTGGGTGGGCTATAGCCTTGGGGCGTGGGGCTGGCAAACTTCGTCCGCCGGACTCGGGATGGGTCGAAACTTTTCGCACCCCCTCCCCGCGACAAAAATGGGCCGCGGACACAGCCGCGCCCATAAAAGAGCAGCCAAACCCCTTGGTGCCAAGTTCGTCTTGCGGAAAAATGCCGAAAAAGGGGGTGGGCTATTGCCATGGGGCGTGGGGCTGACGAACTTCGTACGCGGGACTCGGAATGGGCCGAGACTTTGCCCGCCCCCTCCCCGCACCAAAAATAGGCCGCGGACACAGCCGCGCCCAAAAAAGAGCAGCCAAAACCCTTGGCGCCACGTTCGTCCTGCGGAAAAATGCCCAAAACAGGGGTGGGCTATAGCGTAGGGGCGTGGGGCTGGCGAACTGCGTCCGCTAGACTCGGAATGGGCGGAGACTTTGCCCACCCCCTCCCCTCGACAAAAATAGGCCGCGGGCACAGCCGCGCCAAAAAAAGAGCAGTCGAACCCCTTGGCCCCAAGTTCGTCCTGCGGAAAAATGCCCAAAATAGGGGTGGGCTATATCCTTGGGGCGTGGGGCTGGCGAAGTTCATCCGCCTTCCTTGGAATGGGCCGAGACTTTGCCCACCCCCTCCCCGCACCAAAAAATAGGCCGCGGGCACAGCCGCACCCAAAAAAGAGCAGTCGAACCCCTAGGCGCCAAGTTCGTCCTGCGGAAAAATGCCCAAAAAGGGGGAGGGCTATAGCCTTGGGGCGTGGGGCTGGCGAACTTCGTACGCCGGACTCGGAATGGACCGAGACTTTTCGCACCCCCTCCCCGCGACAAAAATGGGCCGCGGACACAGCCGCGTCCATAAAAGAGCAGCCAAACCCCTTGGTGCCAAGTTCGTCCTGCGGAAAAATGCCGAAAAAGGGGGTGGGCTATTGCCTTGGGGCGTGGGGCTGGCGAACTTCGTACGCGGGACTCGGAATGGGCCGAGACTTTGCCCACCCCCTCCCCGCACCGAAAATAGATCACGGGCACAGCCGCGCCCAAAAAAGAGCAGCCAAAACCCTTGGCGCCAAATTCGTCCTGCGGAAAAATGCCCAAAACAGGGGTGGGCTATAGCCTTGGGGCGTGGGGTTGGCGAAGTTCATCCGCCTTCCTCGGAATGGGCCGAGTCTTTGCCCACCCCCTCCCCGCACCAAAAAATAGGCCGCGGGCGCCGCCGTACCCAAAAAAGAGCAGTCGAACCCCTTGGCGCCAAGTTCGTCCTGCGGAAAAATACCCAAAAAAGGGGCGGGCTATAGCCTTGGGGCATGGGGCTGGGGAACTTCGTCCGCCGGAGTCGGAATAGGCCGAGACTTTTCCCACCCCCTCCCCGCGACAAAAATAGGCCGCGGGCACAGCCGTGCCCAAAAAAGAGCAGCCGAACCCCTTTGCGCCAAGTTTGTACTGCAGAAAAATGCCCAAAAAGGCGGTGGGCTATTGCCCTGGGGCGTGGGGCTGGCGCACTTCGTCCGCCTTCATCGGAATGGGCCGAGACTTTGCCCATCCCCTCCCCGCGACAAAAATTGGCCGCGGGCACAGCTGTGCCCAAAAAATAGCAGCCGACCCCCTTGGCGCCATGTTCGTCCTGCGGAAAAATGCCCAAAAAAGGGGTGGGCTATAGCCTAAGGGCGTGGGGCTAGCGCACTTCGTCCGCCTTCCTCGGAATGGGTCGAGAATTTACCCACCCCCTCCCTGTGACAAAAATAGGCCGTGAGCACAGCCGCACCCAAAGAAGAGCAGCTGAACACCTTGGCACAAAGTTCGTCCTGTGGAAAAATGCCTAAAAAAGTTGTGTGGTATAGCCTTGCGGCGTGGGGCTGCCGAACTTCGTCCGCCGGACTCGGAATGGGCCGAGAATTTTCCCACCCCCTCCCCGCGACAAAAATAGGCTGTGGGCGCAGCCGCGCCCAAAAAAGAGCAGCCGAACCCCTTGGCGCCAAGTTCGTCCTGCGGAAAAATGCCCAAAAAGGGGGAGCTATAGCCTTGGGGCGTGGGGCTGGCGAACTTCGTACGCCGGACTCGGAATGGACCGAGACTTTTCGCACCCCCTCCCCTCGACAAAAATGGGCCGCGGACACAGCTGAAACCCTTGGCGCCAAGTTCGTCCTGCGGAAAAATGCCCAAAAAGGGGGTGGGCTATTGCCTTGGGGCGTGGGGCTGGCGAACTTCGTACGCGGGACTCGGAATGGGCCGAGACTTTGTCCACCCCCTCCCCGCACCAAAAATAGGCTGCGGGCACAGCCGCGCCCAAAAAAGAGCAGTCGAACCCCTTGGCGCCAAGTTCGTCCTGCGGAAAAATGCCCAAAATAGGGGTGGGCTATAGCCTTGGGGCGTGGGGCTGCCGAAGTTCATCCGCCTTCCTTGGAATGGTCCGAGACTTTGCCCACCCCCTCCCCGCACCAAAAAATAGGCCGCGGGCACAGCCGCGCCCAAAAAAGAGCAGTCGAACCCCTTGGTGCCAAGTTCGTCCTGAGGAAAAATGCCCAAAAAGGGGGTGGGCTATAGCCTTGGGGCGTGGGGCTGGCGAACTTCGTCCGCCGGACTCGGAATTGGCCGAGACTTTTCCCACCCCCTCCCCACAACAAAAATAGGCTGCGGGCACAGCCGCGCACAAAAAAGAGCAGCCGAACCCCCTGGGGCCAAGTTCGTCCTGCGGAAAAATGCCCGAAAAAGGGGTGTGCGATAGCCTTTGGCAGTGGGGCCGGCAAAGTTCATCCGCCTTCCTCGGAATGGGCCGAGACTTTGCCCACCCCCTCCCCGCAACAAAAATAGGCCGCTGGCACAGCCGCACCCAAAAAAGAGCAGCCGAACCCCTTGGCGCCAACTTCGTCCTGCGGAAAAATGCCCAAAAAGGGGGGTCGGCTATAGCCTTGGGGCGTGGGGCTGGCGAACTTCGTCCGCCTTCCCCAGAATGGGCCGAGACTTTGCCCACCCCCTCCCCGCGACAAAAATAGGCCGCGGGCACAGCCGCGCCCAAAAAAGAGCTGCCGAACCCCTTGGCGCCTAGTTCGTCCTGCGGAAAAATGCCCAAAAAAGGGGTGGGCTATAGCCTTCGGGCGTGGGGCGGGCGAACTTCGTCTGCCGGATTCGGAATGGGCTGAGACTTTGCCCACACCCTCCCCTCGACAAAAATAGGCCGCGGGCACAGCCGCGCCCAAAAAAGAGCTGCCGAACCCCTTGGCGCCTAGTTCGTCCTGCGGAAAAATGCCCAAAAAAGGGGTGGGCTATAGCCTTCTGGCGTGGGGCGGGCGAACTTCGTCTGCCGGATTCGGAATGGGCTGACACTTTGCCCACACCCTCCCCGCGACAAAAATAGGCCGCGGGCACAGCCGCGCCCAAAAAAGAGAGCCGAACCCCTTGGCGCCAAGTTCGTCCTGCGGAAAAATGCCCAAAAAGGGGGTGGGCCATAGCCTTGGGGCGCGGGGCCGGCGCACTTCGTCCGCCGGACCAGGAATCGGCCGAGACTTTTCCCACCCCCTCCCCACAACAAAAATAGGCCGCGGGCATAGCCGCACCCAAAAAAGAGCAGCCGAACCCCTTGGCGCCAAGTTCGTCCTCCGGAAAAATGCCAAAAATGGGGGTGGGCAGTAGCCTTGGGGCGTGGGGCTGGCGAACTTCGTCCGCCGGACTCGGAATGGGCCGAGACTTTGCCCACCCCCTCCCCGCGACAAAAATAGGCCGCGGGCACAGCCGCGCCCAAAAAAGAGCAGCCGAACCCCTTGGCGCCTTGTTCGTCCTGCGGAAAAATGCCCAAAATGGGGGTGCGCTATAGCCTTCGGGCGTGGGGCGGGCGAACTTCGTCCGCCGGACTCCGAATGGGCCAAGAATTCTCCAACCCCCTCCCCGCGACAAAAATAGGCCGCGGGCACAGGCGCGCCCAAAAAAGAGCAGCCGAACCCATTGGCGCCAAGTTCGTCCTGCGGAAAAATGCCCAAATAGTGGGTGGGCTATAACCTTGGGGCGTGGGCCGGCAAAGTTCATCCGCCTTCCTCAGAATGGGCCGAGACTTTTCGCACCCCCTTCCCGCGAAAAAAATAGGCCGCGGGCACAGCCGCCCCAAAAAAGAGCAGCCGAACCCCTTGGCGCCAATTTCGTCCTGCGGAAAAATGCCCAAAAAAGGGGTGTGCTATAGCCTTGGGGCGTGGGCCGGCAAAGTTCATCCGCCTTCCTCAGAATGGGCCGAGACTTTTCCCACCCCCTCCCCGCGCAAAAAATAGGCCATAGGCACAGCCGCGCCCAAAAAAGAACTGCCGAACCCCTTGGCGCCAAGTTCATCATGCGGAAAACTTCCCAAAAAAGGGGGTGGGCTATAGCCTTCGGCCGTGGGCCGCCAAAGTTCATCCGCCTCCCTCGGAATGGGCCGAGACTTTGCCCACCCCATCCCCGCTCCAAAAATTGGCCGCGGGCACAGGCGCGCCCAAAAAAGATCAGCCGAACCCATTGGCGCCAAGTTCGTCCTGCGGAAAAATGCCCAAAAAGGGGGTGGGCTATAGCCTTGGGGCGTGGGGCGGGCGAACTTCGTCCGCCGGACTTGGAATGGGCCGAGACTTTGCCCACCCCCTCCCCATGACAAAAATAGGCCGCGGGCAAAGCCGTACCAGAAAAAGAGCAGCCGAACCCCTCGGCGCCAATTTCGTCCTGCGGAAAAATGCCCAAAAAAGGGGTGTGCTATAGCCTTGGGGTGTGGGCCGGCAAAGTTCATCCGCCTTCCTCAGAATGGGCCGAGATTTTTCCCACCCCCTCCCCACGCAAAAAATAGGCCATAGGCACAGCCGCGCCCAAAAAAGAACAGCCGAACCCCTTGGCGCCAAGTTCATCATGCGGAAAACTTCCCAAAAAGGGGGTGGGCTATAGCCTTCGGCCGTGGGCCGGCAAAGTTCATCCGCCTCCCTCGGAATGGGCCGAGACTTTGCCCACCCCATCCCCGCGCCAAAAATTGGCCGCGGGCACAGGCGCGCCCAAAAAAGATCAGCCGAACCCATTGGCGCCAAGTTCGTCCTGTGGAAAAATGCCCAAAAAGGGGGTGGGCTATAGCCTTGGGGCGTGGGGCGGGCGAACTTTGTCCGCCGGACTTGGAATGGGCCGAGACTTTGCCCACCCCCTCCCCGCGACAAAAATAGGCCGCGGGCAGAGCCGCGCCCAAAAAAGAGAGCCGAACCCCTTGGCGCCAAGTTCATCCTGCGGAAAAATGCCCAAAAAAGGGGTGTGCTACAGCCTTGGGGCGTGGGCCGGCAAAGTTCATCCGCCTTCCTCAGAATGGGCCGATATTTTTCCCACCCCCTCCCCGCGCAAAAAATAGGCCATAGGCACAGCCGCGCCCTAAAAAGAACAGCCGAACCCCTTGGCGCCAAGTTCATCATGCGGAAAACTTCCCAAAAAGGGGGTGGGCTATAGCCTTGGGGCGTGGGGCCGGCGAACTTTTTCCGCCGGACTCGGAACGGGCCGAGACTTTTCCCACCCCCTCCCCGCGACCAAAATAGACCGCGGGCACAGCCGCGCCCAAAAAAAAGCAGCCGAATCCCTTGGCGCCAAGTTCGTCCTGCGGCAAAATGCCCAAAAAAGGGTTGTGCTATAGCCTTTGGGCGTGGGGCCGGAAAAGTTCATCCGCCTTCCTCGGAATGGGCCGAGACTTTGCCCGCCCCCTCCCCGCGACCAAAATAGACCGCGGGCTCAGCCACGCCCAAAAAATAGCAGCCAAACCCCGTGGCGCCAAGTTCGTCCTGCGGAAAAATGCCCAAAAAAGGGGTGTGTTATAGCCTTTGGGCGTGGGGCCGGCAAAGTTCATCCGCCTTCCTCGGAAAGGGCCGAGACTTTGGCCACCCCTTCCCCGCACCAAAAATAGGCCGCAGGAACAGTCGCGCCCAAAAAAGAGCAGCCGAACCACTTGGCGCCAAGTTCGTCCTACGGAAAAATGCCCAAAAAGGGGGTGGGCTATAGCCTTGGGACGTGGGGCCGGCGCACTTCGTCCGTAGGACTCGGAATGGGCCGACACTTTTCCCACCCCCTCCCTACAACAAAAATAGGCCGCGGGCACTGCCGCGCCCAAAAAAGAACAGCCAAACCCCTTAGCGCCATGTTCGTCCAGCGGCAGAAGGCCCAAAAAATGGGTGTGCTACAGCCTTTGGGCGTGGGGCCGGCGAACTTCGTCCGCCTTCCTCGAAATGGGCCAAGACTTTGGGCACCCACTCCCCGCGACAAAAATAGACCGTGGGCACAGCCGCGCCCAAAAAACAGCAGCCGAATCCCTTGGCGCCAAGTTCGTCCTGCGGCAAAATGCCCAAAAAAGGGGTGTGCTATAGCCTTTGGGCGTGGGGCCGGAAAAGTTCATCCACCTTCCTCGGAATGGGCCGAGACTTTGCCCGCCCCCTCCCCGCGACCAAAATAGACCGCGGGCTCAGCCGCGCCCAAAAAATAGCAGCCGAACCCCGTGGCGCCAAGTTCGTCCTGCGGAAAAATGCCCAAAAAAGGGGTGTGTTATAGCCTTTGGGCGTGGGGCCGGCAAAGTTCATCCGCCTTCCTCGGAAAGGGCCGAGACTTTGTCCACCCCTTCCCCGCACCAAAAATAGGCCACAGGCACTGTCGCGCCCAAAAAAGAGCAGCCGAACCACTTGGCGCCAAGTTCGTCCTACGGAAAAATGCCCAAAAAGGGGGTGGGCTATAGCCTTGGGACGTGGGGCCGGCGCACTTCGCCCGCCTTCCTCGGAATGGGCCGACACTTTTCCCACCCCCTCCCCACGACAAAATTAGGCCGCAGGCACAGCCGCTCCCAAAAAAGAGCAGCCGAACCCCTTACCGCAAAGTTCGTCCAGCTGCAAATGGCCCAAAAAAGAGGTGTGCTATAGCCTTTGGGCGTGGGGCCGGCAAAGTTCATCCGCCTTCCTCGGAATGGGCCGAGACTTTGCCCACCCCCTCCCCGCACCAAAAATAGGCCGCGGGCACAGCCGCGAGCAAAAAAGAGCAGCCGAACCCCTTGGCACCAAGTTTGTCCGGCGGAAAAAATGCCCAAAAAAGGGGTGTGCTATAGCCTTTGGGCGTTGGGCCAGAAAAATTCATTCGCCTTCCTCGGAATGGGCCGAGACTTTGCCCACCCCCTCCCCGCACCAAAAATAGGCCGCAAACACAGCCGCACCCAAAAAAGAGCAGCCGAACCCCTTGGCGCCAAATTCGTCCTGCGGCAAAATGCCCAAAAAAGGGGTGTGCTATAGCCTTTGGGCGTGGGGCCGGCGAACTTCGTCCGCCTTCCTCAGAATGGGCCGAGACTTTGGCCATCCCCGCTCCGCGACAAAAATAGGCCGCGGGCACAACCGCGCCCAAAAAAGAGCAGCCGAACCACTTGGCGCCAAGTTCGTCCTGCGGCAAAATGCCCAAAAAAGGGGTGTGTTATAGCCTTTGGGCGTGGGTCCGGCAAAGTTCATCCGCCTTCCCCGGAATGGGCCGAGAATTTGTCCACCCTCTCCCCGCGCCAAAAATAGGCCGCAGGCACAGTCGCGCCCGAAAAAGAGCAGCCGAACCCCTTGGCGCCATGTTCTTCCTACGGAAAAATGCCCAAAAAGGTGGTGGGCTATAGCCTTGGGGCGTGGGGCCGGACTCGGAATGGGCCGAGACTTTTCCCATCCCCTCCCCACGACAAAATAGACTGCGGGCATAGCCGCGCCCAAAAAAGAGCAGCCAAACCCCTTAGCGCCAAGTTCGTCCTGCGGAAAAATGCCCAAAAAGAGGTGTGCTATAGCCTTTGGGCGTGAGGCCAGCGAACTTCGTCCGCCTTCCTCGGAATGGGCTGAGACTTTGGCCACCCCCTCCCCGTGACAAAAATAGGCCGCGGGCACAGCCGCGCCCAAAAATGTGCAGCCGAACCCCTTGGCACCAAGTTCGTCCTACGGTAAAATGCCCAAAAAAGGGGTGTGCTATAGACTTTGGGCGTGGGGCCGGACAACTTCATCCGCCTTCTTTGGAATTGGCCAAGACTTTGCCCACCCCCTCCCCGCGCCAAAACTAGGCCGCGGGCACAGCCGCGCCCAAAAAAGAGCCGCCGAACCCCTTGGCGCCAAGTTCGTCCTGCGTCAAAATTCCCAAAAAATGGATGTACAATAGCCTTTGGGCGTGGGGCCGGCAAAGTTCATCCCCCTTGCTCGGAATGGGCCGAGACATTGCCCACCCCCTCCCCGCACCAAAAATTGGCCGCGGGCACAGCCGCGCCCAAAAAAGAGCAGCCGAACCCCTTAGCGCCAAGTTCGTTCTGCGGAAAAATGCCCAAAAAGAGGTGTGCTATAGCCTTTGGGCGTGAGGCCAGCGAACTTCGACCGCCTTCCTCGGAATGGGCCGAGACTTTGGCCACCCCCTCCCCGTGACAAAAATAGGCCGCGGGCACAGCCGCGCGTAAAAAAGAGCTGCCAAACCCCTTGGTGCCAAGTTCGTCCAGCGGAAAAATGCCCAAAAAGGGGGTGGGCTATAGCCTTGGGGCGTGGGGCTAGCGAACTTCGTCCGCCTTCCTCGAAATGGGCCGAGACATTGCCGACCCCCTCCTGTCGACAAAAATAGGCCGCGTGCACAACCGCGCCCAAAAAAGAGCAGCCGAACCCTTTGGCGCCAAGTTCGTCCTGTGGAAAAATGCCCAAAAACGGGTTGGGCTATAGCCTTGGGGCGTGGGGCTGGCAAACTTCGTCCGCCGGACTCCGAATGGGCCGAGGCGTTGCCCACCCCCTCCCCGCGACAAAAACAGGCCACGGGCACAGCCGCGCCCAAAAAAGAGCAGGCGAACCCCTTGGCGCCAAGTTCGTCCTGCGGAAAAATGCCCAAAAACGGGTTGGGCTATAGCCTTGGGGCGTGGGGCTGGCAAACTTCGTCCGCCGGACTCGGAATGGGCCGAGGCGTTGCCCACTCCCTCCCCGCGACAAAAATAGGCCACAGTTACAGCCGCGCCCAAAAAAGATCAGTCAAACCCCTTGGCGCCATGTTCGTTCTGCGGAAAAATGCCCAAAAACGTGGTGGGCTATAGCCTTGGGGTGTGGGTCGGGCGTACTTCGTCCGCCGGACTCGGAATGGGGCGAGACTTTGCCCACCTCTTCCCCGCGACAAAAATAGGCCACGGGCACAGCCGCGCCCAAAAAAGAGCAGGCGAACCCCTTGGCGCCAAGTTCGTCCTGCGGAAAAATGCCCAAAAAAGGGATGTGCTATAGCCTTTGGGCGGGGGGGGGGGGGGGCGAACTTCGTCCGCCGGACTCGGAATGGGCCGAGACTTTGCCAACCCCCTCCCCGCGACAAAAATAGGACGTGGGCACAGCTGTGCCCCAAAAAGAGCAGCCGAACCCCTTGGCGCAATGTTCGACCTGCGGAAAAATTCCCAAAAAAGGGGTGGGCTATATAGCCTTGGGGCGTGGGGCAGGCGAACTTCGTCCCCCAGACTCAGAATGGGCCGAGACTTATCCCACCCCCTCCCCTCGACAAAAATAGGCCGCGAGCTCGGCCGCGCACAAAAACGTGGTGGGCTATACCCTTGGGGCGTGGGTCTGGCGTACTTCGTACGCCGGACTCGGAATGGGCCGAGACTCTGCCCACCTCTTCCCCGTGGGGCAGCCGAAGTTCGTCTGCCGTACACAGAACGGGCCGAAACTTTTCCCACCCCCTCCCCAAGATAAAAATAGGCCGCGGGCACAGCCGCGCCCAAAAAAGAGCAGCCGAACCCCTTGGCGCCAAGTTCGTCCAGCAGAAAAATGCCCAAAAAAGGGGTGGGCTATAGCCTTGGGGCGTGAGGCTGGCAAAGTTCATCCGCCTTCTCGGAATGGGCTGAAACTTTGCCCACCCCCTCCCCGCACCAAAAATAGGCCGCGGGCACAGCCGCGCCCAAAAAAGAGCAGCCGAACCCCTTGGCGCCAAGTTCGTCCTGCGGAAAAATGCCCAAAAAAGGGGTGGGCTATAGCCTTGGGGCGTGAGGCTGGCGAACCTCATCTGCCGGACTCGGAATGGGCCGAGACTTTGCCCACCCCCTCCCTGCGTTAAAAATAGGCCGCGGGCACAGCCGCGCGTAAAAAAGAGCTGCCAAACCCCTTGGTGCCAAGTTCGTCCAGCGGAAAAATGCCCAAAAAGGGGGTGGGCTATAGCCTTGGGGCGTGGGGCTAGCGAACTTCGTCCGCCTTCCTCGAAATGGGCCGAGACATTGCCGACCCCCTCCTGTCGACAAAAATAGGCCGCGTGCACAACCGCGCCCAAAAAAGAGCAGCCGAACCCCTTGGCGCCAAGTTCGTCCTGTGGAAAAATGCCCAAAAACGGGTTGGGCTATAGCCTTGGGGCGTGGGGCTGGCAAACTTCGTCCGCCGGACTCCGAATGGGCCGAGGCGTTGCCCACCCCCTCCCCGCGACAAAAACAGGCCACGGGCACAGCCGCGCCCAAAAAAGAGCAGGCGAACCCCTTGGCGCCAAGTTCGTCCTGCGGAAAAATGCCCAAAAACGGGTTGGGCTATAGCCTTGGGGCGTGGGGCTGGCAAACTTCGTCCGCCGGACTCGGAATGGGCCGAGGCGTTGCCCACTCCCTCCCCGCGACAAAAATAGGCCACAGTTACAGCCGCGCCCAAAAAAGAGCAGGCGAACCCCTTGGCGCCAAGTTCGTCCTGCGGAAAAATGCCCAAAAAAGGGATGTGCTATAGCCTTTGGGCGGGGGGGGGGGGGGGCGGGGGGGGGCGAACTTCGTCCGCCGGACTCGGAATGTGCCGAGACTTTGGCCACCCCCTCCCCGCAACAAAAATAGGATGTGGGCACAGCCGCGCCCAAAAAAGAGCCGCCGAACCCCTTGGCGCCAAGTTCGTCCTGCGGAAAAATGCCCAAAAAAGGGGTGTGCTATAGCCTTGGGGCGTGGGGCTGCCGAAGTTCGTCCGCCGGTCTCGGAATGGGCCGAGACTTTTCTCACCCCCTCCCGGTGGCAAAAATAGGGCGCGGGCACCGCCGCGTGCAAAAAAGAGCCGCCGAACCCCTTGGCGCTAAATTCGTCCGGCGGAAAAATGCCCAAAAACGGGGTGGGCTATAGCCTTGGGGCGTGGGGATGGCGAACTTTGTCCGCCGGACTCGGAATGGGTCGAGACTTTGCCCACCCCCTCCCCGCGACAAAAATAGGTCGCTGGCACAGCCACGCCCAAAAAAGAGCAGCCGAACCCCTTGGCGCCAAGTCCGCCCTGCGGAAAAATGCCCAAAAAGGGGGTGGGCTATAGCCTTGGGGCGTGGGGCTGGCGAACATCGTCCGCCTTCCTTGGAATAGGCCGAGACTTTGCCCACCACCTCCCCGCGACAAAAATCGGCCGCGGGCACAGCCGCGCCCAAAAAGGTGCTGCCGAACCCCTTGGCGCCATGTTCGTCATGCGGAAAAATGCCCAAAAAAGGGGTGGGCTATAGGCTTGGGGCGTGGGGCTGCCTCACTTCGTCGGCCGGACTCGGAATGGGCTGAGACTTTTCCCACCCCCTCCCCGTGACAAAAATAGGCCGTGGACGCAGCCACGCCCAAAAAAGAGCAGCTGAACCCCTTGGCGCCAGGTTCGTCCTGCGGAAAAATGCCCAAAAAAGGGGTGTGCTATAGCCTTTGGGCGTGGGGCCTACGAACTTCGTCCGCCTTCCTCGGAATGGGCCGAGACCTTTCCCACCCCCTCCCCACGACAAACATAGGCCGCAGGCACAGCCGCGCCCAAAAAAGAGGAGCCGAACCCCTTGGCGCAAAGTTCGTCCTGCGGAAAAATGCCCAAAAAAGTGGTGGGCTATAGCCTTGGGGGGTGGGTCGGGCGTACTTCGTCCGCCGGACTCGGAATGGGGCGAGACTTTGCCCACCTCTTCCCCGCGACAAAAATAGGCCACGGGCACAGCCGCGCCCAAAAAAAGAGCAGCCGAACCACTTGGCGCCAAGTTCGTCCTGCGGATAAATGCCCAAAAACGGGTGGGCTATAGCCTTGGGGCGTGGGGCAGGCGAACTTCGTCCGCCGGACTCAGAATGGGCCGAGACTTTGCCCACCCCCTCCCCGCAGTAAAAATAAGCTGCAGGCACAGCCGCGCCCAAAAAATAGCAGCCGAACCCCTTGGCGCCAAGTTCGTCCTGCGGAAAAATGCTCAAAAAGGGGGTGGGCAATATAGCCTTGGGGCGTGGGGCCGGCGAACTTCGTCTGCGGGACTCGAAATGGGCCGAGAGTTTGGCCACCCCCTCCCCATGATAAAAATAGGCCGCGGGCACAACCGTGCCCAAAAAAGAGAAGCCGAACCCCTTGGCGCCATGTTCGTCCTGGGGAAAAATGCCCAAAAAAGGGGTGGGCTATAGCCTTTGGGCGTGGGCCTGGCGAACTTCGTCCGCCTTCCTCGGAATGGGCCGAGACTTTGCCCACCCCCCTCCCCGCGACAAAAATAGGCCGGGGGCTCAGCCGTGCCCAAAAAAGAGCAGCCGAACCCCTAGGCGCCAAGTTCGTCCTGCGGAAAAAAGCCCAAAAAGGGGGTGGGCTATAGCCTTGGGGCGTGGGGCGGGCGAACTTCGTCCGCCGGACTCGGAATGGGCCGAGACTTTCCCCACCCCCTCCCCATGACAAAAATGGGCCTCGTGCGCAGCTTGTGCCCAAAAAAGAGCAGCCGAACCCCTTGGCGCCAAGTTCGTCCTGTGGAGAAATCCCCAAAAAAGAGGTGGGCTGTAGCCTTGGGGCGTAGGGCTGGCGAACATCGTCCGCTGGACTCGGAATGGGACGAGACTTTCCTCACCCCCTCCCCATGACGAAAATAGGACGCGGGCACAGCCGCGCCCAAAAAAGAGCAGTCAAACCCCTTGACGCAAAGTTCGTCCTGCGGAAAAATGCCCAAAAAGGGGGTGGGCTATAGCCTTGGGGCGTGGGGCTGGCGAACTTCGTCCGCCGGACTCCGAATGGGTTGAGACTTTTCCCACCCCCTCCCCGCGATAAAAATAGGCCGCGGCAGAGCCGCGCCCAAAAAAGAGCAGCCGAACCCCTTGGCACCAAGTTCGTCCTGCGGAAAAAAGCCCAAAAGGGGGGTGGGCTATAGCCTTGGGGCGTGGGGCGGGCGAACTTCAAAAGAGCGGCCGAACCCCTTGGCGCCAAGGTCGTCCTGCGGAAAAATGCCGAAAAAGGGTGTGGCCTATTGCCTTGGAGCATGGGGCTGGCAAACTTCGTCCCCCGGGTTCGGAATGGGCGCAGACTTTTCCCACCCCCTCCCCGCGACAAAAATAGGCCGCGGGCACACCCGCTTCCAAAAAAAATAGCCGAAACCCTTGGCGCCAAGTTCGTCCGGCAGAAAAATGCCCAAAAAAGGGGTGGGCTATAGCCTTGGGGCATGGGGCCGGCGAACTTCGTCCGCCGGACTCGGAATGGGCTGAGACTTTGCCCACCCCCTCCCCGCGACAAAAATAGGCCGCCGCCTCAGCCGCGCCCGAAAAAGAGCAGCCGAACCCCTTGGCGCCAATTTCATCCTGCGGAAAAATGCCCAAAAAAGGGGTGGGCTATAACCTTGGGGCGTGGGGCGGACGAACTTCGTCCGTCGGACTCGGAATGGGGCGAGACTTTCCGCACCCCCTCCCCTCGACAAAAATAGGCCACGGGCACAGCCGCGCACAAATAAGAGCAGCCGAACCCGTTGGCGCCAAGTTCGTCCTGCGGAAAAATGCCCAAAAAATGGGTGGGCTATAGCCTTGGGGCATGGGGCTGGCGAACTTCGTCCGCCGGACTCGGAATGGGCCGGGACTTTGCCCACCCCCTCCCCACGACAAAAATAAGCCGCGGGCTCAGCCGCGCCCTAAAAAGAACAGCCGAACCCCCTGGCGCCAATTTCGTCCTGCGGAAAAATGCCCAAAAAAGGGGTGGGCTATAACCTCGGGGCGTGGGGCCGGCGAACTTCGTCCGCCGGACTCGGAATGGGCCGAGACTTTACCCACACCCTCCCCGCGACAAAAATAGACCGCGGGCACACCCGTACCAAAAAAAGAGCAGCGGAACCCCTTGGCGCCAAGTTCGTTCTGCGGAAAAATGCCCAAAAAAGGGGTCTGATATAGCCTTGGGGCGTGGGGCTGCCGAAGTTCGTCCGCCGGACCCAGAATCGGCCGAGACTTTTCACACCCCCTCCCCATGACAAAAATAGGCTGCGGGCACAGCCGCGCCCAAAAAAGAGCAGCCGAACCCCATGGCACCAAGTTAGTCCTGCGGAAAAATGCCCAAAAAGGGGGTGGGCTATAGCCTTGGTGCGTTGGGCTGGCGAACGTCGTCCATCGGACTCGGAATGGGGCGAGACTTTCCGCACCCCCTCCCCGTGACAAAAATAGGCCCCGGGCACAGCTGCGCCCAAAAAACAGCAGCCGAACCCCTTGGCGCCAAGTTCGTCCTGCGGAAAAATGCCCAAAAAAGGGGTGGGCTATAGCCTTCGGGCGTGGGACCGGCGAACTTCGTCCGCCTTCCTCGGAATGGGCCGAGACTTTGCCCACCTCCTCCCCGTGACAAAAATAGGCCGCGGGCACAGCCGCGCCCAAAAAAGAGCAGCCGAACCCGGTGGCGCCAAGTTAGTCCTGCGGAAAAATGCGCAAAAAAGGGGTGTACTATAGCCTTTGGGCGTGGGGCCGGTGAACATCGTCCGCCCTGCTCGGAATGGGCCGAGACTTCGGCCACCCCCACCCCGCGACAAAAATAGGCCGCGGGCACAGCCACGCCCAAAAAAGAGCAGCCGAACCCCGTGGCGCCAAGTTTGTCCTGCGGAAAAATGCCCAAAAAAGGGGTGTGCCATAGCCTTGGGGCGTGGGGCCGGCGAACTTCGTCCGCCTTCCTCGGAATGGGCCGAGACTTCGGCAACCCCCTCCCCATGACAAAAATAGGCCGCGGGCACAGCCGCGCCCAAAAAAGAGCAGCCGAACCCCTTGGCGCCAAGTTCGTCCTGCAGAAAAATGCCCAAAAAAGGGGTGTGCTATAGCCTTGGGGCGTGGGGCTGGCGAACTTCGTCCGCCGGACTCGGAATGGGCCGAGGCTTTGCCTACCCGCTCCCCACAACAAAAATAGGCCGCGGGCACAGCCGCGCCCAAAAAAGAGCAGCCAAACCCCTTGGCGCCAAGTTCGTCATGCGGAAAAATGCGCAAAAAAGGTGTGTGCTATAGCCTTCGGGCGTGGGGCCCGCGAACTTCGTCCGCCTTCCTCGGAATGGGCCGAGACTTTGGCCACACCCTCCCCATGACAAAAATAGGACGCCGGCAAAGCCGCGCCCAAAAAAGAGCAGCCGAACCCCGTGGCGCCAAGTTCGTCCTGCGGAAAAATGCCCAAAAAAGCGGTGTGCTATAGCCTTAGGACGTGGGGCTGCCGAAGTTCGTCCGCCGGACCCGGAATGGGCCGAGACGTTTCACACCCCCTCCCCACGACAAAAATAGGCTGCGGGCACAGCCGCGCCCAAAAAAGAGCAGCCGAACCCCTTGGCACCAAGTTAGTCCTGCGGAAAAATGCCCAAAAAGAGTTGGGGCTATAGCCTTGGGGCGTGGGGCTGGCGAACTTCGTCCGCCTTCCCCGGAATGGGCCGAGACTTTGCCCACCCCCTCCCCGTGACAAAAATAGGCCGCGGGCACAGCCGCGCCTAAAAAAGAGCAGCCGACCTCTTGGCGCCAAGTTCCTCCTGCGGAAAAATGCCCAAAAAGGGGGTGGGCTATAGCCTTTGGGCGTGGAGCTGGCGAACGTCGTCCGCCTTCCTCGGAATGGGCCAAGACTTTGCCCACCCCCCTCCCCGTGACAAACATAGGCCGCGGGCACAGCCGCGCCCAAAAAACAGCAGCCAAACCCCTTGGCGCCAAGTTCGTCCTGCGGAAAAATGCCCAAAAAAGGGGTAGGCTATAGCCTTGGGGCGCGGCGCTGGCGAAGTTCGTCCGCCGGACACAGAATGGGCCGAGACTTTTCCCACCCCCTCCCCGTGACAAAAATAGGCCGCGGGCACAGCTGCGCCCAAAAAAGAGCTGCCAAACCCCTTGGCGCCAAGTTCGTCCTGCGGAAAAAATGCCCAAAAAAGGGGTGGGCTATATCCTTGGGGCGTGGCGCTGGCGAACTTCGTCCGCCGGACTCGGAATGGGCCGAGACTTTGCCTACCCCCTCCCCGCGACAAAAATAGGCCGCGGGCACACCCGCACCCAAAAAAGAGCAGCGGAACCCCTTGGCGCCAAGTTCGTCCTGCGGAAAAATGCCCAAAAAAGGGGTCTGATATAGCCTTGGGGCGTGGGGCTGCCGAAGTTCGTCCGCCGGACTTGGAATGGGCCGAGACTTTGCCCACCCTCTCCCCGTGAAAAAAATAGGCCGCGGGCACAGCCGCGCCCAAAAAAGAGCTGCCAAACCCCTTAGCGCCAAGTTCGTCCTGCGGTAAAATGCCCAAAAGAAGGGTGGGCTATAGCCTTGGGGCATGTGGCTGGCGCACTTCTTCCGCCGGACTCGGAATGGGCCGATACTTTGACCACCCCCTCCCCGTGACAAAAATAGGCCGCGGGCACACCCGCTTCCAAAAACAAGTAGCCGAAACCCTTGGCGCCAAGTTCGTCCTGCCAAAAAATGCCCGAAAAAGGGGTGGGCTATAGCCTTGGGGCATGGGGCCAGCGCACTTCGTCCGCCGGACTCCGAATGGGCCGAGACTTTGCCCACCCCCTCCCCACGACAAAAATAGGCCGCGGGCACAGCCGCGCACAAAAAAGAGCTGCCGAACCCCTTGGCGCCAAGTTCGTCCTGCGGAGAAATGCCGAAAAAGGGGGTGGGCTATAGCCTTGGGCCGTGGCGCTGGCGGACTTCGTCCGCCTAACTCGGAATGGGCCGAGACTTTTCCCACCCCCTCCCCGTGACAAAAATAGGCTGCGTGTACAGACGCACCCAAGAAAGAGCAGCCCAACCCCTTGGCGCCAAGTTTGTCCTGCGGAAAAATGCCCAAAAAGGGAGTGGGCTATAGCCTTGGGGCGTGGCGCTGGCGAACATAGTCCGCCGGGTACAGAATAGGCCGAGACTTTTCCAACCCCTCCCCGCGACAAAAATAGGCCGCGGGCTTAGCCGCGCCCAAAAAAGAGCTGCCGAACCCCTTGGTGCCAATTTCGTCCAGCGGAAAAATGCCCAAAAAGGGGGTGGGCTATAGCCTTGGGGCGTGGCGCTGTCAAACATCATCCGCCGGACACAGAATGGGCCGAGACTTTTCGCAACCCCTCCCTGCGACAAAAATAGGCCGCGTGTACAGCCGCGCCCAAAAAAGTGCTGCCGAACCCCTTGGCTCCAAGTTCGTCCTGCGGAAAAATGCCCAAAAAGGGCGTGGGCTATAGCCTTGGGGCGTGGGGCTGGCGAACTTCGTCCGCCTTCCTCGGAATGGGCCGAGACTTTACCCACCCCCTCCCAGCGAACAAAATAGGCTGCGGGCACAGCCGCGCCCAAGAAAGAGCAGCCGACCCCTTGGCGCCAAGTTCGTCCTGCGGAAAAATGCCCAAAAAAGGGGTGTGCTATAGCCTGGGGTCGTGGGGCTGCCGAAGTTCGTCCGCCGGACTAGGAATGGGCCGAGACTGTGCCCACCCCCCTCCCCGCGACAAAAATAGGCCGCGGGCTAAGCCGCACCCAAAAAAGAGCTGCTGAACCCCTTGGTGCCAAGTTCGTCCTGCGGAAAAATGCCCAAAAAGGGGGTGGGCTATAGCCTTGGGGCGTGGCGCTGGCGAAGTTCGTCCGCCGGACACAGAATGGGCCGAGACATTTCCCACCCCCTCCCCGTGGAAAAAATAGGCCGTGGGCACAGCCGCACCCAAAAAAGAGCAGTCGAACCCCTTGGCGCCAAGTTCGTCGTGCGGAAAAATGCCCAAAAAAGGGGTGTGCTATAGCCTTGGGGCGTGGGGCTGCCGAAGTTCGTCTGCCGGACTCGGAATGGGCTGAGACTTTTCCCACCCCCTCCTCGTGACAAAAATAGGCCGCGGCCACAGCCGCACCCAAAAAAGAGCAGTCGAACCCCTTCGCGCCAAGTTCGTCCAGCGGAAAAATGCCCCAAAACGGGGTGGGCTATAGCCTTGGGATGTGGAGCTGGCGAACTTCGTCTGCCGCACTCGGAATGGGCCGAGACTTTTCCCAACCCCTCCCCATGACAAAAATAGGCCGCGGGCGCAGCCGCGCCCAAAAAAAGAGCTGCCGAACCGCTTGGCGCCAAGTTCGTCGTGCGGAAAAATGCCCAAAAAAGGGGTGTGATATAGCCTTGGGGCGTGGGAAGGGCGCACTTCGTCCGCCGGACTCGGAATGCGCCGAGACTTTGCCCACCCCCTCCCCGTGGAAACAATAGGCCGCGGGCACAGCCGCGCCCAAAAAAGAGCAGCCGAACCCCTTGGCGCCAAGTTCGTCCTGCTGAAAAATGCCCAAAAAAGCTGTGTGCTATAGCCATTGGGCGTGGGGCCGGCAAAGTTCATCCGCCTTCCTCGGAATGGGCCGAGACTTTGCCCACCCCGTCCTCGTGCCAAAAATAGGCCGCGGGCACGGCCGCGCCCAAAAAAGAGCAACCGAACCCCTTGGCGCCAAGTTCGTCCTCCGGAAAAATGCCCAAAAAGGGGGTGGGCTATAGCCTTGGGACGTGGGGCTGGTGAACTTCATCCGCCGGACTCGGAATGGGCCGAGACTTTTCCCACCCCCGCCCCGCGAAAAAACTAGGCTGCGAGCACAGCGGTGCCCAGAAAAGAGCAGCCGAACCCCTTGGTGCCCAGCTCGTCCTGCGGAAAAATGCCCAAAAAAGGGGTGGGCAATAGCCTTGGGGCGTGGGGCTGGCGAACTTCGTCCGCCGGACTCGGAATGGGCCGAGACTTCACCCCCCTCCCTGCGACAAAATAGGGTGCAGGCACAGCCGTGCCCAAAAAAGAGCAGCCGAACCCCTTGGCGCCATGTTCGTCCTGCCGAAAAATGCCCAAAAAGGGGGTGGGCTATAGCCTTGGGGCGTGGGGCTGGCGAACATCGTCTGCCGGACTCGGAATGGGCCGAGCCTTTTCCCACCCCCTCCCCGCGACAAAAATAGGCCGCGGGCACAGCCGCGCCCAAAAAAGAGCAGCCGAACCCCTTGGCGCCAAGTTCGCCTTGAGGAAAAATGCCCAAGAAAGGGGTGGGCCATAGCCTTGTGGTGTGGGGCTGGCGAACTTCGTCCGTCGGACTCGGAATGGGCGGAGACTTTTCCCACCCCCTCCCCACGACAAAAATAGGCCGCGGGCACAGCCGCGCCCAAAAAAGAGTAGCCGAACCCCTTGGCACCAAGTTCGCCTTGAGGAAAAATGCCCAAGAAAGGGGTGGGCCATAGCCTTGTGGTGTGGGGCTGGCGAACTTCGTCCGTCGGACTCGGAATGGGCTGAGACTTTTCCCACCCCCTCCCTACGACAAAAATAGGGCGCGGGCACAGCCGCACCCAAAAAAGAGCAGCCGAACCCCTTGGCGCCATGTTCATCCTGCCGAAAAATGCCCAAAAAGGGGGTGGGCTATAGCCTTGAGGCGTGGGGCTGGCAAACTTCGTCCGCCGGACTCGGAATGGGCCGAGACTTCCCCCCCCCCTGTGACAAAAATAGGGTGCGGGCACAGCCGCGCCCAAAAAAGAGCAGCCGAACCCATTGGCGCCATGTTCGTCCTGCCAAATAATGCCCAAAAAGGGGGTGGGCTATGGCCTTGGGGCGTGGCGCTGGCGCACTTCGTCCGCCGGACTCGGAATGGGCCGAGACTTTTCCCACCCTCTCCCCGTGACAAAAATAGGCCGTGGGCACAGCCGCACCCAAAAAAGAGCAGTCGAACCCCTTGGCGCCAAGTTCGTCGTGCGGAAAAATGCCCAAAAAAGGGGTGTGCTATAGCCTTCGGGCGTGGGGCTGCCGAAGTTCGTCTGCCGGACTCGGAATGGGCTGAGACTTTTCCCACCCCCTCCTCGTGACAAAAATAGGCCGCGGCCACAGCCGCGCCCAAAAAATAGCAGCCGAACCCCTTCGCGCCAAGTTCGTCCTGCGGAAAATTGCCCCAAAACGGGGTGGGCTATAGGCTTGGGGTGTGGAGCTGGCGAACTTCGTCTGCCGCACTCGGAATGGGCCGAGACTTTTCCCAACCCCTCCCCATGACAAAAATAGGCCGCGGGCACAGCCACGCCCAAAAAAGAGCTTCCGAACCCCTTGGCGCCAAGTTCATCGTGCGGAAAAATGCCCAAAAAAGGGGTGGGATATAGCCTTGGGGCGTGGGAAGGGCGCACTACGTCCGCCGGACTTGGAATGCGCCGAGACTTTGCCCACCCCCTCCCCATGACAAAAATAGGCCGCGGGCACAGCCGCGCCGAAGAAAGAGCAGCCGAACCCCTTGGCGCCAAGTTCGTCCTGCGGAAAAATGCCCAAAAAAGCTGTGTGCTATAGCCTTTGGGCGTGGGGCCGGCAAAGTTCATCCGCCTACCCCGGAATGGGCCGACACCCTGACCACCTCCTCCCCACGCCATAAATAGGCCACGGGCACAGCAGCGCCCAAAAAAGAGCAGGCGAACCCCTTGGCGCCAAGTTTGTCCAGCGGAAAAATGCCCAAAAAGGGGGTGGGCTATAGCCTTGGGGCATGGGGCGGGCAAACTTCATCCGCCGGACTCGGAATGGGCCGAGACTTTTCCCACCCCCTCCCCATGACAAAAATAGGCCACGGGCACAGCCGCGCCCAAAAACGAGCAGCCAAACCCCTTGGCGACAAGTTCGTCCTGCGGAAAAATGCCCAAAAAAGGGGTGGGCTATAGCCTTCGGGCGTGGGGCCGGCAAAGTTCGTCCGCCGGACTCGGACTGGGCCGAGACTTTTCCCACCCCGTCCCCGCAACAAAAATAGGCCGCGGGCACAGCCGCGACCAAAAAAGAGCAGCCGAACCCCTTGGGGCCAAGTTCGTCCTGCGGAAAAATGCCCAAAACAAGGGTGGGCTATAGCCTTGGGGTGTGGGGCTGGCGAACTTCGTCCGCCGGACTCGGAATGGGCCGAGACTTTGGCCACCCCCTCCCAACGAAACAAATATGCCGCGGGCACAGCCGCGCCCAAAAAAGAGGAGCCGAACCCCTTGGCGCCATGTTCGTCCTGCGGAAAAATGCCCAAAAAAGGAGTGTGCGACATCCTTGGGGCGTGGGGCTGCCGAAGTTCATCCGCCGGACTCGGAATGGGCCGAGACTTTGCCCACCCCCTCCCCGTGACAAAAGTAGGCCGCGGGCATAGCCGCACCCAAAAAAGAGCAGCCGAACCCCTTGACGCCAAGTTCGCCCTGCGGAAAAATGCCCAAAAAAGGGGTGGGCTGTAGCCTTGGGTCGTGGGGCTGGCGAACTTCGTCCGCCGGACTCAGAATGTGCCGAGACTTTGCGCACCCCCTCCCCGTGACAAAAATAGACGGCAGGCACAGCCGCGTCCAGAAAATAGTTGCCGAACCCCTTGGCGCCAAGTTCGTCCAGCCGAAAAATGCCCAAAAAGGGGGTGGGCTATAGCCTTGGGGTGTGGCGCGGGCGGACTTCGTCCGCCGGACTCGAAATGGGCCGAGACTTTTCCCACCCCCTCCCCACGACAAAAATAGGCCGGGGGTACAGCTGCGCCCAAAAAAGAGCAGCCGAACCCGTTGGCGCCAAGTTCGTCCTGTGGAAAAATACCCAAAAAAGGGGTGTGCTACAGCCTTGGGGCGTGGGGCTGGCGAACATCGTCCGCCAGACACAGAATGGGCCGAGACTTTTCCAACCCCCTCCTCACAACAAAAATAGGCCGCGGGCTTAGCCGTGCCCAAAAAATAGCAGCCGAACCCCTTGGCGCCAAGTTCGTCCTGCGGAAAAATGCGCAAAAAGGGGGTGGGCAATAGCTTTGGGGCGTGGGGCGGGCGCACTTCGTCCACCGGACTCGGAATGGGCCGAGACTTTGCCCACCCCCTCCCCGCGACAAAAATAGGCCGCGGGCAGAGCCACGCCCAAAAAATAGCTGCCGAACCCCTTGGCACCAAGTTCATCCTGCCAAAAAATGCCCAAAAAAGGGAAGGGCGATAGCCTTGGGGCGTGGCGCTGGAGGACTTCGTCCGCCGGACTCGGAATGGGACGAGACTTTTCCCACCCCCTCCCCGAGACAAAAATAGGCCGCGGGCACAGCCGCACCCAAAAAAGAGCTGCCAAACCCCTTGGCGCCAAGTTCGTCCTCCGGAAAAATCCCAAAAAGGGGGTGGGCTATAGCCTTGGGGCGTGGGGCTGGCGAACTTCGTCCGCCGGACTCGCAATGGGCCGAGACTTTTCCCACCCCCTCCCTGTGACAAAAATAGGCCGTGGGCACAGCCGCGCCCAAAAAAGAGCAGTCGAACCCCTTGGCGCCAAGTTCGTCGTGCTGAAAAATGCCCAAAAAAGGGGTGTGCTATAGCCTTGGGGCGTGGGGCTGCCGAAGTTCGTCTGCCGGACTCGGAATGGGCTGACACTTTTCCCACCCCCTCCTCGTGACAAAAATAGGCCGCGGCCACAGCCGCGCCCAAAAAAATGCAGCCGAACCCCTTCGCGCCAAGTTCGTCCTGCGGAAAAATGCCCCAAAACGGGGTGGGGTATAGCATTGGGGTGTGGAGCTAGCGAACTTCGTCTGCCGCACTCGGAATGGGCCGAGACTTTTCCCAACCCCTCCCCATGAAAAAAATAGGCCGCGGACACAGCCGCGCCCAAAAAAGAGCTGCCGAACCCCTTCGCGCCAAGTTCGTCGTCGGAAAAATGCCCAAACAAGGGGTGGGATATAGCCTTGGGGCGTGGGAAGGGCGCACTTCGTCCGCCGGACTCGGAATGCGCCGACACTTTGCCCACCCCCTCCCCGTGACAAAAATAGGCCGCGGGCACCGCCGCGCCCAAGAAAGAGCAGCCGAACCCCTTGGCGCCAAGTTTGTCTTGCGGAAAAATACCCAAAAAAGGGGTGTGCTATAGCCTTTGGCCGTGGGGCCGGCAAAGTTCATCCGCCTTCCTCGGAATGGGCCGAGACTTTGGCCACCCCCTCCCCGCGACAAAAATAGGCCGTGGGCACAGCCGCGCCCAAAAAAGAGCAGCCGAACCCCCTGGCGCCAAGTTCGTCCTGCGGAAAAATGCCCAAAAAAGGGGTGTGCTATAGCCTTCGGGCGTGGGGCCGGCAAAGTTCGTCCGCCGGACTCGGACTGGGCCGAGACTTTTCCCACCCCCTCCTCGCAACAAAAATAGGCCGCGGGCACAGCCGCGCCCAAAAAAGAGCAGCCGAACCCCTTGGGGCCAAGTTCGTCCAGCGGAAAAATGCCCAAAACAAGGGTGGGCTATAGCCTTAGGGTGTGGGGCTGGCGAACTTCGTCCGCCAGACTCGGAATGGGCCGAGACTTTGGCCACCCCCTCCCCACGACAAAAATAGGCCGCGGGCACAGCCGCGCCCAAAAAAGAGGAGCCAAACCCCTTGGCGCCATGTTCGTCCTGCGGAAAAATGCCCAAAAAAGGAGTGTGCGACAGCCTTGGGGCGTGGGGTTGCCGAAGTTCATCCGCCGGACTCGGAATGGGCCGAGACTTTGGCCACCCCCTCCCCGCGACAAAAATAGGCCGTGGGCACAGCCGCGCCCAAAAAAGAGCAGTCGAACCCCTTGGCGCCAAGTTCGTCGTGCTGAAAAATGCCCAAAAAAGGGGTGTGCTATAGCCTTGGGGCGTGGGGCTGCCGAAGTTCGTCTGCCGGACTCGGAATGGGCTGACACTTTTCCCACCCCCTCCTCGTGACAAAAATAGGCCGCGGCCACAGCCGCGCCCAAAAAAATGCAGCCGAACCCCTTCGCGCCAAGTTCGTCCTGCGGAAAAATGCCCCAAAACGGGGTGGGGTATAGCATTGGGGTGTGGAGCTAGCGAACTTCGTCTGCCGCACTCGGAATGGGCCGAGACTTTTCCCAACCCCTCCCCATGACAAAAATAGGCCGCGGGCACAGCCGCGCCCAAAAAAGAGCTGCCGAACCCCTTGGCGCCAAGTTCGTCGTCGGAAAAATGCCCAAAAAAGGGGTGGGATATAGCCTTGGGGCGTGGGAAGGGCGCACTTCGTCCGCCGGACTCGGAATGCGCCGACACTTTGCCCACCCCCTCCCCGTGACAAAAATAGGCCGCGGGCACCGCCGCGCCCAAGAAAGAGCAGCCGAACCCCTTGGCGCCAAGTTTGTCTTGCGGAAAAATACCCAAAAAAGGGGTGTGCTATAGCCTTTGGCCGTGGGGCCGGCAAAGTTCATCCGCCTTCCTCGGAATGGGCCGAGACTTTGGCCACCCCCTCCCCGCGACAAAAATAGGCCGTGGGCACAGCCGCGCCCAAAAAAGAGCAGCCGAACCCCCTGGCGCCAAGTTCGTCCTGCGGAAAAATGCCCAAAAAAGGGGGTGTGCTATAGCCTTCGGGCGTGGGGCCGGCAAAGTTCGTCCGCCGGACTCGGACTGGGCCGAGACTTTTCCCACCCCCTCCTCGCAACAAAAATAGGCCGCGGGCACAGCCGCGCCCAAAAAAGAGCAGCCGAACCCCTTGGGGCCAAGTTCGTCCTGCGGAAAAATGCCCAAAACAAGGGTGGTCTATAGCCTTTGGGCGTGGGGCCGGCGAACTTCGTCCGACTTCCTCGGAATGGGCCGAGACTTTGGCCACCCCCTCCCCACGACAAAAATAGGCCGCGGGCACAGCCGCGCCCAAAAAAGAGGAGCCAAACCCCTTGGCGCCATGTTCGTCCTGCGGAAAAATGCCCAAAAAAGGAGTGTGCGACAGCCTTGGGGCGTGGGGTTGCCGAAGTTCATCCGCCGGACTCGGAATGGGCCGAGACTTTGGCCACCCCCTCCCCGCGACAAAAATAGGCCGTGGGCACAGCCTCGCCCAAAAAAGAGCAGCCGAACCCCATGGCGCCAAGTTCGTACTGCGGAAAAATCCCCAAAAAAGGGGTGTTCTACAGCCTTTGGGTGTGGGGCCGGCAAAGTTCATCCGCCTTCCTCGGAATGGGCCGAGACTTTGCCCACCCCCTCACTGCGACAAAAATAGGCCGCGGGCACAGCCGCACCCAAAAAAGAGCAGCCGAACACCTTGGTGCCAACTCCGTCCTGCGGAAAAATGCCCAAAAAAGGTGGTGGGCTATAGCCTTGGGGCGTGGGGCGGGCAAACTTCGTCCGCCGGACTCGGAATGGGCCGAGTTTTCCCACCCCCTCCCTACGACAAAAATGCCCACGCCCAAAAAAGAGCTGCCAAACCCCTTGGCGCCATGTTCGTCCTGCCGAAAAATGCCCAAAAAGGGGGTGGGCTATAGCCTTGGGCCGTGGGGCAGGCGTACTTCGTCCGCCGGACTCGGAATGGGCCGAGACTTTGCCCACCCCCTCCCCGAGACAAAAATAGGCCGCGGGCACAGCCGCGCCCAAAAAAGAGCAGCCGAACCCCTTGGCGCCTAGTCCGTCCTGCGGAAAAATGCCCAAAAAAGGGGCGTGCTATAACCTTTGGGCGTGGGGCCGGCGCACTTCGTCCGCCTTCCTCGTAATGGGCCGAGACTTTTGCCACCCCCTCCCTGTGACAAAAATAGGCTGCGGGCACAGCCGCGCCCAAAAAAGGGCAGCCGAACCAAATGGCGCCAAGTCCGTACTGCGGAAAAATCCCCAAAAAAGGGGTGTGCTATAGCCTTTGGGTGTGGGGCCGGCAAAGTTCATCCGCCTTCCTCGGAATGGGCCGAGACTTTTCCCACCCCCGCCCCGCGACAAAAATAGTTCACGAGCACAGCCGCGCCCAAAAAAGAGCTGCCGAACCGCTTGGTGCCAAGCTCGTCCTGCGGAAAAATGCCCAAAAAAGGGGGGGGCTATAGCCTTGGGGCGTGGGGCTGGCGAACTTCGTCCGCCGGACTCGGAATGGGCCGAGACTTTTCCCACCCCCTCCCTGCGACAAAAATGCACACGCCCAAAAAAGAGCAGCCAAACCCCTTGGCCCCATGTTCGTCCTGCCGAAAAATGCCCAAAAAGGGGGTGGGCTATAGCCTTGGGGCGTGGGGGAGGCGTACTTCGTCCGCCGGACTCGGAATGGGCCGAGACTTTGCCCACCCCCTCCCCGCGACAAAAATAGGCCGCGGGCACAGCCGCGCCCAAAAAAGAGGAGCCGAACCCCTTGGTCCCCAGCTCGTCCTGCGGAAAAATGCCCAAAAAAGGGGTGGGCTGTAGCCTTGGGGCGTGGGGCTGGCGAAGTTCGTCCGCCGGACTCGGAATGGGCCGAGACCTTTCCCACCCCCGCCCCGCGACAAAAATAGGCCGCGAGCACAGCCGTGCCCAAAAAAGAGCAGCCGAACCGCTTGGCGCCAAGCTCGTCCTGCAGAAAAATGCCCAAAAAAGGGGTGGGCTATAGCCTTGGGGCGTGGGGCGGGCGAACTTCGTCCGCCGGGCTCGGAATGGGCCGAGACTTTTCCCACCCCCTCCCTGCAACAAAAATAGGTCGCGGTCATAGCCGCGCCGAAAAAAGTGCAGCCAAACCCCTTGGCGCCATGTTCGTCCTGCCGAAAAATGCCCAAAAAGGGGGTGGGCTATAGCCTTGGGGCGTGGGGCTGGCGAACTTCGTCCGCCGGACTCGGAATGGGCCGAGACTTTTGCCACCCCCTCCCCGCGACAAAAATAGGCCGCGCGCACAGCCGCGCCCAAAAAAGAGCAGCCAAACCCCTTGGCGCCCAGTTCGTCCTGCGGAAAAATGCCCAAAAAAGGGGTGAGCCATAGCCTTGGGGCGTGGGGTGGGCGAACTTCGTCCGCCGGTCTCGGAATGGGACGAGACTGTGACCACACCCTCCCCGCGACAAAAATAGGCCGCGGGAACAGCCGCGTCCAAAAAAGAGCGGCTGAGCTCCTTGGCGCCTAGTTCATCCTGCGGAAAAATGCCCAAAAGGGGGGTGGGCTGTAACCTTGGGGCGTGGGGCTGGCGAACTTCGTCCGCCGGACTCGGAATGGGTGGAGACTTTTCCCACCCTCTCCCCGCGACAAAAATAGCTTGCGGGCACAGCCGCGCCCAAAAAAGAGCAGCCGAACCCCATGGCGCCAAGTTCGTACTGCGGAAAAATCCCCAAAAAAGGGGTGTTCTACAGCCTTTGGGTGTGGGGCCGGCAAAGTTCATCCGCCTTCCTCGGAATGGGCCGAGACTTTTCCCACCCCCGCCCCGCGACAAAAATAGGCCGCGAGCACAGCCGCGCCCAAAAAAGAGCTGCCGAACCGCTTGGTGCCAAGCTCGTCCTGCGGAAAAATGCCCAAAAAAGGGGTGTGCTATACCCTTTGGGCGTGAGGCCGGCAAAGTTCATCCGCCGGACTCGGAATGGGCCGAGACTTTGTCCGCCCCCTCCCCATGACAAAAATAGGCCACGGGCACAGCCGCGCCCAAAAAAGAGCAGCCGAACACCTTGGCGCCAACTCCGTCCTACGGAAAAATGCCCAAAAAAGGTGGTGGGCTATAGCCTTGGGGCGTGGGGCGGGCAAACTTCGTCCGCCGGACTCGGAATGGGCCGAGTTTTCCGACCACCTCCCTACGACAAAAATGCCCACGCCCAAAAAAGAGCTGCCAAACCCCTTGGCGCCATGTTCGTCCTGCCGAAAAATGCCCAAAAAGGGGGTGGGCTATAGCCTTGGGGCGTGGGGCAGGCGTACTTCGTCCGCCGGACTCGGAATGGGCCGAGACTTTGCCCACCCCCTCCCCGAGACAAAAATAGGCCGCGGTCACAGCCGCGCCCAAAAAAGAGCAGCCGAACCCCCCCTTGGCGCCAAGTTCGTCGTGCGGAAAAATGCCTAAAAAAGGGGTGGGCTATAGCCTTGGGGCGTGGGGCGGTCGAACTTCGTCCGCCGGTCTCGGAATGGGACGAGACTTTGACCACCCCCTCCCCGTGACAAAAATAGCCCGCGGGAACAGCCGCGTCCAAAAAAGAGTGGCCGAGCTCCTTGCCGCCTAGTTCATCCTGCGGAAAAATGCCCAAAAGGGGGGTGGGCTGTAACCTTGGGACGTGGGTCTGGCGAACTTCGTCCGCTGGACTCGGAATGGGTGGAGACTTTTCCCACCCTCTCCCCGTGACAAAAATAGCTTGCGGGCACAGCCGCGCCCAAAAAAGAGCAGCCGAACCCCTTGGCGCCAAGTTCGTCCTGCCAAAAAATGACGAAAAAAGGCGTGGGCTATAGCCTTGGGGCGTGGGGCTGGCAAACTTCGTCCGCCGGACTCGGAATGGGCTGAGACTTTGCCCACCCCCTCCCCGAGACAAAAATAGGCCGCGGGCACAGCCGCGCCCAAAAAAGAGCAGCCGAACCCCTTGGCGCCTAGTCCGTCCTGCGGAAAAATGCCCAAAAAAGGGGGTGTGCTATAGCCTTTGGGTGAGGGGCCGGCAAAGTTCATCCGCCTTCCTCGGAATGGGCCGAGACTTTGACCACCCCCTCCCCGCGACAAAGGTAGGCCACGGGCACAGCCGCGCCCAAAAAAGAGAAACCCAACCCCTTGGCGCCAAGTTCGTCCTGCGGAAAAATGCCCAAAAAGGGGTGCGCTATAGCCTTTGGGCGTGGGGCCGGCAAAGTTCATCCGCCTTCCTCGGAATGGGCCGAGACTTTGCCCGCCCCCTCACCATGACAAAAATAGGCCGCGGGCACAGCCGCGTTCAAAAAAGAGCTGCCGAACACCTTGGCGCCAACTCCGTCCTGCGGAAAAATGCCCAAAAAAGGTGGTGGGCTATAGCCTTGGGGCGTGGGGCGGGCAAACTTCGTCCGCCGGACTCGGAATGGGCCGAGTTTTCCCACCCCCTCCTCACGACAAAAATAGGCCGCGGGTACAGACGCGTCCAAAAAAGAGCAGCCGAACCCCTTGGCGCCAAGTTCGTCCTGCGGAAAAATGCGCATAAAGGGGGTGGGCTATAGCCTTGGGGTGTGGGGCTGGCGCACTTCGTCCGCCGGACTCGGAATGGGCCGAGACTTTTGGCACCCCCTCCCCGCGACAAAAGTAGGCCACGGGGCCAGCCGTTCCCAAAAAAGAGCAGCCGAACCCCTTGTCGCCAAGTTCGTCCTGCCGAAAAATGCCCAAAAAGGGGGTGGGCTATAGCCTTGGGGCGTGGGGCTGGCGAACTCCGTCCGCCGGACTCGGAATGGGCCGAGACATTTCCCACCTCCTCCCCGCGACAAAAATAGGCCGCAGGCACAGCCGCGCCCAAAAAAGAGCAGCCGAACCCCTTGGCGCCAAGTTCCTCCTGCGGAAAAATGCCTAAAAAAGGGGTGGGCTATAGCCTTGGGGCGTGGGGCGGGCGAACTTCGTCCGCCGGTCTCGGAATGGGACGAGACTTTGACCACCCCCTTCCCGTGACAAAAATAGCCCGCGGGAACAGCCGCGTCCAAAAAAGAGTGGCCGAGCTCCTTGCCGCCTAGTTCATCCTGCGGAAAAATGCCCAAAAGGGGGGTGGGCTGTAACCTTGGGACGTGGGGCTGGCGAACTTCGTCCGCTGGACTCGGAATGGGTGGAGACTTTTCCCACCCTCTCCCCACGGCAAAAATAGCTTGCGGGCACAGCCGCGCCCAAAAAAGAGCAGCCGAACCCCTTGGCGCCAAGTTCGTCCTGCCAAAAAATGACGAAAAAAGGCGTGGGCTATAGCCTTGGGGCGTGGGGCTGGCAAACTTCGTCCGCCGGACTCGGAATGCGCCGAGACTTTGCCCACCCCCTCCCCGAGACAAAAATAGGCCGCGGGCACAGCCGCGCCCAAAAAAGAGCAGCCGAACCCCTTGGCGCCTAGTCCGTCCTGCGGAAAAATGCCCAAAAAAGGGGTGTGCTATAGCCTTTGGGTGAGGGGCCGGCAAAGTTCATCCGCCTTCCTCGGAATGGGCCGAGACTTTGACCACCCCCTCCCCGCGACAAAGGTAGGCCACGGGCACAGCCGCGCCCAAAAAAGAGAAACCCAACCCCTTGGCGCCAAGTTCGTCCTGCGGAAAAATGCCCAAAAAGGGGTGCGCTATAGCCTTTGGGCGTGGGGCCAGCAAAGTTCATCCGCCTTCCTCGGAATGGGCCGAGACTTTGCCCGCCCCCTCACCATGACAAAAATAGGCCGCGGGCACAGCCGCGCCCAAAAAAGAGCTGCCGAACACCTTGGCGCCAACTCCGTCCTGCGGAAAAATGCCCAAAAAAGGTGGTGGGCTATAGCCTTGGGGCGTGGGGCGGGCAAACTTCGTCCGCCGGACTCGGAATGGGCCGAGTTTTCCCACCCCCTCCCCACGACAAAAATAGGCCGCGGGTACAGACACGTCCAAAAAAGAGCAGCCGAACCCCTTGGCGCCAAGTTCGTCCTGCGGAAAAATGCGCATAAAGGGGGTGGGCTATAGCCTTGGGGCGTGGGGCTGGTGAACTTCGTCCGCCGTCCTCGGAATGGGCCGAGACTTTTCCCACCCCCTCCCTGCAACAAAAATAGCCCTCGGGCACAGTCGCGCCCAAAAAAGAGCGGCCGAACCCATTGGCGCCAAGTTCGTCCTGGCGGAAAAATGCCAAAAAAAGAGGTGGGCTATAGCCTTGGGGAGTGGGGCTGGCGAACTTCGTCCGCCGGACTCGGAATGGGCCTAGACTTTGCCCACCCCCTCCCCGGGACAAAAATAGGGCGCAGACACAGCCGCGCCCAAAAATGAGCAGCCGACCCCCTTGGCGAAAAGTTCGTCCTGCGGAAAAATGCCCAAAAAAGGGGTGGGCTATAGCCTTGGGGAGTGGGGCTGGCGAAGTTCGTCCTCCGGACTCGGAATGGGCCGAGACGTTGCCCACCCACACCCCACGACAAACATAGGCCGCGGCCACAGCCGTGCCCAAAAAAGACCAGCCGAAGGCGTTGGCCCCAGGTTCGTCCTGCGAAAAAACGCCCAAAAAAGGGGTGGGCTATAGCCTTGGGGCGTGGGGCTGGCGAAGTTCGTCCACCGGAATCGGAATGGGAAAAGTCATTGCCTGCCCCCTCCCCATGCCAAAAATCGGCCGCGCGCACAGCCGCGCCCAAAAAAGAGCGGCCGAACCCCTTCGCGCCAAGTTCGTCCTGCGGAAAAATGCCCAAAAAAGGGGTGGGCTATAGCCTTGGGCCGTGGGGCTGGCGAACTTCGTCCGCCGGACTCGGAATGGGCCGAGGCCTGGCCCACCCCCTCCCTACGACAAAAATAGGCCGCGGGCACAGCAACGACCAGAAACGAGCAGCCGAACCCCTTGGCGCCAAGTTCTCCAGCGGAAAAATGCCCCAAAAAGGGGTGGACTATAGCCTTGGGGCGTGGGGCTGGTGAACTTCGTCCGCCGTCCTCGGAATGGGCCGAGATTTTCCCACCCCCTCCCTGCAACAAAAATAGCCCTCGGGCACAGCCGCGCCCAAAAAAGAGCGGCCGAACCCATTGGCGCCAAGTTCGTCCTGGCGGAAAAATGCCAAAAAAAGAGGTGGGCTATAGCCTTGGGGAGTGGGGCTGGCGAACTTCGTCCGCCGGACTCGGAATGGGCCTAGACTTTGCCCACCCACTCCCCGGGACAAAAATAGGGCGCAGACACAGCCGCGCCCAAAAATGAGCAGCCGACCCCCTTGGCGAAAAGTTCGTCCTGCGGAAAAATGCCCAAAAAAGGGGTGGGCTATAGCCTTGGGGAGTGGGGCTGGCGAAGTTCGTCCTCCGGACTCGGAATGGGCCGAGACGTTGCCCACCCACACCCCACGACAAACATAGGCCGCGGCCACAGCCGTGCCCAAAAAAGACCAGCCGAAGGCGTTGGCCCCAGGTTCGTCCTGCGAAAAAACGCCCAAAAAAGGGGTGGGCTATAGCCTTGGGGCGTGGGGCTGGCGAAGTTCGTCCACCGGAATCGGAATGGGCAAAGTCATTGCCTGCCCCCTCCCCATGCCAAAAATCGGCCGCGCGCACAGCCGCGCCCAAAAAAGAGCGGCCGAACCCCTTCGCGCCAAGTTCGTCCTGCGGAAAAATGCCCAAAAAAGGGGTGGGCTATGGCCTTGGGCCGTGGGGCTGGCGAACTTCGTCCGCCGGACTCGGAATGGGCCGAGGCCTGGCCCACCCCCTCCCTACGAGAAAAATAGGCCGCGGGCACAGCAACGACCAGAAACGAGCAGCCGAACCCCTTGGCGCCAAGTTCTACAGCGGAAAAATGCCCCAAAAAGGGGTGGGCTATAGCCTTGGGGCGTGGGGCTGGTGAACTTCGTCCGCCGTCCTCGGAATGGGCCGAGACTTTTCCCACCCCCTCCCTGCAACAAAAATAGCCCTCGGGCACAGCCGCGCCCAAAAAAGAGCGGCCGAACCCATTGGCGCCAAGTTCGTCCTGGCGGAAAAATGCCAAAAAAAGAGGTGGGCTATAGCCTTGGGGAGTGGGGCTGGCGAACTTCGTCCGCCGGACTCGGAATGGGCCTAGACTTTGCCCACCCCCTCCCCGGGACAAAAATAGGGCGCAGACACAGCCGCGCCCAAAAAAGAGCAGCCGACCCCCTCGGCGAAAAGTTCGTCCTGCGGAAAAATGCCCAAAAAAGGGGTGGGCTATAGCCTTGGGGCGTGGGGCTGGCGAACTTCGTCCGCCGGACTCGGAATGGTCCGAGGCTTGGCCCACCCCCTCCCTGCGACAAAAATAGGAAGCGGGCACAGCCGCGCCAAAAAAAGACCAGCCGAACCCCTTGGCGCCAAGTTCGTCCTGCGGAAAAATGCCCAAAAATGGGGTGGGCTATAGCCTTGGGTCGTGGGGCTGGCGAAGTTCGTCCGCCGGACATGGAATGGGCTGAGACTTTGCCCACCCCCTCCCCGCGTAAAAATTAGGCCGCCGGTACAGCCGCGCCCAAAAAAGAGCAACCGAACCCCTTGGCGCCAAGTTCGTCCTGTGGAAAAATGCCCAAAAAAGGGGTGGGATATAGCCTTGGGGCATGGGGCTGGCGCACTTTGCCCGCCAGACTCGGAATGGGCCGAGACTTTGCCTGGCCCCTCCCAGTGCCAAAACTAGCCCGCGGGCACAGCCTTGCCCCAAAAAGGTCAGCCGAAGGCCTTGGCACCATGTTCGTCCTGCGGAAAAACGCCCAAAAAAGGGGTGGGCTATAGCCTTGGGGTGTGGCGCTGGCGAAGTTCGTCCACCGGACTCGGGATGGCCCGAGACTTTGCCTGGCCCCTCCCCGTGCCAAAAATAGGCCGCAGGCATAGCCGCGCCCAAAAACGAGCCGCCGAACCCCTTGGCGCCATGTTCTCGAGCGAAAAATGCCCCAAAAAGGGGTATGCTATAGCCTTGGGGCGTGGGGCTGGTGAACTTCGTCCGCCGTCCTCAGAATGGGCCGAGACTTTGCCCACCCCCTCCCCGTGACAAAAATAGGCCGCGGTCACAGCCGCACCCAAAAAAGAGCAGCCGAACCACTTGGCGCCAAGTTCGCCCTGCGGAAAAATGCCCAAAAAAGGGGTGGGCTATAGCCTTGGGGCGTGGGGCTGGCGAACTTCGTCCGCCTTACTCAGAATGGGCCGAGACATTCCCACCCCCTCCCTGCAACAAAAATAGGCCTCTGGCAAAGCCGCGCCCCAAAAAGGGCAGCCGAACCCCTTGGCGCCAAGTTCGTCCTGCGGAAAAATGTCCAAAAAAGGGGTGAGCTATAGGCTTGGGGTGTGGGGCTGGCGAACTTTGTCCGCCTTCCTCGGAACGGGCCGAGACTTTGCCCACCCCCTCCCTGAGACAAAAATAGGCCGCGGGCACAGCCACGTCCAAAAACGAGCAGCCGAACCCCTTGGCGCCATATTCGTCCTGCGGAAAAATGCCCAAAAAAGGGGTGGCCTATAGCCTTGGGGCGTGGGGCTGGCGAACTTCGTCCGCCGGACTCGGAATGGGTTGAGGCCTGGCCCACCCCCTCCCTACGACAAAAATAGGCCGCGGGCACAGCAACGACCAGAAACGAGCAGCCGAACCCCTTGGCGCCAAGTTCTCCAGCGGAAAAATGCCCCAAAAAGGGGTGGGCTATAGCCTTGGGGCGTGGGGCTGGTGAACTTCGTCCGCCGTCCTCGGAATGGGCCGAGACTTTTCCCACCCCCTCCCTGCAACAAAAATAGCCCTCGGGCACAGCCGCGCCCAAAAAAGAGCGGCCGAACCCCTTGGCGCCAAGTTCGTCCTGGCGGAAAAATGCCAAAAAAAGAGGTGGGCTATAGCCTTGGGGAGTGGGGCTGGCGAACTTCGTCCGCCGGACTCGGAATGGGCCTAGACTTTGCCCACCCCCTCCCCGGGACAAAAATAGGGCGCAGACACAGCCGCGCCCAAAAAAGAGCAGCCGACCCCCTTGGCGAAAAGTTCGTCCTGCGGAAAAATGCCCAAAAAAGGGGTGGGCTATAGCCTTGGGGCGTGGGGCTGGCGAACTTCGTCCGCCGGACTCGGAATGGTCCGAGGCTTGGCCCACCCCCTCCCTGCGACAAAAATAGGAAGCGGGCACAGCCGCGCCAAAAAAAGACCAGTCGAACCCCTTGGCGCCAAGTTCGTCCTGCGGAAAAATGCCCAAAAAGGGGGTGGGCTATAGCCTTGGGTCGTGGGGCTGGCGAAGTTCGTCCGCCGGACATGGAATGGGCTGAGACTTTGCCCACCCCCTCCCCGCGTAAAAATTAGACCGCCGGTACAGCCGCGCCCAAAAAAGAGCAACCGAACCCCTTGGCGCCAAGTTCGTCCTGTGGAAAAATGCCCAAAAAAGGGGTGGGATATAGCCTTGGGGCGTGGGGCTGGCGCACTTTGCCCGCCAGACTCGGAATGGGCCGAGACTTTGCCTGGCCCCTCCCAGTGCCAAAACTAGCCCGCAGGCACAGCCTTGCCACAAAAAGGTCAGCCGAAGGCCTTGGCACCATGTTCGTCCTGCGGAAAAACGTCCAAAAAAGGGGTGGGCTATAGCCTTGGGGTGTGGCACTGGCGAAGTTCGTCCACCGGACTCGGGATGGCCCGAGACTTTGCCTGGCCCCTCCCCGTGCCAAAAATAGGCCGCAGGCATAGCCGCGCCCAAAAACGAGCCGCCGAACCCCTTGGCGCCATGTTCTCGAGCGAAAAATGCCCCAAAAAGGGGTATGCTATAGCCTTGGGGCGTGGGGCTGGTGAACTTCGTCCGCCGTCCTCAGAATGGGCCGAGACTTTGCCCACCCCCTCCCTGTGACAAAAATAGGCCGCGGGCACAGCCGCACCCAAAAAAGAGCAGCCGAACCCCTTGGCGCCAAGTTCGCCCTGCGGAAAAATGCCCAAAAAAGGGGTGGGCTATAGCCTTGGGGCGTGGGGCTGGCGAACTTCGTCCGCCTCACTCAGAATGGGCCGAGACATTCCCACCCCCTCCCTGCAACAAAAATAGGCCTCTGGCAAAGCCGCTCCCCAAAAAGGGCAGCCGAACCCCTTGGCGCCAAGTTCGTCCTGCGGAAAAATGTCCAAAAAAGGGGTGAGCTATAGGCTTGGGGTGTGGGGCTGGCGAACTTTGTCCGCCTTCCTCGGAACGGGCCGAGACTTTGCCCACCCCCTCCCTGAGACAAAAATAGGCCGCGGGCACAGCCACGTCCAAAAACGAGCAGCCAAACCCCTTGGCGCCATATTCGTCCTGCGGAAAAATGCCCAAAAAAGGGGTGGGCTATAGCCTTGGGGCGTGGGGCTGGCGAACTTCGTCCGCCGGACTCGCAGTGGGGCGAGGTTTGCCCATGCCTTCCCCGTGCGAAACATAGGCCTCGGGCACAGCCGGGCCCAAAAAAGAGCAGCCGAACCCCTTGGCGCCAAGTTCGTCCTGCGGAAAAATACCCAAAAAAGGGGTGGGCTATAGGCTTGGGGCATGGGGCTGGTGAACTTCGTCCGCCGGATTCGGAATGCGCCGAGACTTTTCACACCCCCTCCCCGTGCCAAAAATAGGCCACGGGCCCAGCCGCGCCCAAAAATGAGCTGTCGAACCCCCTGGCGCCAAGTTCGTCCTGCGGAAAAATGCCCAAAAAAGGGGTGTGCTATAGCCTTGGGGCGTGGGGCTGGCGGATTTCGACTGCCGGACTCGGAATGGGCCGAGACTTTGCCCACCCCCTCCCCGCGACAAAAATAGGCCGCGGGTATAGCCTCGACCAAAAAAGAGCTGCCGAACCTCTTCGCGCCACGTTCGTCCTGCGGAAAAATCCCCAAAAAGGGCGTGGGCTATAGCCTTGGGGCGTGGGGCTGGCGAAGTTCGTCCGCCGGACTCGGAATGGGCCGAGGCTTGGCCCACCCCCTCCCTGTGACAAAAATAGGCCGCGGGCACAGCCGCACCCAAAAATGAGCAGCCGAACGCCTTGGCGCCACATTCGTCCTGCGGAAAAATGCCCAAAAAGGTGGTGGGCTATAGCCTTCGGGCGTGGTGCAGGCGAACTTCATCTGCCGGACTCGGAATGGACCGAGGCTTTGCCCACCCCCTTCCCGTGCCAAAAATAGGCCGCGGGCACAGCCGCGCCCAAAAAAGGGCAGCCGAACACCTTGGCGCCAAGTTCGTCCTGCGGAAAAATGCCCAAAAATGGGGTGGGCAATAGCCTTGGGGCGTGGGGCTGGCGAACTTCGTCCGCCGGACTCGGAATGGGCCGAGGTTTGCCCACCCCTTCCCCGTGCGAAAAATAGGCCGCTGGCACAGCCGCGCCCAAAAAAGAGCAGCCGAACCCCTTGGGGCCAAGTTCGTCCTGCGGAAAAATGCCCAAAAAAGGGGTGGGCTATAGCCTTGGGGCGTGGGGCCGGCGAACTTCGTCCGCCGGACTCAGAATGGGCCGAGCCTTTTCCCACCCCTTCCCCACGACAAAAATAGGCCGCGGGCACAGCCGCGCCCAAAAAAGAGCAGCCGAACCCCATGGCGCCAAGTTCGTCCTGCAGAAAAATGCCAAAAAAGGGGTGGGCTATAGCCTTGGGCCGTGGGGCTGGCGCACTTCGTCCACCGAACTCGGAATGGGCCGAGATGATGCCCACCCGCTCCCCGCGATAAAAATAGGCCGTAGGTACAGCCGCGCCCAAAAAAGTGCAGCCAAACCCCCTGGCGCCAAGTTCGTCCGGCGGAAAAATGCCGAAAGAAGGGGTGTGCTATAGCCTTTGGGCGTGGGGCCGGCAAAGTTCATCCGCCTTCCACGGAATGGGCCGAGACTTTTCCCACCCCCTCCCCGTGATAAAAATAGGCAGCGGGCGGAGCCGCGCCTAAAAAAGAGCAGCCGAACCCCCTGGCGCCAAGTTCGTCCTGCGGAAAAATGCCCAAAAAGGGGGTGGGCTATAACCTTGGGGCGTGGGGCTGGCGAACTTCGTCCGCCGAACTCGGAATGGGCCGAGACTTTTCCCACCCCCTCCCCGCGACAAAAATAGATCGCGAGCATAGCCGCGCCCAAAAAAGAGCAGCCGAACCCCTTGGCGCCAAGTTCGTCCTGCGGAAAAATGCCCAGAAAGGCGATGGGCTATAGCCTTTGGGCGTGGGGCTGGCGAGCTTCGTCCGCCGGACTCGGAATGGGCCGAGACTTTGGCCACCCCCTCCCCGCGATACAAATAGGCCGCGGGCACAGACGCGCCCAAGAACGAGCAGCTGAACCCCTTGGCGCCAAGTTCGCCCGGCGGAAAAATGCCCAAAAATGGGGTGGGCTATAACCTTGGGTCGTCGGGCTGGCGAACTTCATCCGCCTTACTCGGAATGGGCGGAGACTTTGCCCACCCCCTCCCCGCGACAAAAATAGGCCGCGGGCACAACCGCGCCCAAAAACGAGCAGCCGAACCCCTTGGCGCGAAGTTCGTCCTGCGGAAAAATGCGCAAAAAAGGGGTGTGCTATAGCCTTTGGGCATGGGGCCGGAAAAGTTCGTCCGCCGTACTCGGAATGGGCCGAGACTTTGGCCACCCCCTCCCCACGACAAAAATAGGCCGCGGGCACAGCCGCGCCCAAAAAAGAGCAGCTGAACCCCTTGGCGCCAAGTTCGCCCGGCGGAAAAATGCCCAAAAAAGGGGTGGGCTATAGCCTTGGGGCGTGGGACAGGCGAAGTTCGCCAGCCGGACTCGGAATGGGCAGAGACTTTGTCCACCCCCTCCCCGAGACAAAAATAGGCCGCGGACTCAGCCGTGCCCAAAAAAGAGCAGCCGAACCCCTTGGCGCCAAGTTCGTCCTGCAGAAAAATGCCCAAAAAAGGGGTGTGCTATAGCCTTTGGGCGTGGGGCCGGCAAAGTTCATCCGCCTTCCTCGGCATTGGCCGAGACTTCGGCAACCCCCTCCCCGCAACAAAAATAGGCCGCGGGCATGGCCGCGCCCAAAAAAGAGCAGCCGAGCCCCTTGGCGCCAAGTTCGTCCAGTGGAAAAATGCGGAAAAAGTTGTTGGGCTATAGCCTTGGAGCGTGGGGCCGGCGAACTCGTCCGCCGGACTCGGAATGGGCCGAGACTTTGGCCACCCCCTCCCCGTGACAAAAATAGGCCGCGGGCACAGCTGTACCCAAAAAAGAGCAGCCGAACCCCTTGGCGCCAAGTTCATCCTGCGGAAAAATGCCCAAAAAAGGGGTGTGCTATAGCCTTGGGGCGTGGGGCCGGCAAAGTTCATCTGCCTTCCTCGGAATGGGCCGACACTTTGGCCACCCCTTCCCCGTGCCAAAAATATGTCGCGGGCACAGCCGCGCCCAAAAAAGAGCAGCCGAACCCCTTGGCGCCAAGTTCGTCCTGCGGAAAAATGCCCAAAAAAGAGGTGGGCTATAGCCTTGGGGCGTGGGGCCGGCAAAGTTCATCCGCCATCCTCAGAATGGGCCGAGACCTTGCCCACCCACTTCCCGCTCCAAAAATCGGCCGCGGGCACGGCCGCGCCCAAAAAAGAGCATCGGAATCCCTTGGCCCCAAGTTTGTCCGGTGGAAAAATGCCCAAAAAAGGGGTGGGCTGTAGCCTTGGGGCGTGGGCTGGCGAACTTCGTCCTCCTTCCTCGGAATGGGCCGAGATTTTGGTCACCACCTCCTCGCGACAAAAATAGGCTGCGGGCACAGCCGCGCCCAAAAAAGAGCAGCCGAACCCCTTGGCGCCAAGTTCGTCTTGCGGAAAAATGCCCAAAAAAGGAGTGTGCTATAGCCTTTGGGTGTGGGGTCGGCGAACTTCGTCCGCCTTCCTCGGAATGGGCTGAGACTTTGCCCACCCCCTCCCCGCGACAAAAATAGGCCGCGGGCACAGTCGCGCCGAAATAAGAGCAGCCGAACCCCTTGGCGCCAAGTTCCTCCTGCGGAAAAATGCCCAAAATATTGGTGTGCTATAGCCTTGGGGCGTGGGGCGGGCGACCTTCGTCCGCCGGACTCGGAATGGGCCGAGACTTCCACCACCCCCTCCCCGCGACAAAAATAGGCCGTGAGGACAGCCGCACCCAAAAAAGAGCAGCCGAACCCCTTGGCGCCAAGTTCGTCCTGCGGAAAATGCCCAAAAAGTGGGTGGGTTATAGCCTTGGGGCGTGGGGGCCGGCGAACTTCGTCCGCCGGACTAGGAATGGGCTGAGACTTTTCCCACCCCCTCCCCATGGCAAAAATAGGCCGCGGAAAAAGCCGCACCCAAAAAAGAGCAGCCGAACCCCTTGGCGCCAAGTTTGTCCTGCAGAAAAATGCCCAAAAAAGGGGTGTGCTATAGCCTTGAGGCGTGGGGCCGGCAAAGTTCATCCGCCTTCCTCAGAATGGGCCCAGACTTTGCCCACCCACTCCCCGCTCCAAAAATCGGCCGCGGGCACGGCCGTGCCCAAAAAAGAGCAGCGGAATCCCTTGGCGCCAAGTTCGTCCGGTGGAAAAATGCCCAAAAAAGGGGTGGGCTGTAGCCTTGGGGCGTGGGGCTGGCGAACTTCGTCCTCGTTCCTCGGAATGGGCCGAGACTTTGGCCACCACCTCCCCGCGACAAAAATAGGCTGCGGGCACAGCCGCGCCCAAAAAAGAGCAGCCGAACCCCGTGGCGCCAAGTTCGTCTTGCGGAAAAATGCCCAAAAAAGGAGTGTGCTATAGCCTTTGGGTGTGGGGTCGGCGAACTTCGTCCGCCTTCCTCAGAATGAGCTGAGACTTTGCCCACCCCCTCCCCGCGACAAAAATAGGCCGCGGGAACAGTCGCGCCGAAATAAGAGCAGCCGAACCCCTTGGCGCCAAGTTCCTCCTGCGGAAAAATGCCCAAAATAGTGGTGTGCTATAGCCTTGGGGCGTGGGGCGGGCGACCTTCGTCCGCCGGACTCGGAATGGGCCGAGACTTCCACCACCCCCTCCCCGCGACAAAAATAGGCCGCGAGGACAGCAGCGCCCAAAAAAGAGCAGCCGAACCCCTTGGCGCCAAGTTCGTCCTGCGGAAAAATGCCCAAAAAGTGGGTGGGTTATAGCCTTGGGGCTTGGGGCCGGCGAACTTCGTCCGCCGGACTAGGAATGGGCTGAGACTTTTCCCACCCCCTCCCCATGGCAAAAATAGGCCGCGGGAAAAGCCGCACCCAAAAAAGAGCAGCCAAACCCCTTGGCGCCAAGTTCCTCCTGCGGAAAAATGCCCAAAATAGTGGTGTGCTATAGCCTTGGGGCGTGGGGCAGGCGACCTTCGTCCGCCGGACTCGGAATGGGCCGAGACTTCCACCACCCCCTCCCCGCGACAAAAATAGGCTGCGAGGACAGCCGCGCCCAAAAAAGAGCAGCCGAACCCCTTGGCGCCAAGTTCGTCCTGCGGAAAAATGCCCAAAAAGTGGGTGGGTTATAGCCTTGGGGCGTGGGGCCGGTGAACTTCGTCCGCCGGCCTAGGAATGGGCTGAGACTTCTCCCACCCCCTCCCCATGGCAAAAATAGGCCGCGGGAAAAGTCGTACCCAAAAAAGAGCAGCCGAACCCCTTGGCGCCAAGTTCGTCCTGCGGAAAAATGCCCAAAAAAGGGGTGTGCTATAGCCTTGAGGCGTGGGGCCGGCAAAGTTCATCCGCCTTCCTCAGAATGGGCCCAGACTTTGCCCACCCACTCCCCGCTCCAAAAATCGGCCGCGGGCACGGCCGCGCCCAAAAAAAAGCAGCGGAATCCCTTGGCGCCAAGTTCGTCCGGTGGAAAAATGCCAAAAAAAGGGGTGGGCTGTAGCCTTGGGGCGTGGGCTGGCGAACTTCGTCCTCCTTCCTCGGAATGGGCCGAGACTTTGGCCACCACCTCCCCACGACAAAAATAGGCTGCGGGCACAGCCGCGCCCAAAAAAGAGCAGCCGAACCCCTTGGCGCCAAGTTCGTCTTGCGGAAAAATGCCCAAAAAAGGAGTGTGCTATAGCCTTTGGGTGTGGGGTCGGCGAACTTCGTCCGCCTTCCTCGGAATGGGCTGAGACTTTGCCCACCCCCTCCCCGCGACAAAAATAGGCCACGGGCACAGTCGCGCCGAAATAAGAGCAGCCGAACCCCTTGGCGCCAAGTTCCTCCTGCGGAAAAATGCCCATAATAGTGGTGTGCTATAGCCTTGGGGCGTGGGGCGGGCGACCTTCGTCCGCCGGACTCGGAATGGGCCGAGACTTCCACCACCCCCTCCCCGGGACAAAAATAGGCCGCGAGGACAGCCACGCGCAAAAAAGAGCAGCCGAACCCCTTGGCGCCAAGTTCGTCCTGCGGAAAAATGCCCAAAAAGTGGGTGGGTTATAGCCTTGGGGCGTGGGGCCGGCGAACTTCGTCCGCCGGACTAGGAATGGGCTGAGACTTTTCCAACCCCCTCCCCATTGCCAAAATAGGCCGCGGGAAAAGCCGCACCCAAAAAAGAGCAGCCGAACCCCTTGGCGCCAAGTTCGTCTTGCAGAAAAATGCCCAAAAAAGGAGTGTGCCATAGCCTTTGGGTGTGGGGTCGGCGAACTTCGTCCGCCTTCCTCGGAATGGGCTGAGACTTTGCCCACCCCCTCCCCGCGACAAAAATAGGCCGCGAGCACAGCCGCGCTCAAAAAAGAGCAGCCGAACCCCTTGGCGCTAAGTTCGTCCTGCGAAAAAATGCCCAAAAAGTGGGTGGGTTATAGCCTTGGGGCGTGGGGCCGGCGAACTTCGTCCGCCGGACTAGGAATGGGCTGAGACTTTTCCCACCCCATCCCCATGGCAAAAATAGGCCGCGGGAAAAGCCGCACCCAAAAAAGTCAGCCGAACCCCTTGGCGCCAAGTTCGTCCTGCGGAAAAATGCCAAAAAAAGGGGTGTGCTATAGCCTTCAGGCGTGGGGACGGCAAAGTTCATCCGCCTCCCTCAGAATGGGCCGAGCCCACCCACTCCCCGCTCCACAAATCGGCCGCGGGCACGGCCGCGCCCAAAAAAGAGCTGCGGAATCCCTTGGCACCAAGTTCGTCCGGTGGAAAAATGCCCAAAAAAGGGGTGGGCTGTAGCCTTGGGGCGTGGCGCTGGCGAACTTCGTCCTCCTTCCTCGGAATGGGCCGAGACTTTGGCCACCACCTCCCCATGACAAAAATAGGCTGCGGGCACAGCCGCGCCCAAAAAGAGCAGCCGAACCCCTTGGCGCCAAGTTCGTCTGGCGGAAAAATGCCCAAAAAAGGAGTGTGCTATAGCCTTTGGGTGTGGGGTCGGTGACCTTCGTCCGCCTTCCTCGGAATGGGCTGAGACTTTGCCCACCCCCTCCCCGCGACAAAAATAGGCCGCGGGCACAGTCGCGCCGAAATAAGAGCGGCCGAACCCCTTGGCGCCAAGTTCCTCCTGCGGAAAAATGCCCAAAATAGTGGTGTGCTATAGCCTTGGGGCGTGGGGCGGGCGACCTTCGTCCGCCCGGACTCGGAATGGGCCGAGACTTCCACCACCCCCTCCCCGCGACAAAAATTGGCCGCGGGCACAGCCGCGCCGAAAGAAGAGCAGCCGAACCCCTAGGCGCCAAATTCGTCCTGCAGAAAAATGCCCAAAAAAGGGATGTGCTATAGCCTTTGGGCGTGGGGCCGGCGAACTTAATCCGCCTTCCTTGGAATGGGCCGAGACTTTGGCCACCCCCTCCCCACGACAAAAATAGGCCGCGGGCACAGCCTCGCCCAAAAAAGAGCAGCCGAACCCCTTGGCGCCAAGTTCGTCCTGCGGCAAAATGCCCAAAAAATGGGTGTGCTATAGCCTTTGGGCGTGGGGCCGCCAAAGTTCATCCCCCTTCCTCAGAATGGGCCGAGACTTTGCCCACCCCCTCCCCGTGGCAAAAATAGGCCGCGGGCACAGCCGCGCCCAAAAAAGAGCAGCCGAACCCCTTGGCGCCAAGTTCGTCCTCCGGAATAATGCCCAAAAAAGGGGTGGGCTATAGCCTTGGTACGTGGGGCTGGCCAACTTCGTCCGCCGGACTCGGAATGGGCCGAGACTTTTCCCACCCCCTCCCCGCGCAAAAAATAGGCCACGGGCACAGCCATGCCGAAAAAAGAGCAGCCGAAACCCTTGGCGCCAACTTCGTCCTGCGGAAAAATGCCCAAAAAAAGGGTGTGCTATAGCCTTTGGGCGTGGGGCCGGCGAACTTCGTCCGCCTTCCTCGGAATGGGCCGAGACTTTGGCCACGCCCTCCCCGCGACAAAAATCGGCCGCGGTCACAGCCGCTCCCAAAAAAAAGCAGCCAAACCCCTTGGCGCCAAGTTCGTCCTGCGGCAAAATGCCCAAAAAAGGGGTGTGCTATAGCCTTTGGGGGTGGGGCCGGTAAAGTTCGTCCGCCTTCCTCGGAATGGGCCGAGACTTTTCCCACCCCCTCCCCGCGCCAAAAATAGGCCATGGGCAAAGCCGCGCCCAAAAAAGAACAGCCGAACCCCTTGGCGCCAAGTTCGTCATGCGGAAAACTGCCCAAAAAGGGGGTGGGCTATAGCCTTGGGGCGTGGGGCCGGCGAACTTCGTCCGCCGGACTCGGAATGGGACGAGACTTTTCCCACCCCCTCCCCGGGCAAAAAATAGGCCGCGGGCACAGCCATGCCCAAAAAAGAGCAGCCGAACCCCTTGGCGCCAAGTTCGTCCTGTGCAAAAATGGCCAAAAAAGGAGTGTGCTATAGCCTTGAGGCGTGGGGCGGGCGTACTTCGTCCGCCGGGCTCGGAATGGCCGAGACTTTAGCCAACCCTCCCCACGCCAAAACTAGACTGCGGGCACAGCCGTGCCCAAAAAAGAGCAGCCGAACCCGTTGGCGCCAAGTTCGTCTTGCGGAAAAATGCCCAAAAAAGGAGTGTGCTATAGCCTTTGGGTGTGGGGTCGGGGAACCTCGTCCGCCTTCCTCAGAATGGGCTGAGACTTTGCCCACCCCCTCCCCACGCCAAAAATAGGCCGCGGGCACAGTCGCGCCGAAATAAGAGCAGCCGAACCCCTTGGCGCCAAGTTCCTCCTGCGGAAAAATGCCCAAAATAGTGGTGTGCTATAGCCTTGGGGCGTGGGGCTGGCGACCTTCGTCCGCCCGGACTCGGAATGGGCCGAGACTTTTCCCGCCCCCTCCCTGCGACAAAAATAGGCCGCGGGCACAGCCGCGCCGAAAAAAGAGCAGCCGAACCCCTAGGCGCCAAGTTCGTCCTGCAGAAAAATGCCCAAAAAAGGGATGTGCTATAGCCTTTGGGAGTGGGGCCGGTGAACTTAATCAGCCTTCCTTGGAATGGGCCGAGACTTTGGCCACCCCCTCCCCGTGGCAAAAATAGGCCGCGGGCACAGCCTCGCCCAAAAAAGAGCAGCCGAACCCCTTGGCGCCAAGTTCGTCCTGCGGCAAAATGCCCAAAAAATGGGTGTGCTATAGCCTTTGGGCGTGGGGCCGGCAAAGTTCATCCCCCTTCCTCAGAATGGGCCGAGACTATGCCCACCCCCTCCCCGTGGCAAAAATAGGCCGCGGGCACAGCCGCGCCCAAAAAAGAGCAGCCGAACCCCTTGGCGCCAAGTTCGTCCTGCGGAAAAATGCCCAAAAAAGGGGTGGGCTATAGCCTTGGGGCGTGGGGCCGGCGAATATCGTCTGCCGGACTCGGAATTGGCCGAGACTTTGCCCACCCCCTCCCCGCAAGTGAAATAGGCCGTGGGCACAGCCGCGTCCAAAAAAGAGCCGCCGAACCCCTTGGCACCAAGTTCGTCAAGCGGAAGGATGCCCAAAAAGGGGGTGGGCTATAGCCTTGGGGCGTGGGCCGGCCGAACTTCGTCCGCCGGACTCGGAATGGGCCGAGACTTGCCCACCCCCTCCCAGCAATAACAATAGGCTGCGGGCACAGCCGCGTCCAAAGAAGAGCAGCTGAACCCCAAGGCGCCAAGTTCGTCCTGCGGAAAAATGCCCAAAAAAGGGGTGTGCTATAGCCTTTGGGCGTGGGGCCGGCGGACTTTGTCCGCCTCCCTCGGAATGGGCCGAGACTTTACCACCCACCTCCCCGAGACAAATATACCCTTCGGGCACAGCCGCGCCCAAAAAAGAGCAGCCGAACCCCTGGGCGCCAAGTTCGTCCTGCGGCAAAATGCCCAAAAAAGGGGTGGGCTATAGCCTTGGGGCCTGGGGCTGGCGAACTTCGTCTGCCGGACTCGGAATGGGCCGAGACTTTGGCCACCCCCTCCCCACGACAGAAATAGGCCGCGGGCACGGCCGCGCCCAAAAAGAGCAGCCGAACCCCTTGGCGCAATGTTTGTCCTGGGGAAAAATGACCAAAAAAGGGGTGTGCTATAGCCTTGGGGCGTGGGGCTGGCGAAGTTCGTCCGCTGGACTCGGAATGGGCCGAGACTTTGCCCACCCCCTCCCCGCAACAAAAATAGGCTGCGGGCACAGCCGCGCCCAAAAAAGAGCAGCCGAACCCCTTGGCGCCAAGTTCGTGCTACGGCAAAATGCCCAAAAAATGGGTGTGCTATAGCCTTTGGGCGTGGGGCCGGCAAAGTTAATCCCCCTTCCTCGGAATGGGCCGAGACTTTGCCCACCCCCTCCCCGTGCCAAAAATAGGTCGCGGGCACAGCCGCGCCGAAAAAAGAGCAGCCGAACCCCTTGGCGCCAAGTTCGTCCTGCGGCAAAATGCCCAAAAAAGGGGTGTGCTATAGCCTTTGGGCGTTGGGCCGGCGCTCTTCGTCCGCCTTCCTTGGAATGGGCCGAGACATTGACCACCCCCTCCCCGCGACAAAAATAGGCCGCGGGCACAGCCGCACCCAAAAAGGAGCAGCCGAAGCCCTTGGCGCCAAGTTCGCCCTGCAGCAAAATGCCCAAAACAGGGGTGTGCTATAGCCTTTGGGCGTGGGGCTGGCGAACTTCGTCCGCCGGACTTGGAATGGGCCGAGACTTCCACCACCCCCTCCCCGCGACAAAAATTGGCCGCGGGCACAGCCGCGCCCAAAAAAGAGCAGCCGAACCCCTTGGCGCCAAGTTCATCCTGCGGAAAAATGCACAAAAAAGGGGTGTGCTGTAGACATTTGAAATGTTTTGGGCCATACTATTATTTATGAATATTTTGGACTAAAGTGAGAAGTTTTGAGAACTTTGAAAATATGGGTATTTTGTTGAAAAGGACCTTTGTGAAAAATAATAAAATTGTTAGGGCTAAGTCATAATTTCAGAAAGTTTTTGGAATAGTAAAGTAATATTTGAAAATTCTGAAATTGGACCTATTTGTAAAGTTTTCTGACGTTTTGGGTCATAATACAGTTTTATAAAGTTTTTGGGGTCAAACTGTAAAATTGAAAACTATTTCACTGTAGCAGTTACTGTAGTCGTCACTGTAGCAACCGGCTAACCGGTTATCAAATCCAGCGAACCGGTTTTGGGCAGAATGTGTGCAAAACGCAAGCGGCGAACCGGTTGTAAAATCCGGCAAACCGATTTTCTGGGTTTTCGAGACAGAATGCAATCAAAATGCAAGCGGCGAACCGGTTGTGAAATCCGGCAAACCGAAAGCGGGCAGAATGCAACCAAAATGCAAGCGGCGAACCGGTTGTGAAATCCGGCAAACCGGAAGCGGGCAGAATGCAACCAAAACGCAAGCGGCTAACCGGATTCAACAAACGGCAGACCGGATGTTCAGAAATTCAAATTTGTGCTGTAACGGTAACATCAAGCGGCTAACCGGATTCCATATCCGGTAAACCGGTTCCGGCCAGAAATGAACATAACGGCTAGTTTTTGAGTTCAAACTATATAAACTCAAAACCATTTCATTTTTGGCAACTCAAGCAAGCATAAACAAGAGCACACAATATATATTGAGCTTCATTTTCGGAAATCATCATTTATTAGCTCATCATTGTTCTTCAATTTGTATATCTACTCTTAGAGAGAGATTCATTGTTGTATTTATCATTTCTCATCAAATTGTGAGTGTACAAGTGAGGGAAACACTTGGGTTAAGAGATTGGGGATATAATATCTTGTTGTAAAGGTTCATTGACACCTTGAAGTCAATTGTAATTGGTTGAAGCCTTAGAAAGGCTTGGATAGTGAAATCCTCAAGCGGGTGTGCTTGGAGGCGTGGACGTAGGCGGGGATAGCCGAACCACGTAAAAATCCTTGAGTTCGTTTTTCTCTTCCCTTACTCTTTTATTATTGTGCTTGCATTGAATTTATTGTTTTCGAATTGATTAAGGCATTAGATTGAATTGTTGTGTGGATTTGCTAGGATAAGTTTTAAAATTCCAATTCACCCCCCCTCTTGGGTTGCACACTTGTATTTCACTCCCCACAACAATAATAGGCCGCGGGCACAGCCGCGCCCAAAAAAGAGCAGCCGAACCCCTTGGCGCCAAGTTCGTCCTGCGGAAAAATGCCCAAAAAGGGGGTGGGCTATAGCCTTGGGGCGTGGGGCAGGCGAACTTCGTCCGCCGGACTCTCAATGGGCTGAGACTTTCCCCACCCCCTCCTCGCGACAAAAATAGGCCGCGGCTGCAGCCGTGCCCAAAAAAGAGCAGCCGAACACCTTGGCGCCAAGTTCGTCCTACGGCAAAATGCCCAAAAAATGGGTGTGCTATAGCCTTTGGGCGTGGGGCCGGCGAACTTCGTCCGCCGGACTCAGAATGGGCCGAGACTTTGCCCACCCCCTCCCCGCGGCAAAAATAGGCTGCGGGCACAGCCGCGCCCAAAAAAGAGCAGCCGAACCCCTTGGCGCCAAGTTCGTCCTGTAGAAAAATGCCCAAAAAAGGGGTGTGCTATAGCCTTGGGGCGTGGGGCCGGCAAAGTTCATCCGCCATCCTCGGAATGGGCCGAGACTTTGGCCACCCGCTCCCCGCTCTATAAATAGGCTACGGGCAGAGCCGCGCCCGAAAAAGAGCTGCCGAACCCCTTGGCGCCAAGTTCGTCCTCGCGAAAAATGTCCAAAAATGGGGTGGGCTATAGCCTTGGGGTGTTGGGGCAGGCGAACTTCGTCCGCCGGACTCTCAATGGGCTGAGACTTTCCCCACCCCCTCCCCGCGACAAAAATAGGCCGCGGCTGCAGCCGTGCCCAAAAAAGAGCAGCCGAACACCTTGGCGCCAAGTCCATCCTGGGGAAAAATGTCCAAAAAAGGGGTGGGATATAGCCTTGGGGCGTGGGGCGGGCGAACTTCGTCCGCCGGACTCAGAATGGGTCGAGACTTTGCCCACCCCCTCCCCGCGGCAAAAATAGGCTGCGGGCACAGCCGCGCCCAAAAAAGAGCAGCCGAACCCCTTGGCGCCAAGTTCGTCCTGTAGAAAAATTCCCAAAAAAGGGGTGTGCTATGGCCTTGGGGCGTGGGGCCGGCAAAGTTCATCCGCCATCCTCGGAATGGGCCGAGACTTTGGCCACCCGCTCCCCGCTCTATAAATAGGCTACGGGCAGAGCCGCGCCCGAAAAAGAGCTGCCGAACCCCTTGGCGCCAAGTTCGTCCTCGGGAAAAATGTCCAAAAATGGGGTGGGCTATAGCCTTGGGGTGTTGGGCTGGCGGACTTCGTCCGCCATCTCCGGAATCGGCCGAGACTTTGCGCACCCCCTCCCCGCAACAATAATAGGCCGCGGGCACAGCCGCGCCCTAAAAAGAGCAGCCGAACCCCTTGGCGCCAAGTTCGTCCAGCGGAAAAATGCCCAAAAAAGGGGTGGGCTATAGCCTCGGGGCGTGGGGCTGGCCAACTTCGTCCGCCGGACTCGGAATGGGCCGAGACTTTTCCCACCCCCTCCCCGCGACAAAAATAGGCCGCGGGTGCAGCCGCGCCCTAAAAAGAGCTGCCGAACCCCTTGGCGCCAAGTCCGTCCTGCGGAAAAATGCCCAAAAAAGGGGTGGGCTATAGCCTTGGGGCGTAGCGCTGGCCAACTTCATCCGCCGGACTCGGAATGGGCCGAGACTTTCCCCCCCCCTCCCCGAGACAAAAATAGGCCGTGGGTACAGCCGTGCCCAAAAAAGAGCAGCCGAACACCTTGGCGCCAAGTCCGTCCTGCGGAAAAATGCCCAAAAAGGGGGTGGGCTATAGCCTTGGGGCGTGGGGCTGGCCAACTTCGTCCGCCGGACTCGGAATGGGCCGAGACATTGCCCAGCCCCTCCCCGCGACAAAAATAGGCCACGGGCACAGCCGCGCCCATGAAAGAGCAGTCGACCCCCTTGGCGCCAAGTTCGTCCGGCGGAAAAATGCCCAAAAAAGGGGTGTGCTATAGCGTTGGGGCGTGGGGCTGCCGAAGTTCGTCCGCCGGACTCGGAATGGGCCGAGATTTTTCCCACCCCCTCCCCACGACAAAATAGGCCGCGGGCACAGCGGCGCCCAAAAAAGAGCAGCCGAAGCCCTTGGCGCCAAGTTCGTCCTGCGGAAAAATGCCCAAAAAAGGGGTGTGCAATAGCCTTTGGGCGTGGAGCCGGCGAACTTCGTCCGACTTCCTCGGAATGGGCCGAGACTTAGCCCACCCCCCTCCCCACGACAAAAATAGGCCACGGGCACAGCCGCACCCAAAAAAGAGCAGCCAAACCCCTTGGCGCTAAGTTCGTCCTGCGGAAAAATGCCCAAAAAAGGGGTGGGCTATAGCCTTGGGGCGTGGGGCCGGCGAACTTCATCCGCCGGACTCGGAATGTGCTCAGGCTTTGCCCACCCCCTCCCCGTGATAAAAATAGGACGCGGGCGCAGCCGCACCCAAAAAAGAGTACCCGAACCCCATGGCGCCAAGTTCGTCCTTCGGAAAAATGCCCAAAAAAGGGGTGGGCTATAGCCTTGGGGCGTGGGGCCGGCGAACTTCGTCTGCCGGACTCGGAATGAGCCGAGACTTTGCCCACCCCCTCCCCGGGACAAAAATGGGCAGCGGATACAGCCGCGCCCAAAAAAGAGCAGCCGAACCCCTTGGCCCCAAGTTCGTCCTGCTGAAAAATGCCCAAAAAAGGGGTGCGCTATAGCCTTGGGGCGTGGGGCTGGCAATCTTCATCCGCCGGACTCGGAATGGGCCGAGATTTTGCCCACCCCCTTCCCGCGACAAAAATAGGCCGTGGGCACAGCCGCACCCAAAAAAGAGGAGCCGAAGCCCTTGGCGCCAAGTTCGTCCTGCGGAAAAATGCCCAAAAAAGGGGTGTGCAATAGCCTTTGGGCATGGGGCCGGCGCACTTCGTCCGCCTTCCTCGGAATGGGCCGCGACTTTGACCACCCCCTCCCCACGACAAAAATTGGCCGCGGGCATAGCCGCACCCAAAAAAGAGCAGCCGAACCCCTTGGCGCCAAGTTCGTCCTGCGGAAAAATACCCAAAAAAGGGGTGTGCTATAGCCTTTGGGCGTGGGGCCGGCAAAGTTTATCCGCCTTCCTCGGAATGGGCCAAGACCTTGCCCACCCCTTCCCCGTGCCAAAAATAGCCCGTGGCCACAGCCGTGCCCAAAAAAGAGCAGTCGAACCCCTGGCCGCTAAGTTCGTCCTGCGGAAAAATGCCCAAAAAACGGGTGTGCTATAGCCTTGGGGCGTGGGGCTGCCGAAGTTCGTCCGCCGGACTCGGAATGGGCTGAGACTTTGTTCACCCCCCTCCCCGCGACAAAAATAGGCCGCGGGCACAGCCGCGCCCAAAAATGAGCAGCCAAAACCCTTGGCGCCAAGTTCGTCCTGCGGAAAAATGCCCAAAAAAGGGGTGGGCTATAGCCTCCGGGCGTGGGGCTGGGAAATTTCGTCCGCTGGACTCGGAACGGGCCGAGACTTTGCCCACCCCCTCCCCGGGACAAAAATAGGCCGCAGGCACAGCCGCGCCCAAAAAAGAGCAGCCGAAGCCCTTGGCGCCAAGTTCGTACTGCAGAAAAATGTCCAAAAATGGGGTGTGCAATAGCCTTTGGGCGTGGGGCCGGCAAAGTTCATCCGCCTTCCTCCGAATGGGCCGAGACTTTGGCCACCCCCTCACCGCGCCAAAAATAGGCCACGGGCACAGCCGCGTCCAAAAAATAGCAGCTGAACCCCTTAGCGCCAAGTTCGTCCTGCGAAAAAATGCCCAAAAAAGGGGTGTGCTATAGCCTTGGTGCGTGATGCCGGCAAAGTTCGTCCGCCGGACTCGGAATGGGCCGAGACTTTCCCCACCCCCTCCCCGCGACCGAAATAGGCCGCGGGCACAGCCGCGCCCAAAAAAGAGCAGCCGAAGCCCTTGGCGCCAAGTTCGTACTGCGGAAAAACGTCCAAAAAAGGGGTGTGCAATAGCCTTTGGGCGTGGGGCCGGCAAAGTTCATCCGACTTCCTCCGAATGGGCCGAGACTTTGGCCACCCCCTCGCCGCGCCAAAAATAGGCCACGGGCACAGCCGCGTCCAAAAAATAGCAGCTGAACCCCTTGGCGCCAAATTCGTCCTGCGAAAAAATGCCCAAAAAAGGGGTGTGCTATAGCCTTGGTGCGTGATGCCGGCAAAGTTCGTCCGCCGGACTCGGAATGGGCCGAGACTTTCCCCACCCCCTCCCCGCGACCGAAATAGGCCGCGGGCACAGCCGCGCCCAAAAAAGAGCAGCCGAACACCATGGCGCCAAGTTCGTCCTGCGGAAAAATGCCCAAAAAAGGGGTGGGCTATAGCCTTGGGGCGTGGGGCTGGCGAACTTCGTCCGCCTACCTCGGAATGGGCCGAGACTTACGCCACCCCCCTCCCCGCGACAAAATTAGGCCGCGGGCACAGCCGCGCCCAAAAAAGTGCAGCCGAACCCCTTGGTGCCAAGTTTGTCCTGCGGAAAAATGGCCAAAATGGGTGTGGGCTATAGCCTTGGGGCGTGGGGCCGGTAAAGTTCATCCGCCATCCTCGGAATGGGCCGAGACTTTGCCCACCCCCTCCCTGCGCTAAAGATGAGCTGCGGCCACAGCCGATTCCAAAAAAGAGCAGCCGAACCCCTTGGCGCAAAGTTCGTCCTGCGGAAAAATACCCAAAAACGGGGTGTGCTATAACCTTTGGGCCTAGGGCCGGCAAAGTTCATCTGCCATCCTCGGAATGGGCCGAGACTTTGGACACCCCCCCTCCCCGCAACAAAAATAGGCCGCAGGCACAGCCGCGCCCAAAAGAGTGCAGGCAAACACCTTGGCGCCAAGTTCGTCCTGCGGAAAAATGCCCAAAAAGGGGGTGGGCTATAGCCTTGGGGCGCGGGGCGCTCGAACTTCGTCTGCCGGACTCAGAATGGGCCGAGACATTGGCCACCGCCTCCCTGCGACAAAAGTAGGCCGCGGGCACAGCCGCGTCCAAAAAAGAGCAGCCGAACACCTTGTCGCCAAGTTCGTCCTGCGGAAAAATGCCCAAAAAAGGGGTGTGCTATAGCCTTGGGGCGTGGGGCTGCCGAAGTTTATCCGCCGGACTCGGAATGTGCCGAGACTATGCCCACCCCATCCCCACGACAAAAATAGGCCGCGGGCACAGCCGCGCCCAAAAAAGAGCAGCCGAAACCCTTGGCGCCAACTTCGTCCTGCGGAAAAATGCCCAAAAAGGGGTGGGCTATAGCCCTGGGGCGTGGGGCCCGTGAACTTCGTCCGCCGGACTCGGAATAGGCCGAGACTAAGGCCACCCCCTCCCCGCGACAAAAATAGGCCGCGGGCACAGCCGCGTCAAAAAAAATGCAGCCGAACCCCTTGGCGCCAAGTTAGTCCTGCGGAAAAATGCCCAAAAAAGGGGTGTGCTATAGCCTTGGGGCGTGGGGCTGCCGAAGTTCATCCGCTGGACTCGGAATGTGCCGAGACTTTGCCCACCCCATCCCCACGACAAAAATAGGCCGCGGGCACAGCCGCGCCCAAAAAAGAGCAGCCGAACCCCTTGGTGCCTAGCTCGTCCTTTGGCAAAATGCCCAAAAAACGGGTGTGCTATAGCCTTTGGGCGTCGGCCAGCAAAGTTCATCCGCCTTACTTAGAATGGGCCGAGACTTTGCCCATCCCCGCCCCGCGCCAAAAATAGGCCGCGGGCACAGCCGCGTCCAAAAAATAGCAGCCGAACCCCTTGGCGCCTGGTTCGTCCTCCGGAAAAATGCCCAAAAAGGGGGTGGGCAGTAGCCTAGGGGCGTGGGGCTAGCGACCCCTCCCCGCGACAAAAATAGGCCGTGGGAACAGCCGCGCCCAAAAAAGAGCAGCCGAACCCCTTGGCGCCAAGTTCGTCCTGCGGAAAAATGCCCAAAAAAGGGGTGGGCTATAGCCTTTGGGCGTGGGGCCGGCAAAGTTCATCTGCCGGACTCAGAATGGACCGAGAATTTGCCCACCCCTCCTCGCGCCAAAAATAGGCCGCGGGCACAGCCGCGCCCCAAAAAGAGCAGCCGAACCCCTTGGCGCCAAGTTCGTCCTGCGGAAAAATGCCCAAAAAGAGTTGGGGCTATAGCCTTGGGGCGTGGGGCTGCCGAAGTTCGTCCGCCGGACTTGGAATGGGCCGAGACTTTGCCCACCCCCTCCCCCGTGACAAAAATAGGCCGCGGGCACAGCCGCGCCTAAAAAAGAGCAGCCGACCTCTTGGCGCCAAGTTCCTCCTGCGGAAAAATGCCCAAAAAGGGGGTGGGCTATAGCCTTTGGGCGTGGGGCTGGCGAACGTCGTCCGCCTTCCTCGGAATGGGCCAAGACTTTGCCCACCCCCCTCCCCGTGACAAACATAGGCCGCGGGCACAGCCGCGCCCAAAAAACAGCAGCCAAACCCCTTGGCGCCAAGTTCGTCCTGCGGAAAAATGCCCAAAAAAGGGGTGGGCTATAGCCTTGGGGCGCGGCGCTGGCGAAGTTCGTCCGCCGGACACAGAATGGGCCGAGACTTTTCCCACCCCCTCCCCGTGACAAAAATAGGCCGCGGGCACAGCTGCGCCCAAAAAAGAGCTGCCAAACCCCTTGGCGCCAAGTTCGTCCTGCGGAAAAATGCCCAAAAAAGGGGTGGGCTATATCCTTGGGGCGTGGCGCTGGCGAACTTCGTCCGCCGGACTCGGAATGGGCCGAGACTTTGCCTACCCCCTCCCCCGTGACAAAAATAGGCCGCGGGCACACCCGCACCCAAAAAAGAGCAGCGGAACCCCTTGGCGCCAAGTTCGTCCTGCGGAAAAATGCCCAAAAAAGGGGTCTGATATAGCCTTGGGGCGTGGGGCTGCCGAAGTTCGTCCGCCGGACTTGGAATGGGCCGAGACTTTGCCCACCCCCTCCCCGTGACAAAAATAGGCCGCGGGCACAGCCGCGCCCAAAAAAGAGCTGCCAAACCCCTTAGCGCCAAGTTCGTCCTGCGGTAAAATGCCCAAAACAAGGGTGGGCTATAGCCTTGGGGCATGTGGCTGGCGCACTTCGTCCGCCGGACTCGGAATGGGCCGATACTTTGCCCACCCCCCTCCCCGTGACAAAAATAGGCCGCGGGCACACCCGCTTCCAAAAACAAGTAGCCGAAACCCTTGGCGCCAAGTTCGTCCTGCCAAAAAATGCCCGTAAAAGGGGTGGGCTATAGCCTTGGGGCATGGGGCTGGCGCACTTCGTCCGCCGGACTCGGAATGGGCCGAGACTTTGCCCACCCCCTCCCCGCGACAAAAATAGGCCGCGGGCACAGCCGCGCCCAAAAAAGAGCTGCCGAACCCCTTGGCGCCAAGTTCGTCCTGCGGAGAAATGCCGAAAAAGGGGGTGAGCTATAGCCTTGGGGCGTGGCGCTGGCGGACTTCGTCCGCCGAACTCGGAATGGGCCGAGACTTTTCCCACCCCCTCCCCATGACAAAAATAGGCTGCGTGTACAGACGCACCCAAGAAATAGCAGCCCAACCCCTTGGCGCCAAGTTTGTCCTGCGGAAAAATGCCCAAAAAGGGAGTGGGCTATAGCCTTGGGGCGTGGCGCTGGCGAACTTAGTCCGCCGGGCACAGAATAGGCCGAGACTTTTCCAACCCCTCCCTGCGACAAAAATAGGCCGCGGGCTCAGCCGCACCCAAAAAAGAGCTGCCGAACCCCTTGGTGCCAATTTCGTCCTGCGGAAAAATGCCCAAAAAGGGGGTGGGCTATAGCCTTGGGGCGTGGCGCTGTCAAACTTCATCCGCCGGACACAGAATGGGCCGAGACTTTTTGCAACCCCTCCCTGCGGCAAAAATAGGCCGCGTGTACAGCCGTGCCCAAAAAAGTGCTGCCGAACCCCTTGGCTCCAAGTTCGTCCTGCGGAAAAATGCCCAAAAAGGGCGTGGGCTATAGCCTTGGGGCGTGGGGCTGGCGAACTTCGTCCGCCTTCCTCGGAATGGGCCGAGACTTTGCCCACCCCCTCCCAGCGAATAAAATAGGCCGCGGGCACAGCCGCGCCCAAGAAAGAGCAGCCGACCCCTTGGCGCCAAGTTCGTCCTGCGGAAAAATGCCCAAAAAATGGGTGTGCTATAGCCTGGGGGCGTGGGGCTGCCGAAGTTCGTCCGCCGGACTAGGAATGGGCCGAGACTGTGCCCACCCCCTCCCCGCGACAAAAATAGGCCGCGGGCTAAGCCGCGCCCAAAAAAGAGCTGCCGAACCCCTTGGTGCCAAGTTCGTCCTGCGGAAAAATGCCCGAAAAGGGGGTGGGCTATAGCCTTGGGGCGTGGCGCTGGCGAAGTTCGTCCGCCGGACACAGAATGGGCCGAGATTTTTCCCACCCCCCTCCCCGTGGAAAAAATAGGCCGTGGGCACAGCCGTACCCAAAAAAGAGCTGTCGAACCCCTTGGCGCCAAGTTCGTCGTGCGGAAAAATGCCCAAAAAAGGGGTGTGCTATAGCCTTGGGGCGTGGGGCTGCCGAAGTTCGTCTGCCGGACTCGGAATGGGCTGAGACTTTTCCCACCCCCTCCTCGTGACAAAAATAGGCCGCGGCCACAGCTGCACCCAAAAAAGAGCAGTCGAACCCCTTCGCGCCAAGTTCGTCCAACGGAAAAATGCCCCAAAACGGGGTGGGCTATAGCCTTGGGATGTGGAGCTGGCGAACTTCGTCTGCCGCACTCGGAATGGGCCGAGAATTTTCCCAACCCCTCCCCATGACAAAAATAGGCCGCGGGCGCAGCCGCGCCCAAAAAAGAGCTGCCGAACAGCTTGGCGCCAAGTTCGTCGTGCGGAAAAATGCCCAAAAAAGGGGTGTGATATAGCCTTGGGGCGTGGGAAGGGCGCACTTCGTCCGCCGGACTCGGAATGCGCCGAGACTTTGCCCACCCCCTCCCCGTGGAAACAATAGGCCGCGGGCACAGCCGCGCCCAAAAAAGAGCAGCCGAACCCCTTGGCGCCAAGTTCGTCCTGCTGAAAAATGCCCAAAAAAGCTGTGTGCTATAGCCATTGGGCGTGGGGCCGGCAAAGTTCATCCGCCTTCCTCGGAATGGGCCGAGACTTTGCCCATCCCCTCCTCGTGCCAAAAATAGGCCGCGGGCACGGCCGCGCCCAAAAAAGAGCAACCGAACCCCTTGGCGCCAAGTTCGTCCTCCGGAAAAATGCCCAAAAAGGGGGTGGGCTATAGCCTTGGTACGTGGGGCTGGGGAACTTCGTCCGCCGGACTCGGAATGGGCCGAGACTTTTCCCACCCCCGCCCCGCGACAAAACTAGGCTGCGGGCACAGCGGTGCCCAGAAAAGAGCAGCCGAACCCCTTGGTGCCCAGCTCGTCCTGCGGAAAAATGCCCAAAAAAGGGGTGGGCAATAGCCTTGGGGCGTGGGGCTGGCGAACTTCGTCCGCCGGACTCGGAAAGGGCCGAGACTTCACCCCCCTCCCTGCGACAAAAATAGGGTGCAGGCACAGCCGCGCCCAAAAAAGAGCAGCCGAACCCCTTGGCGCCAAGTTCGTCCTGCTGAAAAATGCCCAAAAAAGCTGTGTGCTATAGCCATTGGGCGTAGGGCCGGCAAAGTTCATCCGCCTTCCTCGGAATGGGCCGAGACTTTGCCCATCCCCTCCTCGTGCCAAAAATAGGCCGCGGGCACGGCCGCGCCCAAAAAAGAGCAACCGAACCCCTTGGCGCCAAGTTCGTCCTCCGGAAAAATGCCCAAAAAGGGGGTGGGCTATAGCCTTGGGACGTGGGGCTGGGGAACTTCGTCCGCCGGACTCGGAATGGGCCGAGACTTTTCCCACCCCCGCCCCGCGACAAAACTAGGCTGCGGGCACAGCGGTGCCCAGAAAAGAGCAGCCGAACCCCTTGGTGCCCAGCTCGTCCTGTGGAAAAATGCCCAAAAAAGGGGTGGGCAATAGCCTTGGGGCGTGGGGCTGGCGAACTTCGTCCGCCGGACTCGGAATGGGCCGAGACTTCACCCCCCTCCCTGCGACAAAAATAGGGTGCAGGCACAGCCGCGCCCAAAAAAGAGCAGCCGAACCCCTTGGCGCCATGTTCCTCCTGCCGAAAAATGCCCAAAAAGGGGGTGGGCTATAGCCTTGGGGCGTGGGGCTGGCGAACATCGTCCGCCGCACTCGGAATGGGCCGAGACTTTTCCCACCCCCTCCCCGCGACAAAAATAGGCCGCGGGCACAGCCGCGCCCAAAAAAGAGCAGCCGAACCCCTTGGCGCAAAGTTCGCCTTGCGGAAAAATGCCCAAGAAAGGGGTGGGCCGTAGCCTTGTGGTGTGGGGCTGGCGAACTTCGTCCGTCGGACTCGGAATGGGCTGAGACTTTTCCCACCCCCTCCCTACGACAAAAATAGGGTGCGGGCACAGCCGCACCCAAAAAAGAGCAGCCCAACCCCTTGGCGCCATGTTCATCCTGCCGAAAAATGCCCAAAAAGGGGGTGGGCTATAGCCTTGAGGCGTGGGGCTGGCGAACTTCGTCCGCCGGACTCGGAATGGGCCGAGACTTCCCCCCTCCCCTGCGACAAAAATAGGGTGCGGGCACAGCCGCGCCCAAAAAAGAGCAGCCGAACCCATTGGCGCCATGTTCGTCCTGCCGAATAATGCCCAAAAAGGGGGTGGGCTATGGCCTTGGGGCGTGGGGCTGGCGCACTTCGTCCGCCGGACTCGGAATGGGCCGAGACTTTTCCCACCCCCTCCCTACGACAAAAATAGGGCGCGGGCACAGCCGTACCCAAAACAGAGCAGCCGAACCCCTTGGCCCCATGTTCGTCCTGCCGAAAAATGCCCAAAAAGCGGGTGGGCTATAGCCTTGGGGCGTGGGGCTGGCGAACTTCGTCCGCCGTACTCGGAATGGGCCGAGACTTCCCCCCCCTGCGACAAAAATAGGGTGCGGGCACAGCCGCGCCCAAAAAACAGCAGCCGAACCCCTTGGCGCCATGTTCGTCCTGCCGAAAAATGCCCAAAAAGGGGGTGGGCTATAGCCTTGGGGCGTGGGGCTGGCGAACACCGTCCGCCGGACTCGGAATGGGCCGAGACTTTTCCCACCCCCTCCCCACGATAAAAATAGGCCGCAGGCACAGCCGAGCCCAAAAAAGAGCAGCCGAACCCCTTGGCGCCAAGTTCGCCAGGCGGGAAAATGCCCAAAAAAGGGGTGGGTTGTAGCCTTGGAGCGTGGGGCTGGCGAAGTTCGTCCGCCGGACTCGGAATGGGCCGAGACTTCGTCCACCCCCTCCCCGCGACAAAGATAGGCCGCGGGCCCAGCCGCGCCCAAAAAAGAGCAGCCGAACGCCTTAGTGCCAAGTTCGTCCTGCGGTAAAATGCCCAAAAAAGGGGTGTGCTATAGCCTTTGGGTGTGGGGCCGGCAAAGTTCATCCGCCTTCCTCGGAATGGGCCGAGACTTTGCCCACCCCCTCCCCGTGCCAAAAATAGGCCGCGAGCATGGCCGCGCCCAAAAAAGAGCAGCCGAAGCCCTTGGCGCCAAGTTCGTCCTCCGGAAAAATGCCCAAAAAGGGGGTGGGCTATAGCCTATGGGCGTGGGGCTGGCGTACTTCGTCCGCCGGACTCGGAATGGGCCGAGACTTTTCCCACCCTCTCCCCGTGACAAAAATAGGCCGTGGGCACAGCCGCACCCAAAAAAGAGCAGTCGAACCCCTTGGCGCCAAGTTCGTCGTGCGGAAAAATGCCCAAAAAAGGGGTGTGCTATAGCCTTCGGGCGTGGGGCGGCCGAAGTTCGTCTGCCGGACTCGGAATGGGCTGAGACTTTTCCCACCCCCTCCTCGTGACAAAAATAGGCCGCGGCCACAGCCGCGCCCAAAAAAGAGCAGCCGAACCCCTTCGCGCCAAGTTCGTCCTGCGGAAAATTGCCCCAAAACGGGGTGGGCTATAGCCTTGGGGTGTGGAGCTGGCGAACTTCGTCTGCCGCACTCGGAATGGGCCGACACCCTGACCACCTCCTCCCCACGCCATAAATAGGCCACGGGCACAGCAGCGCCCAAAAAAGAGCAGGCGAACCCCTTGGCGCCAAGTTTGTCCAGCGGAAAAATGCCCAAAAAGGGGGTGGGCTATAGCCTTGGGGCATGGGGCGGGCAAACTTCATCCGCCGGACTCGGAATGGGCCGAGACTTTTCCCACCCCCTCCCCACGACAAAAATAGGCCACGGGCACAGCCGCGCCCAAAAACGAGCAGCCAAACCCCTTGGCGACAAGTTCGTCCTGCGGAAAAATGCCCAAAAAAGGGGTGGGCTATAGCCTTCGGGCGTGGGGCCGGCAAAGTTCGTCCGCCGGACTCGGACTGGGCCGAGACTTTTCCCACCCCGTCCCCGCAACAAAAATAGGCCGCGGGCACAGCCGCGCCCAAAAAAGAGCAGCCGAACCCCTTGGGGCCAAGTTCGTCCTGCGGAAAAATGCCCAAAACAAGGGTGGGCTATAGCCTTGGGGTGTGGGGCTGGCGAACTTTGTCCGCCGGACTCGGAATGGGCCGAGACTTTGGCCACCCCCTCCCAACAAAACAAATATGCCGCGGGCACAGCCGCGCCCAAAAAAGAGGAGCCGAACCCCTTGGCGCCATGTTCGTCCTGCGGAAAAAATGCCCAAAAAAGGATTGTGCGACAGCCTTGGGGCGTGGGGCGGCCGAAGTTCATCCGCCGGACTCGGAATGGGGCCGAGACTTTGCCCACCCCCCTCCCCGCGACAAAAGTAGGCCGCGGGCGTAGCCGCACCCAAAAAAGAGCAGCCCGAACCCCTTGACGCCAAGTTCGCCCTGCGGAAAAATGCCCAAAACAGGGGTGGGCTGTAGCCTTGGGTCGTGGGGCTGGCGAACTTCGTCCGCCGGACTCAGAATGTGCCGAGACTTTTGCGCACCCCCTCCCCGTGACAAAAATAGGCGGCAGGCACAGCCGCGCCCCAGAAAATAGTTGCCGAACCCCTTGGCGCCAAGTTCGTCCTGCCGAAAAATGCCCAAAAAGGGGGTGGGCTATAGCCTTGGGGTGTGGCGCGGGGCGGACTTTCGTCCGCCGGACTCGGAATGGGCCGAGACTTTTTCCCACCCCCTCCCCCACGACAAAAATAGGCCGGGGGTACAGCTGTGCCCAAAAAAGAGCAGCCGAACCCGTTGGCGCCAAGTTCGTCCTATGGAAAAAATACCCAAAAAAGGGGTGTGCTACAGCCTTGGGGCGTGGGGGCTGGCGAACATCGTCCGCCAGACACAGAATGGGCCGAGACTTTTCCCACCCCCTCCCCACAACAAAAATAGGCCGCGGGCTTAGCCGTGCCCAAAAAATAGCAGCCGAACCCCTTGGCGCCAAGTTCGTCCTGCGGAAAAATGCGCAAAAAGGGGGTGGGCAATAGCTTTGGGGCGTGGGGCGGGCGCACTTCGTCCACCGGACTCGGAATGGGCCGAGACTTTGCCCACCCCCTCCCCGCGGCAAAAAATAGGCCGTGGGCACAGCCGCGCCCAAAAAAAAGCAGTCGAACCCCTTGGCGCCAAGTTCGTCGTGCGGAAAAATGCCCAAAAAAGGGGTGTGCTATAGCCTTGGGGCGTGGGGCTGCCGAAGTTCGTCTGCCGGACTCGGAATGGGCTGAGACTTTTCCCACCCCCTCCTCGTGACAAAAATAGGCCGCGGCCACAGCCGCGCCCCAAAAAAATACAGCCGAACCCCTTCGCGCCAAGTTCGTCCTGCGGAAAAAATGCCCCAAAAAGGGGTGGGGTATAGCCTTGGGGTGTGGAGCTAGCGAACTTCGTCTACCGCACTCGGAATGGGCCGAGACTTTTCCCAACCCCTCCCCATGACAAAAATAGGCCGCGGGCACAGCCGCGCCCAAAAAAGAGCTGCCGAACCCCTTGGCGCCAAGTTCGTCGTCGGAAAAATGCCCAAAAAAGGGGTGGGATATAGCCTTAGGGCGTGGGAAGGGCGCACTTCGTCCGCCGGACTCGGAATGCGCCGACACTTTGCCCACCCCCTCCCCGTGACAAAAATAGGCCGCGGGCACCGCCGCGCCCAAGAAAGAGCAGCCGAACCCCTTGGCGCCAAGTTTGTCCTGCGGAAAAATACCCAAAAATGGGGTGTGCTATAGCCTTTGGCCGTGGGGCCGGCAAAGTTCATCCGCCTTCCTCGGAATGGGCTGAGACTTTGGCCACCCCCTCCCCGCGACAAAAATAGGCCGTGGGCACAGCCGCGCCCAAAAAAGAGCAGCCGAACCCCCTGGCGCCAAGTTCGTCCTGCGGAAAAATGCCCAAAAAAGGGGTGTGCTATAGCCTTCGGGCGTGGGGCCGGCAAAGTTCGTCCGCCGGACTCGGACTGGGCCGAGACTTTTCCCACCCCCTCCTCGCAACAAAAATAGGCCGCGGGCACAGCCGCGCCCAAAAAAGAGCAGCCGAACCCCTTGGGGCCAAGTTCGTCCTGCGGAAAAATGCCCAAAACAAGGGTGGGCTATAGCCTTGGGGTGTGGGGCTGGCGAACTTCGTCCGCCAGACTCGGAATGGGCCGAGACTTTGGCCACCCCCTCCCCACGACAAAAAATAGGCCGCGGGCACAGCCACGCCCAAAAAAGTGCAGCCAAACCCCTTGGCGCCATGTTCGTCCTGCCGAAAAATGCCCAAAAAAGGGGGTGGGGTATAGCCTTGGGGCGTGGGGCTGGCGAACTTCGTCCGCCGGACTCGGAATGGGCTGAGACATTTCCCACCCCCTCCCCGCGACAAAAATAGGCCGCGGGCACAGCCGCGCCCAAAAAAGAGCAGTCGAACCCCTTGGCGCCAAGTTCGACCTGCGGTAAAATGCCCAAAAAAGGGGTATGCTATAGCCTTTGGGTGTGGGGCCGGCAAAGTTCATCGGCCTTCCTTGGAATGTGCCGCGACTTTGCCCACCCCCTCCCCGTGACAAAAATAGGCCGCGGGCGCAGCTGCGCCCAAAAAAGAGCAGCCGACCCCTTGGCGCCAAGTTCGTCCTGCGGAAAAATGCTCAAAAAGGGCGTGGGCTATAGCCTTGGGGCGTGGGGCGGGCGAACTTCGTCCGCCGGACTCGGAATGGGCCGAGACTTTTCCCACCCCCCGCCCCGCGACAAAAATAGGCCACGGGAACAGCGGCGCCCAGAAAAGAGCCGCCGAACCCCTTGGTTCCCAGCTCGTCCTGTGGAAAAATGCCCAAAAAAGGGGTGGGCAATAGCCTTGGGGCGTGGGGCTGGCGAACTTCGTCCGCCGGACTCGGAATGGGCCGAGACTTTTCCCACCCCCTCTCCGCGACAAAAATAGGCCGGGAGCACAGCCGCGCCCAAAAAAGTTCAGCCAAACCCCTTGGCGCCATGTTCGTCCTGCCGAAAAATGCCCAAAAAGGGGGTGGGCTATAGCCTTGGGGCGTGGGGCTGGCGAACTTCGTCCGCCGGATTCGGAATGGGCTGAGACATTTCCCACCCCCTCCCCGCGACAAAAATAGGCCGCGGGCACAGCCGCGCCCAAAAAAGAGCAGCCGAACCCCTTGGCGCCAAGTTCGTCGTGCGGAAAAATGCCGAAAAAAGGGGTGGGCTATAGCCTTGGGGCGTGGGCCGGGCGAACTTCGTCCGCCGGTCTCGGAATGGGACGAGACTGTGACCACCCCCTCCCCGCGACAAAAAAAGGCCGCGGGAACAGCCGCGTCCAAAAAAGAGCAGCTGAGCTCCTTGGCGCCTAGTTCATCCTGCGGAAAAATGCCCAAAAGGGGGGTGGGCTGTAACCTTGGGGCGTGGGGCTGGCGAACTTCGTCCGCCGGACTCGGAATGGGTGGAGACTTTTCCCACCCTCTCCCCGCGACAAAAATAGCTTGCGGGCACAGCCGCGCCCAAGAAAGACCAGCCGAACCCCTTGGCGCCAAGTTCGTCCTGCCGAAAAATGACGAAAAAAGGCATGGGCTATAGCCTTGGGGCGTGGGGCTGGCGAACTTCGTCCGCCGGACTCGGAATGGGCCGAAACTTTGCCGACCCCCTCCCCGAGACAAAAATAGGCAGCGGGCACAGCCGCGCCCAAAAAAGATTAGCCGAACCCCTTGGCGCCTAGTCCGTCCTGCGGAAAAATGCCCAAAAAAGGGGCGTGGTATAGCCTTTGGGCGTGGGGCCGGCGCACTTCGTCCGCCTTCCTCGTAATGGGCCGAGACTTTGGGCACCCCCTCCCTGTGACAAAAATAGGCTGCGGGCACAGCCCGCGCCCAAAAAAGGGCAGCCGAACCCCATGGCGCCAAGTCCGTACTGCGGAAAAATCCCCAAAAAAGGGGTGTGCTATAGCCTTTGGGTGTGGGGCCGGCAAAGTTCATCCGCCTTCCTCGGAATGGGCCGAGACTTTTCCCACCCCCGCCCCGCGACAAAAATAGTTCACGAGCACAGCCGCGCCCAAAAAAGAGCTGCCGAACCGCTTGGTGCCAAGCTCGTCCTGCGGAAAAATGCCCAAAAAAGGGGTGGGCTATAGCCTTGGGGCGTGGGGCTGGCGAACTTCGTCCGCCGGACTCGGAATGGGCCGAGACTTTTCCCACCCGCTCCCTGCGACAAAAATGCACACGCCCAAGAAAGAGCAGCCAAACCCCTTGGCCCCATGTTCGTCCTGCCGAAAAATGCCCAAAAAGGGGGTGGGCTATAGCCTTGGGGCGTGGGGGAGGCGTACTTCGTCCGCCGGACTCGGAATGGGCCGAGACTTTGCCCACCCCCTCCCCACGACAAAAATAGGCAGTGGGCACAGCCGCGCCCAAAAAAGAGGAGCCGAACCCCTTGGTGCCCAGCTTGTCCTGCGGAAAAATTCCCAAAAAAGGGGTGGGCAATAGCCTTGGGGCGTGGGGCTGGCGAACTTCGTCCGCCGGACTCGGAATGGGCCGAGACTTTTCCCACCCCGTCCCCGCGACAAAAATAGGCCGGGGGCACAGCCGCGCCCAAAAAAGAGCAGCCGAACCGCTTCGCGCCAAGTTCGCCCTACGGAAAAATGCCCAAAAAAGGGGTGGGCTGTAGCCTTGGGGCGTGGGGCTGGCGAAGTTCGTCCGCCGGACTCGGAATGGGCCGAGACCTTTCCCACCCCTGCCCCGCGGCAAAAATAGGCCGCGAGCACAGCCGTGCCCAAAAAGAGCAGCCGAACCGCTTGGCGCCAAGCTCGTCCTGCGGAAAAATGCCCAAAAAAGGGGTGGGCTATAGCCTTGGGGTGTGGGGCGGGCGAACTTCGTCCGCCGGGCTCGGAATGGGCCGAGACTTTTCCCACCCCCTCCCTGCAACAAAAATAGGTCGCGGTCATAGCCGCGCCGAAAAAAGTGCAGCCCAACCCCTTGGCGCCATGTTCGTCCTGCCGAAAAATGCCCAAAAAGGGGGGTGGGCTATAGCCTTGGGGCGTGGGGCTGGCGAACTTCGTCCGCCGGACTCGGAATGGGCCGAGACTTTTGCCACCCCCTCCCCGCGACAAAAATAGGCCGGGCGCACAGCCGCGCCCAAAAAAGAGCAGGCAAACCCCTTGGCGCCCAGTTCGTCCTGTGGAACAATGCCCAAAAAAGGGGTGAGCTATAGCCTTGGGGCGTAGGGTGGGTGAACTTCGTCCGCCGGTCTCGGAATGGGACGAGACTGTGACCACCCCCTCCCCGCGACAAAAATAGGCCGCGGGAACAGCCGCGTCCAAAAAAGAGCGGCTGAGCTCCTTGGCGCCTAGTTCATCCTGCGGAAAAAATGCCCAAAAGGGGGGTGGGCTGTAACCTTGGGGCGTGGGGCGGGCGAACTTCGTCCGCCGGACTCGGAATGGGTGGAGACTTTTCCCACCCTCTCCCCGCGACAAAAATAGCTTGCGGGCGCAGCCGCGCCCAAGAAAGACCAGCCGAACCCCTTGGCGCCAAGTTCGTCCTGCCAAAAAATGACGAAAAAAGGCATGGGCTATAGCCTTGGGGCGTGGGGCAGGCGAACTTCGTCCGCCGGACTCGGAATGGGCCGAAACTTTGCCCACCCCCCTCCCCGAGACAAAAATAGGCCACGGGCACAGCCGCGCCCAAAAAAGAGCAGCCGAACCCCATGGCGCCAAGTTCGTACTGCGGAAAAATCCCCAAAAAAGGGGTGTTCTACAGCCTTTGGGTGTGGGGCCGGCAAAGTTCATCCGCCTTCCTCGGAATGGGCCGAGACTTTTCCCACCCCCGCCCCGCGACAAAAATAGGCCGCGAGCACAGCCGCGCCCAAAAAAGAGCTGCCGAACCGCTTGGTGCCAAGCTCGTCCTGCGGAAAAATGCCCAAAAAAGGGGTGTGCTATACCCTTTGGGCGTGAGGCCGGCAAAGTTCGTCCGCCGGACTCGGAATGGGCCGAGACTTTGCCCGCCCCCTCCCCATGACAAAAATAGGACGCGGGCACAGCCGCGCCCAAAAAAGAGCAGCCGAACACCTTGGCGCCAACTCCGTCCTGCGGAAAAAATGCCCAAAAAAGGTGGTGGGCTATAGCCTTGGGGCGTGGGGCGGGCAAACTTCGTCCGCCGGACTCGGAATGGGCCGAGTTTTCCCACCCCCTCCCTACGACAAAAATGCCCACGCCCAAAAAAGAGCTGCCAAACCCCTTGGCGCCATGTTCGTCCTGCCGAAAAATGCCCAAAAAGGGGGTGGGCTATAGCCTTGGGGCGTGGGGCAGGCGTACTTCGTCCGCCGGACTCGGAATGGGCCGAGACTTTGCCCACCCCCTCCCCGTGACAAAAATAGGCCGCGGGCACAGCCGCGCCCAAAAAAGAGCAGCCGAACCCCTTGGCACCTACTCCGTCCTGCGGAAAAATGCCCAAAAAAGGTGGTGGGCTATAGCCTTGGGGCGTGGGGCGGGCAAACTTCGTCCGCCGGACTCGGAATGGGCCGAGTTTTCCCACCCCCTCCCTACGACAAAAATGCCCACGCCCAAAAAAGAGCTGCCAAACCCCTTGGCGCCATGTTCGTCCTGCCGAAAAATGCCCAAAAAGGGGGTGGGCTATAGCCTTGGGGCGTGGGGCAGGCGTACTTCGTCCGCCGGACTCGGAATGGGCCGAGACTTTGCCCACCCCCTCCCCGTGACAAAAATAGGCCGGGGGCACAGCCGCGCCCAAAAAAGAGCAGCCGAACCCCTTCGCGCCAAGTTCGCCCTGCGGAAAAATGCCCAAAAAAGGGGTGGGCTGTAGCCTTGGGGCGTGGGGCTGGCGAAGTTCGTCCGCCGGACTCGGAATGGGCCGAGACCTTTCCCACCCCCGCCCCGCGACAAAAATAGGCCACGAGCACAGCCGTGCCCAAAAAAGAGCAGCCGAACCGCTTGGCGCCAAGCTCGTCCGGCGGAAAAATGCCCAAAAAAGGGGTGGGCTATAGCCTTGGGGCGTGGGGCGGGCGAACTTCGTCCGCCGGGCTCGGAATGGGCCGAGACTTTTCCCACCCCCTCCCTACGACAAAAATGCCCACGCCCAAAAAAGAGCTGCCAAACCCCTTGGCACCATGTTCGTCCTGCCGAAAAATGCCCAAAAAGGGGGTGGGCTATAGCCTTGGGGCGTGGGGGAGGCGTACTTCGTCCGCCGGACTCGGAATGGGCCGAGACTTTGCCCACCCCCTCCCCACGACAAAAATAGGCAGTGGGCACAGCCGCGCCCAAAAAAGAGGAGCCGAACCCCTTGGTGCCCAGCTTGTCCTGCGGAAAAATTCCCAAAAAAGGGGTGGGCAATAGCCTTGGGGCGTGGGGCTGGCGAACTTCGTCCGCCGGACTCGGAATGGGCCGAGACTTTTCCCACCCCGTCCCCGCGACAAAAATAGGCCGGGGGCACAGCCGCGCCCAAAAAAGAGCAGCCGAACCGCTTCGCGCCAAGTTCGCCCTACGGAAAAATGCCCAAAAAAGGGGTGGGCTGTAGCCTTGGGGCGTGGGGCGGGCGAACTTCGTCCGCCGGGCTCGGAATGGGCCGAGACTTTTCCCACCCCCTCCCTACGACAAAAATGCCCACGCCCAAAAAAGAGCTGCCAAACCCCTTGGCACCATGTTCGTCCTGCCGAAAAATGCCCAAAAAGGGGGTGGGCTATAGCCTTGGGGCGTGGGGCTGGCGAACTTCGTCCGCCGGACTCGGAATGGGCCGAGACTTTTGCCACCCCCTCCCCGCGACAAAAATAGGCCGGGCGCACAGCCGCGCCCAAAAAAGAGCAGGCAAACCCCTTGGCGCCCAGTTCGTCCTGTGGAACAATGCCCAAAAAAGGGGTGAGCTATAGCCTTGGGGCGTAGGGTGGGTGAACTTCGTCCGCCGGTCTCGGAATGGGACGAGACTGTGACCACCCCCTCCCCGCGACAAAAATAGGCCGCGGGAACAGCCGCGTCCAAAAAAGAGCGGCTGAGCTCCTTGGCGCCTAGTTCATCCTGCGGAAAAATGCCCAAAAGGGGGGTGGGCTGTAACCTTGGGGCGTGGGGCGGGCGAACTTCGTCCGCCGGACTCGGAATGGGTGGAGACTTTTCCCACCCTCTCCCCGCGACAAAAATAGCTTGCGGGCGCAGCCGCGCCCAAGAAAGACCAGCCGAACCCCTTGGCGCCAAGTTCGTCCTGCCAAAAAATGACGAAAAAAGGCATGGGCTATAGCCTTGGGGCGTGGGGCAGGCGAACTTCGTCCGCCGGACTCGGAATGGGCCGAAACTTTGCCCACCCCCTCCCCGAGACAAAAATAGGCCACGGGCACAGCCGCGCCCAAAAAAGAGCAGCCGAACCCCATGGCGCCAAGTTCGTACTGCGGAAAAATCCCCAAAAAAGGGGTGTTCTACAGCCTTTGGGTGTGGGGCCGGCAAAGTTCATCCGCCTTCCTCGGAATGGGCCGAGACTTTTCCCACCCCCGCCCCGCGACAAAAATAGGCCGCGAGCACAGCCGCGCCCAAAAAAGAGCTGCCGAACCGCTTGGTGCCAAGCTCGTCCTGCGGAAAAATGCCCAAAAAAGGGGTGTGCTATACCCTTTGGGCGTGAGGCCGGCAAAGTTCGTCCGCCGGACTCGGAATGGGCCGAGACTTTGCCCGCCCCCTCCCCATGACAAAAATAGGACGCGGGCACAGCCGCGCCCAAAAAAGAGCAGCCGAACACCTTGGCGCCAACTCCGTCCTGCGGAAAAATGCCCAAAAAAGGTGGTGGGCTATAGCCTTGGGGCGTGGGGCGGGCAAACTTCGTCCGCCGGACTCGGAATGGGCCGAGTTTTCCCACCCCCTCCCTACGACAAAAATGCCCACGCCCAAAAAAGAGCTGCCAAACCCCTTGGCGCCATGTTCGTCCTGCCGAAAAATGCCCAAAAAGGGGGTGGGCTATAGCCTTGGGGCGTGGGGCAGGCGTACTTCGTCCGCCGGACTCGGAATGGGCCGAGACTTTGCCCACCCCCTCCCCGTGACAAAAATAGGCCGCGGGCACAGCCGCGCCCAAAAAAGAGCAGCCGAACCCCTTGGCACCTACTCCGTCCTGCGGAAAAATGCCCAAAAAAGGTGGTGGGCTATAGCCTTGGGGCGTGGGGCGGGCAAACTTCGTCCGCCGGACTCGGAATGGGCCGAGTTTTCCCACCCCCTCCCTACGACAAAAATGCCCACGCCCAAAAAAGAGCTGCCAAACCCCTTGGCGCCATGTTCGTCCTGCCGAAAAATGCCCAAAAAGGGGGTGGGCTATAGCCTTGGGGCGTGGGGCAGGCGTACTTCGTCCGCCGGACTCGGAATGGGCCGAGACTTTGCCCACCCCCTCCCCGTGACAAAAATAGGCCGGGGGCACAGCCGCGCCCAAAAAAGAGCAGCCGAACCCCTTCGCGCCAAGTTCGCCCTGCGGAAAAATGCCCAAAAAAGGGGTGGGCTGTAGCCTTGGGGCGTGGGGCTGGCGAAGTTCGTCCGCCGGACTCGGAATGGGCCGAGACCTTTCCCACCCCCGCCCCGCGACAAAAATAGGCCACGAGCACAGCCGTGCCCAAAAAAGAGCAGCCGAACCGCTTGGCGCCAAGCTCGTCCGGCGGAAAAATGCCCAAAAAAGGGGTGGGCTATAGCCTTGGGGCGTGGGGCGGGCGAACTTCGTCCGCCGGGCTCGGAATGGGCCGAGACTTTTCCCACCCCCTCCCTACGACAAAAATGCCCACGCCCAAAAAAGAGCTGCCAAACCCCTTGGCACCATGTTCGTCCTGCCGAAAAATGCCCAAAAAGGGGGTGGGCTATAGCCTTTGGGCGTGGGGCCGGCAAAGTTCATCCGCCTTCCTCGGAATGGGCCGAGACTTTGCCCGCCCCCTCACCATGACAAAAATTGGCCGCGGGCACAGCCGCGCCCAAAAAAGAGCTGCCGAACACCTTGGCGCCAACTCCGTCCTGCGGAAAAATGCCCAAAAAAGGTGGTGGGCTATAGCCTTGGGGCGTGGGGCGGGCAAACTTCGTCCGCCGGACTCGGAATGGGCCGAGTTTTCCCACCCCCTCCCCACGACAAAAATAGGCCGCGGGTACAGACGCGTCCAAAAAAGAGCAGCCGAACCCCTTGGCGCCAAGTTCGTCCTGCGGAAAAATGCGCATAAAGGGGGTGGGCTATAGCCTTGGGGTGTGGGGCTGGCGCACTTCGTCCGCCGGACTCGGAATGGGCCGAGACTTTTGGCACCCCCTCCCCGCGACAAAAGTAGGCCACGGGGCCAGCCGTTCCCAAAAAAGAGCAGCCGAACCCCTTGTCGCCAAGTTCGTCCTGCCGAAAAATGCCCAAAAAGGGGGTGGGCTATAGCCTTGGGGTGTGGGGCTGGCGCACTTCGTCCGCCGGACTCGGAATGGGCCGAGACTTTTGGCACCCCCTCCCCGCGACAAAAGTAGGCCGCAGGCACAGCCGCGGCCAAAAAAGAGCAGCCGAACCCCTTGGCGCCAAGTTCATCCTGCGGAAAAATGCCCAAAAAAGGGGTGGGCTATAGCCTTGGGGAGTGGGGCTGGTGAAGTTCGTCCTCCGGACTCGGAATGGGCCGAGACGTTGCCCACCCAAACCCCACGACAAACATAGGCCGCGGCCACAGCCGTGCCCAAAAAAGACCAGCCGAAGGCGTTGGCCCCAAGTTCATCCTGCGAAAAAATGCCCAAAAAAGGGGTGGGCTATAGCCTTGGGCCGTGGGGCTGGCGAACTTCGTCCGCCGGACTCGGAATGGGCCGAGGCCTGGCCCACCCCCTCCCTACGACAAAAATAGGCCGCGGGCACAGCAACGCCCAGAAACGAGCAGCCGAACCCCTTGGCGCCAAGTTCTCCAGTGGAAAAATGCCCCAAAAAGGGGTGGGCTATAGCCTTGGGGCGTGGGGCTGGTGAACTTCGTCCGCCGTCCTCGGAATGGGCCGAGACTTTTCCCACCCCCTCCCTGCAACAAAAATAGCCCTCGGACACAGCCGCGCCCAAAAAAGAGCGGCCAAACCCCTTGGCGCCAAGTTCGTCCTGGCGGAAAAATGCCCAAAAAAGAGGTGGGCTATAGCCTTGGGGAGTGGGGCTGGCGAACTTCGTCCGCCGGACTCGGAATGGGCCGAGGCTTGGCCCACCCCCTCCCTGCGACAAAAATAGGAAGCGGGCACAGCCGCGCCAAAAAAAGAGCAGCCGAACCCCTTGGCGCCAAGTTCGTCCTGCGGAAAAATGCCCAAAAAGGGGGTGAGCTATAGCCTTGGGTCGTGGGGCTGGCGAAGTTCGTCCGCCGGACATGGAATGGGCTGAGACTTTGTCCACCCCCTCCCCGCGTAAAAATTAGGCCGCCGGTACAGCCGCGCCCAAAAAAGAGCAACCGAACCCCTTGGCGCCAAGTTCGTCCTGTGGAAAAATGCCCAAAAAAGGGGTGGGATATAGCCTTGGGGCGTGGGGCTGGCGCACTTTGCCCGCCCGACTCGGAATGGGCCGAGACTTTGCCTGGCCCCTCCCAGTGCCAAAACTAGCCCACGGGCACAGCCTTGCCCCAAAAAGGTCAGCCGAAGGCCTTGGCGCCATGTTCGTCCTGCGGAAAAACGCCCAAACAAGGGGTGGGCTATAGCCTTGGGGTGTGGCGCTGGCGAAGTTCGTCCACCGGACTCGGGATGGCCCGAGACTTTGCCAGGTCCCTCCCCGTGCCAAAAATAGGCCGCAGGCATAGCCGCGCCCAAAAACGAGCCGCCGAACCCCTTGGCGCCATGTTCTCGAGCGAAAAATGCCGCAAAAAGGGGTATGCTATAGCCTTGGGGCGTGGGGCTGGTAAACTTCGTCCGCCGTCCTCAGAATGGGCCGAGACTTTGCCCACCCCCTCCCCGTGACAAAAATAGGCCGCGGGCACAGCCGTACCCAAAAAAGAGCAGCCGAACCCCTTGGCGCCAAGTTCGCCCTGCGGAAAAATGCCCAAAAAAGGGGTGGGCTATAGCCTTGGGGCGTGGGGCTGGCGAACTTCGTCCGCCTTACTCAGAATGGGCCGAGACATTCCCACCCCCTCCCTGCAACAAAAATAGGCCTCTGGCAGAGCCGCTCCCCAAAAAGGGCAGCCGAACCCCTTGGCGCCAAGTTCGTCCTGCGGAAAAATGTCCAAAAAAGGGGTGAGCTATAGGCTTGGGGTGTGGGGCTGGCGAACTTTGTCCGCCTTCCTCGGAACGGGCCGAGACTTTGCCCACCCCCTCCCTGAGACAAAAATAGGCCGCGGGCACAGCCACGTCCAAAAATGAGCAGCCGAACCCCTTGGCGCCAAGTTCGTCCTGCGGAAAAATGCCCAAAAAAGGGGTGGGCTATAGCCTTGGGGCGTGGGGCTGGCGAACTTCGTCCGCCGGACTCGGAGTGGGGCGAGGTTTGCCCATGCCTTCCCCGTGTGAAACATAGGCCTCGGGCACAGCCGCGCCCAAAAAAGAGCAGCCGAACCCCTTGGCGCCAAGTTCGTCCTGCGGAAAAATACCCAAAAAAGGGGTGGGCTATAGGCTTGGGGCATGGGGCTGGTGAACTTCGTCCGCCGGATTCGGAATGCGCCGAGACTTTTTGCACCCCCTCCCCGTGCCAAAAATAGGCCACGGGCCCAGCCGCGACCAAAAAAGAGCTGCCGAACCTCTTCGCGCCACGTTCGTCCTGCGGAAAAATCCCCAAAAAGGGCGTGGGCTATAGCCTTGGGACGTGGGGCTGGCGAAGTTCGTCCGCCGGACTCGGAATGGGCCGAGGCTTGGCCCACCCCCTCCCTGTGACAAAAATAGGCCGCGGGCACAGCCGCACCCAAAAATGAGCAGCCGAACGCCTTGGCGCCACATTCGTCCTGCGGAAAAATGCCCAAAAAGGTGGTGGGCTATAGCCTTCGGGCGTGGTGCAGGCGAACTTCGTCTGCCGGACTCGGAATGGACCGAGACTTTGCCCACCCCCTTCCCGTGCCAAAAATAGGCCGCGGGCACAGCCGCGCCCAAAAAAGGGCAGCCGAACACCTTGGCGCCAAGTTCGTCCTGCGGAAAAATGCCCAAAAATGGGGTGGGCAATAGCCTTGGGGCGTGGGGCTGGCGAACTTCGTCCGCCGGACTCGGAATGGGCCGAGGTTTGCCCACCCCTTCCCCGTGCGAAAAATAGGCCGCTGGCATGGCCGCGCCCAAAAAAGAGCAGCCGAACCCCTTGGGGCCAAGTTCGTCCTGCGGAAAAATGCCCAAAAAAGGGGTGTGCTATAGCCTTGGGGCGTGGGGCTGGCGAATTTCGTCCGCCGGACTCGAAATGGGCCGAGACTTTGCCCACCCCCTCCCCGCGACAAAAATAGGCCGCGGGCACAGCCGCGTCCAAAAAAGAGCAGCCGAATCCCTTGGCGCCACGTTCGTCCTGCGGAAAAATGCCCAAAAAAGGGGTGGGCTATAGCCTTGGGGCGTGGGGCCGGCGAACTTCGTCCGCCGGACTCGGAATGGGCCGAGCCTTTTCCCACCCCTTCCCCACGACAAAAATAGGCCGCGGGCACAGCCGCGCCCAAAAAAGAGCAGCCGAACCCCATGGCGCCAAGTTCGTCCTGCAGAAAAATGCCAAAAAAGGGGTGGGCTATAGCCTTGGGCCGTGGGGCTGGCGCACTTCGTCCGCCGAACTCGGAATGGGCCGAGACGATGCCCACCCGTTCCCCGCGATAAAAATAGGCCGTCGGTACAGCCGCGCCCAAAAAAGTGCAGCCAAACCCCCTGGCGCCAAGTTCGTCCGGCGGAAAAAATGCCGAAAGAAGGGGTGTGCTATAGCCTTTGGGCGTGGGGCCGGCAAAGTTCTTCCACCTTCCACGGAATGGGCCGAGACTTTGCCCACCCCCTCCTCGCGACAAAAATAGGCTGCAGGCACAGCCGCGACCAAAAAAGAGCAGCCGAACCCCTTGGCGCCAAGTCCGTCCTACGGAAAAATGCCCAAAAAAGGGGTGGGCTATAGCCTTGGGCCGTGGGGCTGGCGCACTACGTCTGCCGAACTCGGAATGGGCCGAGACGATGCCCACGCCCTCCCCACAAAAAAAATTAGGCCGCGGGCACAGCCGCGACCAAAAAAGAGCAGCCGAACCCCTTGACGCCAAGTTCGTCCTGCGGAAAAATCCCCAAAAAAGGGGTGTGCTATAGCCTTGGGGCGTGGGGCTGGCGAATTTCGTCCGCCGGACTCGAAATGGGCCGAGACTTTGCCCACCCCCTCCCCGCGACAAAAATAGGCCGCGGGCACAGCCGCGTCCAAAAAAGAGCAGCCGAATCCCTTGGCGCCACGTTCGTCCTGCGGAAAAATCCCCAAAAAGGGGGTGGGCTATAGCCTTGGGGCGTGGGGCTGGCGAATTTCGTCCGCCGGACTCGGAATGGGCCGAGACTTTGCCCACCCTCTCCCCACGACAAAAATAGGGCACGGGCACAGCCGCGTCCAAAAAAGAGCAGCCGAACCCCTTGGCGCCACGTTCGTCCTGCGGAAAAATCCCCAAAAAAGGGGTGTGCTATAGCCTTGGGGCGTGGGGCTGGCGAATTTCGTCCGCCGGACTCGGAATGGGCTGAGACGTTGCCCACCCCCTCCCCACGACAAAAATAGGCCGCGGGCACAGCCGCGTCCAAAAAAGAGCAGCCGAACCCCTTGGCGCCACATTCGTCCTGCGGAAAAATGCCCAAAAAGGGGGTGGGCTATAGCCTTGGGGCGTGGAGCTGGCGAACTTCGTCTGCCGGACTCGGAATGGACCGAGACTTTGCCCAACCCCTTCCCGTGCCAAAAATAGGCCGCGGGCACAGCCGCGCCCAAAAAAGAGCAGCCGAATCCCTTGGCGCCAAGTTCGTCCTGCGGAAAAATGCCCAAAAAAGGGGTGTGCTATAGCCTTTGGGCGTGGGGCCGGCAAAGTTCATCCGCCTTCTTTGGAATGGGCCGAGACTTTACCCACCCCCTCCCCGCGATAAAAATAGGCCGCGGGCACAGCCACGCCCAAAAAAGAACAGCCGAACTCCTTGGCGCCAAGTTCGTCCTGCGGAAAAATGCCCCAAAAAGGGGTGGGCTATAGCCTCAGGGCATGGGGCTTGCGAACTTCGTCCGCTGGACTCGGAATGGGCCGAGACTTTGCCCAACCCCTTCCCGTGCCAAAAATAGGCCAAGGGCACAGCCGCGTCCAAGAAAGAGCAGCATAACCCCTTGGCACCAAGTTCGTCCTGCGGAAAAAAGCCCCAAAAAGGGGTGTGCTATAGCCTTTGGGAATGGGGCCGGCAAAGTTCATCCGCCTTCCTCGGAATGGGCCGAGGCTTTGCGCACCCCCTCCCCGTGACAAAAATAGGCTGCGGGCACAGCCGCGCCCACAAAAGAGCATCCGAACCCCTTGGCGCCAAGTCCGTCCTGCGGTAAAGTGCCCAAAATAGGGGTGGGCTATAGCCTTGGGGCGTGGGGCTGGCGCACTTCGTCCGCCGGACTCGGAATGGGCCGAGACTTTGCCCACCCCCATCTCGTGCCAAAAATAGGCTGCGGGCACAGCCCCGTCCAAAAAAGAGCAGCCGAACCCCTTGGCGCCAAGTTCGTCCTGCGGAAAAATGCCCAAAAAAGGTGTGCTATAGCCTTTGGGCGTGGGGCCGGCAAAGTTCATCCGCCTTCCTTGGAATGGGTCGAGACTTTGCCCACCCCCTCACTGCGAAACAAATAGGCTGCGGGCACAGCCGTGCCCAAAAATGAGCAGCTGAACCTCTTGGCGCCAAGTTCGTCTTGCGGAAAAATGCCCAAAAAAGGGGTGGGCTATAGCCTTGGGACGTGGGGCCGGCAAAGTTCATCCGCCTTCCTCGGAAGGCGCCGACACTCTGCCCACCCCCTCCCCGCGATAAAAATAGGCTGCGGGCACGGCCATGCCCAAAAAAGAGCTGCCGAACCAGTTGGCGCCAACTTCGTCGTGCGGAAAAATGCCCAAAAAAGGTGTGGGCTAGAGCCTAGGGGCGTGGGGCTGGCGAACCTCGTCCGCCGGACTCGGAATGGGCCGAGACTTTGCCCACTCTCTCCCCGAGACAAAGATAGTCCGCGGGCACAGCCGCGCCCAAAAAAGAGCAGCCGAACCAGTTGGCGCCAAGTTCGTCCGGCGGAAAAATGCCCAAAAAAGGCGTGGGCTATAGCCTTGGGGCGTGGGGCTGGCGAACTTCGTCCGCCTTCCTGGGAATGGGCTGAGACTTTGCCCACCCCCTCCCCGTGACAAAAGTAGGCCGCGGGCACAGCCGTGCCCAAAAAAGAGCAGCCGAACCTCTTGGCGCCACGTTCGTCCTGCGGAAAAATGCCCAATAAAGGGGTGGGCTATAGCCTTGGGGCGTGGGGATGGCGAACTTCGTCCGCCTTCCTCAGAATGGGCCGAGACTTTGCCCACCCCCTCCCCACAACAAAAATAGGCCGCGGGCACAGCCGTGCCCAAAAAAGAGCAGCCGAACGTCTTGGCGCCAAGTTCGTCCTGCGGAAAAATGCCCAAAAAAGGGGTGTGCTATAGCCTTTGGGCGTGGGGACGGCAAAGTTCATCCGCCTACCTCGGAATGCGCCGACACTCTGCCCACCCCCTCCCCGCGATAAAAATAGCCTACGGGCACGGCCACACCCAAAAAAGACCTGCCGAACCAGTTGGCGCCAACTTCGTCGTGCGGAAAAATGCCCAAAAAAGGGGTGGGCTAGAGCCTTGGGGCGTGGGGATGGCGAACCTCGTCTGCCGGACTCGGAATGGGCCGAGACTTTGCCCACCCTCTCCCCGAGACAAAGATAGGCCGCGGGCACAGCCGCGCCCAAAAAAGAGCAGCCGAACCAGTTGGCGCCAAGTTCGTCCTGCGGAAAAATGCCCAAAAAGGGGTGGGCTATAGCCTTTGGGCGTGGGGCTGGCGAACTTCGTCCGCTGGACTCGGAATGGGTCGAGACTTTGCCGACCCCCTCCCCGCGACAAAAATAGGCTGCGGGATAGCCGCGCCCAAAAAAGAGCAGCCGAACCCCTTGGCGCCAAGTTCGTCCTGCGGAAAAATGCCCAAAAAAGCGGTGTGCTATAGCCTTTGGGCGTGGAGCCGGAAAAGTTCATAAGCCTTCCTCGGAATGGGCCGAGACTTTGCCCAACCCCTCCCCGTGACAAAAATAGTCCGCGGGTACAGCCGCGCCCAAAGAAGACCAGCCGAACCAGTTGGCGCCAACTTCGTCGTGCGGAAAAATGCCCAAAAAAGGGGTGGGCTAGAGCCTTGGGGCGTGGGGATGGCGAACCTCGTCTGCCGGACTCGGAATGGGCCGAGACTTTGCCCACCCTCTCCCCGAGACAAAGATAGGCCGCGGGCACAGCCGCGCCCAAAAAAGAGCAGCCGAACCAGTTGGCGCCAAGTTCGTCCTGCGGAAAAATGCCCAAAAAAGTGGTGGGCTATAGCCTTGGGGCGTGGGGCAGGCGACCTTCGTCCGCCTTCCTGGGAATGGGCCGAGACTTTGCCAACCCCCTCCCCGCGACAAAAATAGGCCGCGGGCACAGCCGTACCCAAAAAAGAGCAGCCGAACCTCTTGGCGCCACGTTCGTCCTGCGGAAAAATGCCCAAAAAAGGGGTGGGCTATAGCCTTGGGGCGTGGGGCTGGCGAACTACGTCTGCCGGACTCGGAATGGGCCGAGACTTTGCCCACCCCCTTCCCGTGCCAAAAATAGGCCGCGGCCCCTGCCGCGCCCAAAAAAGAGCAGCCGAACCCCTTGGCGCCATGTTCGTCCTGCGGAAAAATGCCCAAAAAAGGGGTGTGCTATAGCCTTTTGGCGTGGGGCCGGCAATGTTCATCCGCCTTCTTCAGAATGGTCCGAGACTTTTCCCACCCCCTCCCCACGCCAAAAATAGGCCGCAGGCACAGCCGCGCCCGGAAAAGAGCAGTCGAACCCCTTGGCGCCAAGTTCGTCCTGCGGAAAAATGCCCAAAAAAGAGGTGTGCTATAGCCTTGGGGCGTGGGGCTGCCGAAGTTCGTCCGCCGGACTCGGAATGGGCCGAGACTTTTCCCACCCCCTCCCCACGACAAAAATAGGCCGCAGGCACAGCCGCGCCCAGAAAAGAGCAGTCGAACCCCTTGGCGCCAAGTTCGTCCTGCGGAAAAATGCCCAAAAAAGGGGTGGGCTATAGCCTTGGAACGTGGGGCTGCCGAAGTTCGTCCGCCAGACTCGGAATGGGCCGAGACTTTCCCCACTCCCTCCCCGCGACAAAAATAGGCTGCGGACGCGGCCGCGCCCAAAAAAGAGCCGCCGAACCCCTTGGCGCCAAGTTCGTCCTGCGGAAAAATGCCCAAAAAGGGGGTGGGCTTTAGCCTTGGGGCGTGGGGCTGGCGCACTTCGTCCGCCGGACTCGGAATGGGCCGAGACTTTTCCCACCCCCTCCCAACGGCAAAAATAGGCCGTGGGCACAGCCGCGCCCATAAAAGATCTGCCGAACCCCTTGGCGCCATGTTCATCCTACGGAAAAATGCCCAAAAAAGGGGTGGGCTATAGCCTTGGAACGTGGGGCTGCCGAAGTTCGTCCGCCGGACTCGGAATGGGCCGAGAATTTTCCCACTCCCTCCCCGCGACAAAAGTAGGACGCGGACACAGCCGCGCCCAAAAAAGAGCAGCCGAACCGCTTGGCCCCAAGTTCGTCCTGCGGAAAAACGCCCAAAAAAGGGGTCGGCTATAGCCTTGGGGCGTGGTGCTGGCGAACATCGTCCGCTGGACTCGGAATGGGTCGAGACTTTGCCGACCCCCTCCCCGCGACAAAAATAGGCTGCGGGATAGCCGCGCCCAAAAAAGAGCAGCCGAACCCCTTGGTGCCAAGTTCGTCCTGCGGAAAAATGCTCAAAAAGGGGGTGGGCTATAGCCTTTGGGCGTGGGGCCGGCAAAGTTCATACGCCTTCCTCGGAATGGGCCGAGACTTTGCCCAACCCCTCCCCGCAATAAAAATAGGCCGCGGGCACAGCCGCGCCCAAAAAAGAGCAGCCGAACCCCTTGCCGCCAAGTTTGTCCTGCGGAAAAATGCCCAAAAAAGGGGTGGGCTATAGCCTTGGGGCGTAGAGCGGGCGAACTTCGTTCGCCGGACTCGGAAAGAGCCGAGACTTTGGCCACCCCCTTCCCGTGCCAAAAATAGTCCGCGGGTACAGCCGCGCCCAAAGAAGAGCAGCCGAAACCCTTGGCGTAAGTTCGTCCTGCAGAAAAATGCCCAAAAAAGGGGTATGCTATAGCCTTGGGGCGTGCGGCTGCCGAAGTTCGTACGCCGGACTCGGAATGGGCCGAGACTTTTCCCACCCCCCTGCTCGTCACAAAAATAGGCCGCGGGGACAGCCGCGTCCAAAAACCAGCTGCCGAACCCCTTGGCGCCAAGTTTGTCCTGCGGAAAAATGGCCACCCCCTTCCTCGGAATGGGCCGAGACTTTGCCCAACCCCTCCCCGTGACAAAAATAGGCCACGGGCACAGCCGCGCCCAAATAAGAGCAGTCGAACCCCTTGGCGTAAGTTCGTCCTGCAGAAAAATGCCCAAAAAAGGGGTATGCTATAGCCTTGGGGCGTGCGGCTGCCGAAGTTCGTACGCCGGACTCGCAATGGGCCGAGACTTTTGCCACCCCCCTGCTCGTGACAAAAATAGGCCGCGGGGACAGCCGCGTCCAAAAAAGAGCTGCCAAACCCCTTGGCGCCAAGTTCGTCCTGCGGAAAAATGGCCAAAAAAGAGGTGGGCTATAGCCTTTGGGCGTGTGGCCGGCGCACTTCGTCCGCCTTCCTGGGAATGGGCCGAGACTTTGCCCACCCCTTCCCGTGCCAAAAATAGGCCGCAGGCACAGCCGCGCCCAAAAAAGAGTAGCCGAACCCTTGGCGCCGAGTTCGTCCTGCGGAAAAATGCCCAAAAAAGGGGTGTGCGATAGCCTTTGGGCGTGGGGCCGGCAAAGTTCATACGCCTTCCTCGGAATGGGCCGAGACTTTGCCCAACCCCTCCTCATGATAAAAATAGGCCGCGGACACAGCCGCACCCAAAAAATAGCAGCCGAACCCCTTGGCGCCAACTTCGTCGTGCGGAAAAATGCCCAAAAAGGGGTGGGCTAGAGCCTTGGGGCGTGGGGATGGCGAACCTCGTCTGCCGGACTCGGAATGGGCCGAGACTTTGCCCACCCTCTCCCCGAGACAAAGATAGGCCGCGGGCACAGCCGCGCCCAAAAAAGAGCAGCCGAACCAGTTGGCGCCAAGTTCGTCCTGCGGAAAAATGCCCAAAAAAGTGGTGGGCTATAGCCTTGGGGCGTGGGGCTGGCGACCTTCGTCCGCCTTCCTGGGAATGGGCCGAGACTTTGCCAACCCCCTCCCCACGACAAAAATAGGCCGCGGGCACAGCCGTACCCAAAAAAGAGCAGCCGAACCTCTTGGCGCCACGTTCGTCCTGCGGAAAAATGCCCAAAAAAGGGGTGGGCTATAGCCTTGGGGCGTGGGGCTGGCGAACTTCGTCCGCCTTCCTCGGAATGGGCCGAGACTTTCCCACCCCCTCCCCACAACAAAAATAGGCCGCGGGCACAGCCGTACCAAAAAAAGAGCAGCCGAACGTCTTGGCGCCAAGTTCGTCTTGCGGAAAAGTGCCCAAAAAAGGGGTGGGCTATAGCCTTGGGGCGTGGGGCTGGCGAACTACGTCTGCCGGACTCGGAATGGGCCGAGACTTTGCCCACCCCCTTCCCGTGCCAAAAATAGGCCGCGGCCCCTGCCGCGCCCAAAAAAGAGCAGCCGAACCCCTTGGCGCCATGTTCGTCCTGCGGAAAAATGCCCAAAAAAGGGGTGTGCTATAGCCTTTTGGCGTGGGGCCGGCAATGTTCATCCGCCTTCTTCAGAATGGTCCGAGACTTTTCCCACCCCCTCCCCACGACAAAAATAGGCCGCAGGCACAGCCGCGCCCAGAAAAGAGCAGTCGAACCCCTTGGCGCCAAGTTCGTCCTGCGGAAAAATGCCCAAAAAAGGGGTGGGCTATAGCCTTGGAACGTGGGGCTGCCGAAGTTCGTCCGCCAGACTCGGAATGGGCCGAGACTTTCCCCACTCCCTCCCCGCGACAAAAATAGGCTGCGGACGCGGCCGCGCCCAAAAAAGAGCCGCCGAACCCCTTGGCGCCAAGTTCGTCCTGCGGAAAAATGCCCAAAAAGGGGGTGGGCTATAGCCTTGGGGCGTGGGGCTGGCGAACTTCGTCCGCCGGACTCGGAATGGGCCGAGACTTTTCCCACCCCCTCCCAACGGCAAAAATAGGCCGTGGGCACAGCCGCGCCCATAAAAGATCTGCCGAACCCCTTGGCGCCATGTTCATCCTACGGAAAAATGCCCAAAAAAGGGGTGGGCTATAGCCTTGGAACGTGGGGCTGCCGAAGTTCGTCCGCCGGACTCGGAATGGGCCGAGAATTTTCCCACTCCCTCCCCGCGACAAAAGTAGGACGCGGACACAGCCGCGCCCAAAAAAGAGCAGCCGAACCGCTTGGCGCCAAGTTCGTCCTGCGGAAAAACGCCCAAAAAAAGGGGTCGGCTATAGCCTTGGGGCGTGGTGCTGGCGAACTTCGTCCGCTGGACTCGGAATGTGTCGAGACTTTGCCGACCCCCTCCCCGCGACAAAAATAGGCTGCGGGATAGCCGCGCCCAAAAAAGAGCAGCCGAACCCCTTGGCGCCAAGTTCATCCCGCGGAAAAATGCCCAAAAATGGGGTGGGCTATAGCCTTGGGCAGTGGGGCTGGCGCACTTCGTCCGCCTTCCTAGGAATGGGCCGAGACTTCGGCCACCCCCTCCCCGTGGCAAAAATAGGCCGCGGGCACAGCCGCGCCCAAAAAAGAGCAGCGAAACCCCTTGCCGCCAAGTTCGTCCCTCGGAAAAATGTCCAAAAAAGGGGTGGGCTATAGCCTTGGGGCGTGGGGCGGGCGAACTTCGTCAGCCGGACTCGGAATTGGCCGACACTTTTCCCACCCCCTCCCCGCGACAAAAATAGGCCGCGGGCACAGCCGCGCCCAAAAAAGAGCAGCCGAACGCCATGGCCGCAAGTTCGTCCGGCGTAAAAATGCCCAAAAAATGGGTGTGCTATAGCCTTGGGGCGTCGGCTGCCAAAGTTCGTCTGCCGGACTCGGAATTGGCCGAGACTTTTCCCACCCCCACCCCACGACAACAATAGGCCACGGGCACAGCCGCGCCCAAAAACGTGCAGCCGAAACCCTGGCCGCCAAGTTCGTCCCGCGGAAAAATGCCAAAAAAAGGAGTCGGCTATAGCCTTCGGGCGTGGGGCGGGCGAACTTCGTCAGCCAGACTCGGAATTGGCCGAGACTTTTCCCACCCCCTCCCCGCGACAAAAATAGGCCACGGGCATAGCCGCGCCCAAAAAAGAGCAGCCGAACGCCATGGCCGCAAGTTCGTCCGGCGGAAAAATGCCCAAAAAAGGGGTGTGCTATAGCCTTGGGGCGTCGGCTGCCAAAGTTCGTCTGCCAGACTCGGAATTGGCCGAGACTTTTCCCACCCCCTCCCTGCGACAAAAATAGCCCGCGGTCACAGTCGCGCCCAAAAAAGAGCAGCCGAACCCCTTGGCGCCAAGTTCGTCCTGCGGAAAAATGACCAAAAAGGGGGTGGGCTATAGCCTTGCGGCGTGGGGCTGGCGAACTTTGCCCGCCGGACTCGGAATGGGCCGAGACTTTTCCCACCCCCTCCCCGTGACAAAAATAGGCCGCGGGCATCGCCGCGTCCAAAAAAGAACAGCCGAACCCCTTGGAGCCAAGTTCGTCCGGCGGAAAAATGCCAAAAACAGGGGTGTGGTATATCCTTGGGGCGTGGGGCTGGCGAACTTCGTCCGCCGGACTCGGAATGGGCCGAGACTTTGCCCAACCCCTCCCCGCAACAAAAATAGGCCGCGGTCACAGCCGCGCCCAAAAAAGAGCAGCCGAACCCCTTGCCGCCAAGTTTGTCCTGCGGAAAAATGCCCAAAAAAGGGGTGGGCTATAGCCTTGGGGCGTGGGGCGGCCGAACTTCGTTCGCCGGACTCGGAAAGACCGGAGACTTTGCCCACCCCCTTCCCGTGCAAAAAATAGTCCGCGGGCAGGGCCGCGCCCAAAGAAGAGCAGCCGAACCCCTTGCCGCCAAGGTCGTCCTGCGGAAAAATGCCCAAAAAAGGGGTGTGCTATAGCATTTGGCCGTGGGGCCGGCATGGTTCATACGCCTTCCTCGGAATGGGCCGAGACTTTGCCCAACCCCTCCTCGTGATAAAAATAGGCCTCGGACACAGCCGCACCCAAAAAATAGCAGCCGAACCCCTTGGCGCCAAGTTCGTCCTGCGGAAAAATGCCCAAAAAGGGGTGGGCTATAGCCTTTGGGCGTGGGGCTGGCGAACTTCGTCCGCTGGACTCGGAATGGGTCGAGACTTTGCCGACCCCCTCCCCGTGACAAAAATAGGCTGCGGGATAGCCGCGCCCAAAAAAGAGCAGCCGAACCCCTTGGTGCCAAGTTCATCCTGCGGAAAAATGCTCAAAAAGGGGGTGGGCAATAGCATTTGGCCGTGGGGCCGGCATGGTTCATACGCCTTCCTCGGAATGGGCCGAGACTTTGCCCAACCCCTCCTCGTGATAAAAATAGGCCTCGGACACAGCCGCACCCAAAAAATAGCAGCCGAACCCCTTGGCGTCAAGTTCGTCCTGCGGAAAAATGCCCAAAAAGGGGTGGGCTATAGCCTTTGGGCGTGGGGCTGGCGAACTTCGTCCGCTGGACTCGGAATGGGTCGAGACTTTGCCGACCCCCTCCCCGCGACAAAAATAGGCTGCGGGATAGCCGCGCCCAAAAAAGAGCAGCCGAACCCCTTGGTGCCAAGTTCGTCCTGCGGAAAAATGCTCAAAAAGGGGGTGGGCTATAGCCTTTGGGCGTGGGGCCGGAAAAGTTCATACGCCTTCCTCGGAATGGGCCGAGACTTTGCCCAACCCCTCCCCGCAATAAAAATAGGCCGCGGGCACAGCCGCGCCCAAAAAAGAGCAGCCGAACCCCTTGCCGCCAAGTTTGTCCTGCGGAAAAATGCCCAAAAAAGGGGTGGGCTATAGCCTTGGGGCGTAGAGCGGGCGAACTTTGTTCGCCGGACTCGGAAAGAGCCGAGACTTTGGCCACCCCCTTCCCGTGCCAAAAATAGTCCGCGGGTACAGCCGCGCCCAAAGAAGAGCAGCCGAAACCCTTGGCGTAAGTTCGTCCTGCAGAAAAATGCCCAAAAAAGGGGTATGCTATAGCCTTGGGGCGTGCGGCTGCCGAAGTTCGTACGCCGGACTCGGAATGGGCCGAGACTTTTCCCACCCCCCTGCTCGTCACAAAAATAGGCCGCGGGGACAGCCGCGTCCAAAAAACAGCTGCCGAACCCCTTGGCGCCAAGTTTGTCCTGCGGAAAAATGGCCACCCCCTTCCTCTGAATGGGCCGAGACTTTGCCCAACCCCTCCTCATGATAAAAATAGGCCGCGGACACAGCCGCACCCAAAAAATAGCAGCCGAACCCCTTGGCGCCAAGTTCGTCCTGCGGAAAAATGCCCAAAAAGGGGTGGGCTATAGCCTTTGGGCGTGGGGCTGGCGAACTTCGTCCGCTGGACTCGGAATGGGTCGAGACTTTGCCGACCCCCTCCCCGCGACAAAAATAGGCTGCGGGATAGCCGCGCCCAAAAAAGAGCAGCCGAACCCCTTGGCGCCAAGTTCGTCCTGCAGAAAAATGCCCAAAAAGGCGGTGTGCTATAGCCTTTGGGCGTGGAGCCGGAAAAGTTCATAAGCCTTCCTCGGAATGGGCCGAGACTTTGCCCAACCCCTCCCCGTGACAAAAATAGTCCGCGGGTACAGCCGCGCCCAAAGAAGAGCAGCCGAAACCCTTGGCGCCAAGTTCGTCCTGCGGAAAAATGGCCAAAAAAGGGGTGTGCTATAGCCTTTGGGCGTGGGGCCGGCAAAGTTCATCCGCCTGCCTCGGAATGGGCCGAGACTTTGCACACCCCGTCCCCGTGAGAAAAATAGGCCGCGGACACAGCCGCGCCCAAAAAAGAGCAGCCGAACCCCTTGGCGCCAAGTTCGTCCTGCGGGAAAATGCCCAAAAAAGGGGTGGGCTATAGCCTTGGGGTGTGGGGCTAGCGAACTTCGTCCGCCGGACCCGGAATGGGCCGAGACTTTTCCCACCCCCTCCCCGTGACAAAAATAGGCCGCGGGCACACCCGCGCCCAAAAAATAGCAGCCGAACCCCTTGCCGCCAAGTTTGTCCTGTGAAAAATGCCCAAAAAAGAGGTATGCTATACCCTTTGGGCGTGGGGCCGGCAAAGTTCATCCGCCTTCCTCGGAATGGGTCGAGACTTTGCCCACCCCCTCCCTGCAACAAAAATAGCTGGCGGTCACAGCCGCGCGTAAAAAAGAGCAGCCGAACCCCTTGCCGCCAAGTTTGTCCTGCGGAAAAATGCCCAAAAAAGGGGTGGGCTATAGCCTTGGGCCGTGGGGCTGGCGCACTTCGTCCGCCTTCCTAGGAATGGGCCGAGACTTCGGCCACCCCCTTCCCGCAGCAAAAATAGGCCGCGGGCATAGCCGCGCCCGAAAAAGAGCAGCCAAACCCCTTGCCGCCAAGTTTGTCCTGCGGAAAAATGCCCAAAAAAAGGGTGGGCTATAGCCTTGGGGCGTGGGGTTGGTGGACTTCGTCCGTCGGACTCGGAAAGAGCCGAGACTTTGCCCACCCCCCTTCCCGTGCCAAAAATAGGCTACGGGCACAGCCGCGCCCAGAAAAGAGCAGCCGGAACCCTTGGCGCCAAGTTCGTCCTGCGGAAAAATGCCCAAAAAAGTGGTAGGCTATAGCCTTGGGGCGTGGGGCTGGCGCACTTCGTCCGCCGGACCTAGAATGGGCCGAGAATTTTCCCACCCCCTCCCCGTGACAAAAATAGGCCGCGGGCACACCCGCGCCCAAAAAATAGCAGCCGAAACCCTTGGCGCGAAGTTAGTCCTGCGGAAAAATGCCCAAAAAAGGGGTGTGCTATAGCCTTTGGGCGTGGGGCCGGCAAAGTTCATACGCCTTCCTCGGAATGGGCCGAGACTTTTCCCACCCCCTCCCTGTGACAAAAATAGCCCGCGGTCACAGCCACTCCCAAAAAAGTGCAGCCGAACCCCTTGGCGCCAAGTTCATCCCGCGGAAAAATGCCCAAAAATGGGGTGGGCTATAGCCTTGGGCCGTGGGGCTGGCGCACTTCGTCCGCCTTCCTAGGAATGGGCCGAGACTTCGGCCACCCCCTCCCCGTGGCAAAAATAGGCCGCGGGCACAGCCGCGCCCAAAAAAGAGCAGCGAAACCCCTTGCCGCCAAGTTCGTCCTGCGGAAAAATGTCCAAAAAAGGGGTGGGCTATAGCCTTGGGGCGTGGGGCTGGCGAAATTCGTCCGCCGGACTCGGAAAGAGCCGAGACTTTGCCCACCCCCTTCTCATGCCAAAAATAGGCCGCGGGCACAGCCGCACCCAAACAAGAGCTGCCGAACCACTTGGCGCCAAGTTTGCCCTGCGGAAAAATGGCCAAAAAACGGGTGTGCTATAGCCTTTGGGCGTGGGGCCGGCAAAGTTCATCTGCCTGCCTCGGAATGGGCCGAGACTTTGCCCACCCCGTCCCCGCAAGAAAAATAGGCCGCGGACACAGCCGCGCCCAAAAAAGAGCAGCCGAACCCGTTGCCGCCAAGTTCGTCCGGCGGAAAAATGCCCAAAAAAGGGGTGGGCTATAGCCTTGGGGCATGGGGCTGGCGAACTTCGTCCGCCGGACCCGGAATGGGCCGAGACTTTTCCCACCCCCTCCCCGCGACAAAATAAGGCCGCGGGCACAGCCGCACCCAAAAAAGAGCAGCCGAACCCCTTGGTGCCAAGTTCGTCCTGCGGAAAAATGCCCAAAAAGGGGGTGGGCTATAGCCTTGGGGAATGGGGCGGCCGCACTTCGTCCGCCTACCTCGGAATGAGCCGAGACAACCCCCTCCCCACGACAAAAATAGGCCGCGGGCACAGCCGCACCCAAAAAAGAGCCGCCGAACCCCTTGGCGCCAAGTTCGTCCTACGGAAAAATGCCCAAAAAAGGGGTGGGCTATAGCCTTGGGGCGTGGGGCTGGCGAACTTCGTCCGCCGGACCCTGAATGGGCCGAGACTTTTCCCACCCCCTCCCCGCGACAAAATAAGGCCGCGGGCACAGCCGCACCCAAAAAAGAGCAGCCGAACCCCTTGGTGCCAAGTTCGTCCTGCGGAAAAATGCCCAAAAAGGGGGTGGGCTATAGCCTTGGGGAATGGGGCGGCCGCACTTCGTCCGCCTACCTCGGAATGAGCCGAGACTTTGACAACCCCCTCCCCACGACAAAAATAGGCCGCGGGCACAGCCGCACCCAAAAAAGAGCCGCCGAACCCCTTGGCGCCAAGTTCGTCCTACGGAAAAATTCCCAAAAAAGGGGTGGGCTATAGCCTTGGGGCGTGGGGCTGGCGAACTTCGTCCGTCCTCCTCGGAATGGGCTGAGACTTTGCCCACCCCCTCCCCGCGACAAAAATAGGCCGCGGGAACAGCCGCGCCCAAAAAAGAGCAACCGAACCCCTTGGTGGCAAGTTCGTCCTGCGGAAAAATGCCCAAAAAAGGAGTGTGGTATATCCTTTGGGCGTGGGGCCGTCAATGTTCATCCGCCTTCCTCGGAATGGGCCGAGACTTTGCCAACCCCCTCCCCGCGACAAAAATAGGCCGCGGGCACAGCCGCACCCAAAAAAGAGCAGCCAAACCCCTTGGTGCCAAGTTCGTCCTGCGGAAAAATGCCCAAAAAGGGGGTGGGCTATAGCCTTGGGGAGTGGGGCGGCCGCACTTCGTCCGCCTACCTCGGAATGAGCCGAGACTTTGACAACCCCCTCCCCACGACAAAAATAGGCCGCGGGCACAGCCGCACCCAAAAAAGAGCAGCCGAACCCCTTGGCGCCAAGTTCGTCCTACGGAAAAATGCCCAAAAAAGGGGTGGGCTATAGCCTTGGGGCGTGGGGCTGGCGAACTTCGTCCGTCTTCCTCGGAATGGGCTGAGACTTTCCACACCCCCTCCCCGCGACAAAAATAGGCCACGGGCACAGCCGCGCCCAAAAAAGAGCAGCCGAACCCCTTGGCGCCGAGTTCGTCCTCCGGAAAAATGCCCAAAAAAGGAGTGTGCTATAGCCTTTGGGCGTGGCGCCGGCAATGTTCATCCGCCTTCCTCGGAATGTGCCGAGACTTTGCCAACACCCTCCCCACGGCAAAAATAGGCCACGGGCACAGCCGCACCCAAAAAAGAGCAGCCGAACCCCTTGGTGCCAAGTTCATCCTGCGGAAAAATGCTCAAAAAGGGGGTGGGCTATAGCCTTGGGGCGTGGGGCTGGCGAACTTCGTCCGCCGGACTCGGAATGGGCTGAGACTTTGCCCACCCCCTCCCCGCGACAAAAAAAGGCCACGGGCACAGCCGCGCCCAAAAAAGATTAGCTGAACCCCTTGGCGCCAAGTTCGTCCTGCGGAAAAATGCCCAAAAAAGGAGTGTGGTATAGCCTTTGGGCGTGGGGCCGGCAATGTTCATCCGCCTTCCTCGGAATGGGCCGAGACTTTGCCAACCCCCTCCCCGCGACAAAAATAGGCCGCGGGCACAGCCGTACCCAGAAAAGAGCAGCCAAACCCCTTGGGGCCAAGTTCGTCCTGCGGACAAATGCCCAAAAGGGAGGTGGGCTATAGCATTGGGGAGTTGGGCGGCCGCACTTCGTCCGCCTACCTCGGAATTGGCCAATACTTTGCCCACCCCCTCCCCGCGACAAAAATAGGCCGCGGGCACATCCGCGCCCAAAAAAGAGCAGCCGAACCTCTTCGCGTCAAGTTCGTCCTGCGGAAAAATCGCAAAAAGGGGGTGGGCTATAGCCTTGTGGCGTAGGGCGGGGGAATATCGTCCGCCGGACTGGGAATGGGCCGAGCCTTTGCCCACCCCCTCCCCACGACAAAAATAGGCCGCGGGCGCAGCCGCACCCAAAAAAGAGCGGCCGAACCCCTTGGTGCCAAGTTCGTCCTGCGGAAAAATCCCAAAAAGGGGGTGGGCTATAGCCTTGGGGAGTGGGGCGGGCGCACTTCGTCCGCCTACCTCGGAATGGGCCGCGACTTTGCCCACCCCCTCCCCGCGACAAAAATAGGCCGCGGGCACAGCCGCGCCCAAAAAAGAGCAGCCGAACCCCTTCGCGTCAAGTTCATCCTGCGGAAAAATCGCAAAAAGGGGGTGGGCTATAGCCTTGTGGCGTGGGGCGGGGGAATATCGTCCGCCGGACTGGGAATGGGCCGAGCCTTTGCCCACCCCCTCCCCACGACAAAAATAAGCCGCGGGCGCAGCCGCACCCAAAAAAGAGCGGCCGAACCCCTTGGTGCCAAGTTCGTCCTGCGGAAAAATCCCAAAAAGGGGGTGGGCTATAGCCTTGGGGAGTGGGGCGGGCGCACTTCGTCCGCCTACCTCGGAATGGGCCGCGACTTTGCCCACCCCCTCCCCGCGACAAAAATAGGCCACGGGCACAGCCGCGCCCAAAAAAAAAGGTCAGCCAAACCCCTTGGCGCCAAGTTCGTCCTGCGGAAAAATGCCCAATAAAGGCGTGTGCTATAGCGTTTGGGCGTGGGGCCGGCAACGTTCATCCGCCTTCCTCGGAATGGGTCGAGACTTTGCCAACCCCCTCCCCGCGACAAAAATAGGCCGCGGGCACAGCCGCACCCAAAAAAGAGCGGCCGAACCCCATGTTGCCAAGTTCGTCCTGCGGAAAATTCCCAAAAAGGGGGTGGGCTATAGCCTTGTGGCGTGGGGCGGGCGAATATCGTCCGCCGGACTGGGAATGGGCCGAGACTTTGCCCACCCCCTCCGCACGACAAAAATACGCAGCGGGCGCAGCCGCACCCAAAAAAGAGCGGCCGAACCCCTTGGTGCCAAGTTCGTCCTGCGGAAAAATCCCAAAAAGGGGGTGGGCTATAGCCTTGGGGAGTGGGGCGGGCGCTCTTCGTCCGCCTACCTCGGAATGGGCCGCGACATTGCCCACCCCCTCCCCGCGAAAAAAATAGGCCGCGGGCACAGCCGCGCCCAAAAAAGAGCAGCCGAACCCCTTCGTGTCAAGTTCGTCCTGCGGAAAAATCGCAAAAAGGGGGTGGGCTATAGCCTTGTGGCGTTGGGCGGGGGAATATTGTCCGCCGGACTGGGAATGGGCCGAGACTTTGCCCACCCCCTCCCCACGAAAAAAATAGGCCGCGGGTACCATCGCACACAAAAAAGAGCAGCCGAACCCCTTGGCGCCAAGTTCGTCCTGCGGAAAAATGCCCAAAAAGGGGGTGGGCTATAGCCTTGTGGCGTGGCGCGGGCGAATATCGTCCGCCGGACTCGGAATGGGCCGAGACTTTGCCCACCCCCTCCCCGCAACAAGAATAGGCCGCGGGCACAGCCGCGCACAAAAAAGAGCAGCCGAACCCCTTGGCGCCAAGTTCGTCCTGCGGAAATGTGACCAAAAAGGGGGTGGGCTATAGCCTTGTGGCGTGGGGCGGGCGAATATCGTCCGCCGGACTCGGAATGGGCCGAGACTTTGCCCACCCCCTCCCCGCCCCAAAAATAGGCCGCGGGCACAGCCGCGCCCAAAAAAGAGCAATCGAACCCGTTGGCGCCAAGTTCGTCCTACGGAAAAATGCCCAAAAAGGGGGTGGGCTATAGCCTTGTGGCGTGGGGCGGGCGCACTTCGTCCGCCGGACTCGGAATGGGCCGAGACTTTGCCCACCCCCTGCCCGTGACAAAAATAGGCCGCGGGCACAGCCGCGCCCAAAAAAGAGCAGCCGAACCCCTTTGCGCCAAGTTCGTCCTGCGGAAAAATGCGCAAAAAAGGGGTGGGCTATAGCCTTGGGGCGTGGGCCCAGCGAACTCCGTCCGCCTTCCTCGGAATGGGCCGAGACTTTGCCCACCACCTCCCCGTGGCAAAAATAGGCCGCCGGCACAGCCGCGCCCAAAAAAGAGCTGCCGAACCCCTTGACGCTAAGTTCGTCCCGCGAAAAAATGCCCAAAAAGGGGGTGGGCTATAGCCCTGGGTAGTGGGGCGGGCTCACTTTGTCCGCCTGACTCGGAATATGCCATGACTTTGCCCACCCCCTCCCCGCGACAAAAATAGGCCGCAGGCACAGCCGCACCCAAAAAAGAGCAGCCGAACCCGTTGGTGCCAAGTTCGTCCTGCGGAAAAATGACCAAAAAGGGGGTGGGCTATAGCCTTGGGAGGTGGGGCTTGTTAACTTCGTCCGCCGGGCTCGGAATGGTCCGTGACTTTGTCCACCCCCTCCCCGCGACAAAAAAAGGCCACGGGCACAGCCGCGGCCAAAAAAGAACAGCCGAACCCCTTGGCGCCAAGTTCGTCCCGCGGAAAAAAGCCCAAAAAGGGGGAGGGCTATAGCCTTTGGGCGTGGGGTTGGTGAACTTCGTCCCCCGGACTCGGAATGGGACGAGACTTTGTCCACCCGCTCCCCGCGACAAAAATAGGCCGCGGGCACAGCCGCGCCCAAAAAAGAGCAGCCGAACCCTTTGGCGCCAAGTTCGTCCTGCGAAAAATGCCCAAAAAGGGGGTGGGCTATAGCCTTGGGGGGTGGGGTTGGTGAACTTCGTCCGCCGGGCTCGGAATGGGCCGAGACTTTGTCCACCCTCTCCCCGCGACAAAAATAGGCCGCGGGCCCAGCCGCGCTAAAAAACGGGCAGCCGAACCCCTTGGCGCCACGTTCATCCTGCGGAAAAATGCCCAAAAAAGGGGTGGGCTACAGCCTTGGGGAGTGGAGCCGGCGAACTTCGTCTGCCTTCCTCGGAATGGCCGAGACTTTACCCACCCCCTCCCCGCGACAAAAATAGGCCGCGGGCACAGCCGCGACCAAAAAAGAGCAGCCGAACCCCTTGGCGCCGAGTTCGTCCTGCGGAAAAATGCCCAAAAATGGGGTGGGCTATAGCCTTGGGGGGTGGGGTTGGTGAACTTCGTCCGCCGGGCTCGGAATGGGCCGAGACTTTGTCCACCCTCTCCCCGCGACAAAAATAGGCCGCGGGCCCAGCCGCGCTAAAAAACGGGCAGCCGAACCCCTTGGCGCCACGTTCATCCTGCGGAAAAATGCCCAAAAAAGGGGTGGGCTACAGCCTTGGGGAGTGGAGCCGGCGAACTTCGTCTGCCTTCCTCGGAATGGCCGAGACTTTACCCACCCCCTCCCCGCGACAAAAATAGGCCGCGGGCACAGCCGCGACCAAAAAAGAGCAGCCGAACCCCTTGGCGCCGAGTTCGTCCTGCGGAAAAATGCCCAAAAATGGGGTGGGCTATAGCCTTGGGGCGTGGGGCAGGCGAACTTCGTCCGCCGGCCTCGGAACGAGCCGAGACTTCCCGCCCCCCTCCCGTGACAAAAATAGGCCGCGGGCACAGCCGCGCCCAAAAAAGAGCAGCCGAACCCCTTGGCGCCAAGTTCGTCCTGCGGAAAAATGCCCAAAAAAGGGGTGGGCTATAGCCTTGGGGGGTGGGGCTGGTGAACTTCGTCCGCCGGGCTCGGAATGGGCCGAGACTTTGTCCACCCCCTCCCCGCAACAAAAATAGGCCGCGGGCACAGCCGCACCGAAAAAAGAGCAGCCGAACCCCTTGGTGCAAAGTTCGTCCTGTGGAAAAATGCCCAAAAAAGGGGTGGGCTATAGCCTTGGGGCGTGGGGCGGGCGAACTTCGTCCTCCGGACTAAGAATGGGCTGAGACTTTGCCCAGCCCCTCCCCAGGACAAAAATAGGCCGCGGGCACAGCCGCACCGAAAAAAGAGCCGCCGAACCCCTTGGTGCCAAGTTCGTCCTGCGGAAAAATGCCCAAAAAATGGGTGGGCTATAGCCTTGGGGCGTGGGCCGGGCGAACTTCATCCGCCGGACTCGGAATGGGCCGAGACTTTGCCCACCCCCTCCCCGCGACAAGAATAGGCCGCGGGCACAGCCGCGCCCAAAAAAGAGCAGCCGAACCCTTTGGCGCCAAGTTCGTCCTACGGAAAAACGCCAAAAAAAGGGGTGTGCTATAGCCTTTGGGCGTGGGGCCGGCAAACTTCGTCCGCCTTCCTCGGACTGGGCCGAGACTTTGCCCACCTCCTCCCCGCGACAAAAATAGGCCGCGGGTACAGCCGCGCCCAAAAAAGACCAACCGAACCCCTTGGCGCCAAGTTCATCCTGCGGAAAAATGCCCAAAAAAGGGGTGGGCTATAGCCTTTGGGCGTGGGGCTGGGGAACTTCGTCCCCCGGACTCGGAATGGGACGAGACTTTGTCCACCTCCTCCCCGCGACAAAAATAGGCCGCAGGCACAGCCGCGCCCAAAAAAGAGTAGCCGAACCCTTTGGCGCCAAGTTCGTCCTGTGGAAAAATGCCCAAAAAGGGGGTGGGCAATAGCCTTGGGGGGTGGGGCTTGTTAACTTCGTCCGCCAGGCTCGGAATGGGCCGAGACTTTGTCCACCCCCTCCCCGCGACAAAAATAGGCCACGGGCACAGCCGCGGCCAAAAACAAACAGCCGAACCCCTTGGCGCCAAGTTCGTCCCGCGGAAAAAAGCCCAAAAAGGGAGTGGGCTATAGCCTTTGGGCGTGGGGCTGGCGAACTTCGTCCGCCGGCCTCAGAACGAGCCGAGACTTCCCCCCCCCCCCCCCCCCGTGACAAAAATAGGCCACGGGCACAGCCGCGCCCAAAAAAGAGCAGCCGAACCCCTTGGCGCCAAGTTCGTCCTACGGAAAAATGCCCAAAAAGGGGGCGGGCTATAGCCTTGGGGCGTGGGGGGGGCGTGGGGCGGGCGAACTTTGTCCGCCGGACTCGGAATGGGTCGAGACTTTGCCCACCCCCTCCCCGCGACAAAAATAGGCCGCGGGCACATCCGCACCGAAAAAAGAGCAGCCGAACCCCTTGGCGCCAAGTTCGTCCTGCGGAAAAATGCCCAAAAAAGGGGTGGGCTATAGCCTTTGGGCGTGGGGCCGGGAAAGTTCATCCGCCTTCCTCGGAATGTGCCAAGACTTTGGCCACCCCCTCCCCACACCAAAAATAGCCCCGGGCACAGCCGCGCCAAAAAAGAGCAGCTGAACCCGTTGGCGCCGTATTCGTCCTGCGGAAAAATGCCCAAAAAAGGGGTGTGCTATAGCCTTTGGGCGTTGGGCCGGGAAAGTTCATCCGCCTTCCTCGGAATGGGCCGAGACTTTGGCGACACTCTCCCCGTACAAAAAATAGGCCGCGGGCACAGCCGCGCCAAAAAAGAGCAGCCGAACCCCATGGCGCCGTGTTCGTCCTGCGGAAAAATGCCCAAAAAAGGGGTGTGCTATAGCCTTTGGGCGTTGGGCCGGGAAAGTTCATCCGCCTTCCTCGGAATGGGCCGAGACTTTGGCGACACTCTCCCCGTACAAAAAATAGGCCACGGGCACAGCCGCGCCAAAAAAGAGCAGCCGAACCCCATGGCGCCGTGTTCGTCCTGCGGAAAAATGCCCAAAAAAGGGGTGGGCTATAGCCTTTGGGCGTGGGGCCGGTGAACTTCGTCCGCCTTCCTTGCAATGAGCCGAGACTTTTCCCACCCCCTCCCCGTGACAAAAATAGGCCGCGGGCACAGCCGCGCCCAAAAAAGAGCAGCCGAACCCCTTGGCGCCAAATTCATCCTGCGGAAAAATGCCCAAAAAGGGGGTGGGCTATAGCCTTGGGGCGTGGGCTGGCGAACTTCGTCCGCCTTCCTCGGAATGGGCCGAGAATTTGCCCACCCCCTCCCCGCGACAAAAATAGGCCGCGGGCACAGCCGCACCCAAAAAAGAGCAGCCGAACCCCTTGGGGCCAAGTTCGTCCTGCGGAAAAATGCCCAAAAAAGGCGTGGGCTATAGCCTTTGGGCGTGGGGCCGGCGAACTTCGTCCGCCTTCCTTGGAATGAGCCGAGACTTTTCCCACCCCCTCCCCGTGACAAAAATAGGCCGCGGGCACCGCCGCTCCCAAAAAAGAGCAGCCGAACCCCTTGGCGCCAAATTCATCCTGCGGAAAAATGCCCAAAAAGGGGGTGGGCTATAGCCCTGGAGCGTGGGGCTGGCGAAGTTCGTCCGCCTTCCTCGGAATGGGCCGAAACTTTACCCACCCCCTCCCTGCAACAAAAATAGGCCGCGGGCACAGCCGCGCCCAAAAAAGAGCAGCCGCCCCTTGGCGCCAAGTTCGTCCTACGGAAAAATGCCCAAAAAGGGCGTGGGTTATAGCCTTGGGGCGTGGGCTGGTAAACTTCGTCCGCCGGACTCGGAATGGGCCGAGACTTTTCCCACCCCCGCCCCGTGACAAAAATAGGCCGCGGGCACAGCCGCGCCCAAAAAAGAGCAGCCGAACCCCTTGGCGCCAAGCTCGTCCTGCGGAAAAATGCCCAAAAAAGGGGTGGGCTATAGCCTTGGGGCTTGGGGCTGGCGAACTTCGTCCGCCGGACTCGGAAAGGGCCGAGACGTTTCCGACCCCCTCCCCGTGACAAAAATAGGGCACGGGTACCGCAACACCCAAAAAAGAGCAGCCGAACCCCTTGGCGCCATGTTCGTCCGGCCGGAAAACGCCCAAAAAGGGGGTCGGCTATAGCCTGGGGGCGTGGGGCTGGCGAACTTCGTTCGCCTTCCTCGGAATGGGCCGAAACTTTGCCCACCCCCTCCCTGCAATAAAAATAGACCGCGGGCACAGCCGCGCCCAAAAAAGAGCAGCCGCCCACTTGGCTCCAAGTTCGTCCTGCGGAAAAATGCCCGAAAAAGAGGTGGGCTATAGCCTTGGGGCGTGGGGCCGGCGCACTTCGTCCGCCGGACTTGGAATGGGCCGAGACTTTGCCCACCCCTCCCCGCGACAAAAATAGACCACGGGGTACCCGAAAAAGAGCCGCCAAACCCCTTGGCGCCAAGTTCGTCCTGCGGAAAAATGCCCAAAAAAGGGGTGGGCTATGGCCTTGGGGCGTGGGGCTGGCGAACTTCGTCCGCCGGACTCGTAATGGGCCGAGACTTTGCCCACCCCCTCCCCGCGACACAAATAGGCCGCAGACACTGCCGCGCCCAAAAAAGAGCAGCTGAACCCCTTGGCGCCAAGTTCGTCCTGCCGATAAATGACGAAAAAAGGGGTGGGCAATAGCCTTGGGGTGTGGGGCGGGCGAAGTTCATCCGCCTGACTCGGAATGGGGCGCGACATTTCCCACCCCCTCCCCATGACAAAAATAGGCCGCGGGCACTGCCGCGCCCAAAAAAGAGCAGCCCAACCCCTTCGCGCCAAGTTCGTCCTGCGGAAAAATGCCCAAAAAAGGGGTGGGCTATAGCTTTGGGGCGTGGGGCTGGCGAACTTCGTCCGCCGGACTCGTAATGGGCCGAGACTTTTCCCACCCCCGCCCCGTGACAAAAATAGGCCGCGGGCACTGCCGTGCCCAAAAAAGAGCAGCCGAACCCCTTGGCGCCAAGCTCGTCCTGCGGAAAAATGCCCAAAAATGGGGTGGGCTATAGCCTTGGGGCGTGGGGCTGGGGAACTTCGTACGCCTTCCTCGGAATGGGCCGAAACTTTGCCGACCCCCTCCCTGCAACAAAAATAGGCCGCGGGCACTGCTGCGCCCAAAAAAGAGCAGCCGCCCCTTGGCGCCAAGTTCGTTCAGCGGAAAAATGCCCAAAAAGGGCGTGGGCTATAGCCTTGGGGCATGGGGCTGGCGAACTTTGTCCGCCAGACTCGGAATGGGCCGAGACTTTTCCCACCCCCACCCCATGACAAAAATAGGCCGCGGGCACAGCCGCGCCCAAAAAAGAGCAGCCGATCCCCTTGGCGCCAAGCTCGTCCTGCGGAAAAATGCCCAAAAAAGGGGTGGGCTATAGCCTTGGGGCGTGGGGCTGGCGAACTTCGTCCGCCGGACTCGGAAAGGGCCGAGACTTTTCCCACCCCCTCCCTGCGACAAAAATAGGGCGCGGGCACCGCAGCGCCCAAAAAAGAGCAGCCGAATCCCTTGGCACCATGTTCGTCCTGCCGAAAAACGCCCAAAAAGGGGGTGGGCTATAGCCTTGGGGCGTGGGGCTGTCGAACTTCGTCCACCGGACTCGGAATGGGCCGAGACTTTTCCCGCCCCCTCCCCGTGAGAAAAATAGGCCGCGGGCACAGCCGCGCCCAAAAAAGAGCAGACGAACCCCTTGGCGCCAAGTTCGGCCTACGGAAAAATGCCCAAAAAAGGGGTGTGCTATAGCCTTTGGGCGTGGGGCCGGCGAACTTCGTCCGCCTTCCTCGCAATGGGCTGAGACTTTGGCCACCCCCTCCCCTTGACAAAAATAGGCTGCGGGCACAGCCGCGCCCAAAAAAGAGCAGCTGAACCCCATAGCGCCAAGTTCGTCCTGCGGAGAAATCCCCAAAAAAGGGGTGTGCTATAGCCTTTGGGCGTGGGGCCGGTTAAAGTTCATCCGCCCTCCTCGGAATGGGCCGAGACTTTGACCACCCCCTCCCCGCGACAAAAATGGGCCGCGGGCACAGCCGCGCCTAAAAAAGTGCAGCCACACCCCTTGGCGCAAAGTTCGTCCTGCGGAAAAATGCCCAAAAAAGGGGTGTGCTACAGCCTTGGGGTGTGGGGCTGGCGCACTTCATCCGCGTTCGTTGGAATGGGCCGAGACTTTGCCCACCCCCTCCCCGTGACAAAAATAGGCCACGGGCACAGCCGCGTCCAGAAAAGAGCAGCCAAACCCCTTGGCGCCAAGTTTGTCCAGCGGAAAAATGCCCAAAAAGGGGGTGGGCTATAGCCTTGGGGCGTGGGGCTGGCGAACTTCGTCCGCCGGACTCAGAATGGGCCGAGACTTTTCCAACCCCCTCCCCACGACAATAATAGGCCGCGGGCAGAGCCGCGCCCTAGAAAGAGCAGCCGAACCCCTTAGCGCCATGTTCGTCCTCCGGAAAAATGCCCAAAAAGGGGGTGGTCTATAGCCTTGGGGCGTGGGGCCGGCGAATTTCGTCCGCCGGACTCAGAATGGGCCGAGACTTTTCCCACCCCCCCCCGAGACAAAAATAGGCCGCGGGCTCAGCCGCGCCCAAAAAAGAGCAGCCGACCACTTGGCGCCAAGTTCGTCGTGCGGAAAAATGCCCAAAATGGGGGTGCGCTACAGCCCTGGGGCGTGATGCCGGCGCACTTCGTCCGCCGGACTCCGAATGGGCCGAGACTTTTCCAACCCCCTCCCCACGACAATAATAGGCCGCAGGCACAGCCGCGCCCTAAAAAGACCAGCCGAACCCCTTGGCGCCATGTTCATCCTCCGGAAAAATGCCCAAAAAGGGGGTGGTCTATAGCCTTGGGGCGTGGGGCGGGCAAACTTCGTCCGCCGGACTCAGAATGGGCCGAGACTTTTCCCACCCCCCCCCCCCGCGACAAAAATAGGCCACGGGCACAGCCGCACCCAAAAAAGAGCAGCCGACCACTTGGCTCCAAGTTTGTCCAGCGGAAAAATGCCCAAAAAGGGGGTGGGCTATAGCCTTGGGGCGTGGGGCTGGCGAACTTCGTCCGCCGGACTCAGAATGGGCCGAGACTTTTCCAACCCCCTCCCCACGACAATAATAGGCCGCGGGCAGAGCCGCGCCCTAGAAAGAGCAGCCGAACCCCTTAGCGCCATGTTCGTCCTCCGGAAAAATGCCCAAAAAGGGGGTGGTCTATAGCCTTGGGGCGTGGGGCCGGCGAATTTCGTCCGCCGGACTCAGAATGGGCCGAGACTTTTCCCACCACCCCCGAGACAAAAATAGGCCGCGGGCTCAGCCGCGCCCAAAAAAGAGCAGCCGACCACTTGGCGCCAAGTTCGTCGTGCGGAAAAATGCCCAAAATGGGGGTGCGCTACAGCCCTGGGGCGTGATGCCGGCGCACTTCGTCCGCCGGACTCCGAATGGGCCGAGACTTTTCCAACCCCCTCCCCACGACAATAATAGGCCGCAGGCACAGTCGCGCCCTAAAAAGAGCAGCCGAACCCCTTGGCGCCATGTTCATCCTCCGGAAAAATGCCCAAAAAGGGGGTGGTCTATAGCCTTGGGGCGTGGGGCGGGCGAACTTCGTCCGCCGGACTCAGAATGGGCCGAGACTTTTCCCACCCCCCCCCCCCCCGCGACAAAAATAGGCCACGGGCACAGCAGCACCCAAAAAAGAGCAGCCGACCACTTGGCTCCAAGTTCGTCCTGCGGAAAAATGCCCGAAAAAGAGGTGGGCTATAGCCTTGGGGCGTGGGGCCGGCGAACTTCGTCCGCCGGACTTGGAATGGGCCGAGACTTTGCCCACCCCTCCCCGCGACAAAAATAGACCGCGGGGTACCCGAAAAAGAGCCGCCAAACCCCTTGGCGCCAAGTTCGTCCTGCGGAAAAATGCCCAAAAAAGGGGTGGGCTATGGCCTTGGGGCGTGGGGTTGGCGAACTTCGTCCGCCGGACTCGTAATGGGCCGAGACTTTGCCCACCCCCTCCCCGCGACACAAATAGGCCGCAGACACTGCCGCGCCCAAAAAAGAGCAGCTGAACCCCTTGGCGCCAAGTTCGTCCTGCCGATAAATGACGAAAAAAGGGGTGGGCAATAGCCTTGGGGTGTGGGGCGGGCGAAGTTCATCCGCCTGACTCGGAATGGGGCGCGACATTTCCCACCCCCTCCCCATGACAAAAATAGGCCGCGGGCACTGCCGCGCCCAAAAAAGAGCAGCCCAACCCCTTCGCGCCAAGTTCGTCCTGCGGAAAAATGCCCAAAAAAGGGGTGGGCTATAGCTTTGGGGCGTGGGGCTGGCGAACTTCGTCCGCCGGACTCGTAATGGGCCGAGACTTTTCCCACCCCCGCCCCGTGACAAAAATAGGCCGCGGGCACTGCCGTGCCCAAAAAAGAGCAGCCGAACCCCTTGGCGCCAAGCTCGTCCTGCGGAAAAATGCCCAAAAATGGGGTGGGCTATAGCCTTGGGGCGTGGGGCTGGGGAACTTCGTCCGCCGGACTCGGAAAGGGCCGAGATGTTTCCCACCCCCTCCCCGCGACAAAAATAGGGCGCGGGGACCATAGCACCCAAAAAAGAGCAGCCGAACCCCTTGGCGCCATGTTCGTCCTGCCGAAAAATGCCCAAAAAGGGGGTGGGCTATAGCCTTGGGGCGTGGGGCTGGCGAACTTCGTACGCCTTCCTCGGAATGGGCCGAAACTTTGCCGACCCCCTCCCTGCAACAAAAATAGGCCGCGGGCACTGCTGCGCCCAAAAAAGAGCAGCCGCCCCTTGGCGCCAAGTTCGTTCAGCGGAAAAATGCCCAAAAAGGGCGTGGGCTATAGCCTTGGGGCATGGGGCTGGCGAACTTTGTCCGCCAGACTCGGAATGGGCCGAGACTTTTCCCACCCCCACCCCATGACAAAAATAGGCCGCGGGCACAGCCGCGCCCAAAAAAGAGCAGCCGATCCCCTTGGCGCCAAGCTCGTCCTGCGGAAAAATGCCCAAAAAAGGGGTGGGCTATAGCCTTGGGGCGTGGGGCTGGCGAACTTCGTCCGCCGGACTCGGAAAGGGCCGAGACTTTTCCCACCCCCTCCCTGCGACAAAAATAGGGCGCGGGCACCGCAGCGCCCAAAAAAGAGCAGCCGAATCCCTTGGCACCATGTTCGTCCTGCCGAAAAACGCCCAAAAAGGGGGTGGGCTATAGCCTTGGGGCGTGGGGCTGTCGAACTTCGTCCACCGGACTCGGAATGGGCCGAGACTTTTCCCGCCCCCTCCCCGTGAGAAAAATAGGCCGCGGGCACAGCCGCGCCCAAAAAAGAGCAGACGAACCCCTTGGCGCCAAGTTCGGCCTACGGAAAAATGCCCAAAAAAGGGGTGTGCTATAGCCTTTGGGTGTGGGGCCGGCGAACTTCGTCCGCCTTCCTCGCAATGGGCTGAGACTTTGGCCACCCCCTCCCCTTGACAAAAATAGGCTGCGGGCACAGCCGCGCCCAAAAAAGAGCAGCTGAACCCCATAGCGCCAAGTTCGTCCTGCGGAGAAATCCCCAAAAAAGGGGTGTGCTATAGCCTTTGGGCGTGGGGCCGGTTAAAGTTCATCCGCCCTCCTCGGAATGGGCCGAGACTTTGACCACCCCCTCCCCGCGACAAAAATGGGCCGCGGGCACAGCCGCGCCTAAAAAAGTGCAGCCACACCCCTTGGCGCAAAGTTCGTCCTGCGGAAAAATGCCCCAAAAAGGGGTGTGCTACAGCCTTGGGGTGTGGGGCTGGCGCACTTCATCCGCGTTCGTTGGAATGGGCCGAGACTTTGCCCACCCCCTCCCCGTGACAAAAATAGGCCACGGGCACAGCCGCGTCCAGAAAAGAGCAGCCAAACCCCTTGGCGCCAAGTTTGTCCAGCGGAAAAATGCCCAAAAAGGGGGTGGGCTATAGCCTTGGGGCGTGGGGCTGGCGAACTTCGTCCGCCGGACTCAGAATGGGCCGAGACTTTTCCAACCCCCTCCCCACGACAATAATAGGCCGCGGGCAGAGCCGCGCCCTAGAAAGAGCAGCCGAACCCCTTAGCGCCATGTTCGTCCTCCGGAAAAATGCCCAAAAAGGGGGTGGTCTATAGCCTTGGGGCGTGGGGCCGGCGAATTTCGTCCGCCGGACTCAGAATGGGCCGAGACTTTTCCCACCCCCCCCGAGACAAAAATAGGCCGCGGGCTCAGCCGCGCCCAAAAAAGAGCAGCCGACCACTTGGCGCCAAGTTCGTCGTGCGGAAAAATGCCCAAAATGGGGGTGCGCTACAGCCCTGGGGCGTGATGCCGGCGCACTTCGTCCGCCGGACTCCGAATGGGCCGAGACTTTTCCAACCCCCTCCCCACGACAATAATAGGCCGCAGGCACAGTCGCGCCCTAAAAAGAGCAGCCGAACCCCTTGGCGCCATGTTCATCCTCCGGAAAAATGCCCAAAAAGGGGGTGGTCTATAGCCTTGGGGCGTGGGGCGGGCGAACTTCGTCCGCCGGACTCAGAATGGGCCGAGACTTTTCCCACCCCCCCCCCCCGCGACAAAAATAGGCCACGGGCACAGCAGCACCCAAAAAAGAGCAGCCGACCACTTGGCTCCAAGTTCGTCCTGCGGAGAAATGCCCGAAAAAGAGGTGGGCTATAGCCTTGGGGCGTGGGGCCGGCGAACTTCGTCCGCCGGACTTGGAATGGGCCGAGACTTTGCCCACCCCTCCCCGCGACAAAAATAGACCGCGGGGTACCCGAAAAAGAGCCGCCAAACCCCTTGGCGCCAAGTTCGTCCTGCGGAAAAATGCCCAAAAAAGGGGTGGGCTATGGCCTTGGGGCGTGGGGTTGGCGAACTTCGTCCGCCGGACTCGTAATGGGCCGAGACTTTGCCCACCCCCTCCCCGCGACACAAATAGGCCGCAGACACTGCCGCGCCCAAAAAAGAGCAGCTGAACCCCTTGGCGCCAAGTTCGTCCTGCCGATAAATGACGAAAAAAGGGGTGGGCAATAGCCTTGGGGTGTGGGGCGGGCGAAGTTCATCCGCCTGACTCGGAATGGGGCGCGACATTTCCCACCCCCTCCCCATGACAAAAATAGGCCGCGGGCACTGCCGCGCCCAAAAAAGAGCAGCCCAACCCCTTCGCGCCAAGTTCGTCCTGCGGAAAAATGCCCAAAAAAGGGGTGGGCTATAGCTTTGGGGCGTGGGGCTGGCGAACTTCGTCCGCCGGACTCGTAATGGGCCGAGACTTTTCCCACCCCCGCCCCGTGACAAAAATAGGCCGCGGGCACTGCCGTGCCCAAAAAAGAGCAGCCGAACCCCTTGGCGCCAAGCTCGTCCTGCGGAAAAATGCCCAAAAATGGGGTGGGCTATAGCCTTGGGGCGTGGGGTTGGGGAACTTCGTCCGCCGGACTCGGAAAGGGCCGAGATGTTTCCCACCCCCTCCCCGCGACAAAAATAGGGCGCGGGGACCATAGCACCCAAAAAAGAGCAGCCGAACCCCTTGGCGCCATGTTCGTCCTGCCGAAAAATGCCCAAAAAGGGGGTGGGCTATAGCCTTGGGGCGTGGGGCTGGCGAACTTCGTACGCCTTCCTCGGAATGGGCCGAAACTTTGCCGACCCCCTCCCTGCAACAAAAATAGGCCGCGGGCACTGCTGCGCCCAAAAAAGAGCAGCCGCCCCTTGGCGCCAAGTTCGTTCAGCGGAAAAATGCCCAAAAAGGGCGTGGGCTATAGCCTTGGGGCATGGGGCTGGCGAACTTTGTCCGCCAGACTCGGAATGGGCCGAGACTTTTCCCACCCCCACCCCATGACAAAAATAGGCCGCGGGCACAGCCGCGCCCAAAAAAGAGCAGCCGATCCCCTTGGCGCCAAGCTCGTCCTGCGGAAAAATGCCCAAAAAAGGGGTGGGCTATAGCCTTGGGGCGTGGGGCTGGCGAACTTCGTCCGCCGGACTCGGAAAGGGCCGAGACTTTTCCCACCCCCTCCCTGCGACAAAAATAGGGCGCGGGCACCGCAGCGCCCAAAAAAGAGCAGCCGAATCCCTTGGCACCATGTTCGTCCTGCCGAAAAACGCCCAAAAAGGGGGTGGGCTATAGCCTTGGGGCGTGGGGCTGTCGAACTTCGTCCACCGGACTCGGAATGGGCCGACACTTTTCCCACCCCCTCCCCGTGAGAAAAATAGGCCGCGGGCACAGCCGCGCCCAAAAAGAGCAGCCGAACCCCTTTGCGCCAAGTTCGTCCTGCAGAAAAATGCCCAAAAAAGGGGTGGGCTATAGCCCTGGGGTGTGGGGCTGGCGAAGTTCGTCCGCCGGACTCGGAATGGGACGCGACTTTGACCACCCCCTCCCCGCGACAAAAATAGGCCGCGTCCTAAAAAGAGCAGCCGAGCCGCTTGGCACCAAGTTCATTCTGCGGAAAAATGCCCAAAAGGGGGGTGGGCTGTAGCCTTGGGACGTGGGGCTGGCGAACTTCGTCTGCCGGGCTCGGAATGGGCGGAGACTTTTCCCACCCTCTCCCCGTAACACAAATAGGCCGCGGGCACAGCCGCGCCCAAAAAAGAGCAGACGAACCCCTTGGCGCCAAGTTCGGCCTACGGAAAAATGCCCAAAAAAGGGGTGTGCTATAGCCTTTGGGCGTGGGGCCGGCGCACTTCGTCCGCCTTCCTCGCAATGGGCTGAGACTTTGGCCACCCCCTCCCCTTGACAAAAATAGGCTGCGGGCACAGCCGCGCCCAAAAAAGAGCAGCTGAACCCCATAGCGCCAAGTTCGTCCTGCGGAGAAATCCCCAAAAAAGGGGTGTGCTATAGCCTTTGGGCGTGGGGCCGGTTAAAGTTCATCCGCCCTCCTCGGAATGGGCCGAGACTTTGACCACCCCCTCCCCGCGACAAAAATGGGCCGCGGGCACAGCCGCGCCTAAAAAAGTGCAGCCACACCCCTTGGCGCAAAGTTCGTCCTGCGGAAAAATGCCCCAAAAAGGGGTGTGCTACAGCCTTGGGGTGTGGGGCTGGCGCACTTCATCCGCGTTCGTTGGAATGGGCCGAGACTTTGCCCACCCCCTCCCCGTGACAAAAATAGGCCACGGGCACAGCCGCGTCCAGAAAAGAGCAGCCAAACCCCTTGGCGCCAAGTTTGTCCAGCGGAAAAATGCCCAAAAAGGGGGTGGGCTATAGCCTTGGGGCGTGGGGCTGGCGAACTTCGTCCGCCGGACTCAGAATGGGCCGAGACTTTTCCAACCCCCTCCCCACGACAATAATAGGCCGCGGGCAGAGCCGCGCCCTAAAAAGAGCAGCCAAACCCCTTAGCGCCATGTTCGTCCTCTGGAAAAATGCCCAAAAAGGGGGTGGTCTATAGCCTCGGGGCGTGGGGCCGGCGAATTTCGTCCGCCGGACTCAGAATGGGCCGAGACTTTTCCCACCCCCCCCCCCCCGAGACAAAAATAGGCCGCGGGCTCAGCCGCGCCCAAAAAAGAGCAGCCGACCACTTGGCGCCAAGTTCGTCGTGCGGAAAAATGCCCAAAATGGGGGTGCGCTACAGCCCTGGGGCGTGATGCCGGCGCACTTCGTCCGCCGGACTCCGAATGGGCCGAGACTTTTCCAACCCCCTCCCCACGACAATAATAGGCCGCAGGCACAGCCGCGCCCTAAAAAGAGCAGCCGAACCCCTTGGCGCCATGTTCATCCTCCGGAAAAATGCCCAAAAAGGGGGTGGTCCATAGCCTTGGGGCGTGGGGCGGGCGAACTTCGTCCGCCGGACTCAGAATGGGCCAAGACTTTTCCCACCCCCCCCCCCCCCCCGCGACAAAAATAGTCCACGGGCATAGCCGCACCCAAAAAAGAGCAGCCGACCACTTGGCTCCAAGTTCGTCCTGCGGAAAAATGCCCGAAAAAGAGGTGGGCTATAGCCTTGGGGCGTGGGGCCGGCGAACTTCGTCCGCCGGACTCGGAATGGGCCGAGACTTTGCCCACCCCTCCCCGCGACAAAAATAGACCGCGGGGTACCCGAAAAAGAGCCGCCAAACCCCTTGGCGCCAAGTTCGTCCTGCGGAAAAATGCCCAAAAAAGGGGTGGGCTATGGCCTTGGGGCGTGGGGCTGGCGAATTTCGTCCGCCGGACTCGTAATGGGCCGAGACTTTGCCCACCCCCTCCCCGCGACACAAATAGGCCGCAGACACTGCCGCGCCCAAAAAAGAGCAGCTGAACCCCTTGGCGCCAAGTTCGTCCTGCCGATAAATGACGAAAAAAGGGGTGGGCAATAGCCTTGGGGTGTGGGGCGGGCGAAGTTCATCCGCATGACTCGGAATGGGGCGCGACATTTCCCACCCCCTCCCCATGACAAAAATAGGCCGCGGGCACTGCCGCGCCCAAAAAAGAGCAGCCCAACCCCTTCGCGCCAAGTTCGTCCTGCGGAAAAATGCCCAAAAAAGGGGTGGGCTATAGCTTTGGGGCGTGGGGCGGGCGAACTTCGTCCGCCGGACTCGTAATGGGCCGAGACTTTGCCCACCCCCTCCCCGCGATAAAAATAGGCCGTGGACACTGCCGCGCCCAAAAAAGAGCAGCCGAACCCCTTGGCGCCAAGTTCGTCCTGCGGATAAATGCCCAAAATAGGGGTGGGCTATAGACTTGGGGCGTGGGGCGGGCGAACTTCGTCCGCCGGACTCGGAATGGGCCGAGACATTGCCCACCCCCTCCCCGCAACAAAATTAGGCCGCGGACACTGCCGCGCCCAAAAAAGAGCAGCCCAACCCCTTGGCGCCAAATTCGTCCAGCGGAAAAATGCCCAAAAAAGGGGTGGTCTATAGCCTTGGGGCGTGGGGCTGGCGAACTTCGTCTGCCCGGACTCGGAATGGGCCGAGACTTTGGCCACCCCCTCCCCACGACAAAAATAGGCCACGGGCACAACTGCGCCCAAAAACGAGCAGCCAAACCCCTTCGCGCCATGTTCGTCCTGCGGAAAAATGCCCCAAAAAGGGGTGGGCTATAGCTTTGGGGCGTGGGGCTGGCGAACTTCGTCCGCCGGACTCGTAATGGGCCGAGACTTTGCCCACCCCCTCCCCGCGATAAAAATAGGCCGCGGACACTGCCGCGCCCAAAAAAGAGCAGCCGAACCCCTTGGCGCCAAGTTCGTCCTGCGGATAAATGCCCAAAATAGGGGTGGGCTATAGACTTGGGGCGTGGGGCGGGCGAACTTCGTCCGCCGGACTCGGAATGGGCCGAGACATTGCCCACCCCCTCCCCGCAACAAAATTAGGCCGCGGGCACTGCCGCGCCCAAAAAAGAGCAGCCCAACCCCTTGGCGCCAAATTCGTCCAGTGGAAAAATGCCCAAAAAAGGGGTGGTCTATAGCCTTGGGGCGTGGGGCTGGCGAACTTCTTCTGCCCGGACTCGGAATGGGCCGAGACTTTGGCCACCCCCTCCCCACGACAAAAATAGGCCACGGGCACAACTGCGCCCAAAAACGAGCAGCCAAACCCCTTCGCGCCATGTTCGTCCTGCGGAAAAATGCCCAAAAAAGGGGTGGGCTATAGCTTTGGGGCGTGGGGCTGGCGAACTTCGTCCGCCGGACTCGTAATGGGCCGAGACTTTGCCCACCCCCTCCCCGCGATAAAAATAGGCCGCGGACACTGCCGCGCCCAAAAAAGAGCAGCCGAACCCCTTGGCGCCAAGTTCGTCCTGCGGATAAATGCCCAAAATAGGGGTGGGCTATAGACTTGGGGCGTGGGGCGGGCGAACTTCGTCCGCCGGACTCGGAATGGGCCGAGATTTTGCCCACCCCCTCCCCGTGACAAAAATAGGATGCGGGCACAGCCGCGCCCAAAAAAGTACAGCCGAACCCCTTGGCGACAAGTTCGTCCTGCTGAAAAATGGCCAAAAAAGGGGTGTGCTATAGCCTTTGGGCGTGGGGCCGGCAAACTTCGTCCGCCGGAGTCGGAATGGGCCGAGACTTTGCCCATCCCCTCCGCACGACAAAAAAAGGCCACCGGCGCGGCCGCGCCCAAAAAAGACCAGCCGAACCCCTTGGCGCCAAGTTCGTCCTGCGGAAAAATGCCCGAAAAAGGGGTGGGCTATAGCCTTGGGGCGTGGGGCTGGCGAACTTCGTCCGCCGGACTCGTAATGGGCCGAGACATTGCCCACCCCCTCCCCACGACAAAAATAGGCCGCGGTCACAGCCGCGCCCAAAAAAGATCAGCCGAACTCCATGGCGCCAAGTTCGTCCTGCCGAAAAATGCCCAAAAAAGGGGTGTGCTATAGCCTTTGGGCGTGGGGCTGGCGAACTTCGTCCGCCGGACTCGGAATTGGCCGAGACTTTGCCCACCCCCTCCCCGCGACAAAAATAGGACGTGGGCAGAGCCGCGCCCAAAAAAGTGCAGCCGAACCCCTTGGCGCCAAGTTCGTCCTGCCGAAAAATGCCCAAAAAAGGGGTGGTCTATAGCCTCTGGGCGTGGGGCTGGCGAACTTCGTCCGCCGGACTCGGAATGGGCCGAGACTTTGCCCACCCCCTCCCCGCGACAAAAATAGGACGCGGGCACAGCCGCGCCGAAAAAAGTGCAGCCGAACCCCTTGGCGCCAAGTTGGTCCTACGGAAAAATGCCCAAAAAAGGGGTGGGCTATAGCCTTGGGGCGTGGGGCTGGCGAACTTCGTCCGCCGGACTCGTATTGGGCCGAGACATTGCCGACCCCCTCCCCACGACAAAAATAGGCCACGGGCACAGCCGCGCCCAAAAAAGAGCAGCCGAACTCCATGGCGCCAAGTTCGTCCTGCGGAAAAACGCCCAAAAAGGAGGTGGGCTATAGCCTTGGGGCGTGGGGCGGGAGAACTTCGTCCGCCGGACTCGGAATGGGCCGAGACTTTGCCCATCCCCTCCGCACGACAAAAAAAGGCCACAGGCAGAGCCGCGCCCAAAAAAGACTAGCCGAACCCCTTGGCGCCAAGTTCGTCCTGCGGAAAAATGCCCAAAAAAGGGGTGGGCTATATCCTTGGGGCGTGGGGCTGGCGAACTTCGTCCGCCGGACTCGTAATGGGACGAGACTTTGCCCACCCCCTCCCCACGACAAAAAAAGGCTGCGGGCACAGCCGCAGCCAAAAAAGAGCAGCCGAACGCCTTGGCGCCAAGTTCGTCCTGCGGAAAAATGCCCGAAAAAGGGGTGTGCTATAGCCTTTGGGCGTGGGGCCGGCAAACTTCGTCCACCGTACTCGGAATGGGCCGAGACTTTGGCCACCCCCTCCCCACACCAAAAATAGACCTCGTACACAGCCGCGCCTAAAAAAGAGCAGCCGAACCCGTTGGCGCCAAGTTCGTCCTGCGGAAAAATGCCAAAAAAGGGGTGTGCTATAGCCTTTGGTCGTGGGGCCGGCGGACTTTGTCCGCCTTCCTCGGAATGGGGCGAGACTTTGGCCACCCCCTACCCGTACCAAAAACAGACCTCGTACACAGCCGCGCCGAAAAAAGTGCAGCCGAACCCCTTGGCGCCAAGTTGGTCCTACGGAAAAATGCACAAAAATAGGCCGCGGGCACAGCCGCGCCCAAAAACTAGCAGCCGAACCCCATCGCGCCAAGTTCGTTCTGCGGAAAAATGCCCAAAAAGGGGGTGGGCTATAGCCTTGGGGCGTGGGGATGGCGAACTTCGTTTGCCGGACTCGGAATGGGCCGAGACTTTTCCCACCCAGTCCCCGCGACAAAAATAGGCCGCGGGCACATCCGCGCCCAAAAAAGAGCAGCCGAACACCATGGCGCCAAGTTCGTCCTGCCGAAAAATGCCCAAAAAAGGGGTCTGCTATAGCCTTTGGGCGTGGGGCTGGCGAAATTCGTCCGCCGGACTCGGAATGGGCTGAGACTTTGCCCACCCCCTCCCCGCAACAAAAATAGGACGCGGGCACAGCCGCGCCCAAAAAAGTGCAGCCGAACCCCATGGCGCCAAGTTCGTCCTGCGGAAAAATACCGAAAAAAAGGGTGGGCAGAGGCCTTGGGGCATGGGGCTGGCAAACATCGTCCGCCGGATTCCGAATAGGCCGAGACTTTGCCCACCCCCTCCCCACGACAAAAATAGGCCGCGGGCGCAGCCACGCCCAAAAAAGAGCAGCCGAACCCCTTGGCGCCAAGTTCGTCCTGCGGAAAAATGCCCAAAATAGGGGTGGGCTATAGCCTTGGGGTGCGGGGCGGGCGAAGTTCATCCGCCGGACTCGGAATGGGGCGAGACATTTCCCACCCCCTCCCCACGACAAAAATAGGCCGCGGGCACTGCCGCGCCCAATAAAGAGCAGCCGAACCCCTTCGCCCCAAGTTCGTCCTGCGGAAAAATGCCCAAAAAAAGGGTGGGCTATAGCCTTGGGGCGTGGGGCTGGCGAACTTCGTCCGCCGGACTCGTAATGGGCTGAGACTTTGCCCACCCCCTCCGCGCGACACAAATAGGCCGCGGACACTGCCGCCCCCAAAAAAGAGCAGCCGAACCCCTTGGCGCCAAGTTCGTCCTGCGGAAAAATGCCCAAAATAGGGGTGGGCTATAGCCTTGGGGCGTGGGGCGGGTGAAGTTCGTCCGCCGGACTCGGAATGGGGCGAGACATTTCCCACCCCCTCCCCACGACAAAATTAGGCCGCAGGCACTGCCGCGCCCAAAAAAGAGCAGCCCAACCCCTTCGTGCCAAGTTCGTCCGGCGGAAAAATGCCCAAAAAAGGGGTGGGCTATAGCCTTGGGGCAAGGGGCCGGCAAACTTCGTCCGCCGGACTCGGAATGGGCCGAGACTTTGGCCACCCCCTCCCCACACCAAAAATAGACCTCGTACACAGCCGCGCCTAAAAAAGAGCAGCCGAACCCATTGGCGCCAAGTTCGTCCTGCGGAAAAATGCCAAAAAAGGGGTGTGCTATAGCCTTTGGGCGTGGGGCCGGCGAACTTCGTCCGCCTTCCTCGGAATGGGGCGAGACTTTGGCCACCCCCTCCCCGTGGCAAAAATAGGCCGCGGGCACAACCGCGCCCAAAAACTAGCAGCCGAACCCCTTGGCGCCAAGTTCGTTCTGCGGAAAAATGCCCAAAAAGGGGGTGGGCTATAGCCTTGGGGCGTGGGGATGGCGAACTTCGTTGCGGGACTCGGAATGGGCCGAGACTTTGCCCACCCCTCCCCGCGACAAAAATAGACCTCGTACACAGCCGCGACCAAAAAAGAGAAGCAGAACACGTTGGCGCCAAGTTCGTCCTGCGGAAAAATGCCAAAAAAGGGGTGTGCTATAGCCTTTGGGCGTGGGGCCGGCGAACTTCGTCCCCCTTCCTCGGAATGGGCCGAGACTTTGGCCACCCCCTACCCGCGCCAAAAATAGACCTCGTACACAGCCGCACAGAAAAAAGAGCAGCCGAACCCCTTGGCATCAAGTTCGTCCGGCGGAAAAATGCCCAAAAAAGGGGTGTGCTATAGAGTTGGGGCGTGGGGATCGCGAACTTTGTTCGCCGGACCCGGAATGGGTCAAGACATTTCCCACGCCCTCCCCACAACAAAAATAGGCCGTGGGCACAGCCGCGCCCAAAAAAGAGCAGCCGAACCCCTTGGCGCCAAGTTCGTCCTGCGGAAAAATGCCCAAAAACGAGGTGGGCTATAGCCTTGGGGCGTGGGGCAGGCGAACTTCGTCTGCCGGACGCGGAATGGACTGAAACTTTTCCCACCCCCACCCCGCGACAAAAATAGGCCGCGGGCACCACCGCACCCAAAAAAGAGCAGCGGAACCCCTTGGCGCCAAGTTCGTCCTGCGGGAAAATGCCCAAAAAAGGGGTGGGCTATAGCCTTAGGGCGTGGGGCTGGCGCACTTCGTCCGCCGGACTCGGAATGGGCCGAGACTTTGCCCATCCCCTCCGCACGACAAAAAAAGGCCACAGGCGCAGCCGCGCCCAAAAAAGAGCAGCCAAACCCCTTCATGCCAGGTTCGTCCTGTGGAAAAATGCCCAAAAAAGGCGTGGGCTATAGCCTTGGGGCGTGGGGCTGGCGAACTCCGTCCGCCTTCCTCGGAATGGGGCGAGACTTTGCCCACCCGCTCCCCGCAACAAAAATAGGCCGCAGGCACAGCCGCGCCCAAAAAATAGCTGCCAAACCCCTTGGCGCCAAGTTCATCCTGCGGAGAAATGCCCAAAAAGGGGGTGGGCTATAGCCTTGGGGCGTGGGGCCGGTGAAGTTCGTCCGCCGGACTCGGAATGGGCCGAGACTTTTCCCACCCCCTCCCCACGTCAAAAAAAGGCCATGGGCACAGCCGCGCCCGAAAAAGAGCGGCTGAACCCCTTGGCGCCAAGTTCGTCCTGCGGAAAAATGCCCAAAAAGGGGCTGGGCTGTAGCCTTGGGGCGTGGGGCGGGCGCACTTCGTCCGCTGGACCCGGAATGGGCCGAGCATTTGGTCACCCCCTCCTCGTGACAAAAATAGGCCGCGGGCACAGCCGCGCCCAAAAAAGTGCAGCCGAAACCCTTTGCGCCAAGTTCGTCCAGCGGAAAAATGCGCAAAAAGGGGGTGGGGTATAGCCTTGGGGCGTGGGGCTGGCGAACCTCGTCCGCCTTCCTCGGAATGGGCCGAGACTTTGCCCACCCCCTCCCCCCGACAAAGATAGGCCGCAGACACAGCCGCGCCCAAAAAAGAGCAGCCGAACCCCTTGGCGCCAAGTTTGTCCTGCGAAAAAATGCCCAAAAAGGGGGTGGGCTATAGCCTTGGGGCGTGGGGCTGGCAAAGTTCGTCCGCTGGACTCGGAATACGCCGAGACTTTTCCCACCCCCTCCGCACGACAAAAATAGGCCGCAAGCACAGCCGCGCCCAAAAAAGAGCAGCCGAACCCCTTGGCGCCAAGTTCGTCCTGCGGAAAAATGCCGAAAAAGGGGGTGGGCGATAGCCTTTGGGCGTGGGGCTGGCGAACTTCGTCCGCCCTCCTCGGAATGGGCCGAGACATTGCCGACCCCCTCCCCGTGACAAAAATAGGCCGCGGGCAAAGCCGCGCCAAAAAAAGGGCTCCCGAACCCCTTGGCGCCAAGTTCGTCCGGTGGAAAAATGCCCAAAAAAGGGGTGGGCTATAGCCTTTGGGCGTAGGGCCGGCAAAGTTCATCCGCCTTCGTCGGAATGGGCCATGATTTTGGCCACCCCCTCCCCGCTCCAAAAATAGGCCGCTGGCACAGCCGCGCCCAAAAAAGAGCAGCCGAACCCCTTGGCGCCAAGTTCGTCCTGCGGAAAAATGCCCAAAAATGGGGTGGGCTATAGCCTTGGGGGGTGGGGCAGGCGAACTTCGTCCGCCGGACTCGGAATCGGCCGAGACTTTTCCCTCAACCTCCCACGACAAAAATAGGCCGCGGGCACAGCCGCGCCCAAAAAAGAGCATCCGAACCCATTGGCGCCAAGTTCGTCCTGCGGAAAAATGCCCAAAAAGGGGCTGGGCTATAGCCTTGGGTCGTGGGGCGGACGCACCTCGTCCGCCGGACCCGGAATGGGCCGAGCATTTGGCCACCCCCTCCTCGTGACAAAAATAGGCCGCGGGCACAGCCACACCCAAAAAAGTGCGGCCGAAACCCTTTGCGCCAAGTTCGTCCAGCGGAAAAATGCGCAAAAAGGGGGTGGGCTATAGCCTTGGGGCGTGGGGCTGGCGAACCTCGTCCGCCTTCCTCGGAATGGGCCGAGACATTGCCCACGCCCTCCCCACGACAAAAATAGGCCGCGGGCACAGCCGCGCCCAAAAACGAGCAGCCGAACCCCTTGGCGCCAAGGTCGTCCTGCGGAAAAATGCCCAAAAAGGGGGTGGGCTATAGCCTTGGAGCATGGGGCTGGCGAACCTCGTCCGCCCTCCTCGGAATGGGCCGAGACTATGCCCACCCCCTCCCCATGACAAAAATAGGCCGCGGGCACAGCCGCGCCCAAAAAAGAGCAGCCGAACCCCTTGGCGGCAAGTTCGTCCTGCGGAAAAATGCCCAAAAAGGGGGTGGGCTATAGTCTTGGGGCGTGGGGCTGGCGCACTTCGTCCGCCGGACTCGGAATGTGCCGAGAGTTTGCCCTCCCCCTCCCCACGACAAAAATAGGCCGAGGGCACCGCCGCGCCCAAAAAAGAGCAGCCGAACCCCTAGGCGCCAAGTTCGTCCGGTGGAAAAATGCACAAAAAGGGGGTGGGCTATAGCCTTGGGGCGTGGGGCGGGGAACTTCAACCGCCTTCCTCGGAATGGGCCGAGACATTGCCCACCCCCTCCCCGCAACACAAATAGGCCGCGGGCACAGCCGCGCCCAAATAAGAGCAGCCGAACCCCTCGGCGCCAAGTTCGTCCTGCGGAAAAATGCCCAAAAAGGGGGTAGGCTATAGCCTTGGGGCGTGGGGCCGGTAAAGTTCGTCCGCCGGACTCGGAATGGGCCGAGACTTTTCCCACCCCCTCCCCATGACAAAACAAGGCCATGGGCACAGCCGCGCCCGAAAAAGAGCGGCCGAACCCCTTGGCGCCAAGTTCGTCCTGCGGAAAAATGCCCAAAAAGGGGCTGGGCTATAGCCTTGGGGCGTGGGGCGGGCGCACCTCGTCCGCCGGACCCGGAATGGACCGAGCATTTGGCCACCCCCTCCTCATGACAAAAATAGGCCGCGGGCACAGCCGCGCCCAAAAAAATGCAGCCGAAACCCTTTGCGCCAAGTTTGTCCAGCGGAAAAATGCGCAAAAAGGGGTTGGGCTTTAGCCTTGGGGCGTGGCGCTGGCGAACGTCGTCCGCCTTCCTCGGAACGGGCCGAGGCATTGCCCACCCCCTCCACGCGACAAAAATAGGCCGCGGGCACTGCCGCACCCAAAAAAGTGCAGCCGAAACCGTTGGCGCCAAGTTCGTCCTGCGGAAAAATGCCGAAAAAGGGGGTGGGCTATAGCCTTGTGGCGTGGGGCCGGTAAATTTCATCCGCCGGACTCGGAATGGGCCGAGACTTTGCCCACCCCCTCCCCACGACAAAAATAAGCAGCAGGCACAGCCGCGCCCAAAAAAGAGCTGCGGACCCCTTGGCACCAAGTTCATCCAGCGGAAAAATGCCCAAAAAGGGGGTGGGCTTTAGCCTTGGGGCGTGGGGCTGGCAAACTTCGTCCGCTGGACTTGGAATGGGCCGAGACTTTTCCCACCGCCTCCCCGAGACAAACATAGGCCGCGGACACAGCCGCGCCCAAAAAAGATCAGCCGAACCCCTTGGCACCAAGTTCGTCCTGCGGAAAAATGCCCAAAAAAGGGGTGGGCTATAGCCTTGGGGCGTGGGGCAGGCAAACTTTGTACGCCGGACTCGGAATGGGCCGAGACTTTGCCCACCCCCTCCCTGCGACCAAAATAGGCCACTGGCACAGCCGCGCCCAAAAAAGAGCAGCCGAACCCCTTGGTGCCAAGTTCGTCCTGCGGAAAAATGCCCAAAAAGGGGGTGGGCTATAGCCTTGGGGCATGGGGCTGGCGAATTTGTCCGCCTTCCTCTGAATGGACCGAGACTTTGCCGACCCCCTCCCCGCCACAAAAATAGGCCGCAGGCACAGCCGCGCCCAAAAAATAGCAGCGGATCCCCCTGGCCCCAAGTTCGTCGTGCGGAAAAATACCCAAAAAGGGGGTGGGCTATAGCCTTGAGGCGTGGGGCTGGCGAACTTCGTCCGCCGGACTCGAAATGGGTCCAAACTTTTCCCACCTCCTCCCCGCAGCAAAAATAGGCCACGGGCACAGCTGCGCCCAAAAAAGAGTAGCCATACCCCTTGGCGCCAAGTTCTTCCTGCGGAAAAATGCCCAAAAAAGGGATGGGCTATAGCCTGGGGGCGTGGGGCCGGCAAAGTTCGTCCGCCGGACTCGGAATGGGCTGAGACTTTGCCCACCCCTGCCCCGCGAAGAAAATAAGCAGCAGGCACAGCCGCGCCCAAAAAAGAGATGCCGACCCCTTGACACCAAGTTCGTCCAGCGGAAAAATGCCCAAAAAGGGGGTGGGTTGGGCTATAGCCTTGGGGCGTGGGGCTGGCGAACTTCGTCCGCTGGACTTGGAATGGGCCGAGACTTTGCCGACCCCCTCCCTTCACAAAAATAGGCCGCAGGCACAGCCGCGCCCAAAAAAGAGCAGCCGAACCGCTTGGCGCCAAGTTCGTCCTGCGGAAAAATGCACAAAAAAGGGGTGTGCTATAGCCTTGGGGCACGGGGCCGGCAAAGTTCGTCTGCCGAAGCCAGAATGGGCCGAGACTTTTCCCACCCCCTCCCCATGACAAAAATAGGCCGCGGGCACAGCCGCGCCGAAAAAAGTGCAGCTGAACCCCTTGGCGCCATGTTCGTCCCGCGGAAAAATGCCTAAAAAAGTGGTGCGTTATAGCCTTTGGGCGTGGGGCCGGCAAAGTTCATCCGTGTTCCTCGGAATGGGCCGAGAGTTTGGCCACCCCCTCCCCGCGCCAAAAATAGGCCGCGGGCACAGCCGCGCCCAAAAAAGAGCAGCCGAACCGCTTGGCGCCAAGTTCCTCCTGCGGAATAAAGCCCAAAAATGGGGTGGGCTATAGCCCTGGGGCGTGGGGCAGGCGATATTCGTCCGCCGGACTCGGGATGGGCCGAGACTTTTCCCACCCCCTCCCTACGACAAAAATAGGCCGCGGGCACAGCCACGCCCAAAAAAGAGCAGCCGAACCCCTTGGCGCCACGTTCGTCCTGCGGAAAAATGCCCAAAAAGGGGGTGGGCTATGGCCTTGGGGCGTGGGGCTGGCGAACATCGTCCGCCTTCCTCGGAATGGGCTGAGACTTTGCCCACCCCCTCCCTGCGATGAAAATAGCCCGCAGGCACAGCCACGCCCAAAAAATAGCAGCCGAACCCCTTGGCGCCAAGTTCGTCCTGCGGAAAAATGCCCAAAAAGGGGGTGGGCTATAGCCTTGGGGCGTGGGGCAGGCGATATTCGTCCGCCTTCCTCGGAATGGGCCGAGACTTCGCCCACCCCCTCCCCACGATGAAAATAGGCCTCAGGCACAGCCACGCCAAAAAAATAGCAGCCGAACCCCTTGGCGCCAAGTTCGTCCTGCGGAAAAATGCCCAAAAAGGGGGTGGGCTATAGCCTTGGGGCGTGGGGCTGGCGAACTTCGTCCGCCGGACTCGGAATGGACCGAGACTTTGGTCACCCCCACCCTGTACCAAAAAAAGGCCGCGGGCAAAGCCGCGCCCAAAAAAGAGCAGCCGAACTCCTTGGCGCCAAGTTTGTCCTGCGGAAAAATGCGCAAAAAAGGGGTGTGCTATAGCCTTGGGGCGTGAGGCCGGCAAAGTTCGTCCGCCGGACTCGAAATGGGCCGAGACTTTGCCCAACCCCTCCACGCGGCAAAAATAGGCCGCGGGCTCAGCCGTACCCAAAAAAGAGCAGCCGAACCCCTTGGCGCCAAGTTCGTCCTGCGGAAAAATGCCCAAAAAAGTTGTGTGCTATAGCCTTTGGGCGTGGGGCTGGCGAACTTCGTCCGCCGGACTCGGAATGGGCCGAGACATTTCGCACCCCCTCCCCGCGACAAAAATAGGCCACGGCCACAGCCGCATGCAAACAATAGCAGCCGAACCCCTTGGCACCAAGTTCGTCCTGCGGAAATATGCCCAAAAACGTTGTGTGCTATAGCCTTGGGGCGTGGGGCTGCCGAAGTTCGTCCGCCGGACTCGGAATGGGCCGAGACTTTTCCCACCCCCTCCCCGATATAAAAATAGGTTGCGGGCACAGCCACGCCCAAAAAAGACGAGCCGAACCCCTTGGCGCCAAGTTCGTCCTGCGGAAAAATGCCCAAAAAAGGGGTGGGTTATAGCCTTGGGGCGTGAGGCCGGCAAAGTTCATCCGCCGGACTCGGAATGGGCCGAGACTTTTCCCACCCCCTCCCTGCGATAAAAATGGGCCGCGGGCTAAACCGCACCCCAAAAAGAGCAGCCGAACCCCTTGGCACCAAGTTCATCCTGCGGAAAAATGCCCAAAAAAGGGGTGGGCTATAGCCTTGGGGCGTGGGGCGGGCGAACTTCGTCCGCCGGACTCGGAATGGGCCGAGCCTTTTCCCACCCCCTCCCCACGACAAAAATAGGCCGCAGGCACAGTCGTACCCAAAAAAGAGCAGCCGAACCCCTTGGCGCCAAGTTCGTCCTGCAGAAAAATGCCCAAAAAAGTTGTGTGCTATAGCCTTTGGGCATGGGGCCGGCAAAGTTCATCCGCGTTACTCGGAATGGGCCGAGACTTTTCCCACCCCCTCCCCGCGACAAAAATAGGCCGTGGGCACAGCCGCGCCCAAAAAGGAGCAGCCGAACCCCATGGCGCCAATTTCGTCCTGCGGAAAAATGCCCAAAAAAGGGGTGTGCTATAGCCTTGGGGCGTGGGGCTGGCGAAGTTCGTCTGCCTTCCTCGGAATGGGCCGAGACTTTGCCCACCCCCTCCCCTCGACAAAAATAGGCCTTGGGCGCAGCCGCGCCAAAAAAAGATCAGCCGAACCCCTTGGCGCCAAGTTCGTCCTGCGGAAAAATGCCCAAAAAGGGGGTGGGCTATAGCCTTGGGGCGTGGGGCTGGCGAACTTCGTCCGCCGAACTCGGAATGTGCCGAGACTTTGGCCACCCCCACCCCGCGACAAAAATAGGCCGCAGGCACAGCCGTGCCCAAAAAAGAGCAGCCGAACCCCTTGGCGCCAAGTTCGTCCTACGGAAAAATTTCCGAAAAGGGGGTGGGCTGTAGCCTTGGGGCGTGGGGCTGGCGAACTTCGTCCGCCGGACTCGGAATGTGCCGAGACTTTGCCCACCCCCTCCCCGTGACAAAAATAGGCCGCAGGCACAGCCGCGCCGAAAAAAGAGCAGCCGAACCCTTTGGCGCCAAGTTCGTCCTGCGGAAAAATGCCCAAAAAGGGGGTGGGCTATAGCCTTGGGGCGTGGGGCTTGCGAACTTCGTCCGCCGGACTCGGAATGCGCCGAGACTTTTCCCACCCCCTCCCCGCGATAAAAATAGGCCGTGGGCACAGCCGCGCCCGAAAAAGAGCTGCCGAACCCCTTGGCACCAAGTTCGTCCTACGGAAAAATGCCCAAAAAGGGGGTGGGCTATAGCCTTGGGGCGTGGGGCTGGCGAACTTCGTCCGCCGGACTTGGAATGGGCCGAGACTTTTCCCACCCCCTCGCCGCTACAAAAATAGGCCGTGGGCACAACCGCGCCCAAAAAAGAACATCCGAACCCCTTGGCGCCAAGTTCGTCCTGCGGAAAAATGCCAAAAAAGGGGTGGGCTATAGCCTTGGGACGTCGGGCGGGCGAACTTCGTCCGCCAGACTCGGAATGGGCCGAGACTTTGCCCACCCTGTCCCTGTGACAAAAATAGTCCGCGGGCACAGCCGCGCCCCAAAAAAGAGCAGCCGAAGCACTTGATGCCAAGTTCGTCCTGCGGAAAAATGCCCAAAAAAGGGGTGGGCTATAGCCTTGGGGCGTGGGGCTGGCGAACTTCGTCCGCCGGACTCGGAATGGGCGGAGACTTCGCCCACCCCCTCCCCACGACAAAAATAGGCCGCGGACTCAGCCGCACCCAAAAAAGAGCAGCCGAACCCCTTGGTGCCAAGTTCGTCCTGTGGAAAAATGCCCAAAAAAGGGGTGGGCTATAGCCTTGGGGCGTGGGGCTGGTGAACTTCGTCCGCCTTCCTCGGAATGGGCCGAGACTTTGTCCACCCCCTCCCCGCGACAAAAATAGGCCGCGGGCACAGCCGCGCCCAAGAAAGAGCAGCCGAACCCCTTGGCGCGAAGTTCGTCCTGCGGAAAAATGACGAAAAAGCGGGAGGGCTATAGCCTTGGGGCGTGGGGCCGGTAAAGTTCGTCCGCATGACTCGGAATGGGCCGAGACTCTGCCCACCCCCTCCCTGCGATAAAAATAGGCGGCAGGCACAGCCACGCCCAAAAAAGAGCTGCCGACCCCTTGGCACCAAGTTCGTCCTGCGGAAAAATGCCCAAAAAGGGGGTGGCCTATAGCCTTGGGGCGTGGGGCCGGCAAACTTCGTCCTCTGGGCTCGGAATGGGCCAAGACTTTGCCCACCCCCTTCCCCACGACAAAAATAGGCCGCGGGCTCAGCCGCACCCAAGAAAGAGCAGCCGAACCCCTTGGTGCCAAGTTCGTCCGGTGGAAAAATGCCCAAAAAAGGGATGGGCTATAGCGTTGGGGCGTGGGGCTGGTGAACTTCGTCCGCCTTCCTTGGAATGGGCCGAGACTTTGCCCACCCCCTCCCCGCGACAAAAATAGGCCGCGGGCACACCCGCACCCATGAAAGAGCGGCCGAACCCCTTGGCGCCAAGTTCGTCCTGCGGAAAAATGCCCAAAAAGGGGGTGCGCTATAGCCTTGGGGCGTGGGGCTGGCGAACTTCACCCGCCTTCCTCGGAATGGGCCGAGACTTTGTCCACCCCCTCCCCGCGACAAAAATAGGCCGCGGGCACAGCCGGGCCCAAGAAAGAGCAGCCGAACCCCTTGGCGCCAAGTTCGTCCTGCGGAAAAATGCCCTAAAAGGGGGTGGGCCATAGCCTTGCGGCGTGGGGCTGGCGAACTTCGTCCGCCCTCCTCGGAATGGGCCGAGATTTTGCCCACCCCCTCCCTGCGACAAAAATAGGCCGCGGGCACAGCCGCGCCCAAAAAAGAGCAGCCGACACCCTTGGCGCCAAGTTCATCCGGCGGAAAAATGCCCAAAAAGGGGTGGGCTATAGCCTTGGGGCGTGGGGAAAGCGAAGTTCATCCGCCTTCCTCGGATTGGGCCGACGCTTTGGCCACCCCCTCCCCATGCCAACAATTGGCCGCGGGCACAGCCGCTCCCAAAAAAGAGCAGCCGAACCCCGTTGCGCCAAGTTCGTCCTGCGGAAAAATGCCCAAAAAAGGGGTGTGCTACAGCCTTGGGGCGTTGGGCCGGCAAAGTTCGTCCGCCTTCCTCGTAATGCGCCGAGACTTTGCCCACCCCCCCCCCCCCCCCGCGACAAAAATAGGCCGCGGGCACAGCCGCGCCCAAGAAAGAGCAGCCGACCCCTTGTCGCCAATTTCGTCCTGCGGAAAAATGCCCAAAAAAGGGGTGTGCTATAGCCTTGGGCCGTTGGGCCGGTAAAGTTCGTCCGCCGGACTCGGAATGAGCCGAGACTTTTCCCACCCCCTCCCCGTGACAAAAATAGGCCGCGGGCACAGCCGCGCCCAAAAAAGAGCAGCCGACCCCTTGGCGCCAAGTTCGTCCTATGGAAAAATGCCCAAAAAAGAGGTGTGGTATAGCCTTTGGGCGTGGGGCCGGCAAAGTTCATCCGCCATTCTTGGAATGGGCCGAGACTTTACCCACCTCCTCCCCGCGAAGAAAATAGGCCGCGGGCACAGCTGCGCCAATAAAAAGAGCAGCCGAACCTCTTGGCTCCAAGTTCGTCCTGCGGAAAAATGCCCAAAAAAGGGGTGGGCTATAGCCTTGGTGCGTGGGGCTGGCGAACTTCATCCGCCTTCATCGAAATGGGCCGAGACTTTGCCCACCCCCTCCCCACGACAAAAATAGGCCGCGGGCACAGCCGCGGCCAAAAATGAGCAGCCGAACCCCTTGGCACCAAGTTCGTCCTGCGGAAAAATGCCCAAAAAAGGGGTGGGCTATAGCCTTGGGCGTGGGGCTGGCGAACTTCGTCCGCCTTCCTCGGAATGGCCGAGACTTTGCCCACCCCCTCCCCGTGCCAAAAGTAGGCCGCGGGCACAGCCGCGCCCAAAAAAGAGCAGCCGAACTCCTTGGCGCCAAGTTTGTCCTGCGGAAAAATGCCCAAAAAAGGGGTGTGCTATAGCCTTTGGGCGTGGGGCCGGCAAAGTTCATCCGCCTTTCTGGGAATGGGCCGAGACTTTGCCCACCCCCTCCCCGCGACAAAAATAGGCCGCGGGCACGGCCGCACCAATAAAAAGAGCAGCCGAACCCCTTGGCTCCAAGTTCGTCCTGCGGAAAAATGCCCAAAAAAGGGGTGGGCTATAGCCTTGGGGCGTGGGGCTGGCGCACTTCGTCGCCTTCCTCGGAATGGGCCGAGACTTTGCCCACCCCCTCCCCGTGGCAAAAATAGGCCGCGGGCACAGCCGCGCCCAAAAAAGAGCTGCCGACCCCTTGGCGCCAAGTTCGTCCTTCGGAAAAATGCCCAAAAAAGGGGTGTGCTATAGCCTTTGGGCGTGGGGCCGGCAAAGTTCATCCGCCTTTATCGGAATGGGCCGAGACTTTGCCCACCCCCTACCCGCGACAAAAATAGCCCGCGGGCACAGCCGCGGCAAAAAAAGAGCAGCCGAACCCCTTGGCGCCAAGTTCGTCCTGCGGAAAAATGCCCAAAAAAGGGGTGTGCTATAGCCTTTGGGCGTGGGGCCGGCAAAGTTCATCCGCCTTCCTACGAATGGGCCGAGACTTTGGCCACCCTCTGTCTGCGACAAAAATAGGCCGCGGGCTCAGCCGCGCCCAAAAAAGAGCAGCCGAACCCCTCGGCGCCAAGTTCGTCCTTCGCAAAAAGGCCCAAAAAAGGGGTGGGCTACAGCCTTGGGGCGTGGGGCTGGCGAACTTCGTCCGCCTTCCTCGGAAAGGGACGAGACTTTGCCCACCCCCTCCCTGTGACAAAAATAGGCCACGGACACAGCCGCACACAAAAAAGAGCCGCCGAACCCCTTGGCGCCAAGTTCGTCCTGCGGAAAAATGCCCAAAAAAGGGGTGTGCTATAGCCTTTGGGCGTGGGGCCGGCAAAGTTCCTCCGCCTTCCTACGAATGGGCCGAGACTTTGGCCACCCTCTGTCTGCGTCAAAAATAGGCCGCGGGCTCAGCCGCGCCCAAAAAAGAGCAGCCGAACCCCTCGGCGCCAAGTTCGTCCTACGCAAAAAGGCCCAAAAAAGGGGTGGGCTACAGCCTTGGGGCGTGGGGCTGGCGAACTTCGTCCGCCTTCCTCGGAATGGGGCGAGACTTTGCCCACCCCCTCCCTGTGACAAAAATAGGCCGCGGACACAGCCGCACCCAAAAAAGAGCCGCCGAACCCCTTGGCGCCAAGTTCGTCCTGCGGAAAAATGCCCAAAAAAGGGCTGTGCTATAGCCTTTGGGCGTGGGGCCGGCAAAGTTCATCCGCCTTCCTCGGAATGGGCCGAGATTTTGGCCACCCCCTCCCCGCGCCAAAAATAGGCTTCGGGCACAGCCGCGCCCGAAAAAGAGCAGCCGAACACCTTGGCACCAACTTCGTCCTGCGGAAAAATGCCCCAAAAAGGGGTGTGCTGTAGCCTTTGGGCTTGGGGCCGGCAAAGTTCATCCGCCTTTCTTGGAATGGGCCGAGAGTTTGCCCACCCCTACCTGCGACAAAAATAGGCCGCGGGCACAGCCGCGCCCAAAAAAGAGCAGCCGAACACCTTGGCGCCAAGTTCGTCAAGCGGAAAAATACCCAAAAAAGGGGTGTGCTGTAGCCTTTGGGCTTGGGGCCGGCAAAGTTCATCCACGTTTCTCGGAATGGGCCGAGACTTTGCCCACCCCCTCCTCACGACAAAAATAGGCCGCGGGCACAGCTGCGCCCAAAAAAGAGCAGCCGAACCCCTTGGCGCCAAGTTCATCCTGCGGAAAAATACCCAACGAAGGGGTGTGCTATAGCCTTGGGGCGTTGGGCCAGCAAAGTTTGTCCGCCGGACTCGGAATGGGCCGAGTCTTTTCCCACCCCCTCCCTGGGACAAAAAAAGGCCGCGGGCACAGCCGAGCCCAAAAAAGAGCAGCCGACCCCTTGGCACCAAGTTCGTCTTGCGGAAAAATGCCCAAAAAAGAGGTGTGCTATAGCCTTTGGGCGTGGGGCCGGCAAAGTTCATCCGCCTTCCTCGGAATGGGCCGAGACTTTGGCCACCCCCTCCCCGCGCCAAAAGTAGGCCGCGGGCACAGCCGCGCCCAAAAAAGAGCAGCCGAACCCCTTGGCGCCAAGTTCGTCCTGCGGAAAAATGCCCAAAAAAGGGGTGTCCTATAGCCTTTCGGCGTGGGGCCGGCAAAGATCATCCGCCTTTCTCGGAATGGGCCGAGCCTTTGCCCGCCCCCTCCCCCCGACAAAAATAGGCCGCGGGCACAGCCGTGCCAATAAAAACAGCAGTCGAACCCCTTGGCGCCAAGTTCGTCCTGCGCAAAAATGCCCAAAAAAGGGGTGGGCTATAGCCTTGGCGCGTGTGGCTGGCGAACATCGTCCGCCTTCCTCGGAATGGGCCGAGACTTTGCCCACCCCCTCCCCGTGACAAAAATAGGCCGCGGGCACAGCCGAGCCCAAAAAAGAGCAGCCGACTCCCTTGGCGCCAAGTTCGTCTTGCGGAAAAATTCCCAGAAAAGGGGTGTGCTATAGCCGTTGGGCGTGGGGCCGGCAAAGTTCTTCCGCCTTTCTCGGAATGGGCCGAGACTTTGCCCACCCCCTCCCCGCGACAAATATTGGCCGCGGGCACAGCCGCGCCCAAAAAAGAGCAGCCGAACCCCTTGGCGACGAGTTCACCCCGCGGAAAAATGCCCAAAAAGGCGTGGGCTATAGCCTTGGGGAGTGGGGCTCGCGAACTTCGTCCGCCGGACTCAGAATGGGCCGAGACTTTGCCCAACCTCTCTACGCGAAAAAAATAGGCTGCGGGCACAGCCGCGACCAAAAAAGACCAGCCAAACCCCTTGGCACCAAGTCCGTCCTGTGGAAAAATGCCCAAAAAGGGGGTGGGCTATAGCCTTGGGGCGTGGGGCTGTCGAACTTCATCCGCCGGACTCGGAATGGGCTGAGACTTTGACCACCCCCTCCCCATGACAAAAATAGGCTGCGGGCACAGCCGCGCCCAAAAAAGAGCAGCCGAACCCCTTGGCGCTTAGTGCGTCCTGCGGAATAAAGCCCAAAAAAGGGGTGCGCTATAGCCTTGGGGCGTGGGGCTGGCAAATTTCATCCGCCGGACTCGGAATGGGCCGAGACTTTGACCACCCCCTCCCCATGACAAAAATAGGCTGCGGGAACAGCCGCGCCCAAAAAAGAGCTGCCGAACCCCTTAGCCCCTAGTGCGTCCTGCGGAATAATGCCCAAAAAAGGGGTGCGCTATAGCCTTGGGGCGTGGGGCTGGAGAACTTCATCCGCCGGACTCAGAATGGGCCGAGACTTTTCCCACCCCCTCCTCGTGACAACAATATTTCACCGGTACAGCCGCGCCCAAAAAAGAGCAGCCGAACCCCTTGGCACCAAGTTCGTCCTGCGGAAAAATGCCCAAGAAGGGGGTGGGCTATAGCCTTGGGGCGTGGGGCTGGCGAACTTCATCCACCGGACTCGGAATGGGCCGAGACTTTTCCCACCCATCCCCGTGACAAACAACGGCCGCGGGCACAGCCGTGCCCAAAAAAGAGCAGCCGAACCCCTTGGCGCCAAGTTCGTCCTGCGGAAAAATGCCCAAAAAAGGGGTGGGCTATAGCCTTGGGGCGTGGGGCTGGCGCACTTCGTCCGCCGGGTTCGGAATGGGCTGAGACTTTGCCCACCCATCCCCACGACAAACATAGACCGCGGGCACAGCCGCGCCCAAAAAAGAGCAGCCGAACCCCTTGGCACCAAGTTCGTCCGGCGGAAAAATGCTCAAAAAAGGGGTGTGCTATAGGCTTTGGCCGTGGGGCTGGAGAACTTCGTCGGCCTTCCTCGGAATGGGCCGAGACTTTGGCCACACCCTCCCCGGGATGAAAATAGGCTGCGGGCACAGCCGCTCCCAAAAAAGAGCAGCCGAACCCCTTGGCGCCTAGTGCGTCCTGCGGAATAATGCCCAAAAAAGGGGTGCGCTATAGCCTTGGGGCGTGGGGCGGGCGAACTTCGTCCGCCAGACTCGGAATGGTCCGAGCCTTTGGCCACCCCCTCCTCACGACAAAAATAGGCCGCGGGCACGGCCGCGCCCAAAAAAGAACAGCCGAACCCCTTGGCGCCAGGTTCGTCCTGCGGAAAAATGCCCAAAAAGGGGGTGGGCTATAGCCTTGGGGCGTGGGGCTGGCGAACCTCGTCCGCCGTACTCGGAATGGGCCGAGACTTTTCCCACCCCCTCCCCGTGACAACAATAGCTCGTGGGAACAGCCGCGCCCAAAAAAGAGCAGCCGAACCCCTTGGCACCAAGTTCATCCTGCGGAAAAATGCCCAAAAAAGGGGTGGGCGATAGCCTTGGGGCGTGGGGCTGGCGAACTTCGTCTGCCTTCCTCGGAATGGGCGGAGACTTTGCCCACCCCCTCCCGGCGACAAAAATTGGCCACGGGTAAAGCCGCACCCAAAAAATAGCGGCCGACCCCCTTGGCGCCAAGTTCGTCCTGCGAAAAAATGCCCAAAAAAGGGGTGTGCTATAGCCATGGGGCGTGGGGCAGGCGAACTTCGTCCGCCGGACTCGGAATGGGCCGAGACTTTGCCCACCCCCTCGCAGCAATAAAAATAGGCCGCAGGCAATGCTGCGCCCAAAAAAGAGCAGCCGAACCCCTTGGCGGCAAGTTCGTCCTGCGGAAAAATGCCTAAAAAATCGGTGTGCTATAGCCTTGGGGCGTGGGGCGGGCGAACTTCGTCCGCCGGAGTCGGAATGGGCCGAGACTTTACCCACACCCTCCCTACGACAAAAATAGGCCACGGGCACAGCCGCGCCTAAAAAATAGCAGCCGAACCCCTTGGCTCCAAGTTCGTCCTGCGGAAAAATGCCCAAAAAGGGAGTGGGCGATAGCCTTGGGGTGTGGGGCCGGCGAACTTTGTCCGCCGGACTCGGAATGGGCCGAGACTTTGCCCACCCCCTCGCCGCGACAAAAATACACCGTGCGCACAGCCGCGCCGAAAAAAGAACAGCCGAACCCCTTGGCGCCAGGTTCGTCCTGCGGAAAAATGCCCAACAAAGGGGTGGGCTATAGCCTTTGGGCGTGGGGCTGGCGAACTTCGTCCGCCTTCTTCGGAGTGGGCCGAGGCTTTTCCCACCCCTCCCCGTGACAAAAGTAGGCCGCGGTCACAGCCGTGCCCAAAAAGGAGCAGCCGAACCCCTTGGCGCCAAGTTCATCCTGCGGAAAAATGCCCAAAAAGGGGGTGGGCTATAGCCTTGGGGCGTGGGGCGGGCGGACTTCGTCCGCCTTCCTCGGAATGGGCCGAGACTTTGCCCACCCCCTCCCCGCAAAAAAAATAGCCCGTGGGCACAGCCGCGCCCAAAAAAGAGCAGCCGAACCCCTTGGCGCCGAGTTCGTCCTGCGGACAAATGCCCAAAAAGGCGGTGGGCTATAGCCTTTGGGCGTGGGGCTGGCGAACTTCGTCTTCCTTCCTCGGAATGGGCCGAGACTTTACCCACCCCCTCCCCACGACAAGAATAGGCCGCGGGCACAGCCGCGCCTAAAAACTAGCAGCCGAACCCCTTGGCGCCAAGTTCGTCCTACGAAAAAATGCCCAAAAAGGGGGTAGGCTATACCTTGGGGCGTGGGGCCGGCGAACTTCCTCCGCCGGACTCAGAATGGGCCGAGACTTTACCCACCCCCTCACCGCGACAAAAATAGGCCACGGGCACAGCCGCGCCCAAAAAAGAGCGGCCGAACCCCTTGGCGCCAGGTTCGTCCTGCGGAAAAATGCCCAACAAAGGGATGGGCTATAGCCTTTGGGCGTGGGGCTGGCGAACTTCGTCCGCCATCTTCGGAGTGGGCCGAGGCTTTTCCCACCCCTCCCCGTGACAAAAGTAGGCCGCGGGCACAGCCGTGCCCAAAAAGGAACAGCCGAACCCCTTGGCGCCAAGTTCATCCTGCGGAAAAATGCCCAAAAAGGGGGTGGGCTATAGCCTTGGGGCGTGGGGCGGGCGGACTTCGTCCGCCTTCCTCGGAATGGGCCGAGACTTTGCCCACCCCCTACCCGCAAAAAAAATAGCCCGTGGGCACAGCCGCGCCCAAAAAAGAGCAGCCGAACCCCTTGGCGCCAAGTTCGTCCTGCGGACAAATGCCCAAAAAAGCGGTGGGCTATAGCCTTTGGGCGTGGGGCTGGCGAACTTCGTCTTCCTTCCTCGGAATGGGCCGAGACTTTATCCACCCCCTCCCCACGACAAAAATAGGCCGCGGGCACAGCCGCCCCTAAAAAATAGCAGCCGAACCCCTTGGCGCCAAGTTCGTCCTACGAAAAAATGCCCAAAAAGGGGGTAGGCTATAGCCTTGGGGCGTGGGGCTGGCGAACTTCCTCCGCCGTACTCAGAATGGGCCGAGACTTTACCCACCCCCTCACCGCGACAAAAATAAGCCGCGGGCACAGCCGCACCCAAAAAAGAGCGGCCGAACCCCTTGGCGCCAAGTTCGTCCTGCGGAAAAATGCTCAAAAAGGGGGTGGGCTATAGCCTTGGGGCGTAGCGCGGGCGAACTTCGTCCGCCGGACTCGGAATGAGCCGAGACTTTTCCCACCCCCTCCCCATGACAAAAATAGGCCGCAGGCACAGCCGCACCCAAAAAAGAGCTGCGAACCCCTTGGGGCCTGGTTCGTCCTGCGGAAAAATGCCCAAAAAAGGGGTGGGCTATAGCCTTGGGGCGTGGGGCTGGCGAACATCGTCCACCTTCTTCGGAGTGGGCCGAGACTTTACACACCCCCTCCCCACGACAAAAGTAGGCCGCGGGCACAGCCGTGCCCAAAAAAGAGCAGCGGAACACCTTGGCGCCAAGATCGTCCTGCGGAAAATGCCCAAAAAGGGGGTGGGCTATGGCCTTGGGGCGTGGCGTTGGCGAACTTCGTCCGCGGCACTCGGAATGAGCCGAGACTTCTCCCACCCCCTCCCCACAACAAAAATAGGCTGCGGGCACAGCCGCGTCCGAAAAAGAGCAGCCGAACCCCTTGGGGCCTGGTTCGTCCTGCGGAAAAATGCCCAAAAAAGGGGTGGGCTATAGCCTTGGGGCGTGCGGCTGCCGAACTTCGTCCACCTTCTTCGAAGTAGGCCGAGACTTTGCCCACCCCCTCCCCGCGACAAAAATAGCCTACGGGCACAGCCGCGTCAAAAAAGAGCTGCCGAACACCTAGGCGCCAAGTTCGTCCTGCGGAAAAATGCCCACAAAGGGGGTGGGCTATAGCCTTGGGGCGTGGGGCGGGCGAACTTCGTCCGCCGGACTCGGAATGAGCCGAAACTTTTTCCACCCCCTCCCCACGATAAAAATAGTGTGCGGGCACAGCCGCGCCCAAAAAAGAGCAGCCGAACCACTTGGCGCCAAGTACGTCCTGCGGAAAAATGCCCAAAAAAGGGGTGGGCTATACCATTGGGGCACGGGGCTGGCGAACTTCGTCCGCCTTCTTCGGAGTGGGCCGAGACTTCGCCCACCCCCTCCCCGCAACAAAAATAGGCCGCGGGCACAGCCGCGCCCAAAAAAGAGCAGCGGAACACCTTGGCGCCAAGATCGTCCTGCGGAAAAATGCCCAAAAAGTGGGTGGGCTATAGCCTTGGGGCGTGGGGCTGGCGAACTTCATCCGCCAGACTCGGAATGGGCTGAGGCAATGCCCACCCCCTCCCCGCCACAAAAATTGCCCGCGGACACAACCGCGCCCAAAAAAGAGCAGCTGAACACCTTGGGCCCAAGTTCGTCCTGCGGAAAAATGTCCAAAAACGGGGTGGGCTACAGCCTTGGGGCGTGGGGTGGCGAACTTCTTCCGCCTCCTTCAGAGTGGGCCGATACTTTGCCCACCCCCTCCCGGCGATAAAACTAGGCCGTGGGCACAGCCGCGCCCAAAAAAGAGCAGCCGAACCCCTTGGCGCCAAGTTCGTCCTGCGGAAAAATGCCCAAAAAGGGGGTGGGCTATAGCCTTGGGGCGTGGGGCTGGCGAACTTCGTCCGCCTTCCTTGGAATGGGCCGAGACTTTACCCACCCCCTCCCTGCGACAAAAATAGGCCGCGCGCACAGCCGCGCCTAAAAAATAGCAGCCGAACCCCTTGGCGCCAAGTTCGTCCTGCTGAAAAATGCCCAAAAAGGGAGTGGGCGATAGCCTTGGGGTGTGGGGCCGGCGAACTTTGTCCGCTGGACTCGGAATGGGCCGAGACTTTGCCCACCCCCTCGCGGCGACAAAAATACGCCGTGGGCACAGCCGCGCCGAAAAAAGAATAGCCGAACCCCTTGGCGCCAGGTTCGTCCTGCGGAAAAATGCCCAACAAAGGGGTGGGCTATAGCCTTTGGGCGTGGGGCTGGCGAACTTCGTCCGCCTTCTTTGGAGTGGGCCGAGGCTTTTCCCACCCCTCCCCGTGACAAATGTAGGCCGCGGGCACAGCCGTGCCCAAAAAGGAACAGCCGAACCCCTTGGCGCCAAGTTCATCCTGCGGAAAAATGCCCAAAAAGGGGGTGGGCTATAGCCTTGGGGCGTGGGGCGGGCGGACTTCGTCCGCCTTCCTCGGAATGGGCCGAGACTTTGCCCACCCCCTCCCCGGAAAAAAAATAGCCCGTGGGCACAGCCGCGCCCGAAAAAGAGCAGCCGAACCCCTTGGCGCCAAGTTCGTCCTGCGGACAAATGCCCAAAAAAGCGGTGGGCTATAGCCTTTGGGCGTGGGGCTGGCGAACTTCGTCTTCCTTCCTCGGAATGGGCCGAGACTTTACCCACCCCCTCCCCGCGACAAAAATAGGCCGCGGGCGCAGCCGCGCTTAAAAAATAGCAGCCGAACCCCTTGGCGCCAAGTTCGTCCTACGAAAAAATGCCCAAAATGGGGGTAGGCTATAGCCTTGGGGCGTGGGGCTGGCGAACTTCCTCCTCCGTACTCAGAATGGGCCGAGACTTTACCCACCCCCTCACCGCGACCAAAATAAGCCGCGGGCACAGCCGCACCCAAAAAAGATCGGCCGAACCCCTTGGCGCCAAGTTCGTCCTGCGGAAAAATGCTCAAAAAGGGGGTGGGCTATAGCCTTGGGGCGTAGGGCGGGCGAACTTCGTCCGCCGGACTCGGAATGAGCTGAGACTTTTCCCACCCCCTCCCCACGACAAAAATAGGCCGCAGGCACAGCCGAACCCAAAAAAGAGCTGCCGAACCCCTTGGGGCCTGGTTCGTCCTGCGGAAAAATGCCCAAAAAAGGGCTGGGCTATAGCCTTGGGGCGTGGGGCTGGCGAACTTCGTCCACCTTCTTCGGAGTGGGCCGAGACTTTACACACCCCCTCCCCACGACAAAACTAGGCCGCGGGCACAACCGCGCCCAAAAAAGAGCAGCGGAATACCTTGGCGCCAAGATCGTCCTGCGGAAAATGCCCAAAAAGGGGGTGGGCTATGGCCTTGGGGCGTGGCGCGGGCGAACTTCGTCCGCCGCACTCGGAATGAGCCGAGACTTTTCCCACCCCCTCCCCGCTACAAAAATAGGCTGCGGGCACAGCCGCGTCCGAAAAAGAGCAGCCGCACCCCTTGGGGCCTAGTTCGTCCTGCGGAAAAATGCCCAAAAAAGGGGTGGGCTATAGCCTTGGGGCGTGGGGCTGGCGAACTTCGTCCACCTTCTTCGGAGTGGGCCGAGACTTTGCCCACCCCCTCCCCACGACAAAAATAGTCTACGGGCACAGCCGCGCCAAAAAAGAGCTGCCGAACACCTAGGCGCCAAGTTCGTCCTCCGGAAAAATGCCCAAAAAGGGGGTGGGCTATAGCCTTGGGGCGTGGGGCTGGCGAACTTCGTCCGCCGGACTCGGAATGAGCGGAAACTTTTTCCACCCCCTCCCCACGATAAAAATAGCGTGCGGGCACAGCCGCGCCCAAAAAAGAGCAGCCGAACCCCTTGGCGCCAAGTTCATCCTGCGGAAAAATGCCCAAAAAAGGGGTGGGCTATACCATTGGGGCACGGGGCTGGCGAACTTCGTCCGCCTTCTTCGGAGTGGGCCGAGACTTTGCCCACCCCCTCCCCGCAACAAAAATAGGCCGCGGGCACAGCTGCGCCCAAAAAAGAGCAGCGGAACACCTTGGCGCCAAGATCGTCCTGCGGAAAAATGCCCAAAAAGGGGGTGGGCTATAGCCTTGGGGCGTGGGGCTGGCGAACTTTATCCGCCAGACTCGGAATGGGCCGAGGCAATGCCCACCCCCTCCCCGCCACAAAAATTGCCCGCGGACACAGCCGCGCCCAAAAAAGAGCAGCTGAATACCTTGGCCCCAATTTCGTCCTACGGAAAAATGCCCAAAAACGGGGTGGGCTACAGCCTTGGGGCGTGGGTGGCGAACTTCGTCCGCCTCCTTCGGAGTGGGCCGAGACATTGCCCACCCCCTCCCGGCGACAAAACTAGGCCGCGGGCACAGCCGCGCCCAAAAAAGAGCAGCCGAACCCCTTGGCGCCAAGTTCGTCCTGCGGAAAAATGCCCAAAAAAGGGGTGGGCTATAGCCTTGGGGCGTGGAGCGGGCGAATTTCGTACGCCTTCTTCGGAGTGGGCCGAGACTTTGCCCACCCCCTCCCCGCAACAAAAATAGGCCGCGGGCACAGCCGCGCCCAAAAAAGAGCAGCGGAACACCTTGGCGCCAAGATCGTCCTGCGGAAAAATGCCCAATGAGGGGGTGGGCTATAGCCTTGGGGCGTGGGGCTGGCGAACTTCGTCCGCCGGACTCGGAATGGGCCGAGACTTTGCCCACCCCCTCCCCACGACAAAAATAGGTGGCAGGCACAGCCGCACCCAAAAAAGAGCAGCCGAACCCCTTGGCGCCATGGTCATCCTGCGGAAAAATGAACAAAAAGGGGGTGGGCTATAGCCTTGGGGCGTGGGGCTGGCGAACTTCGTCCGCTGGACTCGGAATGGGCCGAGACTTTCCCCACCCCCACCCCATGACAAAGTTAGGCCACGTGCACACCCGCTTCCAAAAAAAAGTTGCCAAAACCCTTGGCGCCAAGTTCGTCCTGCAGAAAAATGCCCAATAAAGGGGTGGTCTATAGCCTTGGGGCGTGGGGCTGGCGAACGTCGTCCGCCGGACTCGGAATGTGCCGAGACATTGTCCACCCCCTCCCCGTGACAAAAATAGGCCGCGGGCACAGCCGCGCCCAAAAAAGGGCAGCCGAACCCCTGGGCGCCAAGTTCGTCCTGCAGAAAAGTGCCCAAAAAAGAGGTGTGCTACAGCAATAGGCCGTGGGGGTGCCGAAGTTCGTCCGCCGGACTCGGAATGGGCCGAGACTTTTCCCACCCCCTCCCCGCGACAAAAATAGGCCGCGGGCACAGCTGCGCCCAAAAAAGAGCAGCCGACCCCCTTGGAGCCAAGTTCGCCCTGCGGAAAAATGCTCAAAAAAGGGGTGGGCTATAGCCTTGGGGCGTGGGGCTGGCGAACTTCGTCCGCCGGACTCGGAATAGGCCGAGACTTTGCCCACCCCCTCCCCGCGACAAAAATAGGCCGCGGGCACAGTCGCGCCCAAAAAGGAGCAGCCGAACCCCTTGGCGCCAAGTTCGTCCTGCAGAAAAATGCCCAAAATGGGGTGGGCTACAGCCTTGGGGCGTGGGGCCGGCGTACTTCGTCCGCCGGACTCGGAATCGGCCGAGACTTTTCCCACACCCTCCCCGCGACAAAAATAGGGCGCGGGCACAGCCGCGCCCAAAAAAGAGCAGCCGACGCCTTGGCGCCAAGTTCATCCTGCGGAAAAATGCCCAAAAAAGGGGTGGGCTACAGCCTTGGGGCGTGGGGCTGGCGCACTTCGTCCGCCGGACTCGGAATGGGCCGAGATGTGGCCCACCCCCTCCCCGTGACAAAAATAGGCCACGGGCGCAGCCGCGCCCAAAAAAGAGCAGCCGGACCCCTTGGCGCCAAGTTCGTCCGGAGGAAAAATGCCCAAAAAAGGGGTGTGCTATAGCCTTTGGGCGTGGGGCCGGCGAACTTCGTCCGCCTTCCTCGGAATGGGCCGAGACTTTGGCCACCCCCTCCCCGCGACAAAAATAGGCCGCGGGCACAGCCGCGCCCAAAAAAGAGCAGCCGGACCCCTTGTCGCCAAGTTCGTCCTGCGGCAAAAGGCCCAAAAAAGGGGTGTGCTATAGCCGTTGGGCGTGGGGCCAGCAAAGTTCATCCGCCTTCCTCGGAATGGGCCGAGACTTTGCCCACCCCCTCCCCATGCCAAAAATAGGCCGCGGGCACAGTCGCGCCCAAAAAAGAGCAGCCGAACCCCTTGGCCCCAAGTTCGTCCTGCGGCAAAACGCCCAAAAAAGGGGTGGGCTATAGTCTTGGGGCGTGGGGCTGGCGAACTTCGTCCACCTTCCTCGGAATGGGCCGAGACTTTGGCCACCCCCTCCCCGCGACAAAAATAGGCTGTGGGCACAGCAGCGCCCAAAAAAGAGCAGCCGGACCCCTTGTCGCCAAGTTCGTCCTGCGGCAAAAGGCCCAAAAAAGGGGTGTGCTATAGCCGTTGGGCGTGGGGCCAGCAAAGTTCATCCGCCTTCCTCGGAATGGGCCGAGACTTTGCCCACCCCCTCCCCATGCCAAAAATAGACCGCGGCCACAGTCGCGCCCAAAAAAGAGCAGCCGAACCCCTTGCCCCCAAGTTCGTCCTGCGGCAAAACGCCCAAAAAAGGGGTGTGCTATAGCCTTTGGGCGTGGGGCCAGCAAAGTTCATCCGCCTTCCTCGGAATGGGCCGAGACTTTGCCCACCCCCTACCCGCGCCAAAAATAGGCCGCGGGCACAGTCGCGCCCAGAAAAGAGCAGCCGAACCCCTTGGCGCCAAGTTCGTCCTGCGGAAAAATGCCCAAAAAGGGGTGGGCTGTAGCCTTGGGGCATGGGGCCGGCGTACTTCGTCCGCCGGGCTCGGAATCTGCCGAGACTTTGGCCACCCCCTCCCCGCGACAAAAATAGGCCGCGGGCACAGCGCGCCCAAAAACGACTAGCCGAACCCCTTGGCGCCAAGTTCGTCCTGCGGAAAAATGGCCAAAAAATGGGTGGGCTGTAGCCTTTGGGCGTGGGGCCGGTAAAGTTCATCCGCCTTCCTCGGAATGGGCCGAGACTTTGCCCACCACCTCCCCGCGCCAAAAATAGGCCGCAGGCACAGCCGCGCCCAAAAAAGAGCAGCCGAACCCCTTGGCGCCATGTTCGTCCTGCGGAAAAATGCCCAAAAAAGGGGTGGGTATAGCCTTGGGGCGTGGGGCCGGCGTACTTTGTCCGCCGGACTCGGAATGGGCCGAGATGTGGCCCACCCCCTCCCCGTGACAAAAATAGGCCACGGGCACAGCCGCACCCAAAAAAGAGCAGCCGAACCCCTTGGCGCCATGTTTGTCCTGCGGAAAAATGCCCAAATAAGGGGTGTGCGATAGCCTTTGGGCGTGGGGCCGGCAAAGTTCATCCGCCTTCCTCGGAATGGGCTGAGACTTGGCCCACCCCCTCCCCGCGCCAAAAATAGGCCGCGGGCACAGTCGCGCCCAAAAAAGAGCAGCCGAACCCCTTGGCGCCAAGTTCGTCCTGCGGAAAAATGCCCAAAAAGGGGTGGGCTGTAGCCTTGGGGCGTGGGGCCGGCGTACTTCGTCCGCCGGACTCGGAATCGGCCGAGACTTTTCCCACCCCCTCCCCGCCACAAAAATAAGCGGCGGGCACAGCCGCGCTCAAAAAAGAGCAGCCGGACCCCTTGGCGCCAAGTTCGTCCTGCGGAAAAATGACCAAAAAGGGGTGGGCTGTAGCCTTGGGGCGTGGGGCCGGAAAAGTTCATCCGCCTTCCTCGGAATGGGCCCAGACTTTGGCCACCCCCTCCCCGCACCAAAAATAGGCCGCGGGCACAGTCGCGCCCAAAAAAGAGCCGCCGAACCCCGTGGTGCCAAGTTTGTCCGGCGGAAAAATGCCCAAAAAAGGGGTGTGCTATAGCCTGTGGGCGTGGGGCCGGCAAACTTCATCCGCCTTCCTTAGAATGGGCCGAGACTTTGCCCACCCCCTCCCCGCGCCAAAAATAGGCCGCAGGCACAGCCGCGCCCAAAAAAGAGCAGCGGAACCCCTTGGTGCCAAATTCGTCCTGCGGCAAAATGCCCAAAAAAGGGGTGTGCTATAGCCTTTGGGCGTGGGGCCGGTGAACTTCGTCCGCCTTCCTCGGAATGGGCTGAGACTTTGGCCATCCCCTCCCCGCGACAAAAATAGACCGCGGTCACAGCCGCACCCAAAAAAGATTAGCCGAACCCCTTGGCGCCAAGTTCGTCCTGCGGAAAAATGCCCAAAAAAGGGGTGTGTTATAGCCTTTGGGCGTGGGGCCGGCAAAGTTCATCCGCCTTCCCCGGAATGGGCCGATACTTTGCGCACCCCTTCCCCACACCAAAAATAGGCCGCGGGAACAGCCGCGCCCAAAAAAGAGCAGCCGAACCCCTTGGCGCCAAGTTCGTCCAGCGGAAAAACGCCCAAAAGGAGGGTGGGCTATAGCCTTGGGGACTGGGGCCGGCGTACTTCGTCCGCCGGACTCGGAATCGGCCGAGACATTTCCCACCCCCTCCCCGCCACAAAAATAGGCCGCGGGCACAGCCGTGCCCAAAAAAGAGCAGCCGAACCCCTTGGCGCCAAGTTCATCCTGAGGAAAAATGCCCAAAAAAGGGGTGTGCTATAGCCTTTGGGCGTCGGGCCGGCGCACTTCGTCCGCCTTCCTCGGAATGGACCGAGACTTTGGCCACCCCCTCCCCGCGACAAAAATAGGCGGCGGGCACAGCCGCGCCCAAAAAAGACCAGCCGGACCCCTTGGCGCCAAGTTCGTCCTGAGGAAAAATGCCCAAAAAAGGGGTGTGCTATAGCCTTTGGGCGTGGGGCCGGCGAACGTCGTCCGCCTTCCTCGGAATGGGCCGAGACTTTGGCCACCCCCTCCCCCGCACCAAAAATAGGCCGCGGGCACAGTCGCGCCCAAAAAAGAGCCGCCGAACCCCGTGGTGCCAAGTTTGTCCGGCGGAAAAATGCCCAAAAAGGGGTGTGCTATAGCCTGTGGGCGTGGGGCCGGCAAACTTCATCCGCCTACCTTAGAATGGGCCGAGGCTTTGCCCACCCCCTCCCCGCGCCAAAAATAGGCCGCAGGCACAGCCGCGCCCAAAAAAGAGCAGCTGAACCCTTTGGTGCCAAATTCGTCTTGCGGCAAAATGCCCAAAAAAGGGGTGTGCTATAGCCTTTGGGCGTGGGGCCGGCGAACTTCGTCCGCCTTCCTCGGAATGGGCTGAGACTTTGGCCATCCCCTCCCCGCGACAAAAATAGACCGCGGGCACAGCCGCACCCAAAAAAGATCAGCCGAACCCTTTGGCGCCAAGTTCGTCCTGCGGAAAAATGCCCAAAAAAGGGGTGTGTTATAGCCTTTGGGCGTGGGGCCGGCAAAGTTCATCCGCCTTCCCCGGAATGGGCCGATACTTTGCGCACCCCTCCCCCACACCAAAAATAGGCCGCGGGCACAGCTGCGCCCCAAAAAGAGCAGCCGAACCCCTTGGCGCCAAGTTCGTCCTGCGGAAAAATGCCCAAAAAGGGGGTGGGCTATAGCCTTTGGGCGTGGGGCCGGCGTACTTCGTCCGCCGGCCTCGGAATCGGCCGAAACTTTTCCCACCCCCTCCCCGCGGAATGGGTGGAGACTTTGCCCACCCCCTCCCCACACCCAAAATAGGCCGCGGGCATAGCCGAGCCCAAAAAAGAGCAGCCAAACCCCTTGGCGCCAAGTTCGTCCAGCGGAAAAATGCGCCGAGACTTTTCCCACCCCCTCCTTGCGACAAAAATAGGCCGCGGGCACAGCCGCGAACAAAAAAGAGCAGCCGAACCCCTTGGCGCCAAGTTTGTCCAGCGGAAAAATGCCCAAAAAATGGGCGTGCTATAGCCTTTGGGCGTGGGACCGGAATAGTTCATCCCCCTTCCTCGGAATGGGCCGAGACTTTGACCACCCCCTCCCCGCGACAAAAATAGGCCGCGGGCACAGCCGCGCCCAAAAATGAGCAGCCGAACCCCTTGGCGCCAAGTTCATGCAGCGGAAAATTGCCCTAAAAGGGGGTGGGCTATAGCCTTGGGGCGTGGGGCTGGCGAACATCGTCTGCCTGACTCGGAATGGGCCGAGACTTTGCCCACCCCCTCCCCGCGAGAAACATAGGCCGCGGGCACAGCCTCGCCCAAAAGAGAGTAGCCGAACCCCTTGGTGCCAAGTTCGTCCTGCGGAAAAATGCCCAAAAAATGGGTGTGCTATAGCCTTTGGGCGTGGGACCGGAATAGTTCATCCCCCTTCCTCGGAATGGGCCAGGACTTTGCCCACCCCCTCCCCGCGACAAATATAGGCCGCGGACACAGTCGCACCCAAAAATGAGCAGCCGAACCCCTTGGCGCCAAGTTCATGCAGCGGAAAAATGCCCAAAAAAGGGGTGTCCTATAGCCTTGCTGCGTGGGGCTGGCGAACTTCGTCCGCCGGACTCGGAATGGGCCGAGACTTTTCCCACCCCGTCCCTGCGACAAAAATAGGCCGCGGGCACAGCCGCGCCCAAAAAAGAGCAGCCGAACCCCTTGGCGCCAAGTTCGTCCTGCGGAAAAATGCCCAAAAAGGGGGTGGGCTATAGGCTTGGGGCGTGGGGCCGGCGAACTTCATCCGCCTTCCTCGGAATGGGCCGAGACTTTGTCCACCCTGTTCTCGGGACAAAAATAGGCCGAGGACACAGCCGCGCCCAAAAAAGAGCAGCCGAACCCCTTGGCGCTAAGTTCGTCCTGGGGAAAAATGACCAAAAAAGGGGTGTGCTATAGCCTTGGGGCGTGGGGCTGGCGAAATTCGTCCGCCGGACTCGGAATGGGTCGAGCCTTTGGCCACCCCCTCCCCGCGACAAAAATAGGCCGCGGGCACAGCCGCGCCCAAAAATGAGCAGCCGAACCCCTTGGCGCCAAGTTCATGCAGCGGAAAAATGCCCAAAAATGGGGTGGGCTATAGCCTTGGGGCGTGGGGCTGGCGAACTTCGTCTGCCGGACTCAGAATGGGCTGAGACTTTGCCCACCCCCTCCCCGCGACAAACATAGTCCGCGGGCACAGCCTCGCCTAAAAAAGAGTAGCCGAACCCCTTGGCGCCAAGTTCGTCCTGCGGAAAAATGCCCAAAAAATGGGCGTGCTATAGCCTTTGGGCGTGGGGCCGGACTAGTTCATCCCCCTTCCTCGGAATGGGCCGAGACTTTGCCCAGCCCTCCCCGTGACAAAAATAGGCCGCGGGCACAGCCGCGCCCAAAAATGAGCAGCCGAACCCCTTGGCGCCAAGTTTGTCCTGGGGAAAAATGACCAAAAAAGGGGTGTCCTATAGCCTTGCTGCGTGGGGCTGGCGAACTTCGTCCGCCGGACTCGGAATGGGCCGAGACTTTGGCCATCCCCTCCCCGTGACAAAAATAGGCCGCGGGCACAGCCGCGCAAAAAAAGGAACAGCCGAACCCCGTGGCGCCAAGTTCGTCCTGCGGAAAAATGCCCAAAAAAGGGGTGGGCTATAGCCTTGGGGCGTGGGGCTGGCGAACTTCGTCCGCCGGACTCCGAATGGGCCGAGACTTTGCCCACCCCCTCCCCGCGACAAAAATACGCCGTGGGCACAGCCGCACCCAAAAAAGAGCAGCCGAACCCCTCGGCGCCAAGTTCGTCCTGCGGAAAAATGCCCAAAAAAGGGGTGTGCTATACCCTTTGGGCGTGGGTCCGGCGAACTTCGTCCGCCTTCCTCGGAATGGGCCGAGACATTGGCCCCCCCTCCCCGCGGCAAAAATAGGCCGCGGGCACAGCCGCGCCCAAGAAGGAGCAGCCGAACCCCTTGGCGCCAAGTTCGTCCTATGGGAAAATGCCCAAAAAAGGGGTGTGCTATAGCCTTTGGGCGTGGGGACGGCAAAGTTCATCTGCCATCCTCGGAATGGGTGGAGACTTTGCCCACCCCCACCCCACACCCAAAATAGGCCGCGGACATAGCCGAGCCCAAAAAAGAGCAGCCGAACCCCTTGGCGCCAAGTTCGTCCTGCGGAAAAATGCCCAAAACGGGGGTGGGCTATAACCTTGGGGCGTGGAGCTGGGGAACTTCATCCGCCGAACTCGGAATGGGCCGAGACTTCTCCCACCCCCTCCCTGCGAAAAAAATAGGCCGCGGGCACAGCCGCGCCCAAAAATGAGCAGCCGAACCCCTTGGCGCCACGTTCGTCCTGGGGAAAAATGACCAAAAAAGGGGTGTCCGATAGCCTTGCTGCGTGGGGCTGGCGAACTTCGTCCGCCGGACTCGGAATGGGCCGAGACTTTGGCCATCCCCTCCCCGTGACAAAAATAGGCCGCGGGCACAGCCGCGCCAAAAAAGGAACAGCCGAACCCCTTGGCGCCAAGTTCGTCCTGCGGAAAAATGCCCAAAAAAGGGGTGGGCTATACCCTTGGGGTGTGGGGATGGCGAACTTCGTCCGCCGGACTCTGAATGGGCTGAGACTTTGCCCACCCCCTCCCCGTGACAAAAATAGGCCGCGGGCACAGCCGCACCCAAAAAAGAGCAGCCGAACCCCTCGGCGCCAAGTTCGTCCTGCGGAAAAATACCCAGAAAAGGGGTGTGCTATACCCTTTGGGCGTGGGTCCGGCGAACTTCGTCCGCCTTCCTCGGAATGGGCCGAGACATTGGCCACCCCCTCCCCGCGGCAAAAATAGGCCGCGGGCACAGCCGCGCCCAAGAAAGAGCAGCCAAACCCCTTGGCGCCAAGTTCGTCCTGTGGGAAAATGCCCAAAAAAGGGGTGTGCTATAGCCTTTGGGCGTGGGGACGGCAAAGTTCATCTGCCATCCTCGGAATGGGTGGAGACTTTGCCCACCCCCTCCCCACACCCAAAATAGGCCGCGGGCATAGCCGAGCCCAAAAAAGAGCAGCCGAACCCCTTGGCGCCAAGTTCGTCCTGCGGAAAAATGCCCAAATCGGGGGTGGGCTATAGCCTTGGGGCGTGGAGCTGGTGAACTTCATCCGCCGAACTTGGAATGGGCCGAGACTTTTCCCACCCCCTCCCTGCGACAAAAATAGGCCGCAGGCACAGCCGCGCACAAAAAAGAGCAGCCGAACCCCTTGGCTCCAAGTTCGTCCTGGGGAAAAATGACCAAAAAAGGGGTGTGCTATAGCCTTGAGGCGTGGGGCTGGCGAACTTCGTCTTCCGGACTCGGAATGGGCCGAGAATTTGGCCACCCCCTCCCCACGACAAAAATAGGGCGCGGGCACAGCCGCGCCCAAAAAAGAGCAGCCGAACCCCTTGGCGCCTAGTTCGTCCTGCGGAAAAATGCCCAAAATGGGTGTGCTATAGCCATTGGGCGTACGGCCGGCGCACTTCGTATGCCTTCCTTGGAATGGGCCGAGACTTTGGCCACCCCCTCCCCGTGACAAAAATAGGCCGCGGGCACAGCCGCGCCCAAAAAAGAGAAGCCGAACCCCTTGGCGCCAAATTCGTCTTGCGGAAAAATGCCCAAAAAAGGGGTGGGCTATAGCCTTGGGGCGTGGGGCGGGCGAACTACGTCCGCCGGACTCGGAATGGGCCGAGACTTTTCCAACCCCCACCCCGTGACAAAAATAGGCCGCGGGCTCAGCCGCGCCCAAAAAAGAGCAGCCGAACCCCTTGGTGCCAAGTTCGTCGTGCCGCAAAATGCCCAAAAAAGGGGTGTGCTATAGCCTTTGGGCGTGGGGATGGCAAAGTTCATCCGCCTTCCTCGGAATGGGTCGAGACTTTGCCCACCCCCTCCCCACACCAAAAATAGGCTGCGGGCATAGCCACGCCCAATAAAGAGCAGCCAAACCCCTTGGCGAAAAGTTCGTCCTGCGGAAAAATGCCCAAAAGGGGGGTTGGGCGATAGCCTTTGGGCATGGGGCCGGCGCACTTCGTCTGCCTTCCTCGGAATGGGCCGAGACTTTGGCCACCCCCTCCTCGTGACAAAAATAGGCCGCGGGCACAGCCGCGCCTAAAAAAGAGCAGCCGAACCCCTTGGCGCTAAGTTCGTCCTGCGGAAAAATGCCCAAAAAATGGGCGTGCTATAGCCTTTGGGCGTGGGGCCGGACTAGTTCATCCCCCTTCCTCGGAATGGGCCAAGACTTTGCCCAGCCCTCCCCGTGACAAAAATAGGCCGCGGACACAGCCGCGCCCAAAAAAGAGCAGCCAAACCCCTTGGCGCCAAGTTCGTCCTGCGGAAAAATGCCCAAAAGGAGGGTGGGCTATAGCCTTGGGGCGTGGGGCTGGCGAACTTCGTCCGCCTTCCTCGGAATGGGCCGAGACTTTGCCCACCCCATCCCCACGACAAAAATAGGCCGCGAGCACAGCCGCGCCCGAAAAAGAGCAGCCGACCCCCTTGGCGCCAAGTTCGTCCTGCGGAAAAATGCCCAAAAGGAGGGTGGGCTATAGCCTTGGGGCGTGGGGCTGGCGAACTTCGTCCGCCTTCCTCGGAATGGGACGAGACTTTGACCACCCCCTGTCCGCGACAAAAATAGGCCGCGGGCACAGCCGCGCCCAAAAAAGAGCTGCCGAACCCCTTGGCGCCAAGTTCGTCCTGCGGAAAAATGACCAAAAAAGGGGTGTGCTATAGCCTTGGGGCGTGGGGCTTGCGAACTTCGTCCGTGGGACACGGAATGGGCCGAGACTTTATCCACCCCCTCCCTGCGACTAAAATAGGCCGCGGGCACAGCCGCGCCCAAAAAAGAGCAGCCAAACCCCTTGGCGCCAGGTTCGTCCTGCGGAAAAATGCCCAAAAAGGGGGTGGGCTATAGCCTTGGGGCGTGGGGCTGGCGAACTTCGTCCGCCTTCCTCGGAATGGGCCGAGACTTTGCCCACCCCGTCCCCATGACAAAAATATTCCGCGGGCGGAGCCGCGTCCAAAAAAGAGCAGCCGAACCCCTTGGCGCCAAGTTCATCCTGCGGAAAAATGCCCAAAAGGAGGGTGGGCTATCGCCTTGGGGCATGGGGCTGGCGAACATCGTCAGCCTTCCTCGGAATGGGCCGAGACTTTGCCCACCCCGTCCCCGCGACAAAAATAGGCCGCAGGCACAACCGCGCCCAAAAAAGAGCAGCCGAACCCCTTGGCGCCAAGTTCGTCCTGCGAAAAAAATGCCCAAAAGGAGGGTGGGCTATAGCCTTGGGGCGTGGGGCTGGCAAACTTCGTCCGCCTTTCTTGGAATGGGCCGAGACTTTGCCCACCCTTTCCCTGTGACAAAAATAGGCCGCGGGCACAGCCACGCCCAAAAAAGAGCAGCCGAACCTCTTGGCGCCAAGTTCGTCCTGCGGAAAAATGCCCAAAAGGAGGATGGGCTATAGCCTTGGGGCGTGGGGCTGGCGAACTTCGTCCGCCTTCCTCGGAATGGGCCGAGACTTTGCCCACCCCGTCCCCACGACAAAAATAGGCCGCGGGCACAGCCGTGCCCAAAAAAGAGCAGCCGAACCCCTTGGCGCCAAGTTCGTCCGCCGGAAAAATGCCCAAAAGGGGGGTTGGCTATAGCCTTGGGGCCTGGGGCTGGCGAGTTTCGTCCGCCGGACTCCGAATGGGCTGAGACTTTCTACCCACTCCCTGTGACAAAAATAGGCCGCGGGCATAGCCGAGCCCAAAAAAGAGCAGCCGAACCCCTTGGCGCCAAGTTCGTCCGGCGGAAAAATGCCCAAAAAGGGGGTGGGCTATAGCCTTGGGGCGTGGAGCTGGCGAACTTCGTCAACCTGGCTCGGAATGGGCCGAGACGTTGCCCACCCCCCTCCCCACGACAAAAATACGCTGCGGACACAGTCGCGCCCAAAAAAGAGCAGCCGAACCCCTTGGCGCCAAGTTCTTCCTGCGGAAAAATCACCAAAAAAGGGGTGTGCTATAGCCTTGGGGAGTGGGGCTGGCGAACTTCGTCCGCCGGCCTCGGAATGGGCCGAGACTTTGGCCACCCCCTCCCCGCGACAAAAATAGGCCGCGGGCACAGCCGCGCCCAAAAAAGAGCAGCCGAACCCCTTGGTGGCAGGTTCGTCCGCCGGAAAAATGCCCAAAAAGGGGGTGGGCTATAGCCTTGGGGCGTGGGGCAGGCGAAATTCGTCCGCCTTCCTCGGAATGGGCCGAGACTTTGCCCACCCCCTCCCCACGACAAATATAGGCCGCGGCCACAGCCGCGCCCAAAAAAGAGCAGCCGCACCCCTTGGCGATATGTTCGTCCTGCGGAAAAATGCCCAAAAAAGGGGAGGGCTATAGCCTTGGGGCGTGGGGCAGGCGAACTTCGTCCGCCGGACTCGGAACGTGCCGAGACCTTGTCCACCCACTCCCCGCGATAAAAATAGGCCTCGGGCACAGCCGCGCCAAAAAAAGAGCAGCCCAACCCCTTGGCGCCAGGTTCGTCCTCCGGAAAAATGCCCAAAAAGGGGGTGGGCTATAGCCTTGGGGCGTGGGGCTGGCGAACTTCGTCCGCCCTCCTCGGAATGGGCCGCGACTTTGCCCACCCTTTCCCTGCGACAAAAATAGGCCGCGGGCACAGCCACGCCCAAAAAAGAGCAGCCGAATCCCTTGGCGCCAAGTTCGTCCTGCGGAAAAATGCCCAAAAGGAGGGTGGGCTATAGCCTTGGGGCGTGGGGCTGGCGAACTTCGTCAACCTGGCTCGGAATGGGCCGAGACGTTGCCCACCCCCTCCCCACGACAAAAATACGCTGCGGACACAGTCGCGCCCAAAAAAGAGCAGCCGAACCCCTTGGCGCCAAGTTCTTCCTGCGGAAAAATCACCAAAAAAGGGGTGTGCTATAGCCTTGGGGAGTGGGGCTGGCGAACTTCGTCCGCCGGCCTCGGAATGGGCCGAGACTTTGGCCACCCCCTCCCCGCGACAAAAATAGGCCGCGGCCACAGCCGCGCCCAAAAAAGACCAGCCGAACCCCTTGGCGCCAAGTTCGTCCTGCGGAAAAATGCCCAAAAAGGGGGTGGGCTATAGCCTTTGGGTGTGGAGCCGGCAAAGTTCATCCGCCTTCCTCGGATTGGGCCGAGACTTTGGCCACCCCCTCCCCGCACGAAAAATAGGCCGCGGTCACAGCGGCGCCCAAAAAAGAGCAGCCGAACCCCTTGGCGCCAAGTTCGTCCTGCTGAAAAATGCCCAAAAAAGGGGTGGGCTATAGCCCTTGGGCGTGGGGCTGGTGAACTTCGTCCGCCTTCCTCAGAATGGGCCAAGACTTTGCCCACCCCCTCCGCGGGGAAAAATAGGCCGCGGGCACAGCCGCGCCCAAAAAAGAGCAGCCGAACCCCTTGGCGTCAAGTTCGTCATGCGGAAAAATGCCCAAAAAGGGGTGGGCTATAGCCTTGGTGCGTGGGGCTGGCGAACTTCGTCTGCCGGACTCGGAATGGGCCGAGACTGTGCCCACCCCCACCCTGCGCAAAAAATAGGCCGCGGGCACAGTCGCGGCCAAGAAAGAGCAGCCGAACCCCTTGGCGCCAGGTTCGTCCTCCGCAAAAATGCCCAAAAAGGGGGTGGGCTATAGCTTTGGGACGTGGGGCTGGCGAAGTTCATCCGCCTTCCTCGGAATGGGCCGAGACATTGCCCACCCCTTCCCAGTGGCAAAAATAGACCGCGGGCACAGCCGCGCCCAAAAAAGAGCAGGCGAACCCCTTGTGGCCAAGTTCGTCCTGCGGAAAAATGCCCAAAAAAGGGGTGTGCTATAGCCTTTGGGCGTGGGGCTGGCGAACCTCGTCCGCTGGACTCGGAATGGGCCGAGACTTTGCCCACCCCCTCGCCACGACAAAAATACTCCGCGGCCACAGTCGCACCCAAAAAAGAGCAGCCGAACCCCTTGGCGCCAAGTTCGTCCTATGGAAAAATGCCCAAAAAAGGGGTGGGCTATAGCCTTGGGGCGTGGGGCTGGCAAACTTCGTCCACCGAACTCGGAATGGGCCGAAACTTTGCCCACCGCCTCCCCGCGACAAAAATATGCCGTGGGCACAGCCGCGCCCAAAAAAGAGCAGCCGAACCACATGGCACCAAGTTCGTCATGCGGAAAAATGCCCAAAAAAGGGGTGTGCTATAGCCTTTGGGCGTGGGGCTGGCGAACCTCGTTCGCTGGACTCGGAATGGGCCGAGACCTTGCCCACCCCCTCACCATGACAAAAATATGCCGCGGGTACAGCCGCGCCCAAAAAAGAGCAGTCGAACCCCTTGGTGCCGAGTTTGTGCTGCGGAAAAATGCCCAAAAAAGGGGTGTGCTATAGCCTTTGGGCGTGGGGCCGCCAAAGTTCATCCGCCTTCCTCGGAATGGGCCGAGACATTGCCAACTCCCTCCCCGCACCAAAAGTTGGCCGCGGGCACCGCCGCGCCCAAAAAAGAGCAGTCGAACCCCTTGGCACCAAGTTCGTCCTGCAGAAAAATGCCCAAAAAATGGGTGTGCTATAGCTTTTGGGCGTGGGGCCGGCAAAGTTCATCCGCCTTCCTCGGATTGGGCCGAGACTTTGGCCACCCCCTCCCCGCACCAAAAATAGGCCGCGGGCATAGCTGCGCCCAAAAAAGAGCAGCCGAACCCCTTGGCGCCAAGTTCGTCCTGCGGAAAAATGCCCAAAAAAGGGGTGGGCTATAGCCTTGGGGCGTGGGGCTGGCGAACTTCGTCCGCCTTCCTCGGAATGGGCCAAGACTTTGCCCACCCCCTCCCTGGGAAAAAAATAGGTCGCGGGCACAGCCGCGCCCAAAAAAGAGCAGCCGAACCCCTTGGCGCCAAGTTCGTCATGCGGAAAAATGCCCAAAAAGGGGGTGGGCTATAGCCTTGGTGCGTGGGGCTGGCGAACTTCGTCTGCCGGACTCGGAATGGGCCGAGACTGTGCCCACCCCCACCCCGCACCAAAAATAGGCCGCGGGCACAGCCGCGCCCAAAAAAGAGCAGTCGAACCCCTTGGCGCCAAGTTCGTCCTGCGGAAAAATGCCCAAGAAAGGGGTGTGCTATAGGCTTGGGGCGTGGGGCTGGCGAACTTCATCCGCCTTCCTCGGAATGGGCCGAGACTTTGCCCACCCTGTTCCCGGGACAAAAATAGGCCGCGGGCACAGCTGCGCCCAAAAAAGAGCAGCCGAACCCCTTGGCGCCAAGTTCGTCCTGCGGCAAAATGCCCAAAAGGAGGGTGGGCTATAGCCTTGGGGAATGGGGCTGGCGAACTTCGTCCGCCTGACTCGGAATGGGCCGAGACTTCCCCCCCCTCCCTGTGACAAAAATAGGCCGCGGACACAGCCGCGCCCAAAAAAGAGCAGCCGAACCCCTTGGCGCTAAGTTCGTCCTGGGGAAAAATGACCAAAAAAGGGGTGTGCTATAGCCTTGGGGCGTGGGGCTGGCGAAATTCGTCCGCCGGACTCGGAATGGGTCGAGACTTTGCCCACCCCGTCCCCACGACAAAAATAGGCCGAGGGCACAGCCGTGCCCAAGAAAGAGCAGCCGAACCCCTTGGCGCCAAGTTCGTCCTGCGGAAAAAATGCCCAAAAGGGGGGTTGGCTATAGCCTTGGGGCCTGGGGCTGGCGAGTTTCGTCCGCCGGACTCCGAATGGGCTGAGACTTTCTCCCCACTCCCTGTGACGAAAATAGTCAGCGGGCACAGCCGCGGCAAAAAAAGAACAGCCGAACCCCTTGGCACGAAGTTCGTCCTGCGGAAAAATTCCAAAAAAAGGGGCGGGCTATAGCCTTGGGGCGTGGGGCTGGCGAACTTCGTCCGCTGGACACGGAATGGGCTGAGGCTTTGCCCACCCCCTCCCCGGAACAAAAATAGGCGGCGGGCACAGCCACGCCCAAAAAAGGTCAGCCGAACCCCTCGGCGCGAAGTTCGTCCTGCGGAAAAATGCCCAAAAAAGGGGTGTGCTATAGCCTTTGGGCGTGGGGCCGACGAACTTCGTCCGCCTTCCTCGGAATGGGCCGAGACATTGACCACCCCCTCCCCGCGACAAAAATAGGCCGCGGGCACAGCCGCGCCCAAAAAAGAGCAGCCGAACCCCTTGGCGCCAAGTTCATCCTGCGGAAAAATGCCCAAAAGGGGGGTGGGCTATCGCCTTGGGGCGTGGGGCTGGCGAACATCGTCCGCCTTCCTCGGAATGGGCCGAGACTTTGCCCACCCCGTCCCCGCGACAAAAATCGGCCGCAGGCACAACCGCGCCCAAAAAAGAGCAGCCGAACCCCTTGGCGCCAAGTTCGTCCTGCGAAAAAATGCCCAAAAGGAGGGTGGGCTATAGCCTTGGGGCGTGGGGCTGGCAAACTTCGTCCGCCTTCCTTGGAATGGGCCGAGACTTTGCCCACCCTTTCCCTGTGACAAAAATAGGCCGCGGGCACAGCCACGCCCAAAAAAGAGCAGCCGAACCTCTTGGCGCCAAGTTCGTCCTGCGGAAAAATGCCCAAAAGGAGGGTGGGCTATAGCCTTGGGGCGTGGGGCTGGCGAACTTCGTCCGCCTTCCTCGGAATGGGCCGAGACTTTCCCACCCCGTCCCCACGACAAAAATAGGCCGAGGGCACAGCCGTGCCCAAAAAAGAGCAGCCGAACCCCTTGGCGCCAAGTTCGTCCTGCGGAAAAATGCTCAAAAGGGGGGTTGGCTATAGCCTTGGGGCCTGGGGCTGGCGAGTTTCGTCCGCCGGACTCCGAATGGGCTGAGACTTTCTCCCCACTCCCTGTGACGAAAATAGTCAGCGGGCACAGCCGCGGCAAAAAAAGAACAGCCGAACCCCTTGGCACGAAGTTCGTCCTGCGGAAAAAATTCCAAAAAAAGGGGCGGGCTATAGCCTTGGGGCGTGGGGCTGGCGAACTTCGTCCGCTGGACTCGGAATGGGCTGAGGCTTTGCCCACCCCCTCCCCGGAACAAAAATAGGCGGCGGGCTCAGCCATGCCCAAAAAAGGTCAGCCGAACCCCTCGGCGCCAAGTTCGTCCTGCGGAAAAATGCCCAAAAAAGGGGTGTGCTATAGCCTTTGGGCGTGGGGCTGACGAACTTCGTCCGCCTTCCTCGGAATGGGCCGAGACATTGACCACCCCCTCCCCGTGACAAAAATAGGCCGCGGGCACAGCCGCGCCCAAAAAAGAGCAGCCGAAGCCCTTGGCGCCAAGTTCGTCCTGCGGCAAAATGCCCAAAAACGGGGTGTGCTATAGCCTTGGGGCGTGGGGCTGGCGAATTTAGTCCGGCGGGCTCGGAATGGGCCGAGACTTTGGCCACCCCCTCCCCGCGACAAAAATAGGCCGCGGGTACAGCCGCGCCCAAAAAAGAGCAGCCGAACCACTTGGCGCCAAGTTCGTCCTGCGGAAAAATGCCCAAAAAAGGGGTGTGCTATAGCCTTTGGGTGTGGGGCCGGCAAACTGCATCCGCCTTCCTCGGAATGGACCGAGACTTTGGCCACCCCCTCCCCGCACCAAAAATTGGCCGCGGGCACAGCCGCGCCTAAAGAAGAGCAGCCGAACCCCTTTGCGCCAAGTTCGTCCTGCGGAAAAATCCCCAAAAAAGGGGTGTGCTATAGCCTATGGGCGTGGGGCCGGCAAAGTTCCTCCGCCTTCCTCGGAATGGGCCGAGACTTTGCCCACCGCCTCCCCGCGACAAAAATAGGCTGCGGGCACTGCCGCGCCCAAAAAAGAGCGGCCGAACCCCTTGGCACCAACTTCGTCCTGCGGAAAAATGCCCAAAAAAGGGGTGTGCCATAGCCTTTGGGCGTGGGGCCGGCTAAGTTCGTCCGCCGGACTCGGAATGGGCCGAGAGTTTGGCCACCCCCTCCCCGTGCGAAAAATATGCCGCGGGCACAGCCGCGCCCAAAAAAGAGCGGCCGAACCTCTTGGCGCAAAGTTCGTCCTGCGGAAAAATGCCCAACAAAGGGGTGTGCTATAGCCTTTGGGCGTGGGGCCGGCTAAGTTCGTCCGCCGGACTCGGAATGGGCCGAGAGTTTGGCCACCCCCTCCCCGTGCGAAAAATATGCCGTGGGCACAGCCGCGCCCAAAAAAGAGCGGCCGAACCTCTTGGCGAAAAGTTCGTCCTGCGGAAAAATGCCCAAAAAAGGGGTGTGCTATAGCCTTTGGGCGTGGGGCTGGCGAACTTCGTCCGCCGGACTCAGAATGGGCCGAGACTTTGCCCAGGCCCTCCCCGCGGCGAAAATAGGCCACGGGCGGAGCCGCGCCCAAAAAAGAGTAGCCGAACCCCTTGGCGCCAAGTTCGTCCTGCGGAAAAATGCCCAAAAAAGGGGGGTTCTATAGCCTTTGGGCTTGGGGCCGGCAAAGTTCATCCGCCTTCCTCGGAATGTGCCGATACTTTGGCCACCCCATCCCAGCACGAAAAATCGGCGGCGGGCACAGCCGCGCCCAAAAAAGAGCAGCCGAACCCCTTGGCGCTTAGTTCGTCCTGCGGAAAAATGCCCAAAAAAGGGGTGTGCTATAGCCTTGGGGTATGGGGCCGGCTAAATTCGTCCGCCGGACTCGGAATGGGCCGAGACTTTTCCCATCCCTCCCCGCGACAAAAATAGGCTGCGGGCACAGCCGCGTGCAAAAAATAGTGGCCGAACCCCCTGCCGCCATGTTCGTCCTGCAGAAAAATGCCCAAAAAAGGGGTGTGCTATAGCCTTTGGGCGTAGGGCCGCCAAAGTTCATCCGGCTTCCTCAGAATGGGCCGAGACATTGCCAACTCCCTCCCCACGCCAAAAATAGGCCGCGGGCACAGCCGCGCCCAACAAAGAGCGGCCGAACCCCTTGGCGCCAAGTTCGTCCTGCGGAAAAATGCCCAAAAAAGGTGTGTGCTATAGCCTTTGGGCGGGGGGCCGGCGCACTTCGTCCGCCTTCCTCGGAACGGGCTGAGACGTTGGCCACCCCCTCCCCACGACAGAAATAGGTCGCGGGCACAGCCTCGCCCATAAAAGAGCAGCCGAACCCCTTGGCGCGGAGTACGTCCTGCGGAAAAATGCCTAAAAAAGAGGTGTACTATAGCCTTGGGGCGTGGGGCTGCCGGAGTTCGTCCGCCGGACTCGGAATGGGCAGAGACTTTGCCCACCCCTTCCCTGCGACAAAAATAGGCCGCGGCCACAGCCGCGCCCAAAAAAGAGCAGTCGAACCCCTTGGCGCCAAGTTCGTCCGGCGGAAAAATGCCCAAAAAAGGGGTGTACTATAGCCTTGGGGTGTGGGGCTGCCGAAGTTCGTCCGCCGGACTCGGAATGGGCCGAGACTTTTCCCACCCCCTCCCCGCGACAAAAATAGGCCGCGGACACAGTCTCGTCCAAAAAATAGCAGCCGAACCCATTGGCGCCAAGTTCGTCCTGCGGAAAAATACCAAAAAAAGGGGTGTGCTATAGCCTTTGGGCGTGGGGCCGCCAAAGTTCATCCGCCTTCCTCGGAATCAGCTGAGACTTCTCCCACCCCCTCCCCACGACAAAAATAGGCCGCGGGCTCAGCCGCGCCCAAAAAAGAGCAGCCGAACCCCCTGGTGCCAAGTTCGTCCTGCGAAAAAATGCCCAAAAAAGGGGTGTGCTATAGCCTTTGGGCGTGGGGCCGGCAAAGTTCGTCCGCCGGACTCGGAATGGGCCGAGACTTTTCCCACCCCCTCCCCGCGACAAAAATGAGCCGCGGGCACAGCCGCGCCCAAAAAAGAGCAGCCGAACCCCCTGGTGCCAAGTTCGTCCTGCGAAAAAATGCCCAAAAAAGGGGTGTGCTATAGCCTTTGGGCGTGGGGCCGGCGCACTTCGTCCGCCTTCCTCGGACTCAGCTGGGACTTTTCCAACACCCTCCCTGCGACAAAAATAGGCCGCGGGCACAGCCGCGCCCAAAAAAGAGCAGTCGAACCCCTTGGCGCCAAGTTCGTCCGGCGGAAAAAATGCCCAAAAAAGGGGTGTACTATAGCCTTGGGGCGTGGGGCTGCCGAAGTTCGTCCGCCGGACTCGGAATGGGCCGAGACTTTTCCCACCCCCTCCCCGCGACAAAAATAGGCCGCGGACACAGCCGCGCCCAAAAAAGAGCAGCCGAACCCCTTGGCGCCAAGTTCGTCCTGCGGAAAAATGCCCAAAAAAGGGTGGGCTATAGCCTTGGGGCGTGGGGCTGGAGAAATTCGTCCGCCGGACTCGGAATGGGCCGAGACTTTGCCCACCCCCTCCCCGCGCCAAAAATAGGCCGCGGGCACAGCCTCGTCCAAAAAAGAGCAGCCGAACCCATTGGCGCCAAGTTCGTCCTGCGGAAAAATGCCCAAAAAAGGGGTGTGCTATAGCCTTTGGGCGTGGGGCCGGCGCACTTCGTCCGCCTTCCTCGGACTCGGCTGGGACTTTTCCAACACCCTCCCTGCGACAAAAATAGGCCGCGGGCACAGCCGCGCCCAAAAAAGAGCAGCCGAACCCGTTGGCGCCAAGTTCGTCCTGCGGAAAAATGCCCAAAAAAGGGGTGTGCTATAGCCTTTGCGCGTGGGGCCAGCAAAGTTCGTCCGCCGGACTCGGAATGGGCCGAGCCGTTTCCCACCCCCTCCCCGCGGCAAAAATAGGCCGCGGGCACAGCCGCGCCCAAAAAAGAGCAGCCGAACACCCTGGCGTCAAGTTCGTCCTGCGGAAAAATGCCCAAAAAAGGGTTGTGCTATAGCCTTTGGGCGTGGGGCTGGCGAACTTCGTCCGCCTTCCTCGGAATCGGGCGAGACTTTGCCCACCCCCTTCCCACGACAAAAATAGGCCGCGGGCGCAGCCGCGCCCAAAAAAGAGCAGCCGAACCCCTTGGCGCGAAGTTCGTCCTGCGAAAAAATGCCCAAAAAAGGGGTGTGCTATAGCCTTTGGGCGTGGGGCCGGCAAAGTTCGTCCGCCGGACTCGGAATGGGCCGAGACTTTTCCCACCCCCTCCCCGCGACAAAAATGAGCCGCGGGCACAGCCGCGCCCAAAAAAGAGCAGCCGAACCCCCTGGTGCCAAGTTCGTCCTGCGAAAAAATGCCCAAAAAAGGGGTGTGCTATAGCCTTTGGGCGTGGGGCCGGCGCACTTCGTCCGCCTTCCTCGGACTCAGCTGGGACTTTTCCAACACCCTCCCTGCGACAAAAATAGGCCGCGGGCACAGCCGCGCCCAAAAAAGAGCAGTCGAACCCCTTGGCGCCAAGTTCGTCCGGCGGAAAAATACCCAAAAAAGGGGTGTACTATAGCCTTGGGGCGTGGGGCTGCCGAAGTTCGTCCGCCGGACTCGGAATGGGCCGAGACTTTTCCCACCCCCTCCCCGCGACAAAAATAGGCCGCGGACACAGCCGCGCCCAAAAAAGAGCAGCCGAACCCCTTGGCGCCAAGTTCGTCCTGCGGAAAAATGCCCAAAAAAGGGTGGGCTATAGCCTTGGGGCGTGGGGCTGGAGAAATTCGTCCGCCGGACTCGGAATGGGCCGAGACTTTGCCCACCCCCTCCCCGCGCCAAAAATAGGCCGCGGGCACAGCCTCGTCCAAAAAAGAGCAGCCGAACCCATTGGCGCCAAGTTCGTCCTGCGGAAAAATGCCCAAAAAAGGGGTGTGCTATAGCCTTTGGGCGTGGGGCCGGCTAAGTTTGTCCGCCGGACTCGGAATGGTCAGAGACTTTGCCCACCCCCTCCCCGCGACAAAACTAGGCCGCGGGCACAGCCGCGCCCAAAAAATAGCAGCCGAACCCGTTGGCGCCAAGTTCGTCGTGCGGAAAAAATGCCCAAAAAAGGGGTGTGCTATAGCCTTGGGGCGTGGGGCCGGCCAATTTCGTCCGCCGGACTTGGAATGGGCTGAAACGGTGGCCACCCCCTCCCCGCACCAAACATAGGCCGTGGGCACAGCCGCGTCCAAAAAATAGCAGCCGAACTCCTTGGCGCCAAGTTCGTCGTGCGGAAAAATGCCCAAAAAAAGGGGTGTGCTATACCTTGTGGCGTGGGGCCGGCTAAGTTTGTCCGCCGGACTCGGAATGGTCCGAGGCTTTTCCCACCCCCGCCTCGTGACAAAAATAGGACGCGCGCACAGCCGCGCCCAAAAAAGAGCAGCCCAACCCCTTGGCACCAAGTTCGTCCTGCGAAAAAATGCCCAAAAAAGGGGTGTGCTATAGCCTTTGGGCGTGGGGCCGGCGAACTTCATCCGCCTTCCTCGGAATCGGCCGGGACTTTGCCAACCCCCTCCCCGCGACAAAAATAGGCCGCAGGCACAGCTGCGCCCAAAAAAGAGCAGCCGAACCCGTTGGCGCCAAGTTCGTCCTGCGGAAAAATGCCCAAAAAAGGGGTGTGCTATAGCCTTTGCACGTGGGGCCAGCAAAGTTCGTCCGCCGGACTCGGAATGGGCCGAGACGTTTCCCACCCCCTCCCCGCGGCAAAAATAGGCCGCGGGCACAGCCGCGCCCAAAAAAGAGCAGCCGAACACCCTGGCGCCAAGTTCGTCCTGCGGAAAAATGCCCAAAAAAGGGTTGTGCTATAGCCTTTGGGCGTGGGGCTGGCGAACTTCGTCCGCCTTCCTCGGAATCGGGCGAGACTTTGCCCACCCCCCTTCCCGCGACAAAAATAGGCCGCGGGCACAGCCGCGCCCAATAAAGAGCAGCCGAACCCCTTGGCGCCAAGTTCGTCCTGCGAAAAAATGCCCAAAAAAGGGGTGTGCTATAGCCTTTGGGCGTGGGGCCGGCAAACTTCATCCGCCTTCCTCGGAATCGGCCGGGACTTTGCCCACACCCTTCCCGCGAAGAAAATAGGCCGCGGGCACAGCCGCGCCCAAAAAAGAGCAGCCGAACCCCTTGGCGCCAAGTTCGTCCTGCGGAAAAATGCCCAAAAAAGGGGTGTGCTATACCCTTTGGGCGTGAGGCCGGCAAAGTTCATCCGCCGGACTCGGAATGGGCCGAGACTTTGCCCACCCCCTCCCCGCGAAAAAAATAGGCCGCGGGCACAGCCGCGCCCAAAAAATAGCAGCCGAACCCCTTGGCGACAAGTTCGTCCTGGGGAAAAATGACCAAAAAAGGGGTGTCTGTAGCCTTGGGCCGTGGGGCTGGCGAACTTCGTCCGCTGGACTCAGAATGGGCCGAGACTTTGCCCACCCCCTCCCCGCGAAAAAAATAGGCCGCGGGCGCAGCCGCGCCCAAAAAACCCCTTGGCGCCAAGTTCGTCGTGCGGAAAAATGCCCAAAAAAGGGGTGTGCTATAGCCTTGGGGCGTGGGGCCGGCTAAGCTTGTCCGCAGGACTCGGAATGGGCCGAGACTTTTCCCACCCCCTCCCCGCGACAAAAATAGGCTGCGGGCACGGCCGCGCCCAAAAAAGAGCAGCCGAAACCCTTGGCGCCAAGTTCGTCCTGTAGAAAAATGCCCAAAAAAGGGGTGTGCTATAGCCTTTCGGCGTGGGGCCGGCAAAGTTCATCCGCCTTCCTCGGATTGGGCCGAGACTTTGGCCACCCCCTCCCCACACGAAAAATAGGCCGCAGGCACAGCCGCGCCCAAAAAAGAGCAGCCGAACCCCCTGGTGCCAAGTTCGTCCTGCGAAAAAATGCCCAAAAAAGGGGTGTGCTATAGCCTTTTGGCGTGGGGCCGGCGCACTTCGTCCGCCTTCCTCGGACTCGGCTGGGACTTTTCCAACACCCTCCCTGCGACAAAAATAGGCCGCGGGCACAGCCGCCCCCAAAAAAGAGCAGCCGAACCCCTTGGCGCCAAGTTCGTCCTGCGGAAAAATGCCCAAAAAAGGGGTGTGCTATAGCCTTTGCGCGTGGGGCCAGCATAGTTCGTCCGCCGGACTCGGAATGGGCCGAGCCGTTTCCCACCCACTCCCCGCGGCAAAAATAGGCCGCGGGCACAGCCGCGCCCAAAAAAGAGCAGCCGAACACCCTGGCGTCAAGTTCGTCCTGCGGAAAAATGCCCAAAAGAGGGTTGTGCTATAGCCTTGGGGCGTGGGGCCGGCGAACTTTGTCCGCCGGACTCGGAATGGGCTGAGACTTTGCCCACCGCCTCCCCGTGACAAAAATAGGCCGCGGGCACAGCCGCGCCCAAAAAGGAGCTGCCGACCCCCTTGGCGCAAAGTTCGTCATGCGGAAAAATGCCCAAAAAATGGGTGGGCTATAGCCTTGGGGCGTGGGGCCGGCGGACTTCGTCCGCCGGACTCGGAATGGGCAGAGACTTTGCCCACCCCCCTCCCCGCGACAAAATTAGGCCGCGGGCACAGCCGCGCCCAAAAAATAGCAGCCGAACCCCTTGGCGCCAAGTTCGTCGTGCGGAAAAATGCCCAAAAAAGGGGTGTGCTATAGCCTTGGGGCGTGGGGCCGGCCAATTTCGTCCGCCGGACTTGGAATGGGCTGAAACGGTGGCCACCCCCTCCCCGCACCAAACATAGGCCGTGGGCACAGCCGCGTCCAAAAAATAGCAGCCGAACTCCTTGGCGCCAAGTTCGTCGTGCGGAAAAATGCCCAAAAAAGGGGTGTGCTATACCTTGTGGCGTGGGGCCGGCTAAGTTTGTCCGCCGGACTCGGAATGCTCCGAGGCTTTTCCCACCGCCGCCTCGTGACAAAAATAGGCCGCGCGCACAGCCGCGCCCAAAAAAGAGCAGCCCAACCCCTTGGCACCAAGTTCGTCCTGCGAAAAAATGCCCAAAAAAGGGGTGTGCTATAGCCTCTGGGCGTGGGGCCGGCGAACTTCATCCGCCTTCCTCGGAATCGGCCGGGACTTTGCCAACCCCCTCCCCGCGACAAAAATAGGCCGCGGGCACAGCCGCGCCCAAAAAAGAGCAGCCGAACCCCTTGGCGCCAAGTTCGTCCTGCGGAAAAATGCCCAAAAAAGGGGTGTGCTATAGCCTTTGGGCGTGGGGCCGGCAAAGTTCGTCCGCCGGACTCGGAATGGGCCGAGACTTTTCCCACCCCCTCCCCGCGACAAAAATAGGCCGCGGGCACAGCCGCGCCCAAAAAAGAGCAGCCGAACCCCCTGGTGCCAAGTTCGTCCTGCGAAAAAATGCCCAAAAAGGGGTGTGCTATAGCCTTTGGGCGTGGGGCCGGTGAACTTCGTCCGCCTTCCTCGGACTCGGCTGGGACTTTTCCAACACCCTCCGTGCGACAAAAATAGGCCGCAGGCACAGCTGCGCCCAAAAAAGAGCAGCCGAACCCGTTGGCGCCAAGTTCGTCCTGCGGAAAAATGCCCAAAAAAGGGGTGTGCTATAGCCTTTGCACGTGGGGCCAGCAAAGTTCGTCCGCCGGACTCGGAATGGGCCGAGATGTTTCCCACCCCCTCCCCGCGGCAAAAATAGGCCGCGGGCACAGCCGCGCCCAAAAAAGAGCAGCCGAACACCCTGGCGCCAAGTTCGTCCTGCGGAAAAATGCCCAAAAAAGGGTTGTGCTATAGCCTTTGGGCGTGGGGCTGGCGAACTTCGTCCGCCTTCCTCGGAATCGGGTGAGACTTTGCCCACCCCCCTTCCCGCGACAAAAATAGGCCGCGGGCACAGCCGCGCCCAAAAAAGAGCAGCCGAACCCCTTGGCGCCAAGTTCGTCCTGCGAAAAAATGCCCAAAAAAGGGGTGTGCTATAGCCTTTGGGCGTGGGGCCGGCAAACTTCATCCGCCTTCCTCGGAATCGGCCGGGACTTTGCCCACACCCTTCCCGCGACAAAAATAGGCCGGGGGCACAGCCGCGCCCAAAAAAGAGCAGCCGAACCCCTTGGCGCCAAGTTCGTCCTGCGGAAAAATGTCCAAAAAAGGGGTGTGCTATACCCTTTGGGCGTGAGGCCGGCAAAGTTCATCCGCCGGACTCGGAATGGGCCGAGACTTTGCCCACCCCCTCCCCGCGAAAAAAATAGGCCGCGGGCACAGCCGCGCCCAAAAAATAGCAGCCGAACCCCTTGGCGCCAAGTTCGTCCTGGGGAAAAATGACCAAAAAAGGGGTGTGCTGTAGCCTTGGGCCGTGGGGCTGGCGAACTTCGTCCGCTGGACTCAGAATGGGCCGAGACTTTGCCCACCCCCTCCCCGCGAAAAAAATAGGCCGCGGGCGCAGCTGCGCGCAAAAAACCCCTTGGCGCCAAGTTCGTCGTGCGGAAAAATGCCCAAAAAAGGGGTGTGCTATAGCCTTGGGGCGTGGGGCCGGCTAAGCTCGTCCGCAGGACTCGGAATGGGCCGAGACTTTTCCCACCCTCTCCCCGCGACAAAAATAGGCTGCGGGCACGGCTGCGCCCAAAAAAGAGCAGCCGAAACCCTTGGCGCCAAGTTCGTCCTGTAGAAAAATGCCCAAAAAAGGGGTGTGCTATAGCCTTTCGGCGTGGGGCCGGCAAAGTTCATCCGCCTTCCTCGGAATGGGCCGAGACTTTGGCCACCCCCTCCCCACACGAAAAATAGGCCGCGGGCACAGCCGCGCCCAAAAAAGAGCAGCCGAACCCCTTGGCGCCAAGTTCGTCCTGCAGAAAAATGCCCAAAAAGGGGTGTGCTATAGCCTTGGGGCGTGGGGCAGCCGCAGTTCGTCCGCCGTACTCAGAACGGGCCGAGACTTCTCTCACCCCCTCCCCACGACAAAAATAGGCCGCGGGAACAGCCGCGCCCAACAAAGAGCTGCCGAACCCCTTGGCGCCAAGTTCGTCGTGCGGAAAAATGCCCAAAAAAGGGGTGGGCTATAGCCTTGGGGCGTGGGGCGGGCGAACTTCGTCCGCCGGACTCGTAATGGGCTGAGACTTTGCCCACCGCCTCCCCGGGACAAAAATTGGCCCCGGGCACAGCCGCGCCCAAAAAATAGCAGCCGAACCCCTTGGCGCCAAGTCCGTCCTGCGGAAAAATGCCCAAAAAGGGGTGTGGGCTAAATCCTTGGGGCGTGGGGCTGGCGCACTCCGTCCGCTTTCCTTGGAATGGGCCGAGACTTTGCCCACCGCCTCCATGTGACAAAAATAGACCGCGGGCACAGCCGCGCCCAAAAAGGAGCTGCCCAACCCCTTGGCGCCAAGTTCGTCATGCGGAAAAATGCCCAAAAAAGGGGTGGGCTATAGCCTTCGGGCGTGGGGCCGGCGGACGAACTCGGAATGGGCCGAGACTTTGCCCACCTCCTCCCCACGACAAAAATAGGCCGCGGGCACAGCCGCGCCCAAAAAGGAGCTGCCAAACCCCTTGGCGCCAAGTTCGTCCTGCGAAAAAATGCCCAAAAAAGGGGTGGGCTATAGCCTTGGGGCGTGGGGCCGGCGAATTTCGTCCGCCGGACTTGGAATGGGCCGAGACGGTGTCCACCCCCTCCGCGCACCAAACATAGGCTGCGGGCACAGCCGCGTCCAAAAAAGAGCAGCCGAAGTCCTTGGCGCCATGTTCGTCGTGCGGAAAAATGCCCAAAAAAGGGGTGGGCTATAGCCTTGGGGCGTGGGGCCGGCGAATTTCGTCCGCCGGACTTGGAATGGGCCGAGACGGTGTCCACCCCCTCCGCGCACCAAACATAGGCTGCGGGCACAGCCGCGTCCAAAAAAGAGCAGCCGAACTCCTTGGCGCCATGTTCGTCGTGCGGAAAAATGCCCAAAAAAGGGGTGTGCTATAGCCTTTGGGCTTGGGGCCGGTGAACTTTGTCCGCCTTCCTCGGAATCGGCAGAGACTTTTCCCACCCCATCATCCCGACAAAAATAGGCCGCGGACGCAGCCGCACCCAAAAAAGAGCAGCCGAACCCCTTGGCGCCAAGTTCGTCCTGCGGAAAAATGCCAAAAAAAGTGGTGGGCTATAACCTTGGGGCGTGGGTCTGCCGTACTTCGTCCACCGGACTCGGAATGGGCCGAGACTTTGCCCACCTCTTCCCCGCGACAAAAATAGGCCACGGGCACTGCCGCGCCCAAAAAAAGAGCAGCCGAACCCCTTGGCGCCAAGTTCGTCCTGCGGATAAATGCCCAAAAAAGGGGTGGGCTATAGCCTTGGGGCGTGGGGCGGGCGAACTTCGTCCGCCGGACTCGGAATGGGCCGAGACTTTTCCCACCCCCTCCCCGCGACAAAAATAGTCCACGGACGCAGCCGCGTCCAAAAAAGAGCAGCCGAACCCCTTGGCGCCAAGTTCGTCCTGCGGAAAAATGCCCAAAAAAGGGGTGTGCTATAGCCTTTGGGCTTGGGGCCGGTGAACTTTGTCCGCCTTCCTCGGAATCGGCAGAGACTTTTCCCACCCCATCATCCCGACAAAAATAGGCCGCGGACGCAGCCGCACCCAAAAAAGAGCAGCCGAACCCCTTGGCGCCAAGTTCGTCCTGCGGAAAAATGCCAAAAAAAGTGGTGGGCTATAACCTTGGGGCGTGGGTCTGCCGTACTTCGTCCACCGGACTCGGAATGGGCCGAGACGTTGCCCACCTCTTCCCCGCGACAAAAATAGGCCACGGGCACTGCCGCCCCCAAAAAAAGAGCAGCCGAACCCCTTGGCGCCAAGTTCGTCCTGCGGATAAATGCCCAAAAAAGGGGTGGGCTATAGCCTTGGGGCGTGGGGCGGGCGAACTTCGTCCGGCGGACTCGGAATGGGCCGAGACTTTTCCCACCCCCTCCCCGCGACAAAAATAGTCCACGGACGCAGCCGCGTCCAAAAAAGAGCAGCCGAACACCTTGGCGCCAAGTTCGTCCTGCGGAAAAATGCCCAACAAAAGTGGTGGGCTATAGCCTTGGGGTGTGGGTCGGGCGTACTTCGTCCGCCGGACTCGGAATGGGCCGAGACTTTGCCCACCTCTTCCCCGCGACAAAAATAGGACGCGGGCACAGCCGCGCCCAAAAAAAGAGCAGCCGAACTCCTTTGCGCCAAGTTCGTCCTGCGGACAAATGCCAAAAAAAGTGGTGGGCTATAGCCTTGGGGCGTGGGTCTGGCGTACTTCGTCCACCGGACTCGGAGTGGGCTGAGACTTTGCCCATCTCTTCCCCGCGACAAAAATAGGCCGCGGGCACTGCCGCGCACAAAAAAAGAGCAGCAGAACCCCTTGGCGCCAAGTTCGTCCAGCGGATAAATACCCAAAAAAGGGGTGGGCTATAGCCTTGGGCCGTGGGGCGGGCGAACTTCGTCCGCCGGACTCGGAATGTGCCGAGACTTTGCCCCCCCCCTCCCCGCAAACAAAATAGGCCGCCGGCACAGCCGCGCCAAAAAAAGAGCTGCCGAACCCCTTGGCGCCAAGTTCGTCCTGCGGAAAAATGCCCAAAAAGAGGGTGGGCTATAGCCTTGGGGCGTGGGGCTGGCGAACTTCGTCCGCCGGACTTGGAATGGGCCGACACTTTCCCCACCACCTCCCCGCAACAAAAATTGGCCGCGGGCACTGCGGCGCCAAATAAAGAGCTGCCGAACCCCTTGGCGCCAAGTTCGTCCTGCGGAAAAATGCCCAAAAAGGGGGTGGGCTATAGCCTTGGAGCGTGGGGCTGGCAAACTTCGTCCGCCGGACTCGGATTGGGCCGACACTTTCCCCACCCCCTCCCTGCAACAAAAATTGGCCGCGGGCACTGCTGCGCCCGAAAAAGAGCAGCCGAACCCCTTGGCGCCAAGTTCGTCCTGCGGAAAAATGACCAAAAAAGGGGGGTTCTATAGCCTTTGTGTGTGGGGCCGGCAAAGTTCATCCGCCTTCCACGGAATCGGCCGAGACTTTTCCCACCCCCTCCCCGCGAAAAACATGTGGCCGCGCCCAAAAAAGAGCAGCCGAACCCCTTGGCGCCAAGTTCGTCCTGCGGAAAAATGCCCAAAAAAGTGGTGGGCTATAGCCTTCGGGCGTGGGTCTGGCATACTTCGTCCGCCGGACTCGGAATGGGCCGAGACTTTGCCCACCTCTTCCCTGCGACAAAAATAGGCCGTGGGCACAGCCGCACCCAAAAAAAGAGCAGCCGAACCCCTTGGCGCCATGTTCGTCCTGCAGAAAAATGACCAAAAAAGGGGGGTTCTATAGCCTTTGTGCATGGGGCCGGCAAAGTTCATCCGCCTTCCTCGGAATGGGCTGAGACGTTGGCCACCCCATCCCAGCACCAAAAATCACTAGCGGGCACAGCCGCAACCAAAAAAGAGCAGCGGAACCCCTTGGCGCCTAGTATGCCCTGCGGAAAAATGCCCAAAAAAGGGGTGTGCTATAGCCTTGGGGCGTGGGGCTGCCGAAGTTCGTCCGCCGGACTCGGAATGGGCCGAGACTTTTCTCACCCCCTCCCTGTGACAAAAATAGGCCGCGGGCACAGCCGCGTGCAAAAAAGAGCAGCCGAACCCCTTGGCGCCATGTTCGACCTGCGGAAAAATGCCCAAAAAGGAGGTGGGCTATAGCCTTGCGGCGTGGGGCTGGCGAATTTCGTCCGCCGGACTCGGAATGGTCCGAGACTTTGCCCACCCCCTCCCCGTGACAATTATAGGCTGCGAACACAGCCGCGCCCAAAAAAGAGCAGCCCAACCCCTTGGCGCCAAGTTTGTCCTGCGGAAAAATGCCAAAAAAGGGGGTGTGCTATAGCCTTGGGCCGTGGGGCCGGCTAAGTTCGTCCGCCGGACTCGGAATGGTCCGAGACTTTGCCCACCCCCTCCCCGTGACAATTATAGGCTGCGAACACAGCCGCGCCCAAAAAAGAGCAGCCCAACCCCTTGGCGCCAAGTTCGTCCTGCGAAAAAATGCCCAAAAAAGGGGTGTGCTATAGCCTTTCGGCGTGGGGCCGGCAAAGTTCATCCGCCTTCCTCGGAATGGGCCGAGACATTGCCACCCCTCCCCGCGCCAAAAATAGGCCATGGGCACAGCCGCGCCCAAAAAAGAGCAGCCGAACCCCTTGGCGCCAAGTTCCTCCTGCGGAAAAATGCCCAAAAAAGGGGTGTGCTATAGCCTTGGGCCGTGGGGCCGGCTAAGTTCGTCCGCCGGACTCGGAATGGGCCGAGACTTTTCCCACCCCCGCCCCGCGACAAAAATAGGCCATGGGCACCGCTGCACGCAAAAAGAGCAGCCGAACCCCTTGGCGCCAAGTTCGTCCAGCCGAAAAATGCCCAAAAAAGGGGTGGGCTATAGCCTTGGGGCGTGGGGCTGGCGAAGTTCGTCCACCGAACTCGGAATGGGCCGAGACTTTGTCCAACCCCTCCCCGCGCCAAAAATAGGCCGCGGGCACAGCCGCGCCCAAAAAAGAGCAGCCGAACCCCTTGGCGCCAAGTTTGTCCTGCGGAAAAATGCCAAAAAAAGGGGTGTGCTATAGCCTTGGGCCGTGGGGCCGGCTAAGTTCGTCCGCCGGACTCGGAATGGGCCGAGACTTTTCCCACCCCCGCCCCGCGATAAAAATAGGCCGCGGGCACAGCTGCACGCAAAAAGAGCAGCCGAACCCCTTGGTGCCAAGTTCGTCCTGCCGAAAAATGCCCAAAAAAGGGGTGGGCTATAGCCTTGGGGCGTGGGGCTGGCGAAGTTCGTCCGCCCAACTCGGAATGTGCCGAGACTTTGTCCAACCCCTCCCCGCGACAAAAATAGGCCGCGGGCAATGCCGCGCCCAAAAAAGTGCAGCCGAACCCCTTGGCACCAAGTTCGTCCAGCGGAAAAATTCCCAAAAAAGGGGTGGGTTATACCCTTGGGGCGTGGGGCTGGTGAACTTCGTCCGCCGGACTCAGAATGGGCCGAGACTTTTCTCCCCCCTCCCTGTGACAAAAATAGGCCGCGGGAACAGCCGCGTGCAAAAAAGAGCAGCCGAACCCCTTGGCGCCAAGGTAGTCCTGCGAAAAAATGCCCAAAAAAGGGGTGTGCTATAGCCTTTCAGTGTGGGGCCGGTAAAGTTCATCCGCCTTCCTCGGAATGGGCCGAGACTTTGGCCACCCCCTCCCCGCACCAAAAATAGGCCGTGGGCACAGCTGCACCCAAAAAAGAGCAGCCGAACCCCTTGGCACCAAGTTCGACCTGTGGAAAAATGCCCAAAAAGGGGGTGGGCTATAGCCTTGGGGCGTGGGGCTGGCGAATTTCGTCCGCCGGACTCGGAATGGGCCGAGACTTTGCCCACCCCCTTCCCGTGACAATAATAGGCTGCGAACACAGCCGCGCCCAAAAAAGAGCAGCCCAACCCCTTGGCGCCAAGTTCGTCCTGCGAAAAAATGCCCAAAAAAGTGGTGTGCGATAGCCATTCGGCGTGGGGCCGGCAAAGTTCATCCGCCTTCCTCGGAATGGGCCGAGACTTTGGCCACCCCCTCCCCACACCAAAAATAGGCCGCGGGCACAGCTGCACCCAAAAAAGAGCAGCCGAACCCCTTGGCGCAAAGTTCGTCCTGCGGAAAAATGCCCAAAAAAGGGACGTGCTATAGCCTTGGGGCGTGGGGCCGGCTAAGTTCGTCCGCCGGACTCGGAATGGGCCGAGAGTTTCCCACCCCATCCCCACGACAAAAATAGGCTGCGGGCACAGCCGCTCCCAAAAAAGAGCAGCCGACCCCTTGGCGCCAAGTTCGTCCTGCGGAAAAATACCCAAAAAAGGGGTGGGCTATAGCCTTTGAGCGTGGGGCCGGCGAACTTCATCCGCCTTCCTCGGAATCGGCCGAGAAATTGCCCACCCCCTCCCCGCGACAATAATAGACCGCGGGCACAGCCGCGGCCAAAAAAGAGCAGCCGAACCCCTTGGCGCCAAGTTCGTTCTGCGGAAAAATGCCCAAAAAAGGGGTGGGCTATAGCCTTCGAGCGTGGGGTGGGCGAACTTCGTCCGCCGGACTCGGAATGGGCCGAGACTTTGCCCACTCCCTCCCCGCGAAAAAAATAGGCCGTGGGCACAGCCGTACCCAAAAAAGAGCAGCCGAACCCCTTGGCGCCAAGTTCGTCCTGCGGAAAAACGCCCAAAAAGGGGGTGGGCTATAGCCTTGGGGCGTTTGGCAGGCGAACTTTGTCCGCCGGTCTCGGAATGGGCCGAGACTTTGCCCACCCCCTCCCCCAGACAAAAATAGGCTGCGGGCACGGCCACGCCCAAAAAAGAGCAACCGAACCCCTTGGCGCCAAGTTCGTCCTGCGGAAAAATGCTCAAAAAGGGGGTGGGCTATAGCCTTGGGGCGTGGGGGGGGGGGCGAACTTCGTCCGCCGGACTCGGAATGGGCCGAGACTTTTCCCACCCGCTCCCCGCGACAAAAATAGGCCGCGGGCACAACCGCACCCAAAAAAGAGCAGCCGAACCCCTTGGCGCCATGTTCGTCCTGCAGAAAAATGACCAAAAAAGGGGGGTTCTATAGCCTTTGTGCATGGGGCCGGCAAAGTTCATCCGCCTTCCTCGGAATGGGCTGAGACGTTGGCCACCCCATCCCAGCACCAAAAATCACTAGCGGGCACAGCCGCAACCAAAAAAGAGCAGCGGAACCCCTTGGCGCCTAGTATGCCCTGCGGAAAAATGCCCAAAAAAGGGGTGTGCTATAGCCTTGGGGCGTGGGCTGCCGAAGTTCGTCCGCCGGACTCGGAATGGGCCGAGACTTTTCTCACCCCCTCCCTGTGACAAAAATAGGCCGCGGGCACAGCCGCGTGCAAAAAAGAGCAGCCGAACCCCTTGGCGCCATGTTCGACCTGCGGAAAAATGCCCAAAAAGGAGGTGGGCTATAGCCTTGCGGCGTGGGGCTGGCGAATTTCGTCCGCCGGACTCGGAATGGTCCGAGACTTTGCCCACCCCCTCCCCGTGACAATTATAGGCTGCGAACACAGCCGCGCCCAAAAAAGAGCAGCCCAACCCCTTGGCGCCAAGTTCGTCCTGCGGAAAAACGCCCAAAAAGGGGGTGGGCTATAGCCTTGGGGCGTTTGGCAGGCGAACTTTGTCCGCCGGTCTCGGAATGGGCCGAGACTTTGCCCACCCCCTCCCCCAGACAAAAATAGGCTGCGGGCACGGCCACGCCCAAAAAAGAGCAACCGAACCCCTTGGCGCCAAGTTCGTCCTGCGGAAAAATGCTCAAAAAGGGGGTGGGCTATAGCCTTGGGGCGTGGGGGGGGGGGGCGAACTTCGTCCGTCGGACTCGGAATGGGCCGAGACTTTTCCCACCCGCTCCCCGCGACAAAAATAGGCCGCGGGCACAACCGTACCCAAAAAAGAGCAGCCGAACCCCTTGGCGCCATGTTCGTCCTGCAGAAAAATGCCCGAAAAGGGGTGGGCTATAGCCTTGGGGCGTGGGGCTGGCGAACTTCGTCCGCCTTCCTCGGAATGGGCCGAGACTTTGGCCACCCCCTCCCCACGACAAAAATAGGCCGCGGGCACAGCCGCACCCAAAAAAGTGCAGCCGAACCCCTTGGCGCCAAGTTCGTCCTGCGGAAAAAACGCCCAAATAGGGGGTGGGCTATAGCCTTGGGGCGTTTGCTGGCGAACTTTGTCCGCCGGACTAGGAATGGGCCGAGACTTTGCCCACCCCCTCCCGCCGGCAAAAATAGGCCGCGGGTGCGGCCGCGCCCAAAAAAGAGCAGCCGAACCCCTTGGCGCCAAGTTCGTCCAGCGGAAAAATGCTCAAAAAGGGGGTGGGCTATAGCCTTGGGGCGTGGGGCGGGCGAACTTCATCCGCCGGACTCAAAACAGTCCGAGACTTTTCCCATCCCCTCCCCGCGACAAAAGTAGGCCGCGGGCACAGCCGCGGCCAAAAAGGAGTAGCCTAACCCCTTCCGCGGCCAAAAAGGAGTAGCCTAACCCCATGGCGACATGTTCGTCTTGTGGAAAAATGCCCAAAAAAGGGGTGGGCTATAGCCTTGGGGCGTGGGGCTGGCGAACTTCGTCCGCCTTCCTCGGAATGGGCCGAGACTTTGGCCACCCCCTCCCCGTGATAAAAATAGGCCGCGGGCACAGCCGCGCCCAAAAAATTGCAGCCGAACCCCTTGGCGCCAAGTTCGTCCTGCGGAAAAAACGCCCAAAAAGGGGGTGGGCTATAGCCTTGGGGCGTTTGGCAGGCGAACTTTGTCCGCCGGTCTCGGAATGGGCCGAGACTTTGCCCACCCCCTCCCCCGGACAAAAATAGGCTGCGGGCACGGCCGCGCCCAAAAAAGAGCAACCGAACCCCTTGGCGCCAAGTTCGTCCTGCGGAAAAATGCTCAAAAAGGGGGTGGGCTATAGCCTTGGGGCGTGGGGGGGGGGGCGAACTTCGTCCGCCGGACTCGGAATGGGCCGAGACTTTTCCCACCCGCTCCCCACGACAAAAATAGGCCGCGGGCACAACCGCACCCAAAAAAGAGCAGCCGAACCCCTTGGCGCCATGTTCGTCCTGCAGAAAAATGCCCAAAAAGGGGTGGGCTATTGCCTTGGGGCGTGGGGCTGGCGAACTTCGTCCGCCTTCCTCGGAATGGGCCGAGAGTGTGGCCACCCCCTCCCTGCGACAAAAATAGGCCGCGGGCACAGCTGCGCCCAAAAAAGTGCAGCCGAACCCCTCGGCGCCAAGTTCGTCCTGCGGAAAAAACGCCTAAAAAGGGGTTGGGCTATAGCCTTGGGGCGTTTTGCAGGCGAACTTTGTCCGCCGGACTCGGAATGGGCCGAGACTTTGCCCACCCCCTCCCCTGGACAAAAATTGGCTGCGGGCACGGCTGCGCCAAAAAAAGAGCAACCAAACCCCTTGGCGCCAAGTTCGTCCTGCGGAAAAATGCCGAAAAAAGGGGTGGGCGATAGCCTTGGGGAGTGGGGCGGGCGAAGTTCGTCCGCCGGACACGGAATGGGCCGAGACTTTGCCCACCCCCTCCCTGCGACAAAAATAGGCCGCGGGCACAGCCGAGCTCAAAAAAGAGGTGCCGAACCCCTTGGTGCCAAGTTCGTCCTGCGGAAAAATGCTCAAAAAGCGGGTGGGCAATAGCCTTGGGGCGTGGGGCTGGCGAACTTCGTCCGCCTTCCGCGGAATGGGCCGAGACTTCGGCCACCCCCTCCCCGTGACAAAAATAGGCCGCGGGCACTGCCGTACCTTAAAAAGAGCAGCCGAACCCGTTGGCGCCAAGTTCGTTTTGCGGAAAAATGCTCAAAAAGGGGGTGGGCTATAGCCTTGGGGCGTGGGGCGGCCGAACTTTGTCCGCCGAACTTGGAATGGGCCGAGACTTTTCCCACCCCCTCCCCACGAAAAAAATAGGCCGCGGGCACAACCGCGGCCAAAAAATTGCAGCCGAACCCCTTGGCGCCATGTTCGTCGTGTGGAAAAATGCCCAAAAAAGGTGTGGGCTATAGCCTTGGGGCGTGGGGCTGGCGAACTTCGTCCGCCTTCCTCGGAATGGGCCGAGACTTTGGCCACCCCCTCCCCACGACACAAATAGGCCGCGGGCACAGCCGCACCCAAAAAAGTGCAGCCGAACCCCTTGGCGCCAAGTTCGTCCTGCGGAAAAACGCCCAGAAAGGGGGTGGGCTATAGCCTTGGGGCGTTTGCTGGCGAACTTTGTCCGCCGGACTCGGAATGGGCCGAGACTTTGCCCAGCCCCTCCCCACGACAAAAATAGGCCGCGGGCGCGGCCGCGCCGAAAAAAGATCAGCCGAACCCGTTGGCGCCAAGTTCGTCCAGCGGAAAAATGCTCAAAAAGGGGGTGGGCTATAGCCTTGGGGCGTGGGGCGGGCGAACTTCATCCGCCGGACTCAGAACAGTCCGAGACTTTTCCCATCCCCTCCCCGCGACAAAAGTAGGCCGCGGGCACAGCCGCGGCCATAAAGGAGTAGCCTAACCCCTTCCGCGGCCAAAAAGGAGCAGCCTAACCCCTTGGCGACATGTTCGTCTTGTGGAAAAAAGCCCAAAAAAGGGGTGGGCTATAGCCTTGGGGAGTGGGGCTGGCGAACTTCGTCCGCCTTCCTCGGAATGTGCCGAGACTTTGGCCACCCGCTCCCCGCTCCAAAAATAGGCCGCGGGCACAGCCGCGCCCAAAAAAGAGCAACCGAACCCCTTGGCGCCAAGTTCGTCCTGCGGAAAAATGCCCAAAAAAGGGGTGGGCTATAGCCTTCGAGCGTGGGGTGGGCGAACTTCGTCCGCCGGACTCGGAATGGGCCGAGACTTTGCCCACCCCCTCCCCGCGAAAAAAATAGGCCGTGGGCACCGCCGTACCCAAAAAAGAGCAGCCGAACCCCTTGGCGCCAAGTTCGTCCTGCGGAAAAATGCCCAAAAAAGGGGTGTGCTATAGCCTTTGGGCATGGGGCCGGTAAAGTTCATCCGCCTTCCTCGGAAAGGGCCGAGACATTACCCACCCCCTTCCCACGCTAAAAATAAGCTGCGGGCAGAGCCGCGCCCAAAAAAGAGCAGCCTAACCCCTTGGCGCCAAGTTCGTCCTGCGGAAAAATGCTCAAAAAGGGGGTGGGCTATAGCCTTGGGGCGTGGGGCGGGCGAACTTCGTCCGCCGAACTTGGAATGGGCCGAGACTTTTCCCACCCCCTCCCCGCGACAAAAATAGGCCGCGGGCGCAGCCGCGCCCAAAAAAGTGCAGCCGAACCCCTTGGCGCCAAGTTCGTCCTGCGGAAAAACGCCCAGAAAGGGGGTGGGCTATAGCCTTGGGGCGTTTGCTGGCGAACTTTGTCCGCCGGACTCGGAATGGGCCGAGACTTTGCCCAGCCCCTCCCCACGACAAAAATAGGCCGCGGGCGCGGCCGCGCCGAAAAAAGATCAGCCGAACCCGTTGGCGCCAAGTTCGTCCAGCGGAAAAATGCTCAAAAAGGGGGTGGGCTATAGCCTTGGGGCGTGGGGCGGGCGAACTTCATCCGCCGGACTCAGAACAGTCCGAGACTTTTCCCATCCCCTCCCCGCGACAAAAGTAGGCCGCGGGCACAGCCGCGGCCATAAAGGAGTAGCCTAACCCCTTCCGCGGCCAAAAAGGAGCAGCCTAACCCCTTGGCGACATGTTCGTCTTGTGGAAAAAAGCCCAAAAAAGGGGTGGGCTATAGCCTTGGGGAGTGGGGCTGGCGAACTTCGTCCGCCTTCCTCGGAATGTGCCGAGACTTTGGCCACCCGCTCCCCGCTCCAAAAATAGGCCGCGGGCACAGCCGCGCCCAAAAAAGAGCAACCGAACCCCTTGGCGCCAAGTTCGTCCTGCGGAAAAATGCCCAAAAAAGGGGTGGGCTATAGCCTTCGAGCGTGGGGTGGACGAACTTCGTCCGCCGGACTCGGAATGGGCCGAGACTTTGCCCACCCCCTCCCCGCGAAAAAAATAGGTCGTGGGCACAGCCGTACCCAAAAAAGAGCAGCCGAACCCCTTGGCGCCAAGTTCGTCCTGCGGAAAGATGCCCAAAAAAGGGGTGTGCTATAGCCTTTGGGCATGGGGCCGGTAAAGTTCATCCGCCTTCCTCGGAAAGGGCCGAGACATTACCCACCCCCTTCCCACGCTAAAAATAAGCTGCGGGCAGAGCCGCGCCCAAAAAAGAGCAGCCGAACCCCTTGGCGCCAAGTTCGTCCTGCGGAAAAATGCTCAAAAAGGGGGTGGGCTATAGCCTTGGGGCGTGGGGCGGGCGAACTTCGTCCGCCGAACTTGGAATGGGCCGAGACTTTTCCCACCCCCTCCCCGCGAAAAAAATAGGCCGCGGGCGCAGCCGCGCCCAAAAAATTGCAGCCGAACCCCTTGGCGCCAAGTTCGTCCTGCGGAAAAACGCCCAAAAAGGGGGTGGGCTATAGCCTTGGGGCGTTTGGCAGGCGAACTTTGTCCGCCGGTCTCGGAATGGGCCGAGACTTTGCCCACCCCCTCCCCCAGACAAAAATAGGCTGCGGGCACGGCCACGCCCAAAAAAGAGCAACCGAACCCCTTGGCGCCAAGTTCGTCCTGCGGAAAAATGCTCAAAAAGGGGGTGGGCTATAGCCTTGGGGCGTGGGGGGGGGGCGAACTTCGTCCGCCGGACTCGGAATGGGCCGAGACTTTTCCCACCCGCTCCCCGCGACAAAAATAGGCCGCGGGCACAACCGCACCCAAAAAAGAGCAGCCGAACCCCTTGGCGCCATGTTCGTCCTGCAGAAAAATGCCCGAAAAGGGGTGGGCTATAGCCTTGGGGCGTGGGGCTGGCGAACTTCGTCCGCCTTCCCCGGAATGGGCCGAGAGTGTGGCCACCCCCTCCCCGCGACAAAAATAGGCCGCGGGCACAGCTGCGTCCAAAAAAGTGCAGCCGAACCCCTTGGCGCCAAGTTCGTCCTGCGGAAAAACGCCCAAAAAGGGGTTGGGCTATAGCCTTGGGGCGTTTTGCAGGCGAACTTTGTCCGCCGGACTCGGAATGGGCCGAGACTTTGCCCACCCCCTCCCCCGGACAAAAATAGGCTGCGGGCACGGCCGCACCAAAAAAAGAGCAACCAAACCCCTTGGCGCCAAGTTCGTCCTACGGAAAAATGCCGAAAAAAGGGGTGGGCGATAGCCTTGGGGCGTGGGGCGGGCGAAGTTCGTCCGCCGGACTCGGAATGGGCCGAGACTTTGCCCACCCCCTCCCTGCGACAAAAATAGGCCGCGGGCACAGCCGAGCCCAAAAAAGAGGTGCCGAACCCCTTGGCGCCAAGTTCGTCCTGCGGAAAAATGCTCAAAAAGGGGGTGGGCAATAGCCTTGGGGCGTGGGGCTGGCGAACTTCGTCCGCCTTCCGCGGAATGGGCCGAGACTTTGGCCACCCCCGCCCCATGACAAAAATAGGCCGCGGGCACTGCCGCACCTTAAAAAGAGCAGCCGAACCCGTTGGCGCCAAGTTCGTCCTGCGGAAAAATGCTCAAAAAGGGGGTGGGCTATAGCCTTGGGGCGTGGGGCGGGCGAACTTCATCCGCCGGACTCAGAACAGTCCGAGACTTTTCCCATCCCCTCCCCGCGACAAAAGTAGGCCGCGGGCACAGCCGCGGCCATAAAGGAGTAGCCTAACCCCTTCCGCGGCCAAAAAGGAGCAGCCTAACCCCTTGGCGACATGTTCGTCGTGTGGAAAAAAGCCCAAAAAAGGGGTGGGCTATAGCCTTGGGGAGTGGGGCTGGCGAACTTCGTCCGCCTTCCTCGGAATGTGCCGAGACTTTGGCCACCCGCTCCCCGCTCCAAAAATAGGCCGCGGGCACAGCCGCGCCCAAAAAAGAGCAACCGAACCCCTTGGCGCCAAGTTCGTCCTGCGGAAAAATGCTCAAAAAGGGGGTGGGCTATAGCCTTGGGGCGTGGGGCGGCCGAACTTTGTCCGCCGAACTTGGAATGGGCCGAGACTTTTCCCACCCCCTCCCCGCGAAAAAAATAGGCCGCGGGCACAACCGCGGCCAAAAACGTGCAGCCGAACCCCTTGGCGCCATGTTCGTCGTGTGGAAAAATGCCCAAAAAAGGGTTGGGCTATAGCCTTGGGGCGTGGGGCTGGTGAACTTCGTCCGCCTTCCTCGGAATGGGCCTAGACTTTGGCCACCCCCTCCCCACGACAAAAATAGGCCGCGGGCACAGCCGCACCCAAAAAAGTGCAGCCGAACCCCTTGGCGCCAAGTTCGTCCTGCGGAAAAACGCCCAAATAGGGGGTGGGCTATAGCCTTGGGGCGTTTGCTGGCGAACTTTGTCCGCCGGACTCGGAATGGGCCGAGACTTTGCCCACCCCCTCCCGCCGACAAAAATAGGCCGCGGGTGCGGCCGCGACCAAAAAAGAGCAGCCGAACCCCTTGGCGCCAAGTTCGTCCAGCGGAAAAATGCTCAAAAAGGGGGTGGGCTATAGCCTTGGGGCGTGGGGCGGGCGAACTTCATCCGCCGGACTCAGAACAGTCCGAGACTTTTCCCATCCCCTCCCCGCGACAAAAGTAGGCCGCGGGCACAGCCGCGGCCATAAAGGAGTAGCCTAACCCCTTCCGCGGCCAAAAAGGAGTAGCCTAACCCCTTGGCGACATGTTCGTCTTGTGGAAAAAAGCCCAAAAAAGGGGTGGGCTATAGCCTTGGGGCGTGGGGCTGGCGAACTTCGTCCGCCTTCCTCGGAATGTGCCGAGACTTTGGCCACCCGCTCCCCGCTGCAAAAATAGGCCGCGGGCACAGCCGCGCCCAAAAAAGAGCAACCGAACCCCTTGGCGCCAAGTTCGTCCTGCGGAAAAATGCCCAAAAAAGGGGTGGGCTATAGCCTTCGGGCGTGGGGTGGGCGAACTTCGTCCGCCGGACTCGGAATGGGCAGAGACTTTGCCCACGCCCTCCCCGCGAAAAAAATAGGCCGTGGGCACAGCCGTACCCAAAAAAGAGCAGCCGAACCCCTTGGCGCCAAGTTCGTCCTGCGGAAAAATGCCCAAAAAAGGGGTGTGCTATAGCCTTTGGGCATGGGGCCGGTAAAGTTCATCCGCCTTCCTCGGAATGGGCCGAGACATTACCCACCCCCTTCCCACGCTAAAAATAAGCTGCGGGCACAGCCGCGCCCAAAAAAGAGCAGCCGAACCCCTTGGCGCCAAGTTCGTCCTGCGGAAAAATGCTCAAAAAGGGGGTGGGCTATAGCCTTGGGGCGTTTGCTGGCGAACTTTGTCCGCCGGACTCGGAATGGGCCGAGACTTTGCCCACCTCCTCCCGCCAACAAAAATAAGGCCGCGGGTGCGGCCGCGCCCAAAAAAGAGCAGCCGAACCCCTTGGCGCCAAGTTCGTCCAGCGGAAAAATGCTCAAAAAGGGGGTGGGCTATAGCCTTGGGGCGTGGGTCGGGCGAACTTCATCCGCCAGACTCAGAACTGTCCGAGACTTTTCCCATCCCCTCCCCGTGACAAAAGTGCCCGCGGCCATAAAGGAGTAGCCTAACCCCTTCCGCGGCCAAAAAGGAGTAGCCTAACCCCTTGGCGACATGTTCGTCTTGTGGGAAAAAGCCCAAAAAAGGGGTGGGCTATAGCCTTGGGGAGTGGGGCTGGCGAACTTCGTCCGCCTTCCTCAGAATGTGCCGAGACTTTGGCCACCCGCTCCCCGCTCCAAAAATAGGCCGCGGGCACAGCCGCGCCCAAAAAAGAGCAACCGAACCCCTTGGCGCCAAGTTCGTCCTGCGGAAAAATGCCCAAAAAAGGGGTGGGCTATAGCCTTCGGGCGTGGGGTGGGCGAACTTCGTCCGCCGGACTCGGAATGGGCCGAGACTTTGCCCACCCCCTCCCCGCGAAAAAAATAGGCCGTGGGCACAGCCGTACCCAAAAAAGAGCAGCCGAACCCCTTGGCGCCAAGTTCGTCCTGCGGAAAAATACCCAAAAAAGGGGTGTGCTATAGCCTTTGGGCATGGGGCCGGTAAAGTTCATCCGCCTTCCTCGGAATGGGCCGAGACATTACCCACCCCCTTCCCACGCTAAAAATAAGCTGCGGGCACAGCCGTGCCCAAAAAAGAGCAGCCGAACCCCTTGGCGCCAAGTTCGTCCTGCGGAAAAATGCTCAAAAAGGGGGTGGGCTATAGCCTTGGGGCGTGGGGCGGGCGAACTTCGTCCGCCGAACTTGGAATGGGCCGAGACTTTTCCCACCCCCTCCCCGCGACAAAAATAGGCCGCGGGCACAACCGCACCCAAAAAAGAGTAGTCGAACCCCTTGGCGCCATGTTCGTCCTGCGGAAAAATGCCCAAAAAAGGGGTAGCCTATAGCCTTGGGGCGTGGGGTGGCGAACTTCGTCCGTCTTCCTCGGAATGGGCCGAGACTTTGGCCACCTCCTCCCCAGGACAAAAATAGGCCGCGGGCACAGCCGCGCCCCAAAAAGTGCAGTCGAACCCCTGGGCGCCAAGTTCGTCTTGCGGAAAAACGCCCAAAAAGGGGGTGGGCTATAGCCTTGGGGCGTTTGGCGGGCGAACTTTGTCCACCGGACTCGGAATGGGCCAAGACTTTGCCCACCCCCTCCCCCCGACAAAAATAGGCCGTGGGCACGGCCGTGCCCAAAAAAGGGCAACCGAACCCCTTGGCGCCAAGTTCGTCCGGCGGAAAAACGCTCAAAAAGGGGGTGGGCTATAGCCTTGGGGCGTGGGGGGGGGGCGAACTTCGTCCGCCGGACTCGGAATGGGCTGAGACTTTTCCCACCCGCTCACCGCGACAAAAATAGGCCGCGGGCACAACCGCACCCAAAAAAGAGCAGCCGAACCCCTTGGCGCCATGTGTCGTCCTGTGGAAAAATGCCCAAAAAAGGGGTGGGCTATAGCCTTGGGGCGTGGGGCTGGCGAACTTCGTCCGCCTTCCGCGGAATCGGCCGAGACTTTGGCCACCCCTTCCCCGCGACAACAATAGGCCGCGGGCTCTGCCGCGCCTTAAAAAGAGCAGCCGAACCCCTTTGCGCCAAGTTCGTCCTGCGGAAAAATGCTCAAAAAGGGGGTGGGCTATAGCCTTGGGGCGTGGGGCGGGCGAACTTCGTCCGCCGGACTCGGAATGGGCCGAGAGTTTTCCCACCCCCTCCCCGCGACAAAAATAGGCCACGGGCACAACCACGCCCAAAAAGGAGCTGCTGAACCCCTTGGCGCCATGTTCGTCCTGTGGAAAAATGCCCAAAAAAGGGGTAGCCTATAGCCTTGGTTCGTGGGGTGGCGAACTTCGTCCGTCTTCCTCGGAATGGGCCGAGACTTTGGCCACCTCCTCCCCAGGACAAAAATAGGCCGCGGGCACAGCCGCGCCCCAAAAAGTGCAGTCGAACCCCTGGGCGCCAAGTTCGTCTTGCGGAAAAACGCCCAAAAAGGGGGTGGGCTATAGCCTTGGGGCGTTTGGCGGGCGAACTTTGTCCACCGGACTCGGAATGGGCCAAGACTTTGCCCACCCCCTCCCCCCGACAAAAATAGGCCGTGGGCACGGCCGCGCCCAAAAAAGGGCAACCGAACCCCTTGGCGCCAAGTTCGTCCGGCGGAAAAACGCTCAAAAAGGGGGTGGGCTATAGCCTTGGGGCGTGGGGGGGGGGGGCGAACTTCGTCCGCCGGACTCGGAATGGGCTGAGACTTTTCCCACCCGCTCACCGCGACAAAAATAGGCCGCGGGCACAACCGCACCCAAAAAAGAGCAGCCGAACCCCTTGGCGCCATGTGTCGTCCTGTGGAAAAATGCCCAAAAAAGGGGTGGGCTATAGCCTTGGGGCGTGGGGCTGGCGAACTTCGTCCGCCTTCCGCGGAATCGGCCGAGACTTTGGCCACCCCTTCCCCGCGACAACAATAGGCCGCGGGCTCTGCCGCGCCTTAAAAAGAGCAGCCGAACCCCTTTGCGCCAAGTTCGTCCTGCGGAAAAATGCTCAAAAAGGGGGTGGGCTATAGCCTTGGGGCGTGGGGCGGGCGAACTTCGTCCGCCGGACTCGGAATGGGCCGAGAGTTTTCCCACCCCCTCCCCGCGACAAAAATAGGCCGCGGGCACAACCACGCCCAAAAAGGAGCTGCTGAACCCCTTGGCGCCATGTTCGTCCTGTGGAAAAATGCCCAAAAAAGGGGTGGGCTATAGCCTTGGTTCGTGGGGCTGGCGAACTTCGTCCGCCTTCCTCGGAATGGGCCGGGACTTTGGCCACCCCCTCCCCATGACAAAAATACGCCGCGGGCACAGCCGCGCCCAAAAAAGTTCAGCCGAACCCCTTGGCGCCAAGTTCGTCCTGCGGAAAAGTGCCCAAAATGGGTGTGGGCTACAGCCTTGGGGCGTGGGGCTGGCGAACTTTGTCCGCCGGACTCGGAATGGGCCGAGACTTTGCCCATCCCCTCTCCACGACAAAAATAGGCCACGGGCACAGCCGCGCCCAAAAAAGAGCAGCCGAACCCCTTGGCACAAAGTTCGTCCTGCGGAAAAATACCCAAAAAAGGGGTGTGCTATAGCCTTTGGGCGTGGGGCCGGAAAAATTCATCCGCCTTCCTCGGAATCGGCCGAGACGTTGGCCACCCCCTCCCCGCGACAAAAATTGGCCGCGGGCACAGCCTCGCCCAAAAAAGAGCAGCCGAACCCCTTTGCGCCAAGTTCGTCCTGCGGAAAAATGGCCAAAAAAGGGGTGTGCTATAGCCTTGCGGCGTAGGGCTGCCGAAGTTCGTCCGCCGGACTCGGAATGGGCCGAGACTATTCCCACCCACTCCCCATGACAAAAATCGGCCGCGGCCACAGCCGTGCCTAAAAAAGAGCAGCCGAACCCCTTGGCACCAAGTTCGTCCTGCGGAAAAATGCAAAAAAAAAGGGTGGGCTATAGCCTTGGGGTGTGGGGCTGGGGAACTTCGTCCGCCGGACTCAGAATGGGCCGAGACTTTGGCCACCCCCTCCCCAGGAGAAAAATAGGCCGTGGGCACAACCGCACCCAAAAAAGAGCAGCCGAACCCCTTGGCGCCATGTGTCGTCCTGTGGAAAAATGCCCAAAAAAGGGGTGGGCTATAGCCTTGGGGCGTGGGGCTGGCGAACTTCGTCCGCCTTCCGCGGAATCGGCCGAGACTTTGGCCACCCCTTCCCCGCGACAACAATAGGCCGCGGGCTCTGCCGCGCCTTAAAAAGAGCAGCCGAACCCCTTTGCGCCAAGTTCGTCCTGCGGAAAAATGCTCAAAAAGGGGGTGGGCTATAGCCTTGGGGCGTGGGGCGGGCGAACTTCGTCCGCCGGACTCGGAATGGGCCGAGAGTTTTCCCACCCCCTCCCCGCGACAAAAATAGGCCGCGGGCACAACCACGCCCAAAAAGGAGCTGCTGAACCCCTTGGCGCCATGTTCGTCCTGTGGAAAAATGCCCAAAAAAGGGGTGGGCTATAGCCTTGGTTCGTGGGGCTGGCGAACTTCGTCCGCCTTCCTCGGAATGGGCCGGGACATTGGCCACCCCCTCCCCATGACAAAAATACGCCGCGGGCACAGCCGCGCCCAAAAAAGTTCAGCCGAACCCCTTGGCGCCAAGTTCGTCCTGCGGAAAAGTGCCCAAAATGGGTGTGGGCTACAGCCTTGGGGCGTGGGGCTGGCGAACTTTGTCCGCCGGACTCGGAATGGGCCGAGACTTTGCCCACCCCCTCCCCGCGACAAAAATAGGCCGCGGGCACAACCGCACCCAAAAAAGAGTAGTCAAACCCCTTGGCGCCATGTTCGTCCTGCGGAAAAATGCCCAAAAAAGGGGTAGCCTATAGCCTTGGGGCGTGGGGTGGCGAACTTCGTCCGTCTTCCTCGGAATGGGCCGAGACTTTGGCCACCTCCTCCCCAGGACAAAAATAGGCCGCGGGCACAGCCGCGCCCAAAAAAGTGCAGTCGAACCCCTGGGCGCCAAGTTCGTCTTGCGGAAAAACGCCCAAAAACGGGGTGGGCTATAGCCTTGGGGCGTTTGGCGGGCGAACTTTGTCCACCGGACTCGGAATGGGCCAAGACTTTGCCCACCCCCTCCCCCCGACAAAAATAGGCCGTGGGCACGGCCGCGCCCAAAAAAGGGCAACCGAACCCCTTGGCGCCAAGTTCGTCCGGCGGAAAAACGCTCAAAAAGGGGGTGGGCTATAGCCTTGGGGCGTGGGTGGGGGGGGGGGCGAACTTCGTCCGCCGGACTCGGAATGGGCTGAGACTTTTCCCACCCGCTCACCGCGACAAAAATAGGCCGCGGGCACAACCGCACCCAAAAAAGAGCAGCCGAACCCCTTGGCGCCATGTTCGTCCTGTGGAAAAATGCCCAAAAAAGGGGTGGGCTATAGCCTTGGGGCGTGGGGCTGGCGAACTTCGTCCGCCTTCCGCGGAATCGGCCGAGACTTTGGCCACCCCTTCCCCGCGACAACAATAGGCCGCGGGCTCTGCCGCGCCTTAAAAAGAGCAGCCGAACCCCTTTGCGCCAAGTTCGTCCTGCGGAAAAATGCTCAAAAAGGGGGTGGGCTATAGCCTTGGGGCGTGGGGCGGGCGAACTTCGTCCGCCGGACTCGGAATGGGCCGAGACGTTGGCCACCCCCTCCCCGAGACAAAAATTGGCCGCGGGCACAGCCTCGCCCAAAAAAGAGCAGCCGAACCCCTTTGCGCCAAGTTCGTCCTGCGGAAAAATGGCCAAAAAAGGGGTGTGCTATAGCCTTGCGGCGTAGGGCTGCCGAAGTTCGTCCGCCGGACTCGGAATGGGCCGAGACTATTCCCACCCCCTCCCCATGACAAAAATCGGCCGCGGCCACAGCCGTGCCTAAAAAAGAGCAGCCGAACCCCTTGGCACCAAGTTCGTCCTGCGGAAAAATGCAAAAAAAAAGGGTGGGCTATAGCCTTGGGGCGTGGGGCTGGGGAACTTCGTCCGCCGGACTCAGAATGGGCCGAGACTTTGGCCACCCCCTCCCCAGGAGAAAAATAGGCCGTGGGCACAGCCGCGCCTAAAAAAGAGCAGCCGAACCCCTTGGCGCCAAGTTCGTCCTGCGGAAAAATGTCCAAAAAAGGGGTGTGCTATAGCCTTTGGGCGTGGGGCCGGCAAAGTTCATCCGCCTTCCCCGGAATGGGCCGAGACTTTGGCCACCCCCTCCCCGCGCAAAAAACAGGCCGCAGGCACAGCCGCGCCCAAAAAAGAGCAGCCGAACCCCTTGGCGCCATGTTCGTCCTGTGGAAAAATGCCCAAAAAAGGGGTGGGCTATAGCCTTGGGGCGTGGGGCTGGCGAACTTCGTCCGCCTTCCTCGGAATGGGCCGAGACTTCGGCCACCCACTCCCCGTGACAAAAATTGGCCGCGGGCACAGCCGCGCCCAAAAAAGAGCAGCCGAACCCCTTTGCGCCAAGTTCGTCCTGCGGAAAAATGCCCAAAAAAGGGGTGTGCTATAGCCTTGGGGAGTGGGGCTGCCGAAGTTCGTCCGCCGGACTCGGAATGGGCCGAGACTTTCCCCACCCCCTCCCCGCGACAAAAATAGGCCGCGGCCATAGCCGTGCCTAAAAAAAGAGCATCTGAACCCCTTGGCGCCAAGTTCGTCCTCCGGAAAAATGCCCAAAAAAAGGGTGGGCTATAGCCTTCGGGCGTGGGGCTGGCGGACTTCGTCCACCGGACTCGGAATGGGCCGAGACTTTTCCCACTCCCTCCCCGGGACAAAAATAGGCCACGGGACGGCCGCGCCCTAAAAAGAGCAGCCGAACCCCTTGTTGCCAAGTTCGTCCTGCGGAGAGATGCCTAATAAAGGGGTGTGCTATAGCCTTGGGGCGTGGGCGGACGGACTTCATCCGCCGGACTTGGAATGGGCCGAGACTTTTCCCACCCCCTCCCCGCGACAAAAATGGGCCGCGGGCACAGCCGCGCTCACAAAAGAGCAGCCGAACGCCTTGGCGCCATGTTCGTCCTGCGGAAAAATGCCCAAAAAAGGGGTGGGCTATAACCTTAGGGTGTGGGGTGGGCGAATTTCATCCGCCGGACTTGGAATGGACCGAGACTTTGCCCACCCCCTCCCCGCAACAAAAATAGGCCGCGGGTACAGCCGCGCCCAAAAAAGAGCAGTCGAACCCCTCGGCGCCAAGTTCGTCCTGCGGAAAAATGCCCAAAAAGGGGGTGGGCTATTGCCTTGGGGCGTGGGGCGGGCGAACTTTGTCCGCCGGACTCGAAGTGGGCCGAGACTTTGACCACCCTCTCCCCGCAGCAAAAATAGGTCACGGGCAGAGCCGCGCCGAAAAAAGAGCAGCCGAACCCCTTGGCGCCAAGTTCGTCCTGCGGAAAAATGCCCAAAAAGGGGGTGCGCTATAGCCTTGGGGCGTGGGGCGCCGGACTCGTAATGGGCCGAGACTTTTCCCACCCCCTCCCCATGACAAAAATAGGCCGCGGGCACAGCCGCGCCCACAAAAGAGCAGCCCAACCCCTTGGCGCCATGTTCGTCCTGCGGGAAAATGCCCAAAAAGGGGGTGGGCTATAGCCTTGGGGCGTGGGGCTGGCGCACTTCGTCCGCCTTCCTCGGAATGGGTCGACAATTTACCCACCCCCTCCCTGTGACAAAAATAGGCCGTGAGCACAGCCGCGCCCAAAAAAGAGCAGCTGAACACCTTGGCTCAAAGTTCATCCTGCGGAAAAATGCCTAAAAAAGTTGTGTGCTATAGTCTTGCGGCGTGGGGCCGCCGAAGTTCGTCCGCCGGACTCGGAATGGGCCGAGACTTTGCCCACCCCATCCCCGCAACAAAAATAGGCCGCGGGCACAGCCGTACCCAAAAAAGAGCAGTCGAACCCCTTGGCGCCAAGTTCGTCCTGCGGAAAAATGCCCAAAAAAGGGGTGTGCTATAGCCTTTGGGCATGGGGCCGGTAAGGTTCATCCGCCTTCCTCGGAATGGGCCGAGACATTGCCCACCCCCTCCCAGCGCCAAAAAATAAACCGCGGGCACAGCCGCGCCCAAAAAAGAGCAGCCAAACCCCTTTGTGCCAAGTTCGTACTGCGGAAAAATGCCCAAAAAGGGGGTGGGCTATAGCCTTGGGGCGTGGGGCTGGCGCACTTCGTCCGCCGGACTCGGAATGGGCCGAAACTTTGCCCACCCCCTCCCCGCGACAAAAAGAGGCCGCGGGTACAGCCGCGCCCAAAAAAGAGCAGTCGAACCCCTCGGCGCCAAGTTCGTCCTGCGGAAAAATTCCCAAAAAAGGGGTGGGCCATAGCCTTGGGGCGTGGGGCGGGCGAACTTCGTCCGCCGGACTCGGAATGGGCGGAGACTTTGCCCACCCCCTCCCCGCGACAAAAATAGGCCGCGGGCACAGCCGCGCCCAAAAAAGAGCAGCCGAACCCCTTTGCGCCAAGTTCGTACTGCGGAAAAATGCCCAAAAAGGATGTGGGCTATAGCCTTGGGGCGTGGGGCGGGCGAACTTCGTCCGCCGGTCTCGGAATGGGCCGAGACTTTGCCCACCCCCTCCCCACGACAAAAATAGCCCGCGGGCACAGCCGCGCCCAAAAAACAGCAGCCGAACCCCTTGGCGCCAAGTTCGTCCTGCGGAAAAATGCCCAAAAAGGGGGTGGGCTATAGCCTTGGGGCGTGGGGCTGGCGAACTTCGTAGGCGGGACTCGGAATGGGCCGAGACTTTGGCCACCCCCTCCCCGCCCCAAAAATAGGCCGCGGGCACAGCCGCGCCCTAAAAAGAGCATTCGAACCCCTTGGCACCATGTTCGTCCTGCGGAAAAATGCCCAAAATAGGGGTGGGCTATAGCCTTGGGGCGTGGGGCTGGCGAAGTTCATCCGCCTTCCTCGGAATGGGCCAAGACTTGGCCCACCCCCTCCCTGCGCCAAAAAATAGGCCGCGGGCATAGCCGCGCCCAAAAAAGAGCAGTCGAACCCCTCGGCGCCAAGTTCGTCCTGCGGAAAAATGCCCAAAAAAGGGTGGGCTATAGCCTTGGGGCGTGGGGCGGGCAAACTTCGTCCGCCGGACTCGGAATGGGCCGAGACTTTGCCCATCCCCTCTCCGTGACAAAAATAGGCCGCGGACACAGCCGCGCCCAAAAAAGAGCAGCCGAACCCCATTGCGCCAAGTTCGTACTGCAGAAAAATGCCCAAAAAGGGGGTGGGTTACAGCCTTGGGGCGTGGGGCTGGCGAACTTCGTCCGCCTTCCTCCGAATGGGCGAGACCTTGCCCGCAACTTCCCCATGACAAACATAGGCCGCGGGCACAGCCGCGACCAAAAAAGAGCAGCTGAACCCCTTGGCGCCAAGTTCGTCCTGTCGAGAAATGCCCAAAAAAGGGGTGGGCTATAGCCTAAGGGCGTGGGGCTGGCGAACTTCGTCCGCCGGACTCGGAATGGGCCGAGACTTTGCCCACCCCCTCCCCGTGACAAAAATAGACCGCGGGCACAGCCGCGCCCAAAAACGTACAGTCGAACCCCTTGGCGCCAAGTTCGTCCAGCGGAAAAATGCCCAAAAGGGGGGTGGGCTATAGACTTGGGGCGTGGGGCTGGCGAACTTCGTCTGCCGGACTCAGAATGGGCCGAGACTTTTCCCAACCCCTCCCCGCGACAAAAATAGGCCGCGGAAAAATACCCAAAAAAGCTGTGTGCTATAGCCTTTGGGCGTGGGGCCGGCAAAGTTCATCCGCCTTCCTCGGAATAGGCCGAGACTTTGCCCGCCCCCTCCCCGCGCCAAAAATAGGCCGCGGGCACGGCCGCGCCCAAAAAAGAGCAGCCAAACCCCCGTGGCACCAAGTTCGTCCTGCGGAAAAATGCCTAAAAAGGGGGTGGGCTATAGCCTTGGGGCATGGGTCTGGCGAACTTCGTCCGCCGGACTCGGAATGGGCCGAGACTTTTCCCACCCCCTCCCCACGACAAAAATAGACCATGGGCACAGCCGCGCCCAAAAACGAGCAGCCAAACCCCTTGGCGACAAGTTCATCCTGCGGAAAAATGCCCAAAAAAGGGGTGGGCTATAGCCTTGGGGCGTGGGGCGGGCGAACTTCGTCTGCCGGACTCGGAATGGGCCGAGACTTTGCCCACCCCCTCACCGCGACAAAAATAGGCCGTGGGTACAGCCGTACCCAAAAAAGTGCTGCCGAATCCCTTGGCGCCAAGTTCGTCCTGCGGAAAAATGCCCAAAAAGGGGGTGGGCTATAGCCTTGGGGCGTGGTGCGGGCGGACTTCGTCCGCCGGACTCGGAATGGGCCGAGACTTTTCCCACCCCCTCCCCGTGACAAAAATAGGCCGCGGGCACAGCCGCGCCCAAAAAAGAGCAGCCGAACCCCTTCGCGCCAAATTCGTCCTGCGGAAAAATGCCCAAAAAAGGGGTGTGCGATAGCCTTCGGCAGTGGGGCCGGCAAAGTTCATCCACCTTCCTCGGAATGGGCCGAGACTTTGCCCACCCCCTCCCCGCAACAAAAATAGGCCATTGGCACAGCCGCGTCCAAAAAAGAGCAGCCGAACCCTTGGCGCCAAGTTCGTCCTGTGGAAAAATGCCTAAAAAAGCTGTGTGCTATAGCCTTTGGGCGTAGGGCCAGCAAAGTTCATCCGCCTTCCTCGGAATGGGCCGAGACTTTGCCCACCCCTCCCCGCGCCAAAAATAGGCCACGGGCACAGCCGCGCCCAAAAAAGAGCAGCCGAACCCCTTGGCACCATGTTCGTCCTGCGGAAAAATGCCCAAAATAGGGGTGGGCTACAGCCTTGGGGCGTGGGGCTGGCGAAGTTCATCCGCCTTCCTCGGAATGGGCCAAGACTTGGCCCACCCCCTCCCTGTGCCAAAAAATAGGCCGCGGGCACAGCCGCGCCCAAAAAAGAGCAGTCGAACCCCTCGGCGCCAAGTTCGTCCTGCGGAAAAATGCCCAAAAAAGGGTGGGCTATAGCCTTGGGGCGTGGGGCGGGCGAACTTCGTCCGCCGGACTCGGAATGGGCCGAGACTTTGCCCAGCCCCTCTCCGTGACAAAAATAGGCCGCGGACACAGCCGCGCCCAAAAACGTACAGTCGAACCCCTTGGCGCCAAGTTCGTCCAGCGGAAAAATGCCCAAAAAGGGGGTGGGCTATAGCCTTGGGGCGTGGGGCTGGCGAACTTCGTCTGCCGGACTCAGAATGGGCCGAGACTTTTCCCAACCCCTCCCCGCGACAAAAATAGGCCGCGGAAAAATGCCCAAAAAAGCTGTGTGCTATAGCCTTTGGGCATGGGGCCGGCAAAGTTCATCCGCCTTCCTCGGAATGGGCCGAGACTTTGCCCACCCCCTCCCCGCGCCAAAAATAGGCCGCGGGCACGGCCGCGCCCAAAAAAGAGCAGCCAAACCCCCATGGCGCCAAGTTCGTCCTGCGGAAAAATGCCCAAAAAGGGGGTGGGCTATAGCCTTGGGGCATGGGTCTGGCGAACTTCGTCCGCCGGACTCGGAATGGGCCGAGACTTTTCCCACCCCCTCCCCACGACAAAAATAGACCATGGGCACAGCCGCGCCCAAAAACGAGCAGCCGAACCTCTTGGCGACAAGTTCATCCTGCGGAAAAATGCCCAAAAAAGGGGTGGGCTATAGCCTTGGGGCGTGGGGCGGGCGAACTTCGTCTGCCGGACTCGGAATGGGCCGAGACTTTGCCCACCCCCTCACCGCGACAAAAATAGGCCGTGGGTACAGCCGTACCCAAAAAAGTGCTGCCGAACCCCTTGGCGCCAAGTTCGTCCTGCGGAAAAATGCCCAAAAAGGGGGTGGGCTATAGCCTTGGGGCGTGGCGCGGGCGGACTTCGTCCGCCGGACTTGGAATGGGCCGAGACTTTGACCACCCCCTCCCCACAACAAAGATAGGCCACGGGCACAGCAGCGCCCAAAAAAGAGCAGCCAAACCCCTTGGTGCCAAGTTCATCCTGCGGAAAAATGCCCAAAAAAGGGGGTGGGCTATAGCCTTGGGACGTGGTGCTGGCGAACTTCGTCCGCCAGACTCGGAATGGGCCGAGGCGTTGCCCACCCCCTCCCCGTGACAAAAATAGGTCACGGGCACAGCCGCGCCCGAAAAAGAGCAGCCGAACCCCTTGGCGCCAAGTTCGTCCTGCGGAAAAATGCCCAAAAAAGTGGTGGGCTATAGCCTTGGGGCGTGGGGCTGGCGCACTTCGTCCGCCGGACTCGGAATGGGCGGAGGCGTTTCCCACCTCCTCCCTGGGACAAAAATAGGCCACGGTTACAGCCGCGCCCAAAAAAGAGCAGCCGAACCCCTTGGCGCCAAATTCGTCCTGCGGAAAAATGCCCAAAAAAGGGGTGGGCTATAGCCCTGGGGCGTGGGGCGGGCGAACTTCGTCTGCCGGACTCGGAATGGGCCCAGACATTGGCCACCCCCTCCCCGCAACACAAATAGGCCACGGGCACAGCCGCGCCCAAGAAAGAGCAGCCGAACCCCATGGCGCCAAGTTCGTCCTGCGGAAGAATGCCCAAAAAGGGGGTGGGCTATAGCCTTGGGGCGTGGGGCGGGCAAACTTCGTCTGCCGGACTCGGAATGGGCATAGACTTTCACCACCCCCTCCCTAGGACAAAGATAGGCCGCGGGCACAGCTGCACCCGTAAATGAGCAGCCGAACCCCTTGGCTCCAAGTTCGTCCAACGGAAAAATGCCCAAAAAGGGGGTGGGCTATAGCCTTGGGGCGTGGGGCTGGCGCACTTCGTCCGCCAGACTCGGAATGGGCCGAGGCTTTGCCCACCCCCTCCCTGCGACAAAAATAGGCCGCACGCACAGCCGCGCCCAAATAAGACCAGCCGAACCCCTTGGCGCCAAGTTCGTCCAGCGGAAAAATCCCCAAAAAGGGGGTGGGCTATAGCCATGGGGCGTGGGGCCGGCGAACTTCGTCCGTCGGACTCGGAATTGGCCGAGAGATTGACCACCCCCTCCCCGTGACAAAAATAGGCCGCGGGCACAGCGATGCCAAGAAAAGAGCAGCCGAACCCCAAGGCGCCAAGTTCGTCCCGAGGAAGAATGCCCAAAAAGGGGGTGGGCTATAGCCTTGGGGCGTGGGGCGGGCGAACTTCGTCCGCCGGACTCGGAATGGGCCGAGACTTTGACCACCCCCTACCCATGATAAAGATAGGCGCGGGCACAGCCGCGCCCGAAAAAGAGCAGCCGAACCCCTTGGCGCCAAGTTCGTCCTGCGGAAAAATGCCCAAAAACGGGGTGGGCTGTAGCCTTGGGTCGTGGGGCTGGCGAACTTCGTCCGCCGGACTCGGAATGGGCCGAGGCTTTTCCCACCCCCTCCCTACAACAAAAATAGGCCGCACGCACAGCCGCGCCCAAAAATTACCAGCCGAACCCCTTGGCGCCAAGTTCGTCCAGCGGAAAAATGCCCAAAAAGGGGGTGGGCTATAGCCATGGGGCGTGGGGCTGGCGAACTTCGTCCGTCGGACTCGGAATCGGCCGAGAGATTGACCACCCCCTCCCCGCGACAAAAATAGGCCGCGGGCGCAGCTATGCCAAAAAAAGAGCAGCCGAACCCCAAGGCGCCAAGTTCGTCCAGCGGAAGAATGCCCAAAAAGGGGGTGGGCTATAGCCTTTGGGCATGGGGCCGGCAAAGTTCGTCCGCCTTCCTCGGAATGGACCGAGACTTTGCCCACCCCCTCCCCACACCAAAAATAGGCCGCGGCCACAGCCGCGCCCTAAAAAGAGCAGGCGAACCCCTTCGCGCCAAGTTCGTCCAGCGGAAAAATGCCCACAAAGGGGGTGGGCTATAGCCTTGGGGCGTGGGGCTGGCGAACTTCGTCCGCCGGACTTGGAATGGGTTGAGACTTTGCCCACCCCTTCCCCGCGTCAAAAATTGGCCGCGACCACAGCCGCGCCCAAAAAAGAGCAGCCGAACCTCTTGGCGCCAAGTTCGTCCTGCGGAAAAATGCCCAAAAAAGGGCTGTGCTATAGCCTTGGGGAGCGGGGCAGGCTAAGTTCGTCTGCCGGACCCCGAATGGGCCGAGAATTTTCCCACCCGCTCCCCGCGACAAAAATAGTCCGCGGGCACAGCCGCGTACAAAAAAGAGCAGCCGAACCCCTTGGCACCAAGTTCGTCCTGCGGAAAAATTGCCCAAAAAAGGGGTGGGCTATAGCCTTGGGGCGTGGGGCTGGCGTACTTCATCCGCCGGACACGGAAGGGGCCGACACTTTTCTCACCCCCTCCCTGTGACAAAAGTAGGCCACGGGCACAGCCACGTGCAAAAAATAGCAGCCGAACCCCTTGGCGCCAAGTTCGACCTGCAGAAAAATGCCCAAAAAAGGGGTGGACTACAGCCTTGGGGCGTTGTGCGGGTGAACTTCGTCCGCCGGACTCGGAATGGGCCGAGACTTTGCCCACCCCCTCCCCGCGACAAAAATAGGCTGCGGGCACAGCCGCGCCCAAAAAAGAGCAGCTGAACCCCTTGGCGCCGAGTTCGTCCTGCGGAAAAATGCCCAAAAAAGGGGTGTGCTATAGCCTTCGGGCGTGGGGCCGGCAAAGTTCATCCGCCTTCCTCGGAATGGGCCGAGATTTTGCCCACCCCCTCCCAGCGAAAAAAATCGGCCGCGGGCATAGCCGCGCCAAAAAAAGAGCAGCCGAACCCCTTGGCGCCAAGTTCGTCCTGCGGAAAAATGCCCAAAAAATGGGTTTGCTATAGCCTTGGGGCGTGGGGCCGGCTAAGTTCGTCCGCCGGACTCGGAACGGGCCGAGACTTTTCCCACCCCCTCCCTGCGACAAAAATAGGCCGCGGGCACAGCCGCGTGCAAAAAAGTGCAGCCCAACCCCTTGGCGCCAAGTTCGTCCTGCGGAAAAATGTCCAAAAAATGGGTGGGCTATAGCCTTGGGGAGTGGGGCTGGCGAACTTCGTCCGCCGGACTCGGAATGGGCCAAGTCTTTGCCCACCCCCTGCCCGCCAGAAAAATAGGCCGCGGGCACAGCCACACCCAAAAAAGAGCAGCCGAACCCCTTGGCGCCAAGTTCGTCCTGCGGAAAAATGCCCAAAAAAGGGGTGTGCTATAGCCTTCGGGCGTGGGGCCGGCAAAGTTCATCCGCCTTCCTCGGAATGGGCCGAGATTTTGCCCACCCCCTCCCAGCGAAAAAAATAGGCCGCGGGCACAGCCGCGCCCAAAAAAGAGCAGCCGAACCCCTTGGCGCCAAGTTCGTCGTGCGGAAAAATGCCCAAAAAAGGGGTGGGCAATAGCCTTGGGGCGTGGGGCGGGCGAACTTCATCCGCCGGATTCGGAACAGGCCGAGACTTTGGCCACCCCTCCCTGCACCAAAATTAGGCCGCGGGCACAGCCGCGCCCAAAAAAGAGCTGCCGTACCCCTTGGCGCCATGTTCGTCCTGCGGAAAAATGCCCAAAAAAGGGGTGTGCTATAGCCTTGGGGCGTGGGGCCGGCTAGGTTCGTCTGCCGTCATCAGAATGGGCCGAGAGTTTGGCCACCGCTCCCCGCGCCAAAAATAGGCCGCGGGCACAGCCGCGCCCAAAAAAGTGCAGCCGAAACCCTTGGCGCCACATTCGTCCTGCGGAAAAATGCCCAAAAAAGGGGTGTGCTATAGCCTTGGGGCGTGGGGCCGGCTAAGTTCGTCCGCCGGACTCGGAATGGGCCGAGACTCTTCCCACCCGCTCCCCGCGGGAAAAAATAGGCCGCGGGCACAGCAGCGCCCAAAAAAGAGCAGCCGAACCCCTTTGCGCCATGTTCGTCCTGCGGAAAAATTGCCCATAAAAGTGGTGGGCTATAGCCTTGGGGCGTGGGGCTGGCGAGCTTCGTCCGCCGGGCTCGGAATGGTCCCCCGAGACCTTGCCCACCCCCTCCCCGCAACAAAAATAGGCCGCGGGCACAGCCGCGCCCAAAAAAGAGCCGCCGAACCCCTTGGCGCCAAGTTCATCCGGCGGAAAAATTCCCAAAAAAGGGGGGTGATATAGCCCTTGGGCGTGGGGCCGGCAAAGTTCATCCGCCTTCCCCGGAATGGGCCGAGAGTTTGGCCACCCCTCCCCGCGCCAAAAATAGGCCGCGGGCACAGCCGCGTCCAAAAAAGTGCAGCCGACACCCTTGGCGCCACGTTCGTCCCGCGGAAAAATGCCCAAAAAAGGGGTGTCTATAGCCTTGGGGCGTGGGGCCGGCTAAGTTCGTCCGCCGGACTCGGAATGGGCCGAGACTCTTCCCACCCCCTCCCCACGGGAAAAATAGGCCGCGGGCACAGCCGCGCCCAAAAACGAGCAGCCGAACCCCTTTGCGCCATGTTCGTCCTGCGGAAAAATTGCCCAAAAAAGGGGTGTGCTATAGCCTTGGGGCGTGGGGCTCGCGAACTTCGTCCGCCTTCCTCGGAATGGACCGAGACTTTGGCCACCCCCTCCCCCCCGACAAAAATAGGCCGCGGGCACAGCCGCGTCCAAAAAAGTGCAGCCGAACCCCTTGGCGCCATGTTTGTCCGGCAGAAAAATGCCCAAAAAGGGGGTGGGCTATAGCCATGGGGCGTGGGGCTGGCGAACTTTGTCCGTCGGACTCGGAATGGGCCGAGAGATTGACCACCCCCTCCCCGCGACAAAAATAGGCCGCGGGCACAGCCGCGTCCAAAAAAGTACAGCCGAACCCCTTGGCGCCATGTTTGTCCGGCGGAAAAATGCCCAAAAAGGGGGTGGGCTATAGCCACGGGGCGTGGGGCTGGCGAACTTCGTCCGTCGGACTCAGAATGGGCCGAGAGATTGACCACCCCCTCCCTGCGACAAAAATAGGCCGCGGGCACAGCCGCGCCCAAAAAAGAGCAGCCGAACCCCTTGGCGCCAAGTTCGTTCTACGGAAAAATGCCCAAAAAAGGGGTGTGCTATAGCCTTGGGGCGTGGGGTTGGCTAAGTTCGTCCGCCGGACTCGGAATGGGCCGAGACTCTTCCCACCCCCTCCCCGAGGGAAAAATAGGCCGCGGGCACAGCCGCGCCCAAAAAAGAGCAGCCGAACCCCTTTGTGCCATGTTCGTCCTGCGGAAAAATTGCCCAAAAAAGGGGTGTGCTATAGCCTTGGGGCGTGGGGTGGGCGCGCTTCGTCCGCCAGGCTCGGAATGGGCCGAGACTTTTCCCACCCCCTCCCCATGATAAAAATAGGCTGCGGGCACAGCCGCGCCCAAAAAAGAGCAGCCGAACCTCTTGGCGCCAAGTTCGTCCTGCGGAAAAATGCCCAAAAAAGGGGTGTGCTATAGCCTTTGGGCGTGGGGTGGGCGAACTTCGTCCGCCGAACTCAGAATGGGCCTAGACTTTTTCGAACCCCTCCCCGCGACAAAAAATAGGCCGCGGGTACAACCGCGCCCAAAAAAGAGCAGCCGAACCCCTTGGCGCCATGTTCGTCCTGTGGAAAAATGCCCAAAAAAGGGGTGGGCTATATCCTTGGGGCGTGGGGCTGGCGAACTTCGTCTGCCTTCCTTGGAATGGGCCGAGACTTTGGCCACCCCATCCCCGCGACAAAAGTAGGCCGGGGCACAGCCGCGCCCTAAAAAGAGCAGCCGAACCCCTTGGCGCCAAGTTCGTCCTGCGGAAAAATTACCAAAAAAGGGGTGGGCTATAGCATTGGAGCATGAGGCTGGCGAACTTCGTCCGCCTTCCTCGGAATGGGCCGAGAATTTGCCCACCCCCTCCCCGCGCTAAAAATAGGCCGCGGGTGCAGCCGCGCCCAAAAAAAAGCAGCCGAACCCCTTGGCGCCAAGTTCGTCCTGCGGAAAAATGCCCAAAAAGGGGGTGTGCTATAGCCTTTGGGCGTGGGGCCGGCAAAGTTCATCCGCCTACCTCGGAATGGGCCGAGACTGTGGCCACCCCCTCCCCACGCCAAAAATAGGCTGCGGGCACAGCCGCGCCCAAAAAAGAGCAGCCGAACCCCTTGGCGCCAAGTTCATCCTGGGGAAAAATGCCCAAAAAAAGGGTGGGCTATAGCCTTGGGGCGTGGGGCTGGCGAACATTGTCCGCCACACTCGGAATGGGCCGAGACTTTGCCCACCCCCTTCCCACGACAAAAATAGTCCGTGGGCACAGCCGCGTTCAAAAAAGAGCAGCCGAACCCCTTGGCGCCATGTTCGTCCTGCCGAAAAATACCCAAAAATGGGGTGGGCTATAGCCTTGGGGCGTGCGGCTGGCGAACTTCGTCCGCAGGACTCGGAATGGGCCGAGATTTCGTCCACCCCCTCCCCGCGACAAAAATAGGCCGGGGGCACAGCCGCGCCCAAAAAATGGCAGCCGAACCCCTTGGCGCCAAGTTCGTCCTGTAGAAAAATGCCCAAAAAAGGGGTGTGTTATAGCCTTTGGGCGTGGGGCCGGCAAAGTTCATCCGCCTTCCTCGGAATGGGCCGAGACTTTTCCGACCCCCTCCCCGTGACAAAAATAGGCCACGGGCACAGCCGCGCCCAAAAAAGAGCAGCCGAACCCCTTGGCGCCAAGTTCGACCTGCGGAAAAATGCCCAAAAATGGGGTGGGCTATGGCCTTGGGGCGTGGGGCTCGCGAACTTTGTCCGCAGGACTCGGAATGGGCGAGACTTTGCCCACCCCCTCCCCGTGACAAAAATAGGCCGCGGGCACAGCCGCGTTCAAAAAACAGCAGCCGAACCCCTTGGCGCCAAGTTCGTCCTGCGGAAAAATGCCCAAAAGGGGAGTGGGCTATAGCCTTGGGGCGTGGGGCTGGCGAACTTCGTCCGCCGCACTCGGAATGGGCTGAGAATTTGCCCACCCCCTTCCCACGACAAAAATAGGCCGCTGGCACAGCCGCGCCCAAAAAAGAGCAGCCGAACCCCTTGGCGCCACGTTCGTCCTGCGGAAAAATGCCCAAAAAAAGGGTGGGCTATAGCCTTGGGGAGTGGGTCTGGCGAACCTCGTCCGCCGGACTCGGAATGTGCCGAGACTTTGCCCACCCCCTCCCCGCGACAAAAATAGAACACGGGCACAGCCGCACCCAAAAAAGAGCAGCCGAACCCCTTGGCGCCGAGTTCGTCCCGCGGAAAAATGCCCAAAAACGGGGTGGGCCTTAGCCTTTGGCCGTGGGGCCGGCGAACTTCGTCCGCCTTCCTCGGAATGGGCCGATACATTGCCCAGCCCCTCCCCGCGACAAAAATAGGCCACGGGCACAACCGCGTCCAAAAAATAGCAGCCGAACCCCTTGGCGCCATGTTCGTCCTGCGGAAAAATGCCCAAAAATGGGGTGGGCTATAGCCTTGGGGCGTGCGGCTGGCGAACTTCGTCCGCAGGACTCGGAATGGGCCGAGATTTCGTCCACCCCCTCCCCGCGACAAAAATAGGACGGGAGCGCAGCCGCGCCCAAAAAAGAGCAGCCGAACCCCTTGGCGCCAAGTTCGTCCTGTAGAAAAATGCCCAAAAAAGGGGTGTGCTATAGCCTTTGGGCGTGGGGCTGGCGAACTTCGTCCGCTCGACTCGGAATGGGCTGAGACTTTTCCCACCCCCTCCCCGCGACAAAAATAGGCCGCGGGACAGCCGCACCCAAAAAAGAGCAGCCGAACCCCTTGGCGCCAAGTTCGTCCTGCGGAAAAATGCCCAAAAAAGGGGTGGGCTATAGCCCTGGGGAGTGGGGATGACGAACTTCGTCCGGCGGACTCGGAATGGGCCGAGACTTTGACCACCCCCTGCCCGCGATAAAAATAGGCCGCAGGCACTATTGTACCCAAAAAAGAGCAACCGAGCCCCTTGGCGCCAAGTTCGTCCTACGGAAAAATGCCCAAAAAGGGGGTAGGATATCGCCTTGGGGCGTGGGGCTGGCGAACTTCGTCCGCTGGACTCGGAATGGGCTGAGACTTTTCCCACCCCCTCCCCACGACAAAAATAGGCCGCGGGACAGCCGCACCCAAAAAAGAGCAGCCGAACCCCTTGGCGCCAAGTTCGTCCTGCGGAAAAATGCCAGACAAAGGGGAGGGCTATAGCCTTGGGCCGTGGCGCTGGCGAACTTCGTCCGCCGGACTCGGAATGGGCCGAGACTTTTCCCACCCCCTCCCCACGACAAAAATAGGCCGCGGGCACAGCTGCACCTAAAAAAGAGCAGCCGAACCCCTTGGTGCCAAGTTCGTCCTGCGGAAAAATGCCAAACAAAGGGGAGGGCTGTAGCCTTGGGGCGTGGGGCTGGCGCACTTCGTCCGCCGGACTCGGAATGGGCCGAGACTTTGACCACCCCCTGCCCGCGACAAAAATAGGCTGCGGGCACAGCTGCGCCCAAAAAAGAGCAGCCGAGCCCCTTGGCGCCAAGTTCGTCCTACGGAAAAATGCCCAAAAAGTGGGTAGGCTATCGCCTTGTGGCGTGGGGCTGGCGAACTTCGTCCGCTGGACTCGGAATGGGCTGAGACTTTTCCCACCCCATCCCCGCGACAAAAACATGCCGCGGGACAGCCGCACCCAAAAAAGAGCAGCCGAACCCCTTGGCGCCAAGTTCGTCCTGCGGAAAAATGCCAAACAAAGGGGAGGGCTATAGCCTTGGGGCCTGGGGCCGGACTCGGAATGGGCCGAGACTTTTCCCACCCCCTCCCCACGACAAAAATAGGCCGCGGGCACAGCCGCGCCCAAAAAAGAGCAGCCGAACCCCTTGGCTCCAAGTTCGTCCTGCGGAAAAATGCCCAAAAAGGGGGTGGGCTATAGCCTTGGGACGTGGGGCCGGCGCACTTCGTCCGCCGGACTCGGAATGGGCCGGAATTTTTCCACCCCCTCCCCGCGACAAAAATAGGGTGCGGGCACAGCCGCGCCCAAAAAAGAGCAGCCGAACCCCTTGGCGCCATGTTCGCCCTGCGGAAAAATGCCCAAAAAGGGGGTGGGCTATAGCCTTGGGGCGTGGGGCTGGCGAGCTTCTTCCGCCGGACTCGGAATGGGCCGAGACTTTGACCACCCCCTCCCCGCGACAAAAATAGGCCGCGGGCACAGCTGCGCCCAAAAAAGAGCAGCCGAACCCCTTGGCGCCAAGTTCGTCCTACGGAAAAATGCCCAAAAAGGGGGTGGGCTATAGCCTTGGGGCGTGGGGCTGGCGAACTTGCTCCGCCTTCTTCGGGGTGGGCCGAGACATTGCCCACCCCCTCCCCGCGACAAAAATAGGCCGCGGGCACAACCACGCCCAAAAGGGAGCAGCCGAACCCCTTGGCGCCAAGTTCTTCCTGCTGAAAAATGCCCAAAAAGGGGGTGGGCTATAGCCTTGGGGCGTGGGGCTGACGAACTTCGTCCGCCGGACTCGGAATGGGCCGAGACTTTGCCCACCCCCTCCCCGTGAAAAAAATAGGCCGCGGGAACAGCCAAAAAAGAGCAGCCGAACCCCTTGGCGCCAAGTTCGTCCGGCTGAAAAATGCCCAAAAAGGGGGTGGGCTATAGGCTTGGGGCGTGACGCTGGCGAACTTCGTCCGCCTTCCTTGGAATGGGCCGAGACTTTGCCCACCCCCTCCCCGCGACAAAAATAGGCCGCGGGCACAGCCGCGCCCAAAAAAGAGCAACCGAACCCCTTGGCGCCAAGTTCGTCCTGCGGAAAAAAGCCCAAAAAAGGGGTGGGCTATAGCCTTGCGGTGTGGGGCTGGCGAACTTCGTCCGCCGGACTCGGAATGGGCGAGACTGTGCCCACCCCCTCCCCACGACAAAAATAGGCCGCGGCCAGCCACGCCCAAAAAAGAGCAGCCGAACCCCTTGGCGCCAAGTTCGTCCTGCGGAAAAATGCCCAAAAATGTGGAGGGCTATAGCCTTGGGGCGTGGGGCGGGCGAACTTCGTCCTCCGGACTCAAAAACGGCCGAGACTTTACCCACCCCCTCACCGCGACAAAAATAGGCTGCGGGCAGAGCTGCGCCCAAAAAAGAGCAGCCGAGCCCCTTGGCGCCATGTTCGTCCTGCGGAAAAAAGCAGAAAAAAGGGGTGGGCTATAGCCTTGCGGTGTGGGGCAGGCGAACTTCGTCCGCCGGACTCGGAATGGGCGAGACTTTGCCCACCCCCTCCCCGCGACAAAAACAGGCCGCGGCCAGCCACGCCAAAAAAAGAGAAGCCGAACCCCTTGGCGCCAAGTTCGTCCTGCGGAAAAATGCCCAAAAATGTGGCAAGTTCCTCGAAATGGGCCGAGACTTTGCCCACCCCTTCCCCGCGACAAAAATAGGCCGCGGGCACGGCCGCGCCGAAAAAAGCGCAGCCGAACCCCTTGGCCCCAAGTTCGTCCTGCGGAAAAATGCCCAAAAAAGGGGTGTGCTATAGCCTTTGGGCGTGGGGCCGGCAAAGTTCATCCCCCTTCCACAGAATAGCACGAGACTTTGGCCACCCCCTCCCCGTGCCAAAAATAGACCGCGGGCTCCGCCGAGCCCAAAAAAGAGCAGCCGAACCCCTTGGCGCCAAGTTCGTCCTGCGAAAAAATGCCCAAAAAGGGGGTGGGCTATGGCCTTGGGGCGTGGGGCTGGCGAACTTCGTCAGCCGGACTCGGAATGGCCCAGATTATGCCCACCCCCTCTCCGTGACAAAAATAGGCTGCGGGCACAGCCGCGCCCAAAAAAGAGCAGCCGAACCTCTTGGCGCCAAGTTCATCCTGTGGATAAATGCCCAAAAAAGGGGTGGGCTATAGCCTTGGGGCGTGGGGCGGGCGGACTTCGTCCGCCTGCCTCGGAGTGGGCCGATACTTTCCCCACCCCCTCCCCACGACAAAAATAGGCCGCGGGCACAGCCTCGCCCAAAAAAGAATAGCCGAACCCCTTGGCGCCAAGTTCGTCCTGCGGAAAAATACCCAAAAAAGGGGTGTGCTACCGCCTTGGGGCGTGGGGCTGCCAATGTTCGTCCGCCGGACTCGGAATGGGTCGAGACTTTTCCCACCCCCTCCCCGCGACAAAAATAGGCCGTGGGCTCAGCCGCCCCCAAAAAAGTGCAGCTGAACCCCTTGGCGCCAAGTTCGTCCTGCGGAAAAATACCCAAAAAAAGGGTGTGCTATCGCCTTGGGGCGTGGGGCTGCCGATGTTCGTCCGCCGGACTCGGAATGGGTCGAGACTTTTCCCACCCCCTCCCCGCGACAAAAATAAGCCGTGGGCTCAGCCGCCCCCAAGAAAGTGCAGCCGAACCCCTTGGCGCCAAGTTCGTCCTGCGGAAAAATGTCCAAAAAAGGGGTGGGCTATAGCCTTGGGACGTGGCACTGGCGAACTTCGTCCGCCTTCTTCGGAATGGGCCGAGACTTTGCCCACCCCTTCCCCGCGACAAAAATAGACCGCGGGCACAGCCGCGCCCAAAAAAGAGCAGCCGAACCCCTTGGCGCAAAGTTAGTCCTGCGGAAAAATGCCCAAAAAAGGGGTGGCCTATAGCCTTGGTGTGTTGGGCTGGCGAACTTCGTCCGCCGGACTCGGAATGGGCCGAGACTTTCCCCACCCCCTCCCCACAACAAATATAGGCCGCAGGCACAGCCGCGCCCAAAAAAGGGCAGCCGAACCCCTTGGCGCAAACTTCATCCTGCGGAAAAATGCCCAAAAAAGGGGTGGGCTATAGCCTTGGGGCGTGGGGCTGGCGCACATCGTCCGCCGGACTTGGAATGGGCCGACACTTTGTCCACCCCCTCCCCGCGACAAAAGTAGGCCGGGGGCACAGCCGCGCCCAAAAACAGGGCAGCCGAACCCCTTGGCCCCAAGTTCGTCCTGCAGAAAAATGCCCAAAAAGGGGGTGGGCTATAGCCTTGGGGCGTGGGGCGGGCGAACTTCGTCCGCCGGACACGGAATGTGCCGAGACATTGACCACACCCTCCCCGCAACAAAAATAGGTTGCGGGCGCAGCCACGCCAAAAAAGGAGCAGTCGAACCTCTTGGCGCCAAGTTCGTCCTGCGGAAAAATGCCCAAAAAAGGGGTGTGCTATAGCCTTGGGGCGTGGGGCTGCCGATGTTCGTCCGCCGGACTCGGAATGGGTCGAGACTTTTCCCACCCCCTCCCCGCGATAAAAATAGGCCGCGGGCTCAGCCGCCCCCAAAAGAGTGCAGCCGAACCCCTTGGCGCCAAGTTCGTCCTGCGGAAAAATGCCCAAAAAAGGGGTGGGCTATAGCCTTGGGGCGTGGGGCTAGCGAACTTCGTCTGTCGGGCTCGGAATGGGCCGAGACTTTGCCCACCCCCTCCCAGCGACAAAAATAGGCTGCGGGCAAAGCCGCGCCCAAATAAGAGCAGCTAAACCCCTTGGTGCCAAGCTCGTCCTGTGGCAAAATGCCCAAAAAAGGGGTGTGCTATAGCCTTTGGGCGTCGGCCGGCAAAGTTCATCCGCCTTCCTCAGAATGGGCCGAGACTTTGCCCACCCCCGCCCCGCACCAAAAATAGGCCGCGGGCACAGCCGCGCCTAAAAAAGAGCAGCCCAACCCCTTGGCGCCAAGTTCATCCTGCGGAAAAATTCCCAAAAAAGGGGTGTGCTATAGCCTTTGGGCGTCGGGCCGGCGCACTTCCTCCGCCGTCCTCGGAATGGGCCGACACCTTGGCCACCCCCTCCCTATGACAAAAATAGGCCGCGGGCACAGCCGCGAATAAAAAAGAGCAGCCGAACCCCTTGCTGCCAAATTCGTCCTACAAAATGCCCAAAAAAGGGGTGTGCTATAGCCTTTGGGCGTCGGCCGGCAATGTTCATCCGCCTTCCTCAGAATGGGCCGAGACTTTGCCCACCCCATCCCCGCACCAAAAATAGGCCGCGGGCACAGCCGCGCCTAAAAAAGAGCAGCCGAACCCCTTGGCGCCAAGTTCGTCCTGTGGAAAAATGCCCAAAAAGGGGGTGGGCTATAGCCTTGGGGCGTGGGGCCGGCGAACTTCGTCCGCTGGACTCAGAATGGGGCGAGACTTTGCCAACCCCCTCGCCGTGCCAAAAATAGGCTGCGGGCAAAGCCGCGTCCATATAAGAGCAGCCGAAATCCCTTGGTGCCAAGCTCGTCCTGTGGCAAAATGCCCAAAAAAGGGGTGTGCTATAGCTTTTGGGCGTCGGCCGGCAAAGTTCATCCGCCTTCCTCAGAATGGGCCGAGACTTTACCCACCCCCGCCCCGCGCCAAAAATAGGCAGCGGGCAAAGCCGCGCCTAAAAAAGAGCAGCGGAACCCCTTGGCGCCAAGTTCGTCCTGCGGAAAAATGCCCAAAAAGGGGGTGGGCTATAGCCTTGGGGCGTGGGACCCGCGAACTTCGTCCGCCGTACTCAGAATGGGCCGAGACATTGGCCAACCCCTGCCCGCGACAAAAATCGGCCGCGGGCACAGCCACGCCCAAACAAGAGCAGCCCAACCCCTTGGCGCCAAGTTCGTCCTGCGGAAAAATTCCCAAAAAAGGGGTGTGCTATAGCCTTTGGGCGTGGGGCCGGCGCACTTCGTCCGCCTTCCTCGGAATGGGCCGAGACCTTGGCCACCCCCTCCCTACGACAAAAATAGGCCGCGGGCACAGCCGCGAATAAAAAAGAGCAGCCGAACCCCTTGCTGCCAAGCTCGTCCTGCGGCAAAATGCCCAAAAAAGGGGTGTGCTATAGCCTATGGGTGTCGGCCGGCAAAGTTCATCCGCCTTCCTCAGAATGGGCCGAGACTTTGCCCACCCCCTACCCGCGCCAAAAATAGGCCGCAGGCACAGCCGCGCCTAAAAAAGAGCTGCCGAACCCCTTGGCGCCAAGTTCGTCCTGCGGAAAAATGCCCAAAAAGGAGGTGGGCTATAGCCTTGGGGCGTGGGGCCCGCGAACCTCGTCCGCCGGACTCAGAATGGGCCGAGACTTTGGCCACCGCCTCCCCGCGACAAAAATAGGCCGCGGGAACAGCCGCGCCCAAAAAAGAGCAGCCCAACCCCCTGGCGTAAAGTTCGTCCCGCGGAAAAATTCCCAAAAAAGGGGTGTGCTATAGCCTTTGGGCGTGGGGCCGGCGCACTTCGTCCGCCTTCCTCGGAATGGGCCGAGACCTTGCCCACCCCCTCCCTGCGACAAAAATAGGCCGCGGGCACAGCCGCGAATAAAAAAGCGCAGCCGACCCCCTTGCTGCCAAGTTCGTCCTGTGGCAAAATGCCCAAAAAAGGGGTGTGCTATGGCCTTTGGGCGTCGGCCGGCAAAGTTCATCCGCCTTCCTCAGAATGGGCCGAGACTTTGCCCACCCCCTCCCCGCGCCAAAAATAGGCCGCGGGCACAGCCGCGCCTAAAAAAGAGCCGCCGAACCCCTTGGCGCCAAGTTCGTCTTGCAGAAAAATTCCCAAAAAGGGGTTGGCTATAGCCTTGGGGCGTGGGGCTGGCGAACTTCGTCCGCCGGACTCGGAATGGGCCGACACTTTGCCCACCCCCTCCCAGCGACCAAAATAGGCTGCGGGCACAGCCGCGCCCAAAAAAGAGCAGCCGAACCCCTTGACGCCAAGTTCGTCCTGCGGAAAAATGCCCAAAAAGGGGGTGGTCTATAGCCTTTGGGCGTGGGGCCGGCGAACTTCGTCCGCCGGACTCGGAATGGGCCGAGACTTTGCCCACCCCCTCCCCGCGACCAAAATAGGCTACGGGCACAGCCGCGCCCAAAAAAGAGCAGCCGAACCCCTTGGCGCCAAGTTCGTCCTGCGGAAAAATACCCGAAAAGGGGGTGGGCTATAGCCTTGGGGCGTGGGGCCCGCGAACTTCGTCCGCCGGACTCAGAATGGGCCGAGACATTGGCCACCGCCTCCCTGCGACAAAAGTAGGCCGTGGGCACAGCCGTGCCCAAAAAAGAGCAGTCGAAACCCTTGGCGCCAAGTTCGTCCTGCGGAAAAATGCCAAAAAAAAGGGTGTGCTATAGCCTTGGGGCGTGGGGCTGCCGAAGTTCGTCCGCCGGACTCGGAATGGGCCGAGACTTTGCCCACCCCCTCCCCGCGACAAAAATAGGCCGCGGGCACAGCCGCGCCCAAAAAAGAGCAGCCGAACCCTTGGCGCCAAGTTTATCCATCGGCAAAATGCCCAAAAAATGGGTGTGCTATAGCCTTTGGGCATGGGGCCGGCAAAGTTCTTCCCCCTTCCTCGGAATGGGCCGAGACTCTGCCCACCCCCTCCCCGCACCAAAAATAGGCCGCGGGCTTAGCCGCGCCCAAAAAAGAGCAGCCGAACCCCTTGGCGCCAAATTCGTCCTGCGGAAAAATGCCCAAAAAGGGGGTGGTCTATAGCCTTTGGGCGTGGGGCCGGCGAACTTCGTCCGACTTCCTCGGAATGGGCCGAGACTTTGGCCACCACCTCCCCGTGACAAAAATAGGCCGCGGGCACAGCCGCGCCCAAAAAAGAGCAGCCGAGCCCCTGGGCGCCAAGTTCGTCCTGCGGAAAAATGCCCAAAAAAGGAGTGTGCTATAGCCTGTGGGCGTGGGGCCGGCAAAGTTCATCCGCCTTCCTCGGAATGGGCCGAGACTTTGCCCACCCCCTCCCCGCACCAAAAATAGGCCGCGGGCACAGCCGCGCCCAAAAAGGAGCAGCCGAACCCTTGGCGCCAAGTTCGTCCTGTGGAAAAATGCCCAAAAAAGGGGTGTGCTATAGCCTTTGGGCATGGGGCCGGCAAAGTTCATCCGCCTTCCTCGGAATGGGCCGAGACTTTGGCCACCGTCTCCCCGCGACAAAAATAGGCCGCGGGCACAGCCGCGCCCAAAAAAGAGCAGCCGAACCCCTTGGCGCCAAGTTCGTCCTGCGGAAAAATGCCCAAAAAAGGGGTGTGCTATAGCCTTTGGGCGTGGGACCGGCAAAGTTCATCCGCGTTCCTCGGAATGGGCCGAGACTTTGCCCACCGCCTCCCCGCGACAAAAATAGGCCGCTGGCACAGCCGCGCCCAAAAAATAGCAGCCGAGCCCCTTTGCGCCAAGTTCGTCCTGCGAAAAAATGCCCAAAAAAGGGCTGTGCTATAGCCTTTGGGCGTGGGGCCGGCAAAGTTCATCCGCCTTCCTCGGAATGGGCCGAGACTTTGCCCACCCCCTCCCAGCACCAAAAATAGGCCGCCGGCACAGCCGCGCCCAAAAAAGAGCGGCCGACCCCTTGGCGCCAAGTTCGTCCTGTGGAAAAATGCCTAAAAAAGGGGTGTGCTATAGCCTTTGGGCGTGGGGCCGGCAAAGTTCATCCGCCTTCCTCGGAATGGGCCGAGATTTTGGCCACCGCCTCCCCGCGACAAAAATAGGCCGCGGGCACTGCCGCGCCCAAAAAAGAGCAGCCGAACCCCCTGGCGCCAAGTTCGTCCTGCGGAAAAATGCCCAATAAAGGGGTGTGCTATAGCCTTTGGGCGTGGGGCCGGCAAAGTTCATCCGCCGGACTCGGAATGTGCTGAGACTATGCCCACCCCCTCCCCACGACAAAAATAGGTCGCGGGCACAGCCGCGCCCAAAAAAGAGCAGCCGAACCCCTTGGCGCCAAGTTCGTCCTGCGGAAAAATGCCCAAAAAAGGGGTGGGCTAAAGCCTTAGGGCGTGGGGCTGGCGAACTTCGTCCGCCGGACTCGGAATGGGCCGAGACCTTCCCCACCCCCTCCCCGCGAAAAAAATAGGCCGCTGGCACAGCCGCGCCCAAAAAAGAGCAGCCGAACCCCTTGGCACCAAGTTCGTCCTGCGGAAAAATGCCCAAAAAAGGGGTCGGCTATAGCCTTAGGGCGTGGGGCTGGCGAACTTCGTCCGCCGGACTCGGAATGGGCCGAGCCTTTGCCCACACCCTCCCCGCGACAAAAATATACCGCGGGCACAGCCGCGCCCAAAAAAGAGCACCTGAAGGCCTTGGCGCCAAGTTCGTCCTGCGGAAAAATGCCCAAAAAGGGGGTGGGCTTTAGCCTTGGGGCGTGGGGCGGGCGGACTTCGTCCGTCGGACTCGGAATGGACCAAGACTTTTCCCACCCCCTCCCTGCGACAAAAATAGGCCGCGGGCACAGCCGCGCCCAAAAAAAAGCTGCCGAATCCCTTGACGCCAAGTTCGTCCTGCGGAAAAATGCCCAAAAAAGGGGTGGGCTATAGCCTTGGGGCGTGGGGCAGGCGAACTTCGTCCGCCGGACTCGGAATGTGCCGAGACTTTACCCTCCCCCTCCCTGTGACAAAAATAGACCGTGGGCGCAGCGGCGCCCAAAAAAGAACCGCCGAACCCGTTGGCGCCGAGTTCCTCCTGCGGAAAAATGCCCAAAAAGGCGGTGGGCTATAGCCTTGGGGCGTGGGGCAGGCAAAGTTCGTCCGCCGGAGTCGAAATGAGTCGAGACTTTTCCCAACCCCTCCCCGCGACGGAAATAGGCCGCGGGCACAGCCGCACCAAAAAAAGAGCTGCCGAACCCCTAGGCGCCAAGTTCGTCCTGCGGAAAAATGCCCAAAAAGGGGGTGGGCTATAGCCTTGGGGCGTGGTGCAGGCGAACTTCGTCCGCCGGACTCGGAATGGACTGTAACTTTTCCCACCCCCTCCCCGCGACAAAAATAGGCCGCGGGCATCGCCGCGCCCAAAAAAGAGCAGCCGAACCCCTTGGCACCAAGTTCGTCCTGCGGAAAAATGCCCAAAAAGGGGGTGGGCTATAGCCTTGGGGCGTGGGGCGGGCGAACTTCGTCCGCCGGACTCGGAATGGGCCGAGAGTTTGCCCACCCCCTCCCCGTGACAAAAAAGGCCGCGGGCACAGCCGCGCCCAAAACAGAGCAGCCGAACCACTTGGCGCCATGTTCGTCCCGCGGAAAAATGCCCGAAATGGGGGTGGGCTATAGCCTTGGGGCGTGGGGCCGGCGAACTTCGTCCGCCGGACTCGGAATGTGCCGAGACTTTGCCCACCACCTGCCCGTGACAAAAATAGGCCGCGGGCACAGCCGCGCCCAAAAAAGAGCAGCCGAAACCCTTGGCGCCAAGTTCGTACTGCGGAAAAATGCCCAAAAAGGGGGTGGGCTATAGCCTTGGGGCGTGGGGCGGCCGGACTCGGAATGTGCCGAGACTTTGTCCACCCCTCCCCGCAACCAAAAAAGGCCTCAAGCACAGCCGCGCCAAAAAATGAGCAGCCGAACCCCTTGGCGCCAAGCTCGTCCTGCGGAAAAATGCCCAAAAAGGGGGTGGGCTATAGCCATGGGGCGTGGGGCTGGCGAACTTCGTCCGCCGGACTCGGAATGGGCCGAGACTTCTCCCACCCCTCCCCGCGACGAAAATAGGCCGCGGGCACAGCCGCGCCCAAAAAAGAGCAGCCAAACCCCTTGGCGCCAAGTTCGTCCTCCGGAAAAATGCCCAAAAAGGGGGTGGGCTACAGCCTTGGGGCGTGGGGCGGGCGAACTTCGTCCGCCGGACTCGGAATGCGCCGAGACTTTGCCCACCCCCTGCCCGCGACAAAAATAGGCCGCGGGCACCGCCGCACCCAAAAAAGAGCAGCCAAACCCCTTGGCGCCAAGTTCGTCCAGCGGAAAAATGCCCAAAAAAGGGGTGGGCTATAGCCTTGGGGCGTGGGGCGGGCGGACTTCTTCCGCCGGACTCAGAATGGGCCGAGACTTTTCCCACCCCCTTCCCGCGATAAAAATAGGCCGCGGGCTCAGCCGTACCCAAAAAAGAGCAGCCGAACACCTTGGCGCCAAGTTCGTCCTGCGGAAAAATGCCCAAAAAAGTTGTGTGCTATAGCCTTCGGGCGTGGGGCTGCCGAAGTTCGTCCGCCGGACTCGGAATGGGCCGAGACTTTTCCCACCTCCTCCCCGAGACAAAAATAGGCTGCGGGCAAAGCCGCAGCCGAAAAAGAGCAGCCGAACCCCTTGGCGCCAAGTTCGTCCTGCGGAAAAATGCACAAAAAAGGGGTGGGCTATAGCCTTGGCGCGTGGGGCCGGCGAACTTTGTACGCCTTCCTCGGAATGGGCCGAGACTTTGCCCATCCCCTCCCCGCAACAAAAATAGGCCACGGGCACAGCTGCACCCAAGAAATAGCAGCCGAACCCCTTGGTACCAAGTTCGTCCTGCGGAAAAATGCCCAAAAAAGTTGTGTGCTATAGCCTTGGGGCGTGGGGCTGCCGAAGTTCGTCCGCCGGACTCGGAATGTGCCGAGACTTTGCCCACCAGCTGCCCGTGACAAAAATAGGCCGCGGGCACAGCCGCGCCCAAAAAAGAGCAGCCGAACCCCTTGGCGCCAAGTTCGTACTGCGGAAAAATGCTCAAAAAGGGGGTGGGCTATAGCCTTGGGGCGTGGGGCGGCTGGACTCGGAATGTGCCGAGACTTTGCCCACCCCTCCCCACAACCAAAAAAGGCCTCAAGCACAGCCGCGCCAAAAAATGAGCAGCCGAACCCCTTGGCGCCAAGCTCGTCCTGCGGAAAAATGCCCAAAAAGGGTGTGGGCTATAGCCATGGGGCGTGGGGCTGGCGAACTTCGTCCGCCGGACTCGGAATGTGCCGAGCCTTTGCCCACCCCCTCCCCGCGACAAAGATAGGCCGCTGGCGCAGCCGCGTCCAAAAAAGAGCAGCCGAACCCCTTGGCGCCAAGTTCGTCCTGCGGAAAAATGCCCAAAAAGGGGGTGGGCTGTAGCCATGGGGCGTTGGGCGGGCGAACCTCGTCCGCCGGCCTCGGAATGGGCCGAGACTTTGCCCACCCCCTCCCCGCAACAAAAATAGGCAGCGGGCGCAGCCGCGCCCAAAAAACAGCAGCCGAACACCTTGCCGCCAAGTTCGTCCTGCGGAAAAATGCCCAAAAAGGGGGTGGGCTATAGCCTTGGGGCGTGGGGCGGCCGGACTCGGAATGTGCCGAGACTTTGCCCTCCCCTCCCCACAACCAAAAAAGGCCTCAAGCACAGCCGCGCCAAAAAATGAGCAGCCGAACCCCTTGGCGCCAAGCTCGTCCTGCAGAAAAATGCCCAAAAAGGGTGTGGGCTATAGCCATGGGGCGTGGGGCTGGCGAACTTCGTACGCCTTCCTCGGAATGGGCCGAGACCTTGCCCATCCCCTCCCCGTGACAAAAATAGGCCGCGGGCGCAGCCGCGCCCAAAAAAGAGCAGCCGAACCCCTTGGCGCAAAGTTCGTCCTGCGGAAAACAGCCCAAAAAGGGGGTGGGCTATAGCCTTGGGGCGCGGGGCGGGCGGACTTCTTCCGCCGGACTCGGAATGGGCCGAGACTTTTCCCACCCGCTCCCCGTGACAAAAATATGCCGCGGGCACAACGGCGCCCAAAAAAGAGCAGCCGAACCCCTTAGCGCCAAGTTCGTCCTGCGGAAAAATGCCCAAAAAGGGGGTGAGCTATAGCCTTGGGGCGTGGGGCGGGCGAACCTCGTCCGCCGGACTCGGAATGGGCCGAGACTTTTCCCACCCACTCCCCGCGACAAAAATATGCCGCGGGCACAGCCGCGCCCAAAAAAGAGCAGCCGAATCCCTTGGCGCCAAGTTCGTCCGGCGGAAAAATGCCCAAAAAAGAGGTGGGCTATAGCCTTGGGGCTTGGGGCTGGCGCACTTCGTCCGCCGGACTCGGAATGTGCCGAGACTTTGCCCACCCCCTCCCCGCAACAAAAATAGGCCGCGGGCGCAGCCGCGCCCAAAAAAGAGCAGCCGAACTCCTTGCCGCCAAGTTCGTCCAGGGGAAAAATGCCCAAAAGGGGGGTGGGCTATAGCCTTGCGGCGTGGGGCTGGCGAACTTCGTACGCCTTCCTCGGAATGGGCCGAGACCTTGCCCATCCCCTCCCCGCGACAAAAATAGGCCGCGGGCGCAGCCGCGCCCAAAAAAGAGCAGCCGAACCGCTTGGCGCCAAGTTCGTCCTGCGGAAAAATGCCCAAAAAAGGGGTGGGCCATAGCCTTGGGGCGTGGGGCGGGCGGACTTCTTCCGCCGGACTCGGAATGGGCCGAGACTTTTCCCACCGGCTCCCCGCGATAAAAATATGCCGCGGGCACAACGGCGCCCAAAAAAGAGCAGCCGAACCCCTTGGCGCCAAGTTCGTTCTGCGGAAAAATGCCCAAAAAAGTTGTGTGCTATAGCCTTGGGGCGTGGGGCTGCCGAAGTTCGTCCGCCGGACTCGGAATGGGCCGAGACTTTTCCCACCCCCTCCCTGAGACAAAAAAAGGCTGCGGGCACATCCGCGCCCAAAAAAGAGCAGCCGAAGCCCTTGGCGCCAAGTTCGTCCTGCGGAAAAATGCCCAAAAAGGGGGTGGTCTATAGCCTTGGGGCGTGGGGCTGGCGAACTTCGTACGCCTTCCTCGGAATGGGCCGAGACCTTGCCCATCCCCTCCCCGCGACAAAAATAGGCCGCGGGTGCAGTCGCGCCCAAAAAAGAGCAGCCGAACCACTTGGCGCCAAGTTCGTCCTGCGGAAAAATGCCCAAAAAGGGGGTGGGCTATAGCCTTAGGGCGTGGGGCGGGCGAACTTCGTCCGCCGGACTCGGAATGGGCTGAGACTTTTCCCACCCCCTCCCCACGACAAAAATATGCCGCGGGCACAGCCGCGCCCAAAAAGAGCAGCCGAACCCCTTGGCGCCAAGTTCGTCCTGCGGAAAAATGCCCAAAAAAGGGGTGGGCTATAGCCTTGGGGCGTGGGGCCGGCGCACTTCGTCTGCCGGACTCGGAATGTGCCGAGAATTTGCCCACCCCCTCCCTGAGACAAAAATAGGCTGTGGGCACAGCCGCGGCCGAAAAAGAGCAGCCGAACCCCTTGGCGCCATGTTCGTCCTGCGGAAAGATGCCCAAAAAAGGGGTGGGCTATAGCCTTCGGGCGTGAGGCCGGCAAAGTTCGTCCGCCGGACTCGGAATGGGCCGACACCTTGCCCACCCCCTCCCCGCGACAAAAATAGGTAGCGGGCACAGCCGCGCCCAAAAAAGAGCAGCTGAACCCCTTGGCGCCAAGTTCGTCCTACGGAAAAATGCCCAAAAAAGGGGTGGGCTATAGCCTTGGGGCATGGGGCTGGCGAACTTCGTACGCCTTCCTCGGAATGGGCCGAGACTTTGCCCATCCCCTCCCCGCGACAAACATTGGCCACGGGCACAGCTGCACCCTAAAAGTAGCAGCCGAACCCCTTGGCGCCAAGTTCGTCCTGCGGAAAAATGCCCAAAAAAGTTGTGTGCTATAGCCTTGGGGCGTGGGGCTGCCGAAGTTCGTCCGCCGGACTCGGAATGGGCCGAGACTTTTCCCACCGCCTCCCCGAGGCAAAAATAGGCTGCGGGCACAGCCGCGCCCAAAAAAGAGCAGCCGAACCCCTTGGCGCCAAGTTCATCCTGCGGAAAATTGCCCAAAAAGGCGGTGGGCTATAGCCTTGGGGCGTGGGGCTGGCGCACTTCGTCTGCCTTCCTCGGAATGGGCCGAAAGTTTGACCACCCCCTCCCCGTGACAAAAATAGGCAGCGGGCACAGCCGCGCCGAAAAAAGAGCAGCCGAACCCCTTTGTGCCAAGTTCGTACTGCGGAAATATGCCCAAAAAGGCGGTGGGCTATAGCCTTGGGGCGTGGGGCTGGCGCACTTCGTCTGCCTTCCTCGGAATGGGCCGAAAGTTTGACCACCCCCTCCCCGTGACAAAAATAGGCAGCGGGCACAGCCGCGCCGAAAAAAGAGCAGCCGAACCCCTTTGCGCGAAGTTCGTCCTGCGGAAAAATGCCCAAAAAGTGGGTGGGCTATAACCTTGGGGCGTGGGGCTGGCAACCTTCGTCCGCCGGACTCGGAATGGGCCTTGCCCACCCCCTCCCCACAACAAAATAGGCAGCGGGCACAGCCGAGCCCAAAAAAGAGCAGCGGAACCCCTTGGCGCCAAGTTTGTCCTGTGCAAAAATGCCCAAAAAAGGGGTGTGCTGTAGCCTTTGGGCGTGGGGTTGGCGAACTTCGTCCGCCTTCTTCGGTGTGGGCCGAGACTTTGCCCAGCCCCTCCCCGCGAGAAAAATAGGCCGCGGGCACAGGCGTGCCCAAAAAAGAGCAGCCAAACCCCCTGGCGCCAAGTTCGCCCTGCGGAAAAATGCCCAAAAAAGGGGTGTGCTATAGCCTTTGGGCATGGAGCCGGCAAAGTTCATCCGCGTTCCTCGGAATGGGCCTTGCCCACCCCCTCCCCACAACAAAAATAGGCCGCGGGCACAGCCGCGCCCACAAAAGAGCAGCCAAACCCCTTGGCGCCAAGTTCGTCCGGCGGAAAAATGCCCAAAAAGGGGGTGGGCTATAGCCTTGGGCCGTGGGGCTGGCGCACTTCGTCCGCCGGACTTGGAATGGGCCGAGAGGTTGACAACCCCTCCCCGCGACAAAAATAGGCAGCGGGCACAGCCGCGCCGAAAAAAGAGCAGCCGAACGCCTTGGCGCGAAGTTCGTCCTGCGGAAAAATGCCCAAAAAGTGGGTGACTATAGCCTTGGGGTGTGGGGCTGGCAAACTTCGTCCGCCGGACTCGGAATGGGCCTTGCCCACCCCCTCCCCACAACAAAAATAGGCAGCGGGCACAGCCGCGCCCAAAAAAGAGCAGCGGGACCCCTTGGGGCCAAGTTTGTCCTGTGCAAAAATGCCCAAAAAAGGGGTGTGCTGTAGCCTTTGGGCGTGGGATTGGCGAACTTCGTCCGCCTTCTTCGGTGTGGGCTGAGACTTTGCCCAGCCCCTCCCCGCGAGAAAAATAGGCCGCGGGCACAGCCGTGCCCAAAAAAGAGCAGCCGAACCCGCTAGCGCCCAGTTCGTCCTGCGGAAAAATGCCCAAAAAAGGGGTGTGCTATAGCCTTTGGGCATGGGGCCGGCAAAGTTCATCCGCGTTCCTCGGAATGGGCCTTGCCCACCCCCTCCCCACAACAAAAATAGGCCGCGGGCACAGCCGCGCCCAAAAAAGAGCAGCCGAACCCCTTGGCGCGAAGTTCGTCCTGCGGAAAAATGCCCAAAAAGTGGGTGGGCTATAGCCTTGGGGCGTGGGGCCGGCGAACTTCGTACGCGGGACTAGGAATGGAACAAGACTTTGCCCACCCCCTCCCCGCACCAAAAATAGGCCGCGGGCACAGCCACTCCCAAAAAATAGCAGCCGAACCCCTTGGCGCCAAGTTCGTCCTGCGGAAAAATGCCCAAAAAAGGGGTGTGCTATAGCCTTTGGGCGTGGGGCCGGCAAAGTTCATCCGCCCTCCTCGGAATTGGCCGAGACTTTGATCACCCCCTCCCCGCGCCAAAAATAGGCTGCGGACACAGCCGCACCGAAAAAAGAGCAGCCGAACCCCTTGGCGCCAAGTTCGTCATGGGCTATAGCCTTGGGGCGTGGGGCTGGCGATCTTCGTCCGCCGGACTCGGAATGGGCCGAGACTTTTCCCACCCCCTCCCCATGACAAAAATAGGCCCCGGGCACAGCTGCGCCCAAAAAAGAGCAGCCGAGCCCCTTGGCGCCAGGTTCGTCCTGCGGAAAAATGCCCAAAAAAGGGGGGGGCTATTGCCTTGGGGCGTGGGGCTGGCGAACTTCGTCCGCGGGACTCGGAATGGGCCGAGACTTTGCCCACCCCCTCCCCGCACCAAAAATAGGCCGCGGACACAGCGGCGCCCAAAAGAGAGCAGTCGAACCCCTTGGCACCAAGTTCGTCCTGCGGAAAAATGCCCAAAATAGGGGTGGGCTATAGCCTTGGGGCGTGGGGCTGGCGAAGTTCATCGGCCTTCCTTGGAATGGGCCGAGACTTTGCCCACCCCCTCCCCGCACCAAAAAATAGGCAGCGGGCACAGCCGCACCCAAAAAAGAGCAGTCAAACCCCTTGGCGCCAAGTTCGTCCTGCGGAAAAATACCCAAAAAAGGGGTGGGATATAGCCTTGGGGCGTGGGGCTGGCGAACTGCGTCCGCTAGACTCGGAACGGGCCGAGACTTTGGCCACCCCCTCCCCTCGACAAAAATAGGCCACGGGGACAGCCGCGCCCAAAAAAGAGCAGCCAAACCCCTTGGCGTCAAGTTCGTCCTGCGGAAAAATACCCAAAAAAGGGGTGGGCTATAGCCTTGGGGCATGGGGCTGGCGAACTTCGTCCGCCGGAGTCGGAATGGGCCGAGATTTTGCCCACCCCCTCGCCGCCACAAAAATAGGCCGCGGGCACAGCCGCGCCCAAAAAAGAGCAGCCGAACCCCTTTGTGCCAGGTTCGTACTGCAGAAAAATGCCCAAAAAAGGGGTGGGCTATAGCCTTGGGGCGTGGGGCTGGCGAACTTCGTCCGCCGGAGTCGGAATGGGCCCAGACTTTGCCCACCCCCTCCACGCGACAAAAATAGGCCGCGGGCACAGCCGCGCCCAAAAAAGAGCAGCCGAACCCCTTTGTGCCAAGTTTGTACTGCGGAAAAATGCCCAAAAAGGCGGTGGGCTATAGCCTTGGGGCGCGGGGCTGGCACACTTCGTCTGCCAGCCTCAGAATGGGCCGAGACTTTGCCCACCCCCTCCCCACGAAAAAAATAGGCCGTGACCACAGCCGCACCCAAAAAAGAGCAGCTGAACACCTTGGCACAAAGTTTGTCCTGCGGAAAAATGCCTTAAAAAGTTGTGTGCTATAGCCTTGCGGCGTGGGGCTGCCGAAGTTTGTCCGCCGGACTCGGAATGGGCCGAGACTTTTCCCACCCCCTGCCCGCGACAAAAATAGGCTGTGGGCAGAGCCGCGCCCAAAAAAGAGCAGCCAAACCCCTTGGCGCCAAGTTCGTCCTGCGGAAAAATGCCCAAAAAGGGGGAGGGCTATAGCCTTGGGGCGTGGGGCTGGCGAACTTCGTACGCCGGACTCGGAATGGACCGAGACTTTTCACACCCCCTCCCCGCAACAAAAATGGGCCGCGGACACAGCCGCGCCCATAAAAGAGCAACCGAACCCCTTGGCACCAAGTTCGTCCTGCGGAAAAATGCCTAAAAAAGTTTTGTGCTATAACCTTGCGGCGTGGGGCTGCCGAAGTTCGTCCGCCGGACTCGGAATGGGCCGAGACTTTTCCCACCCCCACCCCACGACAAAAATAGGCTGTGGGCACAGCCGTGCCCAAAAAAGAGCAGCCGAACCCCTTGGCGCCTAGTTCGTCCTCCGGAAAAATGCCCAAAAAAGGGGTGGGCTATAGCCTAAGGGCGTGGGGCTAGCGCACTTCGTCCGCCTTCCTCGGAATGGGTCGAGAATTTACCCACCCCCTCCCTGTGACAAAAAAAGGCTGTGGGCAGAGCCGTGCCCAAAAAAGAGCAGCCGAACCCCTTGGCGCCATGTTCGTCTTGCGGAAAAATGCCCAAAAAGGGGGAGGGCTATAGCCTTGGGGCGTGGGGCGGGCGAACTTCGTACGCCGGACTCGGAATGGACCGAGACTTTCCGCACCCCCTCCCCACGACAAAAATGGGCCGCGGACACAGCCGCGCCCATTAAAGAGAAGCCGAACCCCTTGGCGCCAAGTTTGTCCTGCGGAAAAATGCCTAAAAAAGTTGTGTGCTATAGCCTTGCGGCGTGGTGCTGCCGAAGTTCGTCCGCCGGACTCGGAATGGGCCGAGACTTTGCCCACCCCTCCCGTGACAAAAATAGGCCGCGGGCACAGCCGCGCCCAAAAAAGAGCAGCCGACCCCTTGGCGCCAACTTCGTCCTGCGGAAAAATGCCCGAAAAGGTGGTGGGCTATAGCCTTGGGGCGTGGGGCCGGCGAACTTCGTCCGCCCTCCTCGGAATGGGCCGTGACATTTCCCACCCCCTCCCCATGACAAAAGTAGGCCGCGGGCACAGCCTCACCCAAAAAAGAACAGCCGAACCCTTGGCGCCAAGTTCGTCCTGCGGCAAAATGCCAAAAAAATGGGTGTGCTATAGCGTTTGGGCGTGGGGCCGGCAAAGTTCATCCCCCTTCCTCGGAATGGGCCGAGACTTTGCCCACCCGCTCCCCGCGTCAAAAATAGTCCGCGGGCACAGCCGCGCCCAAAAAATAGCAGCCGAACCCCTTGGCGTCAAGTTCGTCCTGCGGAAAAAAGCCCAAAAAATGGGTGGGCTATAGCCTTTGGGCGTGGGGCTGGCGAACTTCGTCTGCCGGACTCGGAATGGGCCGAGATTTTGGCCACCCCCTTCCTGAGACAAAAATAGGCCGCGGGCACAGCCTCGCCAGCAGCCGAACCCCTTGGCGTCAAGTTCGTCCTGCGGAAAAATGCCCAAAAAAGGGGTGTGCTATAGCCATTGGGCGTGGGGCAGGCGAACTTCATCCGCCTTCCTCGGAATGGGCCGAGTCTTTGCCCACCCCCTCCCCGTGACAAAAATAGGCCGCGGGCACAGCCGCGCCCAAAAAAGAGCAGCCGAACCCCTTGGCGCCAAGTTCGTCCTGCGGAAAAATGCCCAAAATGGGGGTGCGCAATAGCCTTGGGGCGTGGGGCTGGCGAACTTCGTCCGCCGGACTCGGAATGGGCCGAGACTTTTCCCACCCCCTCCCCGCGACAAAAATAGGCCGTGGGCACAGCCACGCCCAAAAAAGAGCAGCCGAACCCCTGGGCGCCAAGTTCGTCCTGCGGAAAAATGCCCAAAAAAGGGGTGGGCTATAGCCTTGGGGCGTGGGGCGAGTGAACTTTGTCCGCCGGACTCGGAATGGGCCGAGACTTTTCCCACCCCCTCCCCGCGACAAAAATAGGCCACGGGCACTGCCGCGCCCAAAAAAAAGCATCCGAACCCCTTGGCGCCAAGCTCGTCCTGCGGAAAAATGCCCAAAAAGGGGGTGCGCTATAGCCTTCGGGCGTGGGGCGGGCGAACATCGTCCGCCGGACTCCGAATGGGCCGAGACATTTCCAACCCCCTCCCCGCGACAAAAATAGGCCACGGGCACAGCCTCGTCCAAAAAAGAGCAGTCGAACCCCTTGGCGTCAAGTTCGTCGTGCGGAAAAATCCCCAAAAAGGGGGTGGGCTATAGCCTTCCGGCGTGGAGCCGGCGCACATCGTCCGCCTTCCTCGGAATGGGCCAGGACTTCGCCCATCCCCTCCCCATGACAAAAATAGGCCGCGGGCACAGCCGCGCCCAAAAAAGAGCAGCCGAACCCCTTGGCGCCAAGTTCGTCCTGCGGAAAAATGCCCAAAAAAGGGGTGTGCTATGGCCTTTGGGCGTGGGGCTGGCGAACTTCGTCCGCCGGACTCAGAATGGACCGAGACTTTGCCCACCCCCTCCCCACGACAAATATAGGCCGCGGGCACAGCCGCACCTAAAAAAGAGCAGCCAAACCCCTTGGTGCCAAGTTCGTCCTGCGGAAAAATGCCCAAAAAAGGGATGTGCTATAGCCTTTGGGCGTGGGGCCGGCGAACTTCATCCGCCTTCCTCGGAATGGGCTGAGACTTTGGCCACCCCCTCCCCGCACCAAAAATTAGCCGCGGGCACAGCCAAGCCCAAAAAAGCACAGCCGAACCCCTTGGCGCCAAGTTCGTCCTGCGTAAAAATCCCCAAAAAGGGGGTGGGCTATAGCCTTCCGGCGTGGAGCCGGCGCACATCGTCCGCCTTCCTCGGAATGGGCCAGGACTTCGCCCATCCCCTCCCCATGACAAAAATAGGCTGCGGGCATAGCCGCGCCCAAAAAAGAGCAGCCGAACCCCTTGGCGCGAAGTTCGTCTTGCGGAAAAATGCCCAAAAAATGGGTGTGCTATGGCCTTTGGGCGTGGGGCTGGCGAACTTTGTCCGCCGGACTCAGAATGGACCGAGACTTTGCCCACCCCCTCCCCGCGACAAAAATAGGCCGCGAACACAGCCGCACCTAAAAAAGAGCAGCCAAACCCCTTGGTGCCAAGTTCGTCCTGCGGAAAAATACCCAAAAAACGGATGTGCTATAGCCTTTGGGCGTGGGGCCCGCGAACTTCATCCGCCTTCCTCGGAATGGGCTGAGACTTTGGCCACCCCCTCCCCGCATCAAAAATAGGACGCGGGCACAGCCTCGCCCAAAAAAGAGCAGCCGAACCCCTTGGCGCCAAGTTTGTCCTGCGGAAAAATGCCCAAAAAATGGGTGTGCTATAGCCTTTGGGCGTGGGGCTGGCGAACTTCGTCCGCCGGACTCGGAATGGGCCGAGACTTTGGCCACCCCCTCCCCGTGACAAAAATAGGCCGCGGGCACAGCCACGCATTAAAAAGAGCTGCCAAACCCCTTGGCGCCATGTTCGTCCAGCGGCAAAATGCCCAAAAAATGGGCGTGCTATAGCCTTCGGGCGTGGGGCCGGCAAAGTTCATCCCCCTTCCTCGGAATGGGCCGAGACTTTGCCCACCCCCTCCCCGCGACAAAAATAGGCCGCGGGCACAGCCGCGCCCAAAAAAGAGCAGCCGAACCCCTTGGCGCCATATTCGTCCTGCAGAAAAATGCCCAAAAAAGGGGTGGGCTATATCCTTGGGGCGTGGGGCTGGCGAACTTCGTCTGCCGGACTCGGAATGGGCCGAGACTTTGCCCACCCCCTCCCCGCGACAAAAATAGGCCGCGGGCACAGCCGTGCCAAAAAAAGAGCAGCTGAACCCCTAGGCGCCAAGTTCGTCCTGCGGCAAAATGCCCAAAAAAGGGATGTGCTATAGCCTTTGGGCGTCGGGCCGGCGAACTTCATCCGCCTTCCTCGGAATGGGCTGAGACTTTGGCCACCCCCTCCCTGCATCAAAAATAGGACGCGGGCACAGCCTTGCCCAAAAAAGAGCAGCCAAACCCCTTGGCGCCAAGTTCGTCCTGCCGAAAAATGCCCAAAAAATGGGTGTGCTATAGCCTTTGGGCGTGGGGGTGGCGAACTTCGTCCCCCTACCTCGGAATGGACCGAGACTTTGGCCACCCCCTCCCCGTGGCAAAAATAGGCCGCGGGCACAGCCGCGCCCAAAAAATAGCAGCCGAACCCCTTGGCATCAAGTTCGTCCTGCGGAAAAATGCCCAAAAAAGGGGTGCGCTATAGCCTTTGGGCGTGGGGCTGGCGAACTTCGTCTACCGGACTCGGAATGGGCCGAGACTTTGCCCACCCCCTCCCCGCGACAAAAATAGGCCGCGGGCACAGCTTCGCCCAAAAAAGAGCGGCCGTACCCCTTTGCGCCAAGTTCATCCTGCGGCAAAATGCCAAAAAAAGGGGTGTGCTATAGCCTTTGCGCGTGGGGCCGGCAAAGTTCATCCCCCTTCCTCGGAATGGGCCGAGACCCTGCCCACCCCCTCCCCGCGTCAAAAATAGGCCGCGGGCACAGCCGTGCCCAAAAAAGAGCAGCCGAACCCCTTGGCGCCAAGTTCGTCCTGCGGCAAAATGCCCAAAAAATGGGTGTGCTATAGCCTTGGGGCGTGGGGCTGGCGAACTTCGTCTGCCGGACTCGTAATGGGCCGAGACTTTGCCCACCCCCTCCCCGCGACAAAAATATGCCGCGGGCACAGCCGCACCCAAAAAAGAGCGGCCGACCCCTTGCCGCCAAGTTCGTCCTGCGGAAAAATGCCCAAAAAAGGGGTGTGCTATAGCCTTGGGGCGTGGGGCCGGCAAAGTTCATCCGCCTTCCTCGGAATGGGCCGAGACTTTGGCCACCCCCTCTCCACGCAAAAAATAGGCCGCGGGCTCAGCCGCGCCCAAAAAAGATCAGCCGAACCCCGTGCCGCCAAGTTCGTCCTGCGGAAAAATGCCCAAAAAATGGGTGTGCTATAGCCTTGGGGCGTGGGGCTGCCGAAGTTCGTCCGCCGGACTCAGAACGGGCCGAGACTTTTCTCACCCCCTCCCCGTGACAAAAATAGGCCGCGGACGCATCCGCGCCCATAAAAGAGCAGCCGAACCCCTTGGCGCCATATTCGTCCTGCGGAAAAATGCCCAAAAAAGGGGTTGGCTATAGCCTTGGGGCGTGGGGCAGGCGAACTTCGTCCGCCGGACTCGGAATGGGCCGAGAATTTTCCCACCTCCTCCCCGCAACAAAAATAGGCCGCGGGCACAGCCGTGCCCAAAAAAGAGCAGCCGAACCCCTTGGGGCCAAGTTCTTTCTGCGGAAAAATGCCCAAAAAAAGGGTGGGCTACAGCCTTGAGGTGTCGGGCCGGCGAACTTCGTCCGCCGTACTCGGAATGGGCCGAGGCTTTGCACACCCCATCCCCGCGACAAAAATAGGCCGCGGGCACAGCCGCGCCCAAAAAAGAGCAGCCGAACCCCTTGGCGCCAAGTTCGTCCTGCGGAAAAATGCCCAAAAAAGGGGTGGGCTATAGCCTTGGGCCGTGGGGCTGGCGAACTTCGTCCGCCGCACTCGGAATGGGCCGAGACTTTGCCCACCCCCTCCCCGCGACAAAAATAGGCCCCGGGGTCAGCCGCGCCCAAAAAAGAGCAGTCGAACCCCTTGGAGCCAAGTTCGTCCTGCGGAAAAAAGCCCAAAAAAGGGGTGTGCTATAGCCTTTGGGCGTGGCGCCGGCGCACTTCGTCCGCCTTCCTCGGAATGGGTCGAGACTTTGGCCACCCCCTCCCCGCGACAAAAATAGGCCGCGGGCACAGCCGCGCCCAAAAAAGAGCAGCCGAACCCCTTGGCACCAAGTTCGTCCTGCGGAAGAATGCCCAAAAAAAGGGTGTGCTATAGCCTTTGGGCGTGGCGCCGGCGCACTTCGTCCGCCTTCCTCAGAATGGGCCGAGACTTTGGCCACCCCCTCCCCACGACAAAAATAGGCCACGGGCACAGCCGCGCCCAAAAAAGAGCAGCCGAACCCCTTGGCGCCTAGTTTGTCCTGCGGAAAAATGCCCACAAAAGGGGTGGGCTATAGCCTTGGGGCGTGGGGCTGGAGAACTTCGTCCGCGGGACGCGGAATGGACCGAGACTTTGCCCACCCCCTCCCCATCCCCGCGACAGAAAATGACGCGGGCACAGCCACGCGCAAAAAAGTGCAGCCGAACCCCTTGGCGCCAAGTTCGTCCTGCGGATAAATGCCCAAAAAAGGGGTGGGCTATAGCCTTGGGGCGTGGGGCTGCCGAAGCTTGTCTGCCGGACTCGAAATGGGCCGAGACTTTTCCCACCCCCTCCCCGCGATAAAAATAGGCCTCGGCCACAGCCGCGCCCAAAAAAGAGCTGCCGAACCCCTAGGCACTAAGTTCGTCCTCCGGAAAATGCCAAAAAAAGGGGTATGCTATAGCCTTTGGGCGTGGGGCCGGTGAACTTCGTCCGCCTTCCCCGGAATGGGCCGAGACTTTGACCACCCCCTCCCCACGACAAAAATAGGCCGCGGGCACAGCCGCGCCCAGAAAAGAGCAGCCGAACCACTTGGCACCATGTTCGTCCTGCGGAAAAATGCCCAAAAAAGGGGTGTGCTATAGGCTTTGGGCGTGGGGCCGGCAAAGTTCATCCGCCTTCCTCGGAATGGGCCGCGATTTTGCTCACCCCCTACCTGCGCCAAAAATAGGCTGCGGGCACAGCCGCGCCCAAAAAAGAGCAGGCGAACCCATTGTTGTCAAGTTCGTCCTGCGGAAAAATGCCCAAAAAAGGGGTGTGCTATAGCCTTGGGGCGTGGGGCTGCCGAAGTTCATCTGCCGGACTCCAAATAGGCCGAGACTTTTCCCACCCCCTCCCCGCAGCAAAAACAGGCCATGGGCACAGCCGCACTCAAAAAAGAACAGCCGAACCCCTTGGCGCCAAGTTCGTCATGCGGAAAACTGCCCAAAAAGGGGGTGGGCTATAGCCTTGGGGCGTGGGGCCGGCGCACTTCGTCCGCCGGACTCGGAAAGGGCCGAGACTTTGCCCACCCCCTCCCCGCGCAAAAAATAGGCCACGGGCACAGCCATGTCCAAAAAAGTTCAGCCGAACCCCTTGGTGCCAAGCTCCTCCTGTGGAAAAATGCCCAAAAAAGGGGTGGGCTATAGCCTTGGGGCGTGGGGCTGGCGAACATCGTCCGCCGGACTCAGAATGGGCCAAAACGTTTCCCACCCACTCCCTACGACAAAAATAGGCCGCGGGCACAGCCGCGCCGAAAAAAGAGCAGCCGAACCCCTTGGCGCCAAGTTTGTCCTGCGGAAAAATGCCCAAAAACGGGGTGGGCTATATCCTTGGGGCGTGGGGCAGGCGAATTTCGTCCGCCGGACTCGGAATGGGGCGAGACACTGACCACCCCCTCCCCACGACAAAAATAGGTCACGGGCCCAGCAGCGCCCAAAAAAGAGCAGCCGAACCCCTTGGCACCAAGTTCATCCTGCGGAAAAATGCTCAAAAAAGGGGTGGGCTATAGCCTTGGGGCGTGGGGCCGGCAAAGTTCGTCCGCCGGACTCGCAATGGGCCGAGACTTTTCCCACCCCTCCCCGCGACAAAAATAGGCCGCGGGCACAGCCGCGCCCAAAAAAGAGCTGGAGAACCCCTTGGCGCAAAATTCGTCCTGCGGAAAAATGCCCAAAAAAGGGGTGTGCTTTAGCCTTTGGGCATGGGGCCGGCAAAGTTCATCCGCCGGACTCGGAATGGGCCGAGACTTTGGCCACCCCCTCCCCGCGCCAAAAATTGGCTGTGGGCACAGCCACGCCCAAAAAAGGGCGGCCGAACCCGTTGGCGCCAAGTTCGTCCTGCGGAAAAATGCTCAAAAAAGGGGTGGGCTATAGCCCTGGGGCGTTGGACTGGCGCACTTCGTCCGCCCTCCTCGGAATGGGCGGAGACTTTGCCCACCCCCTCCCCACGAAAAAAATAGGCCACGGACACAGCCGCGCCCAAAAAAGATCAGGCGAACCCCTTGGGGCGTGGGGCTGGGGCTGCCGAAGTTCGTGCTGCGGAAAAATGTCCAAAAAAGGGGTGTGCTATAGCCTTGGGGCGTGGGGCTGCCGAAGTTCGTCCGCCGGACTCGGAATGGGCCGAATTTTTTCCCACCCCCTCCCCGTGACAAAAATAGGCCGCGGGCACAGCCGCGCCCAAAAAAGAGCAGCCGAACCCGTTGGCGCCAAGTTCGTCCTGCGGAAAAATGCCCAAAAAAGGGGTGTGCTATAGCCTTGGGGCGTGGGGCTGGCGAACTTCGTCCGCCGGACTCGGAATGAGCCGAGACTTTGCCCACCCCCTCCCCACGGCAAAAAATGCCGCGGGCACAGCCGCGCCCAAAAAATAGCAGCCGAACCCCTTGGCGCCAAGTTCGACCTGCGGAAAAATGCCCAAAAAAGGGGTGCACTATAGCCTTGGGGCGTGGGGCTGCCGAAGCTTGTCTGCCGGACACGGAATGGGCCGAGACTTTTCCCACCCCCTCCCCGCGACAAAAATAGGCCTCAAGCACAGACGCGCTCAAAAAAGAGCAGCCGATCCCCTAGGCACTAAGTTCGTCCTGCGGAAAATGCCCAAAAAAGGGGGTGGGCTATAGCCTTGGGGCGTTGGGCTGGCGAACTTCATCCGCCGGATTCGGAATGGGCCGAGACATGGACCACCCCCTCCCCGCAACAAAAACAGGCCGCGGGCACAGCCGCACCCAAAAAAGAGCCGCCGAACCCCTTGGCGCCATGTTTGTCCTGCGGAAAAATGCCCAAAAAAGGGGTGGGCTATAACCTTGGGGCGTGGGGCTGGCGAACTTCGTCCGCCGGACTCCGAATGGGCCGAGGCGTTGCCCACCCCCTCCCCGCGACAAAAATAGGCCACGGGCCCAGCCGCGCCCAAAAAAGAGCAGCAAGACCCCTTGGCGCCAAGTTCGTCCTGCGGAAAAATGCCGAAAAAAGGGGCGTGCTATAGCCTTGGGGCGTGGGGCTGGCGAACTTCGTCTGCCGCACTCGGAATGGGCCGAGACTTTGCCCACCCCTTCCCCGAACCTAAAATAAGCCGCGGGCACAGCCGCGCCCAAAACAGCGAAGCCGAACCCCATGGCGCCAAGTTCGTCCTGCGGAAAAATGACGAAAAAAGGGGCGTGCTATAGCCTTTGGGCATGGGGCCAGCGCACTTCGTCCGCCTTCCTCGTAATGGACTGAGACTTTGGCCACCCCCTCCCCACGATAGAAATAGGCTGCGGGCACAGCCTCGCCCAAAAAAGAGCAGCCGAACCCCTTGGCGCCAAGTTCGTCCTGCGGAAAAATGAACAAAAAAGGGGCGTGCTATAGGCTTTGGGCGTGGGGCCGGCGCACTTCGTCCGCCTTCCTCGGAATGGGCTTAGACTTTGGCCACCCCCTCCCCATGCCAAAAATAGGCCACGGGCACAGCGGCGCCCAAAAAAGAGCAGCCGAACCCGTTGGCGCCAAGTTCGTCCTGCGGAAAAATGCCCAAAAAAGGGGTGGGCTATAACCTTGGGGCGTGGGGCAGGCGAACTTCGTCCGCCGGACTCCGAATGGGCCGAGGCGTTGCCCACCCCCTCCCCGCGACAAAAATAGGCCACGGGCCCAGCCGCGCCCAAAAAAGAGCAGCCGAACCCCTTGGCGCCAAGTTCGTCCTGCGGAAAAATGCCGAAAAAAGGGGCGTGCTATAGCCTTGGGGCGTGGGGCTGGCGAACTTCGTCTGCCGCACTCGGAATGGGCCGAGACTTTGTCCACCCCTTCCCCGAACCTAAAATAAGCCGCGGGCACAGCCGCGCCCAAAACAGCGAAGCCGAACCCCTTGGCGCCAAGTTCGTCCTGCGGAAAAATGACGAAAAAAGGGGCGTGCTATAGCCTTTGGGCATGGGGCCAGCGCACTTCGTCCGCCTTCCTCGTAATGGGCTGAGACTTTGGCCACCCCCTCCCCACGATAGAAATAGGCTGCGGGCACAGCCTCGCCCAAAAAAGAGCAGCCGAACCCCTTGGCGCCAAGTTCGTCCTGCGGAAAAATGAACAAAAAAGGGGCGTGCTATAGGCTTTGGGCGTGGGGCCGGCGCACTTCGTCCGCCTTCCTCGGAATGGGCTTAGACTTTGGCCACCCCCTCCCCACGACAGAAATAGGCCGCGGGCACAGCCTCGCCCAAAAAATAGCAGCCGAACCCCTTGGCGCCAAGTTCGTCCTGCGGAAAAATGCCCAAAAAGGGGGTGGGCTACAGCCTTGGGGCGTGGGGCAGGCGAACTACGTCCGCCGGACTCGGAATGGGCCGAGACATTGACTACAGCCTCCCCGCGACAAAAATAGGCCGGGGACGCAGCCGCGCTCGAAAAAGAGGCGACGAACCCCTTGGCGCCAAATTTGTCCTGCGGAAAAATGCCCAAAAAGGGGGTGGGCTATAGCCTTGGGGCGTGGGGCTGGCGAACTTCCTCCGCCAGACTCGGAATGGGCCGAGGCGTTGCCCACCCCCTCCCCGCGACAAAAATAGGCCACGGGCACAGACGCGCCCAAAAACGAGCAGCCGAACCCCTTGGCGCCAAGTTCGTCCTGCGGAAAAATGCCCAAAAAAGGGGTGGGCTATAGCCTTGGGGCGTGGGGCTGGCGTACTTCGTCCGGCTTCCTTGGAATAGGCCGTGACTTTGCCCACCGCCTCCCCGAAACAAAAATCGGCGGCGTGCACAGCCGCGCACAAAAACGTGCTGCCAAACCCCTTGGCGCCATGTTTGTCATGCGGAAAAATGCCCAAAAAAGGGGTGGGCTATAAGCTTGGGGCGTGGGGCTGCCGAACTTCGTCCGCCGGACTCGGAATGGGCCGAGACTTTGGCCACCCCCTCCACGCACCAAAAATAGGCCGCCGGCACAGCCGCGCCCAAAAAAGAGCAGCCGAACCCCTTGGCGCCTAGTTCGTCCAGCGGAAAAATGCCCAAAAAAGGGGTGTGCTATAGCCTTGGGGGGTGGGGCCGGCTAAGTTCGTCCGCCGGACTCGGAATGGGCCGAGACTTTTCCCACCCCCTCCCCGCGACAAAAATAGGCCGCGGACGCATCCGCACCCATAAAAGAGCAGCCGAACCCCTTGGCGCCAAGTTCGTCCTGCGGAAAAATGCCCAAAAAAGGGGTGGGCTATAGCCTTGGGGCGTGGGGCTGGCGAACTTCGTCCGCCGGACTGGGAATGGGCCGAGACATTCCCCACCCCCTCCCCGTGATAAAAATAGGCCACGGGCACAGCCGCGCCGAAAAAAGAGCAGCCGAATCCCTTGGCGCCAAGTTCGTCCTGCGGAAAAATGCCCAAAAAAGGGGTGGCCTATAGCCTTGGGGCGTGGGGCTGGCGAACTTCGTCCGTCGGACTCGGAATGGGCCGAGAGTTTTCCCACCCCCTCCCCACAACAAAAATAGGCTGCGGGCACCGCCACGCCCAAAAAAGAGCAGGCGAACCCCTTGGCACCAAGTTCGTGCTGCGGAAAAATCCCCAAAAAAAGTGTGGGATACAGCCTTGGGGCGTGGGGCGGGCGAAGTTCGTTCGCCTTCCTCGGAATGGGCCGAGAATTTGCCCACCCCCTCCCCGCGACAAAAATAGGCCGCGGGCACAGCCGTGCCCAAAAAAGAGCAGCCGAACCCCTTGGCGCCAAGTTCGTCCTGCGGAAAAAAGCCCAAAAAGGGGGTGGGCTATAGCCTTGGGGCGTGGGGCTCGCGGCCATCGTCCGCCGGACTTGGAATGGGGCAAGACTTTGCCCACCCCCTCCCCGCGATAAAAATAGGCCGCGGGCACAGCTGCGCCCAAAAAAGAGCAGCCGAACCCCTTGGCGTCAAGTTCGTCCTGCAGAAAAATGCCCAAAAAGGGGGTGGGCTATAGCCTTGGGGCGTGGGGCGGGCGAACTTCATCCGCCGGACTCGGAATGGGCCGAGACTTTCCCCACCCCGCGACAAAAATAGGCCGCGGGCACAGCCGCGCCCAAAAAAGAGCAGCCAAACCCCTTGGCGCCAAGTTCGTCCTGCAGAGAAATGCCCAAAAAAGGGGTGGGCTGTAGCCTTGGGGCGTGGGGCTGGCGAACATCGTCCGCCGGAGTCGGAATGGGCCGAGACTTTCCGCACCGCCTCCCCATGACAAAAATCGGCCGCGGGCACAGCCGCACCGAAAAAAGAGCTGCCAAACCCCGTGGCGCCAACTTCGTCCTGCGGAAAAATGCCCAAAAAGCGGGTGGGCTATATCCTTGGGGCGTGGGGCCGGCGCACTTCGTCCGCCGGACTCGGAATGGACCGAGACTTTTCCCACCCCCTCCACACGACAAAAATAGGCCGCGGGCACAGCCGCGCCCACAAAAGAGCAGCCGAACCCCTTGGCGCCAAGTTCGTCCTGGGGAAAAATGCCCAAAAAAGGGGTGTGCTATAGCCTTGGGGTGTGGGGCTGCCGAAATTCGTCTGCCGGCCTCAGAACGGGCCGAGAGTTTTCCCACCCCCTCCCCGTGACAAAAATAGGCCGCGGGCACAGCCGCGCCCAAAAAAGAGCAGCCGAACCCCTTGGCGCCAAGTTCGTTCTGCGGATAAATACCCAAAAAAGAGGTGGGCTATAGCCTTGGGGCGTGGGGCGGGCTAACTGCGTCCGCCGGACTCCGAATGGGCCGAGACTTTGCCCACCCCCTCCCCGTGACAAAAATAGGCCGCGGGATCAGCCGCGCCCAAAAAAGAGCACCCGAACCCCTTGGCGCCAAGTTCGTCCAGCGGAAAAATGCCCAAAAAAGGGGTGGGCTATAGTCTTGGGGCGTGGGGCTGGCCAACTTCGTCCGCCGGACTCGGAATGGGCCGAGACTTTTCCCACCCCCTCCCCGCGACAAAAATAGGCCGTGGGTACGGCCGTGCCCAAAAAAGAGCAGCCGAACACCTTGGCGCCAAGTCCGTCCTGCGTAAAAATTCCCAAAAAAGGGGTGGGCTATAGCCTTGCGGCGTAGCGCTGGCTAACTTCATCCGCCGGACTCGGAATGGGCCGAGACTTTTCCCACCCCCTCCCCGCGACAAAAATAGGCCGTGGGTACAGCCGTGCCCAAAAAAGAGCAGCCGAACACCTTGGCGCCAAGTCCGTCCTGCGGAAAAATGCCGAAAAAGGGGGTGGGCTATAGCCTTGGGGCGTGGGGCTGGCCGACTTCGTCCGCCGGACTCGGAATGGGCCGAGACTTTGCCCACCCCGTCCCCACGACAAAAATAGGCCGCGGGCACAGCCGCGCCCAAAATAGAGCAGCCGAACCCCTTGGCGCAGAGTTCGTCCTGCGGAAAAAGACCCAAAAAAGGGGTGTGCTATAGCCTTTTGGCGTGGGGCCGGCAAAGTTCATCCGCCTTCCTCGGAATGGGCCGAGACTTTGCCCACCCCCTCCCTGCGACAAAAATTGGCCGCGGGCACAGCCGCGCCCAAAAAAGAGCAGCCGAACCCCTTGGCGCCAAGTTTGTCCTGCGGAAAAATGCCCATGATGGGTGTGGGCTATAGCCTTGGGGCGTGGGGCGGGCGAACTTCGTCCGCCTTCCTCGGAATGGGCCGAGACTTTCGTCACCCCCACCCCGCGGTAAAAATAGGCCGCGGGCACAGCCGCGCCCAAAAAAGTGCAGCCGAACCCCTTGGCGCCAAGTTTGTCCTGCGGAAAAATGCCCAAAATGGGTGTGGGCTATAGCCTTGGGGCGTGGGGCGGGCGAACCTCGTCCGCCGGACTCGGAATGGGCCAAGACTTTTCCCACCCCCTCCCCGTGATAAAAATAGGCAGCGGGCACCGCAGCACCTATAAAAGAGCAGCCGAATCCCTGGGCGCCAAGTTCGTCCAGCGGAAAAATGGCCAAAAAAGGGGTGGGCGATAGCCTTGGGGCGTGGGGCTGTCAAAGTTCGTCCGCCGAACTTGGAATGGGCCGAGACTTTGCCCACCCCCTCCCCGTGACAAAAATTGGCCGCGGGCACAGCCGTACCCAAAAAGGAGCAGCCGAACCCCTTGGCGCCAAGTTCGTCGTGCGGAAAAATGCCCAAAAAGGGGGTGGGCTATAGCCTTAGGGCGTGGGGCTGGCGTACTTCGTCCGGCTTCCTTGGAATAGGCCGTGACTTTGCCCACCGCCTCCCCGAAACAAAAATCGGCGGCGTGCACAGCCGCGCACAAAAACGTGCTGCCAAACCCCTTGGCGCCATGTTTGTCATGCGGAAAAATGCCCAAAAAAGGGGTGGGCTATAAGCTTGGGGCGTGGGGCTGCCGAACTTCGTCCGCCGGACTCGGAATGGGCCGAGACTTTGGCCACCCCCTCCGCGCACCAAAAATAGGCCGCCGGCACAGCCGCGCCCAAAAAAGAGCAGCCGAACCCCTTCGCGCCTAGTTCGTCCAGCGGAAAAATGCCCAAAAAAGGGGTGTGCTATAGCCTTGGGGGGTGGGGCCGGCTAAGTTCGTCCGCCGGACTCGGAATGGGCCGAGACTTTTCCCATCCCCTCCCCGCGACAAAAATAGGCCGCGGATGCATCCGCACCCATAAAAGAGCAGCCGAACCCCTTGGCGCCAAGTTCGTCCTGCGGAAAAATGCCCAAAAAAGGGGTGGGCTATAGCCTTGGGGCGTGGGGCTGGCGAACTTCGTCCGCCGGACTGGGAATGGGCCGAGACATTCCCCACCCCCTCCCCGTGATAAAAATAGGCCACGGGCACAGCCGCGCCGAAAAAAGAGCAGCCGAACCCCTTGGCGCCAAGTTCATCCTGCGGAAAAATGCCCAAAAAAGGGGTGGCCTATAGCCTTGGGGCGTGGGGCTGGCGAACTTCGTCCGTCGGACTCGGAATGGGCCGAGAGTTTTCCCACCCCCTCCCCACAACAAAAATAGGCTGCGGGCACCACCGCGCCCAAAAAAGAGCAGGCGAACCCCTTGGCGCCAAGTTCGTCCTGCGGAAAAATCCCCAAAAAAAGTGTGGGCTACAGCCTTGGGGCGTGGGGCGGGCGAACTTCGTTCGCCTTCCTCGGAATGGGCCGAGAATTTGCCCACCCCCTCCCCGCGACAAAAATAGGCCGCGGGCACAGCCGTGCCCAAAAAAGAGCAGCCGAACCCCTTGGCGCCAAGTTCGTCCTGCGGAAAAAAGCCCAAAAAGGGGTGGGCTATAGCCTTGGGGCGTGGGGCTGGCGAACTTCGTCCGCCGGACTCGGAATGGGCCGAGACATTCCCCACCCCCTCCCCGTGATAAAAATAGGTCACGGGCACAGCCGCGCCGAAAAAAGAGCAGCCGAACCCCTTGGCGCCAAGTTCGTCCTGCGGAAAAATGCCCAAAAAAGGGGTGGCCTATAGCCTTGGGGCGTGGGGCTGGCGAACTTCGTCCGTCGGACTCGGAATGGGCCGAGAGTTTTCCCACCCCCTCCCCACAACAAAAATAGGCTGCGGGCACCGCCGCGCCCAAAAAAGAGCAGGCGAACCCCTTGGCGCCAAGTTCGTCCTGCGGAAAAATCCCCAAAAAAAGTGTGGGCTACAGCCTTGGGGCGTGGGGCGGGCGAACTTCGTTCGCCTTCCTGGGAATGGGCCGAGAATTTGCCCACCCCCTCCCCGCGACAAAAATAGGCCGCGGGCACAGCCGTGCCCAAAAAAGAGCAGCCGAACCCCTTGGCGCCAAGTTCGTCCTGCGGAAAAAAGCCCAAAAAGGGGGTGGGCTATAGCCTTGGGGCGTGGGGCTCGCGGACATCGTCCGCCGGAGTTGGAATGGGGCAAGCCTTTGCCCACCCCCTCCCCGCGATAAAAATAGGCCGCGGGCACAGCTGCGCCCAAAAAAGAGCAGCCGAACCCCTTGGCGTCAAGTTCGTCCTGCAGAAAAATGCCCAAAAAGGGGGTGGGCTATAGCCTTGGGGCGTGGGGCGGGCGAACTTCATCCGCCGGACTCGGAATGGGCCGAGACTTTCCCCACCCCGCGACAAAAATAGGCCGCGGGCACAGCCGCGCCCAAAAAAGAGCAGCCAAACCCCTTGGCGCCAAGTTCGTCCTGCAGAGAAATGCCCAAAAAAGGGGTGGGCTGTAGCCTTGGGGCGTGGGGCTGGCGAACATCGTCCGCCGGAGTCGGAATGGGCCGAGACTTTCCGCACCGCCTCCCCATGACAAAAATCGGCCGCGGGCACAGCCGCACCGAAAAAAGAGCTGCCCAACCCCGTGGCGCCAACTTCGTCCTGCGGAAAAATGCCCAAAAAGCGGGTGGGCTATATCCTTGGGGCGTGGGGCCGGCGCACTTCGTCCGCCGGACTCGGAATGGACCGAGACTTTTCCCACCCCCTCCACACGACAAAAATAGGCCGCGGGCACAGCCGCGCCCTCAAAAGAGCAGCCGAACCCCTCGGCGCCAAGTTCGTCCTGGGGAAAAATGCCCAAAAAAGGGGTGTGCTATAGCCTTGGGGCGTGGGGCTGCCGAAATTCGTCCGCCGGCCTCAGAACGGGCCGAGAGTTTTCCCACACCCTCCCCGTGACAAAAATAGGCCGCGGGATCAGCCGCGCCCAAAAAAGAGCACCCGAACCCCTTGGCGCCAAGTTCGTCCAGCGGAAAAATGCCCAAAAAAGGGGTGGGCTATAGTCTTGGGGCGTGGGGCTGGCCAACTTCGTCCGCCGGACTCGGAATGGGCCGAGACTTTTCCCACCCCCTCCCCGCGACAAAAATAGGCCGTGGGCACGGCCGTGCCCAAAAAAGAGCAGCCGAACACCTTGGCGCCAAGTCCGTCCTGCGGAAAAATGCCGAAAAAGGGGGTGGGCTATAGCCTTGGGGCGTGGGGCCGGCCGACTTCGTCCGCCGGACTCGGAATGGGCCGAGACTTTGCCCACCCCCACCCCACGACAAAAATAGGCCGCGGGCACAGCCGCGCCCAAAAAAGAGCAGCCGAACCCCTTGTCGCCAAGTTTGTCCTGCGGAAAAATGCCCATGATGGGTGTGGGCTATAGCCTTGGGGCGTGGGGCGGGTGAACTTCGTCCGCCTTCCTCGGAATGGGCCGAGACTTTCGCCACCCCCACCCCGCGGTAAAAATAGGCCGCGGGCACAGCCGCGCCCAAAAAAGTGCTGCCGAACCCCTTGGCGCCAAGTTTGTCCTGCGGAAAAATGCCCAAAATGGGTGTGGGCTATAGCCTTGGGGCGTGGGGCGGGCGAACCTCGTCCGCCGGACTCGGAATGGGCCAAGACTTTTCCCACCCCCTCCCCGTGATACAAATAGGCAGCGGGCACCGCAGCACCTATAAAAGAGCAGCCGAACCCCTGGGCGCCAAGTTCGTCCAGCGGAAAAATGGCAAAAAAAGGGGTGGGCGATAGCCTTGGGGAGTGGGGCTGTCAAAGTTCGTCCGCCGAACTTGGAATGGGCCGAGACTTTGCCCACCCCCTCCCCGCGACAAAAATTGGCCGCGGGCACAGCCGTACCCAAAAAGGAGCAGCCGAACCCCTTGGCGCCAAGTTCGTCGTGCGGAAAAATACCCAAAAAGGGGGTGGGCTATAGCCTTGGGGCGTGGGGCTGGCGAAGTTCGTCCGCCAGACTCGGAATGCGCCAAGACTTTGCCCACCCCCTCCCCGCGACAAAAATAGTCCACGGGCACAGCCGCACCCAAAAAAGAGCAGCTGAACCCCTTGCCGCAAAGTTCGTCCTGCGGAAAAATACCCAAAAAAGGGGTGTGCTATAGCCTTTGGGCGTGGGGCCGGCAAATTTCATCCGCCTTCCTCGGAATGGGCCGAGACTTTGCCCACCCCCTCCCCACGCTAAAAATAAGCTGCGGGCACAGCCGCTCCCAAAAAAGAGCGGCCGAACCCCTTGGCGCAAAGTTCGTCCTGCGGAAAAATACCCAAAAAAGGGGTGCGCTATAGCCTTTGGGCGTGGGGCTGGCAAAGTTCATCCGCCTTCCTTGGAATGGGCCGAGACTTTGGCCACCCCCTCCCCACGACAAAAATTGTCCGCAGGCGCAGCCACGCCAAAAAAAGTGCAGCCGAACCCCTTGGCGCCAAGTTCGTCCTGCGGAAAAATGCCCAAAAAAGGGGTGGGCTATAGCCTTGGGGCGTGGGGCTGGCTAACTGCGTCCGCCGGACTCCGAATGGGCCGAGACTTTGCCCACCCCCTCCCCGTGACAAAAATAGGCCGCGGGATCAGCCGCGCCCAAAAAAGAGCACCCGAACCCCTTGGCGCCAAGTTCGTCCAGCGGAAAAATGCCCAAAAAAGGGGTGGGCTATAGTCTTGGGGCGTGGGGCTGCCGAAATTCGTCCGCCTGCCTCAGAACGGGCGAGAGTTTTCCCACCCCCTCCCCGTGACAAAAATAGGCCGCGGGCACAGCCGCGCCCAAAAAAGAGCAGCCGAACCCCTTGGCGCCAAGTTCGTTCTGCGGATAAATACCCAAAAAAGAGGTGGGCTATAGCCTTGGGGCGTGGGGCTGGCTAACTGCGTCCGCCGGACTCCGAATGGGCCGAGACTTTGCCCACCCCCTCCCCGTGACAAAAATAGGCCGCGGGATCAGCCGCGCCCAAAAAAGAGCACCCGAACCCCTTGGCGCCAAGTTCGTCCAGCGGAAAAATGCCCAAAAAAGGGGTGGGCTATAGTCTTGGGGCGTGGGGCTGGCCAACTTCGTCCGCCGGACTCGGAATGGGCCGAGACTTTTCCCACCCCCTCCCCGCGACAAAAATAGGCCGTGGGTACGGCCGTGCCCAAAAAAGAGCAGCCGAACACCTTGGCGCCAAGTCCGTCCTGCGGAAAAATTCCCAAAAAAGGGGTGGGCTATAGCCTTGCGGCGTAGCGCTGGCCAACTTCATCCGCCGGACTCGGAATGGGCCGAGACTTTTCCCACCCCCTCCCCGCGACAAAAATAGGCCGTGGGTACAGCCGTGCCCAAAAAAGAGCAGCCGAACACCTTGGCGCCAAGTCCGTCCTGCGGAAAAATGCCGAAAAAGGGGGTGGGCTATAGCCTTGGGGCGTGGGGCTGGCCGACTTCGTCCGCCGGACTCGGAATGGGCCGAGACTTTGCCCACCCCCACCCCACGACAAAAATAGGCCGCGGGCACAGCCGCGCCCAAAAAAGAGCAGCCGAACCCCTTGGCGCAGAGTTCGTCCTGCGGAAAAAGACCCAAAAAAGGGGTGTGCTATAGCCTTTGGGCGTGGGGCCGGCGCACTTCGTCCGCCTTAATCAGAATGGGCAGAGACTTTGGCCACCCCCTCCCCACGAGAAAAATAGGCCGCGGGCGCAGCCGCGCCCAAAAAAGAGCTGCCGAACCCCTTGGCGCTAAGTTCGTCCAGCGGCAAAAGGCCCAAAAAACGGGTGTTCTATAGCCTTTGGGCGTGCGGCCGGCAAAGTTCATCCGCCTTCCTCGGAATGCACCGAGGCTTTGCCCACCCCCTCCCCGCGACAAAAATAGGCCGCGGGCACAGCCGCACCCAAAAAAGAGCGGCCGAACCCCTTGGCGCCAAGTTCGTCCTGCAGAAAAATGCCCAAAAAGGGGGTAGGCTACAGCCTTGGGGCGTGGGGCTGGCGAACTTTGTCCGCCGGACTCGGAATGGGCCGAGACTTTGGCTACCCCCCTCCCCGCGACAAAAATAGGCCGCGGGCACAGCCGCGCCCAAAAAAGAGCTGCCGAACCCCTTGGCGCTAAGTTCGTCCCGCGGCAAAAGGCCCAAAAAACGGGTGTTCTATAGCCTTTGGGCGTGCGGCCGGCAAAGTTCATCCGCCTTCCTTGGAATGGGCCGAGACTTTGGCCACCCCCTCCCCGCGACAAAAATAGGCCGCGGGCACAGCCGCACCCAAAAAAGTGCGGCCGAACCCCTTGGCGCCAAGTTCGTCCAGCGGAAAAATGCCCAAAAAGGGGGTAGGCTATAGCCTTGGGGCGTGGGGCTGGCGAACTTTGTCTGCCGGACTCGGAATGGGGCGAGACTTTGGCTACCCCCTCCCCACGACAAAAATAGGCCGCGGGCACAGCCGTGCCCAAAAAAGAGCAGCCGAACCCCTTGGCGCCAAGTTCGTCCTGCGGAAAAATGCCCAAAAAAGGGGTGTGCTATAGCCTTTGGGCATGGGGCCCGCGGACTTCGTCCGCCTTCCTCGGAATGGGCCGAGACTTTGGCCGCCCCCTCCCCGTGACAAAAATAGGCCGCGGGCACAGCCGCACCCAAAAAAGAGCATCCGGACCCCTTGGCGCCAAGTTCGTCCTGCGGCAAAAGGCCCAAAAAAGGGGTGTGCTATAGCCGTTGGGCGTGGGGCCGGCAAAGTTCATCCGCCTTCCTTGGAATGGGCCGAGACTTCGCCCACCCTCTCCCCGTGCCAAAAATAGACGGCTGGCACAGCCGTGCCTAAAAAAGAGCAGCCGAACCCCGTGGCGCCAAGTTCGTCCTGCCGAAAAATGCCCAAAAAAGGGGTGTGCTATAGCCTTTGGGCGTGGGGCCGGCGCACTTCGTCCGCCTTAATCAGAATGGGCAGAGACTTTGGCCACCCCCTCCCCACGACAAAAATAGGCCGCGGGCACAGCCGCGCCCAAAAAAGAGCTGCCGAACCCCTTGGCGCTAAGTTCGTCCAGCGGCAAAAGGCCCAAAAAACGGGTGTTCTATAGCCTTTGGGCGTGCGGCCGGCAAAGTTCATCCGCCTTCCTTGGAATGGGCCGAGACTTTGGCCACCCCCTCCCCGCGACAAAAATAGGCCGCGGGCACAGCCGTACCCAAAAAAGAGCGGCCGAACCCCTTGGCGCCAAGTTCGTCCTGAGGAAAAATGCCCAAAAAGGGGGTGGGCTACAGCCTTGGGGCGTGGGGCTGGCGAACTTTGTCCGCCGGACTCGGAATGGGCCGAGACTTTGGCTACCCCCTCCCCGCGACAAAAATAGGCCGCGGGCACAGCCGCTCCCAAAAAAGAGCAGCCGAACCCATTGGCGCCAAGTTCGTCCTGCGGAAAAATGCCCAAAAAGGGGGTGGCCTATAGCCTTCGGGCGTGGGGCCGCCGCACTTCGTCCGCCGGACTCGGAATGGGCCGAGACTTTGGCTACCCCCTCCCCGCGAAAAAAATAGGCCGCGGGCAAAGCCGCGCCCAAAAAAGAGCAGCCGAACCCATTGGCGCCTAGGTCGTCCAGCGGAAAAATGCCCAAAAAAGGGGTGGGCTATAGCCTTGGGGCGTGGGGCTGGCGAACGTCGTCCGCCTTCCTCGGAATGGGCTGAGACTTTGGCTACCCCCTCCCCGCGACAAAAATAGGCCGCGGGCACAGCCGCGCCCAAAAAAGAGAAGCCGAACCCCTTGGCGCCTAGTTCGTCCTGCGGAAAAAATGCCCAAAAAGGGGGTGGGCTATAGCCTTGGGGCATGGGGCCGGCGCACTTCGTCCTCCGGACTCGGAATGGGCCGAGACTTTTCCCACCCCCTCCCCGCGACAAAACTAAGCCGCGGGCACAGCTGCGCCCAAAAAAGAGCTGCTGAACCCCTTGGTGCTACGTTCGTCTTGCGGAAAAATGGGCAAAAAAGGGGTGGGCTATAGCCTTCGGGCGTGGGGCGGGCGAACTTCGTCCGCCGGACTCGGAATGGGCCGAGACTTTGCCCACCCCCCTCCCCGCAATATAAATAGGCCGCGGTCACAGCCGCGCCAAAAAAGAGCAGCCGAACCCCTTGGCGCCAAGTTCGTCTTGCGGAAAAATGCCCAAAAAAGGGGCCGGCAATAGCCTTGGGGCGTGGGGCAGGCGAACTTCGTCCGCCGGACTCGGAATCGGCCGAGACTTTGCCCACCCCCTCCTCGCAAGAAAAATAGGCCGCGGACACAGCCGCGTCCAAAAAAGACCAGCCGAACCCCTTGGCGCCAAGTTCGTCCTGCGGAAAAATGCCCAAAAAGGGGGTGGGCTATAGCCTTGGGGCGTGGGGCTGGCGAACTTCGTCCGCCGGACTCGGAATGGGCCGAGACTTTGGCCTCCCCGTCCCCGCGACAAAAATAGGCCACGGGCACAGCCGCGCCCAAAAAAGAGCAGCCGAACTCCTTGGCGCCAAGTTTGTCCTGCGGAAAAATGCACAAAAAAGGGGTGGGCTATAGCCCTGGGGCGTGGGGCTGGCGAACTTCGTCCGCCTTCTTCGGAGTGGGGCGAGACTTTTCCCACCCCCACCCAGCAACAAAAATAGGCCCCGGGCACGGCCGCGCCCCAAAAAGTGCAGCCGAACCCCTTGGCGCCAAGTTCGTCCTGCGGAAAAATGCTCAAAAAGGTGGTGGGCTATAGCCTTGGCTCGTGGTGCTGGCGCACTTCGTCCGCCGGACTCGGAATGAGCCGAGAATTTTCCCACCCCCTCCCCGAGACAAAAATAGGCCGCGGGCACAGCCGCGCCCAAAAAAGAGCTGCTGAACCCCTTGGCGCCAAGTTCTTCCTGCAGAAATATGCCCAAAAAAGGGGTGTGCTATAGCCTTTGGGCGTGGGGCCGGCAAACTTCTTCCGCCATCCTCGGAATGGGCCGAGTCATTGCCCACCCCCTCCTCGTGACAAAAATAGGTCGCGGGCACAGCCGAACCCCTTGGCGCCAAGTTCGTCCTGCAGAAAAATTCCAAAAAAAGGGGTGGGCTATAGCCTTGGGGCGTGGGGCTGGCGAACTTCATCCGCCGGACTCGGAATGTGCGGTGACTTTGGCCACCCCCTCCCCGCGACAAAAATAGGCCGCGGGCACAGCCGCACCCAAAAAAGAGCAGCCGAACCCCTTGGCGCCAAGTTCGTCCTGCGGAAAAATGCCCAAAAAAGGGGTGGGCTATAGCCTTGGGGGGTGGGGTTGGCGCACTTGGTCCGCCGGACTCGGAATGAGCCGAGACATTTCCCACCCCCTCCCCGCGACAAAAATAGGCTGCGGGCACAGCCGCGCCCAAAAAAGAGCAGCCGAACCCCTTGGCGTCAAGTTCGTCCTGCGGAAAAATGCCCAAAAAGGGTGTGGGCTATAGCCCTGGGGCGTGGGGCTGGCGAACTTCGTCCGCCTTCTTCGGAGTGGGCCGAGACTTTGCCCACCCCCTCCCGACGACAAAAATAGGCCGCGGGCACAGCCGCTCCCAAAAAGAAGCAGCGGAACACCGTGGCGCCAAGTTCGTCGTGCGGAAAAATGCCCAAAAAGGGGGTGGGCTATAGCCTTGGCGCGTGGTGCTGGCGCACTTCGTCCGCCGGATTCGGAATGAGCCGAGAATTTTCCCACCCCCTCCCCGAGACAAAAATAGGGAGCGGGCACAGCCGCGCCCAAAAAAGAGCAGCTGAACCCCGTGGCGCCAAGTTCGTCTTGCGGAAAAATGCCCAAAAAAGGGGTGTGCTATAGCCTTTGGGCATGGGGCCGGCGAACTTCATCCGCCTTCCTCGGAATGGGCCGAGACTTTGGCCACCCCCTCCCCGCGCCAAAAATAGGCCGCGGGCACAGCCGCGCCCAAAAAAGGGGTGTGCTATAGCCTTGGGGCGTGGGGCTGCCGAAGTTCGTCCGCCGGACTCGGAATGGGCCGACACTTTTCCCACCCCCTCCCCGCAACAAAAATAGGACGCGGGCACAGTCGCGCCCAAAAAATAGCAGCCGAACCCCTTGGCGCCAAGTCCGTCCTGCGGAAAAATGCCCAAAAAGGGGATGGGCTATAGCGTTGGGATGTGGGGCCGGCGAACTTCGTCCGCCAGACTCGGAATGGGCTGATTTTACGCCGACTCCCTCCCTTGGACAAAAATAGGACGCGGGCACAGCCGCGCCCAAAAAATAGCTGCCGAACCCCTTGGCACCAAGTTCGTCCTGCTGAAAAATGCACAAAAAGGGGATGGCCTCTAGCCTTGGGGCGTGGGGCCGGCGAACTTCGCCCGCCTTCCTCGGAATGGGCCGAGACTTTGGCCACCCCCTCCCCGCGCTAAAAATAGGCCGCGGGCACAGCCGCGCCCAAAAAACGGGTGTGCTATAGCCTTTGGGCGTGCGGCCGGCGAACTTCATCCGCCTTCCTCGGATTGGGCCGAGACTTTTCCCACCCCCTCCCCGCAACAAAAATAGGACGCGGGTACAGTCGCGCCCAAAAAATAGCAGCCGAACCCCTTGGCGCCAAGTCCGTCCTGCAGAAAAATGCCCAAAAAGGGGATGGCCTCTAGCCTTGGGGCGTGGGGCCGGCGAACTTCGCCCGCCTTCCTCGGAATGGGCCGAGACTTTGGCCACCCCCTCCCCGCGCTAAAAATAGGCCGCGGGCACAGCCGCGCCCAAAAAACGGGTGTGCTATAGCCTTTGGGCATGCGGCCGGCGAACTTCATCCGCCTTCCTCGGATTGGGCCGAGACTTTGGCCACCCCCTCCCCGCGCCAAAAATAGGCCGCGGGCAAAGCCTCGCCCAAAAAACAGCAGCCGAACCCCTTGGCGCCAAGTTCGTCCTGCGGAAAAATGCCCAAAAAAGGGGTGGGCTATAGCCTTGGGGCGCGGGGCTGGCAAACTTCGTCCGCTGGACTCGGAATGGGCCGAGACATTGCCCACCGCCTCCCCGCGACAAAAATAGGCCGTGGGCACAGCCGCGCCCAAAACAGAGCAGCCGAACACCGTGGCGCCAAGTTCGTCCTGCGAAAAAATGCCCAAAAAGGGGGTGGGCTATAGCCTTGGGGCGTGGGGCTGTCGAACCTCCTCCGCCGGACTCGGAATGGGCCGAGACTTTTCCCACCCCCTCCCCGTGGAAAAAATAGGCCGCGGGCACAGCCGCGCCCAAAAAGGAGCAGTGGAACCCCTTGGCGCCAAGTTCGTCCTGCGGAAAAATGCCCAAAAATGGGGTGGGCTATAGCCTTGGGGCGTGGGGCTGGAAAACTTCTTCCGCCTTCGTCAGAATGGGCCAAGACATTGCCCACCCCCTCCTTGTGACAAAAATAGGCCGCGTGCACAGCCGGGACGAAAAAATAGCAGCCGATCCCCTTGGCGCCAAGTTTGTCCTGCGGAAAAAAGCCCAAAAAAGAGGTGGGCTATAGCCCTGGGGCGTGGGGCTGGCGAACTTCGTCCGCCTTCTTCGGAGTGGGCCGAGATTTTGCCCACCCCCTCCCCCCAACAAAAATAGGCCGCGGGCACAGCCGCGCCCAAAAAAGAGCAGCGGAACCCCTTGGCGCCAAGTTCGTCCTACGGAAAAATGCCCAAAAAAGAGGTGTGCTATAGCCTTCGGGCGTGGGGCTGGCGAACTTCGTCCGCCTCCTTCAGAGTGGGGCGAGACTTTTCCCACCCCCACCCCGCAACAAAAATAGGCCCCGGGCACAGCCGCGCCCCAAAAAGTGCAGCCGAACCCCTTGGCGCCATGTTCGTCCTGCGGAAAAATGCCCAAAAAGGGGGTGGGCTATAGCCTTGGCGCGTGGTGCGGGCGCACTTCGTCCGCCGGACTCGGAATGAGCCGAGAATTTTCCCACCACCTCCCCGAGACAAAAATAGGCCGCGGGCACAGCCGCGCCCAAAAAAGAGCAGCCGAACCCCGTGGCGCCAAGTTCGTCCTGCGGAAAAATGCCCAAAATGGGGGTGGGCTATAGCCTTGGGGCGTGGGGCTGTCGAACCTCGTCCGCCGGACTCGGAATGGGCCGAGACTTTTCCCACCCCCTCCCCGCGACAAAAATAGGCCGCGGGAACAGCCGCGTCCAAAAAGGAGCAGCTGAACCCCTTGGCGCCAAATTCGTCCTGCGGAAAAATGCCCAAAAATGGGGTGGGCTATAGCCTTGGGGCGTGGGGCTGGCGAACTTCTTCCGCCATCCTCGGAATGGGCCGAGTCATTGCCCACCCCCTCCTCGTGACAAAAATAGTCCGCGGGCATAGCCGAGCCCAAAAAATAGCAGCCGAACCCCTTGGCGCCAAGTTCCTCCTCCGGAAAAATGCCAAAAAAAGGGGTGGGCTATAGCCTTGGGGCGTGGGGCTGGCGAACTTCATCCGCCAGACTCGGAATGTGCGGTGACTTTGCCCACCCCCTCCCCGCGACAAACATAGGCCGCGGGCACAGCTGCACCCAAAAAAGAGCAGCCGAACCCCTTGGCGCCAAGTTCGTCCTGCGGAAAAATGCCCAAAAAAGGGGTGGGCTATAGCCTTGGGGGGTGGGGTTGGCGCACTTGGTCCGCCGGACTCGGAATGAGCCGAGACTTTTCCCAAACCCTCCCAGCGACAAAAATAGGCCGCGGGCACAGCCGCGCCCAAAAAAGACCAGCCGAACCCCTTGGCGCCAAGATCGTGCTGCGGAAAAATGCCCAAAAAAGGGGTGGGCTATAGCCTTGGGTGTGGGGCTGACGCACTTCGTTCCCCGGACTCGGAATGGGCCGAGACTTTGACCACCCCCTCCGCACAACAAAAATAGGACGCGGGACAGCCGCGCCCAAAAAAGAGCAGCCGAACCCCTTGGCGCCAAGTTCGTCCTACGGAAAAATGCCCAAAAAAGGGGTGGGCTATAGCCTTGGGCGTGGGGCTGGCGAGCTTCGTCCGCCTTGTTCGGAATGGGCCGAGACTTTGCCCACCCCCTACCCGCGACAAAAATAGGCCGCGGGCACAACCGCGCCAAAAAAAGAGCAGCCGAACCCCTTGGCGCCATGTTCGTCCTGCGGAAAAATGCCCAAAAAAGGGGTGTGCTATAGCCTTTGGACGTGGGGCCCGTGAACTTCGTCCGTCTTCCTCGGAATGGGCCGAAACTTTGTCCACCCCCTCACCGCGACAAAAATAGGCCACGGACACAGCCGCGCCCAAAAAAGAGCAGCCGAACCCCTTGGCGCCAAGATCGTGCTGCGGAAAAATGCCCAAAAAAGGGATGGGCTATAGCCTTGGGTGTGGGGCTGACGCACTTCGTTCCCCGGACTCGGAATGGGCCGAGACTTTGACCACCCCCTCCGCACAACAAAAATAGGACGCGGGACAGCCGCGCCCAAAAAAGAGCAGCCGAACCCCTTGGCGCCAAGTTCGTCCTACGGAAAAATGCCCAAAAAAGGGGTGGGCTATAGCCTTGGGCGTGGGGCTGGCGAGCTTCGTCCGCCTTCTTCGGAATGGGCCGATACTTTGCCCACCCCCTACCCGCGACAAAAATAGGCCGCGGGCACAACCGCGCCAAAAAAAGAGCAGCCGAACCCCTTGGCGCCATGTTCGTCCTGCGAAAAATGCCCAAAAAAGGGGTGGGCCATAGCTTTGGGGCATGGGGCTGGCGAACTTCGTATTGCAGACTTAGAATGGGCCAAGACTTTGCCCACCCTTTCTCCGTGACGAAAATAGGCCGCGGGCACAGCCGCGCCCAAAAAATAGCAGCCGAACCCGTTGGCGCCAAGTTCGTCATCCGGAAAAATGCCCAAAAAGGGGATGGGCTATATCCTTGGGGCGTGGGGGCGGCGCACTTCGTCCGCCGGACTCGGCATGGGCCGAGGCTACGTCCGCCCCCTCCCCGTCACAAAAATAGGCCGCGGGCACAGCCGCGCCCAAAAAAGAGCAGCTGAACCCCTTGGCGCCAAGTTCGTCCAGCGGAAAAATACCCAAAAAAGGGGTGTGCTATAGCCTTTGGACGTGGGGCCTGTGAACTTCGTCCGTCTTCCTCGGAATGGGCCGAAACTTTGTCCACCCCCTCACCGTGACAAAAATTGGCCGCGGGCACAGCCACGCCCAAAAAAGAGCAGCCGAACCCCTTGGCGCCAAGTTCGTCCAGCGGCAAAATGCCCAAAAAATGGGTGTGCTATAGCCTTTGGGCGTGGGGCCGGCAAAGTTCATCCCCCTTCCTTGGATTGGGCCGAGACTTAGCCCACCCCCCACCCGCGACAAAAATAGGCAGCGGGCACAGCCGCGCCCAAAAAAGAGCAGCCGAACCCCTTGGCGCCAAGATCGTCCTGCGGAAAAATGCCCAAAAAAGGGGTGGGCTATAGCCTTGGGTTGTGGGGCTGACGCACTTCGTCCCCCGGACTCGGAATGGGCCGAGACTTTGACCACCCCCTCCGCACAACAAAAATAGGACGCAGGACAGCCGCGTCCAAAAAAGAGCAGCCGAACCCCTTGGCGCCAAGTTTGTCCTGCGGAAAAATGCCGAAAAAAGGGATGGGCTATTGCCTTGGGGCGTGGGGCTGGCGAACTTCTTCCGCCGGACTCGGAATGCGCCGAGAATTTTCCCACCCCCTCCCCGCAACAAAAATAGGCCGCGGGCAAAGCCGCGCCCAAAAAAGAGCAGGTGAACCCCTTGGCGCCAAGTTTGTCCTGCGGAAAAATGCCCAAAAAAGTTGTGTGCTATAGCCTTGGGGCGTGGGGCGGACGAACTTCGTCCGCCGGACTCGGAATGGGCCGAGACATTGACCCCCCCTGCCCGTGACAAAAATAGGCCGCGGGCACAGCTGCGCCCAAAAAAGAGCAGCCGAGCCCCTTGGCGCCAAGTTCGTCCTACGGAAAAATGCCCAAAAAGGGGGTAGGCTATAGCCTTGGAGCGTGGGGCTGGTGAACTTCATCCGCCGGACTCGGAATGGGCTGAGACTATTCCCACCCCCTGCCCGCAACAAAAATAGGGCGCGGGCACAGCTCCGCCCATAAAAGAGCAGCCGAACCCCTTGACGCCAAGTTCGTCCTGCGGAAAAATGCCCAAAAAGGGGGTGGGCTATTGCCTTAGGGCGTGGGGCGGACGAACTTCGTACGCGGGACTCGGAATGGGCTGAGGCTATGCCCACCCCCTCCCCGCCACAAAAATTGGCCGTGGGCACAGCCGCGCCCAAAAAAGAGCAGCCGAACCCCTTGGCGCCAAGTTCGTCCTGCGGAAAAATGCCCAAAAAAGGGGTGGGCTATAGCCTTGGGGCGTGGGGCTGGCGAACTTCGTCCGCCTTCCTCGGAATGGGCCGAAACTTTTCCCACCCCCTCCGTGTGACAAAAATAGGCTGTGAGCACAGCCGCACCCAAAGAAGAGCAGCCGAACCCCTTTGCGCCAAGTTCGTACGACGGACAAATGCCTAAAAAAGTTGTGTGCTATAGCCTTGCGGCGTGGGGCTGCCGAAGTTCGTCTGCCGGAATCGGAATGGGCCGAGACTTTTCCCACCCCCTCCCCGCGACAAAAAGAGGCTGTGGGCACAGCCGCGCCCAAAAAAGAGCGGCCGAATCCCTTGGCGCCAAGTTCGTCCTGTGGAAAAATGCCCAAAATGGGGGAGGGCTATAGCCTTGGGGCGTGGGGCTGGCAAACTTTGTCCGCCAGACTCGGAATGGGCCGAGACTTTGCCCACGCCCTCCCCGCGACAAAAATGGGCCGCGGACACAGCCGCGCCCAACAAAGAGCAGCCGAACCCCTTGGCGCCAAGTTCGTCTGGCGGAAAAAATGCCCAAAAAAGGGGTGGGCTATAGCCTTGGGGCGTGGGGCTGGCGAATTTCGTCCGCCTTCCCCGGAATGGGCCTAGACTTTGCCCACCCCCTCCCCACAAAAAAAATATGCCGCGGGCACAGCCGCGCCCAAAAAAGAGCAGCCGAACCCCTTGACGCCAAGCTCGTCCTGCGGAAAAATGCCCAAAATGGGGGTGGGCTATAGCCTTGGGGTGTGGGGCTGGTGAACTTCGTCCGCCGGACTCGGAGTGGGCCGAGACTTTTCCCACCCCCTCCCCACGATAAAAATAGGCCGCGGGCACAGCCGCGCCCAAAAAAGAGCAGCCGAACCCCTTAGCGCCAAGTTTGTCCTGCGGAAAAATGCCCAAAAAAGGGGTGGGCTATAGCCTTGGCGCGTGGGGCTGGCGAACCTCAATTGCCGGACTCGAAATGGGCCGAGACTTTGCCCACCCCCTCCTCGCGACAAAAATAGGCCGCGGCCACAGCCCCGCCCAAAAAAGAGCAGCCGAACGACTTGGCGCCAAGTTCTTCCTGCGGCAAAATGCGCAAAAAAGGGGTGTGTTATAGCCTTTGGGCGTGGGGCCGGTAAAGTTCATCCGCCTTCCTCGGAATGGGCCGAGAATTTGCCCACGAACTCCCCGCGCCAAAAATAGGCCGCAGGCACAGCTGTGCCAAAAAAAGAGCAGCCGAACCCCTTGGCGCCAAGTTCGTCCTGCGGAAAAATGCCAAAAAAGGGGGTGGGCTATAGCCTTGGGGCGTGGGGCAGGCGTACTTCGTCCGCTGGACTCGGAATCGGCCGAGATTTTTCCCACCCCCTCCCCATGACAAAAATAGTCCACGGGCACAGCCGCGCCCGAAAAAGAGCAGCCAAACCCCTTGGCGCCAAGTTCGTCCTGCGGAAAAATACCCAAAAAAGGGGTGTGTTATAGCCTTTGGGCATGGGGCTGGCAATGGTCATCCGCCTTCCTCGGAATAGGCCGAGACGTTGCCCATCCCGTCCCCGCACCAAAAATAGGCCGCAGGAACAGTTGCGCCCAAAAAAGAGCAGCCGAACCCCTTGGCGCCATGTTCGTCCTGCGGAAAAATGCCCAAAAAAGGGGTGGGCTATAGCCTTGGGGCGTGGGGCTGGCGAACCTCATCTGCCGGACTCGGAATGGGCCGAGACTTTGCCCACCCCCTCCCATAGACAAAAATAGGCCGCGGACACAGCCCCGCCCAAAAAAGAACAGCCGAACCCCTTGGCACCAAGTTTGTCCTGCGGAAAAATGCCCCAAAAGGGGGTGGGCTATAGCCTTGGGGCGTGGGGCCGGCGAACTTCATCTGCCGGACTCGGAATGGGCCGAGACTTTTCCCATCCCCTCCCCAAGACAAAAATAGGCCGCGGGCACAGCCGCGCCCAAAAAAGAGCAGCCGAACCCCTTAGCGCCAAGTTCGTCCTGCGGAAAAATGCCCAAAAAGAGGTGTGCTATAGCCTTTGGGCGTGAGGCTAGCGAACTTCGTCCGCCTTCCTCGGAATGGGCCGAGACTTTGCCCACCCCCTCCCCATGACCAAAATAGGCCGCGGGCACAGCTGCGCCCAAAAAAGAGCAGCCGAACCCCTGGGCGCCAAGTTCGTCCTACGGCAAAATGCCCAAAAAATGGGTGTGCAATAGCCTTTGGGCATGGGGCCAGCAAAGTTCATCCTCCTTCCTGGGAATGGGCCGAGACTTTGCCCACCCCCTCCCCGCGCCAAAAATTGGCCGCGGGCACAGCCGCGCCCAAAAAAGCGCAGCCGAACCCCTTGGCGCCATGTTCGTCCTGCGGAAAAATGCCCAAAAAGGGGTGGGCTATAGCCTTCGGGCGTGGAGCCGGCGCACTTCGTCCGCCTTCCTCGGAATGGGCCGAGACTTTGCCCATCCCCTCCCCACGACAAAAATAGGCCGCGGGCACAGCCGCGCCCAAAAAAGAGCAGCCGAACCTCTTGGCGTCAAGTTCGTCTTGCGGAAAAATGCCCAAAAAGGGGTGGGCTATAGCCTTTGGGTGTGGGACCTGCAAAGTTCATCCCCCTTCCTCGGAATGGGCCGAGACTTTGCCCACCCCCTCCCCATGCCAAAAATAGGCCGAGGGCACAGCCGCGCCCAAATAAGAGCAGCCGAACCCCTTGGCGCCAAGTTCGTCCTGCGGAAAAATGCCCAAAAAAGGGGTGGGCTATAGCCTTTGGGCGTGGGACCGGCAAAGTTCATCCGCCTTCCTCGGAATGGGTCGAGACTTTGCCCACCCCCTCCCCGCGCCAAAAATAGACCGCGGGCACAGCCGCACCCAAAAAAGAGCAGCCGAACCCCTTGGCGCCAAGTTCAGCCTGCGGAAAAATGCCCAAAAAAGGGGTGTGTTATAGCCTTTGGGCATGGGGCTGGCAATGTTCATATGCCTTCCTCGGAACAGGCCGAGACTTTGCCCATCCCCTCCCCGAACCAAAAATAGGCCGCAGCCACAGTCGCGCCCAAAAAAGAGCAGCCGAACCCCTTGGCACCAAGTTCGTCCTGCGGCAAAATGCCCAAAAAAGGGGTGTGCTATAGACTTTGGGCGTGGGGCCGGAAAACTTCATCCGCCTTCCTTGGAATTGGCCAAGACTTTGCACACTCCCTCCCCATGCGAAAAATAGGCCGAGGGCACAGCCGCGCCCAAAAAAGAGCAGCCGAACCCCTTGGCGCCAAGTTCGTTCTGCGGAAAAATGCCCAAAAAAGGGGTGTGTTATAGCCTTTGGGCATGGGGCTGGCAATGTTCATATGCCTTCCTCGGAACAGGCCGAGACTTTGCCCATCCCCTCCCCGAACCAAAAATAGGCCGCAGACACAGTCGCGCCCAAAAAAAAGCAGCCGAACCCCTTGGCACCAAGTTCGTCCTGCGGCAAAATGCCCAAAAAAGGGGTGTGCTATAGACTTTGGGCGTGGGGCCGGAAAACTTCATCCGCCTTCCTTGGAATTGGCCAAGACTTTGCACACTCCCTCCCCATGCCAAAAATAGGCCGAGGGCACAGCCGCGCCCAAAAAAGAGCAGCCGAACCCCTTGGCGCCAAGTTTGTCCTGCGGAAAAATGCCCAAAAAAGGGGTGTGCTATAGCCTTTGGGTGTCGGGCCGGCGAACTTCGTCCGCCTTCCTCGGAATGGGCCGAGACTTTGCCCACCCCCTCCCCGCGACAAAAATAGGCCGCGGGCACAGCCGCGCCCAAAAAATAGCAGCCGAACCCCTTGTCGTCAAGTTCGTCCTGCGGAAAAATGCCCAAAAAAGGGGTGGGCTATAGCCTTGGGGCGTGGGGCTGGCGAACTTCGTCTGCCGGACTCGGAATGGGCCGAGACTTTGGCCACCCCCTTCCCGTGACAAAAATAGGCCGCGGCCACAGCCGCGCATAAAAAAGAGCTGCCAAGTCCTTGGCGCCAAGTTCGTCCAGCGGCAAAATGCCCGAAAAAAGGGATGTGTTATAGCCTTTGGGCGTGGGGCCGGCGAACTTCATCCGCCTTCCTCGGAATGCGCCGAGACTCTGCCCACCCCCTCCCCATGACGAAAATAGGCCGTGGGCACAGCCGCGCCCAAAAACGAGCAGCCGAACCCCTTGGCGTCAAGTTCGTTCTGCGGAAAAATGCCCAAAAAAGGGGTGGGCTATAGCCTTGGGGCGTGGGGCTGGCGAACTTCATCTGCCGAACTCGGAATGGGCCGAGACTTTGGCCACCCCCTTCCCGTGACAAAAATAGGCCGCGGGCACAGCCGCGCATAAAAAAGAGCTGCCAAGTCCTTGGCGCCAAGTTCGTCCAGCGGCAAAATGCCCGAAAAAAGGGATGTGTTATAGCCTTTGGGCGTGGGGCCGGCGAACTTCATCCGCCTTCCTCGGAATGCGCCGAGACTCTGCCCACCCCCTCCCCATGACGAAAATAGGCCGTGGGCACAGCCGCGCCAAAAAAGAGCAGCCGAACCCCTTGGCGCCAAGTTCGTCCTGCGGAAAAATGCCCAAAAAATGGGCGTGCGATAGCCTTTGGGCGTGGGGCCAGAATAGTTCATCCCCCTTCCTCGGAATGGGCCGAGACTTTACCCACCCCCTCCCCGCGACCAAAATAGGCCGCGGGCACAGCCGCACCCAAAAAGAGCAGCCGAACCCCTTGGCGCCAAGTTCGTCCTGCGGAAAAATGCCTAAAAAATGGGCGTGCTATAGCCTTTGGGCGTGGGGCTGGAATAGTTCATCCCCCTTCCTCGGAATGGGCCGAGACTTTGCCCACCCCCTCCCCGCGACAAAAATAGGCCCCGGGCACAGCCGCGCCCAAAAAATAGCAGCCGAACCCCTTGTCGTCAAGTTCGTCCTGCGGAAAAATGCCCAAAAAAGGGGTGGGCTATAGCCTTAGGGCGCGGGGCTGGCGAACTTCGTCTGCCGGACTCGGAATGGGCCGTGAAATTGCCCACCCCCTCCCCGTGACAAAAATAGGCCGCGGGCACAGCCTCGCCCAAAAAAGAGCAGCCGAAACCCTTGGCTCCAAGTTCGTCCTGCGGAAAAATGCCCAAAAAGGGGGTGGGCTATAGCCTTGGGGCGTGGGGCTGGCGAACTTCGTCCGCCGGACTCGGAATGGGCCGAGACATTTCCCACCCCCTCCCCGCAACAAAAATAGGCTACGGGCACATCCGCGCCCAAAAAAGAGCAGCCGAACGCCTTGGCGCCAAGTTCGTCCTGCGGAAAAATGCCCAAAAAAGGGGTGGGCTATAGCATTGGGGCGTGGGGCTGGCGAACTTCTTCCGCCTTCCTCGGAATGGGCCGAGACTTCGCCCACCCCCTCCCCACGACAAAAATAGGCCGCGGGAACAGCCGCGCCAAAAAAGAGCAGCCGAACCCCGTGGCGCCAAGTTCGTCCTGCGGAAAAATGCCCAAAAAGGGGGTGGGCTATAGCCTTGGGAAGTGGGGCGGGCGAACTTTGTCCGCCGGACTTGGAATGGGCCGAGACATTCCCCACCCCCTCCCCACGACAAAAATAGGCCGCGGGCACAGCCGCACCCAAAAACGAGCAGCCGAACTCCTTGGCGAAAAGTTCGTCCTGCGGCAAAATGCCCGAAAAAGGGATGTGCTATAGCCTTTGGGCGTGGGGCCGGCGAACTTCATCCGCCTTCCTCAGAATGCGCCGAGACTCTGCCCACCCCCTCCCCGCGACAAAAATAGGCCGCGGGCACAGCCGCGCCAAAAAAGAACAGCCGAACACCTTGGCTCCAAGTTCGTCCTGCGGCAAAATGCCCAAAAAAGGGGTGTGCTATAGCCTTGGGAAGTGGGGCGGGCGAACTTTGTCCGCCGGACTTGGAATGGGCCGAGACATTGCCCACCCCCTCCCCGCGACAAAAATAGGCCGCAGGCACAGCCATGCCCAAAAAAGTGCTGCTGAACCCCTTGGCGCCAAGTTCGTCCTTCGGAAAAATTCCCAAAAAAGGGGTGGGCTATAGCCTTGGGCGTGGGGCCGGCAAAGTTCGTCCCCTTCCTCGAAATCGACCGAGACATTGGCCACCCCCTCCCCACGACAAAAATAGTCCGCGGGCACAGCCTCGCCCAAAAAATAGCAGCCGAACCCTTTGGCGGCAAGTTCGTCCGGCGGCAAAATTCCCAAAAAATGGGTGTGCTATAGCCTTTGGGTGTGGGGCCGGCAAAGTTCATCCCCCTTCCTCGGAATGGGCCGAGACTTTGCCCGCCCCCTCCCCGCATCAAAAATAGGCCGCGGGCACAGCCTCGCCTAAAAAAGAGCAGCCGAACCCCTTGGCGCCAAGTTAGTCCAGCGGCAAAATGCCCAAAAAATGGGTGTGCTATAGCCTTTGGGCGTGGGGCTGGCAAAGTTCATCCCCCTTCCTTGGAATAGGCCGAGACTTAGCCCACCCCCTACCCGCGACAAAAATAGGCCGCGGGCACAGCCGCGCCCAAAAAAGAGCAGCCGAACCCCTTGGCGCCAAGTTCGTCCTGTGGAAAAATGCCTAAAAAATGGGCGTGCTATAGCCTTTGGGCGTGGGGCCGGAATAGTTCATCCCCCTTCCTCGGCATGGGCCGAGACTTTGCCCACCCCCTCCCCGTGACAAAAATAGGCCGCGGGCACAGCCACGCCCAAAAAAGAGCCGCCGAACCCCTTGGCTCCAAGTTCGTCCTGCGGAAAAATGCCCAAAAAGGGGGTGGGCTATAGCCTTGGGGCGTGGGGCAGGCGAACATCGTCCGCCGGACTCGGATTGGGCCGAGACATTTCCCACCCCCTCCCCGCAACAAAAATAGGCTGCGGGCACATCCGCGCCCAAAAAAGAGCAGCCGAACCCCTTGGCGCCAAGTTCGTCCTGCGGAAAAATGCCCAAAAAAGGGGTGGGCTATAGCCTTGGGTCGTGGGGCTGACGAACTTCGTCTGCCGGACTCGGAATGGGCCGTGACATTGCCCACCCCCCTCCCCGTGACAAAAATAGGCCGCGGGCACAGCCGTGCCCAAAAAAGTGCAGCCGAACCCCTTGGCGCCAAGTTCGTCCTTCGGAAAAATTCCCAAAAAAGGGTGGTCTATAGCCTTGGGGCGTGGGGCTGGCGAACTTCGTCTGCCGGACTCGGAATGGGCCGTGACATTGCCCACCCCCTCCTCGTGACAAAAATAGGCCGAGGGCACAGCCTCGCCCAAAAAAGAGCAGCCGAAACCCTTGGCGACAAGTTCGTTCTGCGGAAAAATTCCCAAAAAAGGGTGGTCTATAGCGTTGGGGCGTGGGGCTGGCGAACTTCGTCTGCCGGACTCGGAATGGGCCGTGACATTGCCCACCCCCTCCTCGTGACAAAAATAGGCCGCGGGCACAGCCTCGCCCAAAAAAGAGCAGCCGAAACCCTTGGCGACAAGTTCGTCCTGCGGCAAAATGCCCAAAAAATGGGTGTGCTATAGCCTTTGGGCGTCGGGCCGGCAAAGTTCATCCCCTTCCTCGGAATGGACCGAGACTTTGGCCACCCCCTCCCCGCGACAAAAATAGGCCGCGGGCACAGCCGCGCCCAAAAAAGAGCAGCCGAACCCCTTGGCGCCAAGTTCGTCCTGCGGAAAAATGCCCAAAAAAAGGGTGGGCTATAGCCTTGGGGCGTGGGGCTGGCGAACTTCGTCTGCCGGACTCGGAATGGGCCGAGACATTCCCCACCCCCTCCCCACGACAAAAATAGGCCGCGGGCACAGCCGCACCCAAAAACGAGCAGCCGAACTCCTTGGCGAAAAGTTCGTCCTGCGGCAAAATGCCCGAAAAAGGGATGTGCTATAGCCTTTGGGCGTGGGGCCGGCGAACTTCATCCGCCTTCCTCAGAATGCGCCGAGACTTTGCCCACCCCCTCCCCGCGACAAAAATAGGCCGCGGGCACAGCCGCGCCAAAAAAGAACAGCCGAACACCTTGGCTCCAAGTTCGTCCTGCGGCAAAATGCCCAAAAAAGGGGTGTGCTATAGCCTATGGACGTGGGGCCGGCAAAGTTCATCCCCCTTCCTCGGAATGGGCTGAGACTTTGCCCACCCCCTCCTCGCGTCAAAAATAGGCCGCGGGCAGAGCCTCGCGCACAAAAGAGCAGCCGAACCCCTTGGCGCCAATTTCGTCCTGTGGCAAAATGCCCAAAAAATGGGTGTGCTATAGCCTTTGGGCGTGGGGCTGTAAAGTTCATCCCCCTTCCTCGGAATGGGCCGAGACTTTGCCCACCCCCTCCCCGCGACAAAAATAGGTCGCGGGCACAGCCACGCCCAAAAAAGAGCAGCCCAAACCCTTGGCGCCAAGTTCGTCCTGCGGAAAAATGCCCAAAAAAGGGGTGGGCTATAGCCTTGGGGCGTGGGGCCGGCGAACTTCATCTGCCGGACTCGGAATGGGCCGAGACTTTGCCCACCCCCTCCCCACGACAAAAATCGGCCGCGGGCAAAGCCGCGTCCAAAAAAGAGCAGCCGAACCCCTTGGCGCCAAGTTCGTCCTGCGGAAAAATGCCCAAAAAAGGGGTGTGCTATAGCCTTTGGGCGTGGGGGCGGCAAAGTTCTTCCGCCTTCCTCGGAATGGGCCGAGACTTTGCCCACCCCCCTCCCCGCGCCAAAAGTAGGCCACGGGCGCAGCCGCGCCCAAAAAAGAGCAGCCGAACCCCTTGGCGCAAGTCCATCCTGCGGAAAAATGCCCAAAAAGGGGGTGGGCTATAGCCTTGGGGCGTGGGGCTGGCGAACTTCATCCGCCGGTCTCGGAACGGGCCGAGACTTTTCCCACCCCATCCCCATGATAAAAGTAGGCCGCGTACACAGCCGTGCCCAAAAAAGAGCAGCCGAACCCCTTCGCGCTAGGTTCGTCCTGCGGAAAAATGCCCAAAAAAGGGGTGGGCTATAGCCTTGGGGTGTGGGGCTGGCGAACTTCGTCCGCCGGACTCGGAATGGGCGGAGACTTTGCCCACCCACTTCCCGCGATAAAAATAGGCCGCGGGCAAAGCCGCGTCCAAAAAAGAGCAGCCGAACCCCTTGGCGCCAAGTTCTCCCTGAGGAAAAATGCCCAAAAAAGGGGTGGGCAATAGCCTACGGGCGTGGAGCTGGCGAACTTCGTCCGCCTTCCTCGGAATGGGTCGAGATTTTGACCACCCCCTCCCTGCGACAAAAATAGGCCGCGGGCACAGCCGCGCCCAAAAAAGAGCAGCCGAACCCCTTGGTGCCAAGTTCGTCCTGCCGAAAAATGCCCAAAAAAGGGGTGTGCTCTAGCCTTTGGGCGTGGTGCCGGCAAAGTTCATCCGCCTTCCTCGGAATGGGCCGAGACTTTGTCCACCCCCTCCCCGCGACAAAAATAGCCCGCGGGCATAGCCGCGCCCAAAAAAGTGCAGCTGAACCCCTTCGCGCCAGGTTCGTCCTGCGGAAAAATGCCAGAAAAAGGGGTGGGCTATAGCCTTTGGCGTGGGGCGGGCGGACTTCGTCCGCCGGACTCGGAATGGGCCGAGACTTTGCCCACCCCCTCCCCGCGACGAAAATAGGCCGCGGGCACAGCCGCGCCCAAAAAAGAGCAGCCGAACCTCTTGGCGCCAAGTTCGTCCTGCGGAAAAATGCCCAAAAAATGGGTGTGTTATAGCCTTTGGCCGTGGGACTGGCGCACTTCGTCCACCTTCCTCGGAATGGCCCGAGACTTTGGCCAACCCCTCCCCGCGACAAAAATCGGCCACGGCCACAGCCGCACCCAAGAAAGAGCAGCCGAACCCCTTGGCGCCGAGTTCGTCTTGCGGAAAAATGCCCAAAAAAGGGGTGTGCTATAGCCTTTGGGCGTGGGGGCGGCAAAGTTCTTCCGCCTTCCTCGGAATGGGCCAAGACTTTGCCCACCCCCTCCGTGCACCAAAAGTAGGCCGCGGGCGCAGGCGCGCCCAAAAAAGGGCAGTCGAACCCCTTGGCACCAGGTTCGTCCTGCGGAAAAATGCCCAAAACACGGGTGGGCTATAGCCTTGGGGTGTGGGGCTGGCGCACTTCGTCCGCCGGACTCGGAATGGGCCGAGACTTTGCCCAACCACTTCCCGCGATAAAAATAGGCCAGGGACAAAGCCGCGTCCAAAAAAGAGCTGCCGAACCCCTTGGCGCCACGTTGGTCCTGCGGAAAAATGAACAAAAAGGGGGTGGGTTAAAGCCTTGGGGCGTGGGGCAGGCGCACTTCGTCCGCCGGACTCGGAATTGGCCGAGACTTTTCCCACCCCCTCCCAGCGAAAAAAATAGGCCGCGGGCGCAGCCGCGCCCAAAAAAGAATAGCCGAACCCCTCGGCGCCAAGTTCTCCATGAGGAAAAATGCCCAAAAAAGGGGTGGGCTATAGCCTACGGGTGTGGGGCTGGCGAACTTCGTCCGCCTTCCTCGGAATGGGTCGAGAATTTGCCCACCCCCTCCCAGCAACAAAAATAGGCCGTGGGCACAGCCGCGCCCAAAAAAGAGCAGCCGAACACCTTGGTGCCAAGTTCGTCCTGCCAAAAAATGCCCAAAAAAGGGGTGTGCTCTAGCCTTTGGGCGTGGGGCCGGCAAAGTTCATCCGCCTTCCTCGGAATGGGCCGAGACTTTGTCCACCCCCTCCCCACGACAAAAATAGGACGCGGGCACAGCCGCGCCCAAAAACAAGCTGCCGAAACCCATGGCGCCGGGTTCGTCCTGCGGAAAAATGCCCGAAAAAGGGGTGGGCTATAGCCTTGGGGCGTGGGGCTGGCGAACTTCGTCCGCCGGACTCGGAATGGGCCGAGACTTTACCCACCCCCTCCCCGCGACAAAAATAGGCCGCGGGCACAGCCGCGCCCAAAAGAGAGCAGCCGAACCCCTTGGCGCCAATTTCGTCCTGCGGAAAAATGCCCAAAAAGGGGGTGTGCTATAGCCTAGGGGCGTGGAGCTGGCGAACTTCGTCCGCCGGACTCCGAATGGGCGGAGACTTTTCTCACCCCCCTCCCCGCGCCAAAAATAGGCCGCGGGCACAGCCACGCCCAAAAAAGAGCAGCCAAACCCTTTGGCGCCAAGTTCGTCCTGCGGCAAAACGCCCAAAAAAGGGGTGTGCTATAGCCTTTGGGCGTGGGGCTGGCGAACTTCGTCCGCCGGACTCTGAATGGGCCGAGACTTTGCCCACCCCCTTCCCGCGACAAAAATAGGCCGCGGGCACAGCTGCGCCCAGAAAAGAGCAGCCGAACCCCTTGGCGACAAGTTTGTACTGCAGAAAAAAGCCCAAAAAGGGGGTGGGCTATAGCCTTGGGGCGTGGGGCAGGCGCACTTCGTCCGCCGGACTCGGAATGGGCCGAGACTTTACCCACCCCCTCCCCGTGCCAAAAATAGGCCGCGGGCACAGCCGTGGCCAAAAAAGAGCAGCCAAACCCCTTGGCGCCAAGTTCGTCCTGCGGCAAAATGCCCAAAAAAGGGGTGCGCTATAGCCTTTGGGCGTGGGGCTGGCGAACTTCGTCCGCCGGACTCTGAATGGGCCGAGACTTTGCCCACACCCTCCCCGCGACAAAAATAGGCTGCGGGCACAGCTGCGCCCAGAAAAGAGCAGCCGAACCCCTTGGCGCCATGTTTGTACTGCGGAAAAATGCCCAAAAAGGGGGTGGGCTATAGCCTTGGGGCGTGGGGCAGGCGGACTTCGTCCGCCGGACTCGGAATGGGCCGAGACTTTACCCACCCCCTCCCCGTGCCGAAAATAGGCCGCAGGCACAGCCGCGCAAAAAAAAAAGAGCAGCCGAACCCCATGCCGCCAAGTTCGTCATGCGGAAAAATGCCCAAAAAGGGGTTGGCCATAGCCTTGGGACGTGGGGCGGGCGAACTTCGTCCGCCGGACTCGGAATGGGCCGAGACTTTGCCCACCACCTCCCCGCGACAAAAATAGGCCGCAGGCACAGCCGCGCCCAAAAACGAGCAGCCGAACCCCATGCCGCCAAGTTCGTCTTGCGGAAAAATGCCCAAAAAGGGGTTGGCCATAGCCTTGGGACGTGGGGCGGGCGAACTTCGTCCGCCGGACTCGGAATGGGCCGAGACTTTGCCCACCACCTCCCCGCGACCCAAATAGGCCGGGAGCACAGCCGCGCCCAAAAAAGAGCAGCCGAACCCCTTGACGCCAAGTACGTCCTGCGAAAAAATGCCCGAAAAAGGGGTCTGCTATAGCCTTTTGGCGTGGGGCCGGCAAACTTCGTCCCCCTTCCTTGGAATGGGTCGAGACTTTGCCCACCCCCTCCCCTCACCAAAAATAGGCCGCGGGCACAGCCGCGCCCAAAAAAGAGCAGCCGAACCCCATGCCGACAAGTTCGTCTTGCGGAAAAATGCCCAAAAAGGGGTTGGCCATAGCCTTGGGACGTAGGGCGGGCGAACTTCGTCCGCCGGACTCGGAATGGGCCGAGACTTTGCCACCACCTCCCCACGACCAAAAATAGGCCGCGGGCACAACCGCGCCCCAAAAAGAGTAGCCGAACCCCTTGGCGCCAAGTTCGTCCTGCGGAAAAATGCCCAAAAAGGGGGTGGGCTATGGCCTTGGGGTGTGGGGCCGGCGCACTTCGTCCGCCAGACTCGGAATGGGCCGAGACTTTTCCCATCCCCTCCCCACGACAAAAATAGGCTGCGGGCCAAGCCGTTCCCAAAAAAGAGCAGCCAAACCCCTTGGCGCCAAGTTCGTCCTGCGGAAAAATGCCCAAAAAGGGGGTGGGCTATAGCCATGGGGCGTGGGGCTGGCGAACTTTGTCCGCCGGACTCGGAATGGGCGGAGACTTTTCCCACCCCCCTCCCCGCGCCAAAAGTAGACCACGGGCGCAGCCGCGCCCAAAAAAGAACAGTCGAACCCCTTGGCGCCAAGTCCGTCCAGCGGAAAAATGCCCAAAAAAGGGGTGTGCTATAGCCTTGGGGCGTGGGGCTGGCGAACTTCGTCCGCCGGACTCGGAATGGGCTGAGACTTTGCCCACCCTCTCCCCGCGTCAAAAATAGGCCGCGGACATGGCCGTGCCCAAAAAAGAGCAGCCGAACCCCTTGGCGCCAAGTTCGTCCTGCGGAAAAATGCCCAAAAAGGGGGTGGGCTATAGCCTTGGGGCGTGGGGCTGGCGAACTTCGTCCGCCGGACTCGGAATGGGCCGAGACTTTGCCCACCCACTTACCGCGATAAAAATAGGCCGCGGGCAAAGCCGCGTCCAAAAAACAGCTGCCGAACCCCTTGGCGGCACGTTGGTCCTGCGGAAAAATGAACAAAAAGGGGGTGGGTTATAGCCTTGGGGCGTGGGGCAGGCGAGCTTCGTCCGCCGGACTCGGAATGGGCCGAGACTTTTCCCACCCCCTCCCGGCGACAAAAATAGGCCGCGGGCACAGCCGCGCCCAAAAAAGAGCAGCGAAACCCCTTGGCGCCAAGTTCGTTCTGCGGAAAAATGCCCAAAAGAGGGGCGGGCTATATCCTTGGGGCGTGGGGCTGGCGCACTTCATCCGCCGGACTTGGAATGGGCCGAGACTTTGCCCACCCCCTCCCGGCGAAAAAAATAGGCCGCGGGCACAGCCGCGCCCAAAAAAGAGCAGCCAAACCCCTTGGCGCCAAGTTCGTTCTGCGGAAAAAATGCCCAAAAGAGGGGCGGGCTATATCCTTGGGGCGTGGGGCTGGCGCACTTCATCCGCCTGACTCGGAATGGGCCGAGACTTTGCCCACCCCCTCCCCGCGACAAACATAGGCCGTGGGCACGGCCGCGCCCAAAAAAGAGCAGCCGAACCCCTTGGCGCCATGTTCGTCCACCGGAAAAATGCCCAAAAAGGGGGTGGGCAATAGCCTTGGGGCGTGGGGCTGGCGAACTTCGTCCGCCGGACTCGGAATGGGCCGAGACTTTTCTCACCCCCTCCCTGAGACAAAAATAGGCCGTGGGCACAGCCGCGCCCAAAAATGAGCAGTCGAACCCCTTGGCGCCAAGTTCATCCTGCGGAAAAATGCCGAAAAAAGGGGTGTGCGATAGCCTTTGGGCGTGGGGCCGGTAAAGTTCATCCGCCTTCCTCGGAATGGGCCGAGACTTTGCCGACCCCCTCCCCGCAACAAAAATAGGCCGCGGACACAGCCGCACCAAAAAAAGAGCATCCGAACCCCTTGGCGCCATGTTCGTCCTGCCGAAAAATGCCCAAAAAGGGGGTGGCCTATAGCCTTGGGGCGTGGGGCTGGCGAACTTCGTCCGCCGGACTCGGAATGGGCCGAGACTTTTCCCACCCCCTCCCCATGACAAAAATAGGCCGTGGGCACAGCCGCGCCCAAAAAAGAGCAGTCGAACCCCTTGGCGCCAAGTTCGTCCTGCGGAAAAATGCCCCCAAAGGGGGTGGGCTATAGCTTTGGGGTGTGGTGCTGGCGAACTTCGTCTGCCGCACTCGGAATGGGCCGAGACTTTTCCTAACCCCTCCCCATGACAAAAATAGGCCGCGGGCACAGCCGCGCCCAAAAAGGAGCTGCCGAACCCCTTGGCGCCAAGTTCGTCGTGCGGAAAAATGCCCAAAAAAGGGGTGGGATATAGCCTTGGGGCGTGGGAAGGGCGCACTTCGTCCGCCGGACTCGGAATGCGCCGAGACTTTGCCCACCCCCTCCCCGCGACAAAAATAGGCCGCGGGCACAGCCGCGCCCAAAAAAAAGCAGCCGAACCCCTTGGCGCCAAGTTCGTCCTGCGGAAAAATGCCCAAAAACGCTGTGTGCTATAGCCTTTGGGCGTGGGGCCGGCAAAGTTCATCCGCCTTCCTCGGAATGGGCCGCGACTTTGCCCACCCCCTCCCCGTGCCAAAAATAGGCCGCGGGTACAGCCGCGCCCAAAAAAGAGCGGCCGAACCCCTTGGCGCCAAGTTCATCCTGCGGAAAAATGCCCAAAAAAGCTGTGTGCTATAGCCTTTGGGTGTGGGGCCGGCAATGTTCATCCGCCTTCCCCGGAATGGGCCGACACACTGACCACCCCCTCCCCGCACCATAAATAGGCCGCGGGCACAGCCGCGCCCAAAAAAGAGCAGCCGAACCCCTTGGCGCCAACTTCGTCCTGCGAAAAAATGCCCAAAAAGGGGGTGGGCGATAGCCTTGGGGCATGGGGCGGGCGAACTTCATCCGCCGGACTCGGAATGGGCCGAGACTTTTCCCACCCCCTCCACGCGACAAAAATAGGCCACGGGCACAGCCACGCCAAAAAAAGAGCAGCCGAACCCCTTGGCGACAGGTTCGTCCTGCGGAAAAATGCCCAAAAAAGGGGTGTGCGATAGCCTTTGGGCGTGGGGCCGGTAAAGTTCATCCGCCTTCCTCGGAATGGGCCGAGACTTTGCCGACCCCCTCCCCGCAACAAAACTAGACCGCGGGCACAGCCGCGCCCAAAAAAGAGCAGCCGAACCCCTTGGGGCCATGTTCGCCGTGCGGAAAAATGCCGAAAAAGGGGGTGGGCTATAGCCTTGGGGCGTGGGGCCGGCGCACTTCGTCCGCCAGACTCGGAATGGGCCAAGACTTTTTTCATCCCCTCCCCGCGACAAAAATAGGCTGCGGTCCCAGCCGTTCCCAAAAAAGAGCAGCCAAACCCCTTGGCGCCAAGTTCGTCCTGCGGAAAAATGCCCAAAAATGGGGTGGGCTATAGCCATGGGGCGTGGGGCTGGCGAACTTCGTCCGCCGGACTTGGAATGGGCTGAGACTTTGCCCACCCCCCTCAACGTGACAAAAATAGGCCGCGGGATCAGCCGCGCCCAAAAAAGAGCAGCCGAACCCGTTGGCGCCAAGTTCGTCCTACGGAAAAATGCCCAAAAAGGGGGTGGGCTATAGCCTTGGGGCGTGGGGCTGGCGAACTTCGTCCGCCGGACTCTGAATGGGCCGAGACTTTCCCCACCCCCTCCCCGCAACAAAAATAGGCCCCGGGTGCAGCCGTGCCCAAAAAAGAGCAGCCGAACATCTTGGCGCCAAGTCAGTCCTGGGGAAAAATGTCCAAAAAAGGGGTGGGCTATAGCCTTGGGGTGTGGGGCTGGCGAACTTCGTCCGCCATCCCCGGAATCGGCCGAGACTTTGCGCACCCCCTCCCTGTGACAAAAATAGGCCGCGGGATCCGCCATACCCCAAAAAGAGCGGCCGAACCCCTTGGCGCCAAGTTCGTCCTGCGGAAAAATGCCCAAAAAAGGGGTGGGCTATAGCCTTGGGGCGTGGGGCGTGGGGCTGGCGAAGTTCGTCCGCCGAACTCGGAATGGGCCGAGATTTTGTCCAACCCCTCCCCGCTACAAAAATAGGATGCGGGCACAGCCGCGCCCAAAAAAGAGCAGCCGAACCCCTTGTCGCCAAGTTCGCCCTGCGGAAAAATGCTCAAAAAAGGGGGTGGGCTACAGCCTTGGGGCGTGGGCCGGGCGAACTTCGTCTGCCGGGCTCGGAATGGGCCGAGACATTGCCCACCCCTTCCCCGCGACAAAAATAGGCCACGGGCACAGCCGCGCCCAAAAAAGAGCAGCCGAACCCCTTGGCGCCAAGTTCGTCCAGCGGAAAAATGCCCAAAAAACGGGTGGGCTATAGTCTTGGGGTGTGGGGCTGGCCCACTTCGTCCGCCGGACTCCGAATGGTCCGAGACTTTTCCCACCCCCTCCCCACGACAAAAATAGGCCGCAGGTACAGCCGTGCCCAAAAAAGAGCAGCCGAACACCTTGGCGCCAAGTCCGTCCTGCGGAAAAATGCCCAAAAAAGGGGTGGGCTATAGCCTTGGGGCGTGGGGCTGGCGAACTTCATCCGCCGGACTCGGAATGCGCCGAGAGTTTGCCCACCCCCTCCCGATGACAAAAATAGGCCGAGGGCACAGCCGCGTCCAAAAAAGAGCAGCCAAACCCTTTGGCGCCAAGTCCGTCCTGCGGAATGCCCAAAAAAGGGGTGTGCTATAGCCTTTGCGCGTGGGGCCGGCGAACTTCGTCCGCCATCCCTGGAATCGGCCGATACTTTGCCCACCCCCTACACGCGACAATAATAGGCCGCGGGCACAGCCGCGCCAAAAAAAGAGCAGCCGAACCCCTAGGCGCCAAGTTCGTCCTGCGGAAAAATACCCAAAAATGGGGTGTGCTATAGCCTTGCGGCGTGGGCCCGGAAAAGTTCATCCGCCTTCCTTGGAATGGGCCGAGACTTTGTCCACCCGCTCCCCGCACCAAAAAAAGGCCTCGGGCACAGTCGCGCCCAAAAAAGGGGTGGGCTATAGCCTTGGGGCGTGGGGCGGGCGAACTTCGTCCGCCGGACTCGGAATGGGCCGAGACATTGCCCACCCCCTCCCCGCGACAAAAATGGGCCGCGGGCACAGCCGCGCCCAAAAAAGAGCAACCGAACCCCTTGGCGCCAAGTTCGTCCTGCGGAAAAATGCCCAAAAAGGGGGTGGGCTATAACCATGGGGCGTGGGGCTGGCGAACTTCGTCCACCTTGCTCGGAAGGGGCCGAGACTTTGCCCACCCCGTCCCTGTTACAAAAAAAGGCCGCAGGCACCGCCGCGCCCAAAAAAGAGCAGCCGAACCCGTTGGCGCCAGGTTCATCCTGCGGAAAAATGCCCAAAAAGGGGGTGGGCTACAGCCTTGGGGCATGGGGCTGGCGAACTTCGTCCGCCGGACTCGGAATGGGCCGAGACTTTGCCCACCCCTTCCCCGCAACAAAAATAGGCCGCGGGCACAGCCGCGCCCAAAAAAGAGCAGCCGAACCCCTTGGCGCCAAGTTCGTCCTGCGGAAAAATGCCCAAAAAGGGGGTGGGCTATAGCCTTGGGGCGTGGGGCTGGCGAACTTCGTCCACCTTTCTCGGAAGGGGCCGAGACTTTGCCCACCCCCTCCCTGTGACAAAAATAGGCCGCGGGCACCGCCGCGCCCAAAAAAGAGCAGCCGAACCCCTTGGCGCCAACTTCATCCTGCGGAAAAATGCCCAAAAAGGGGGTGGGCTATAGCCTTGGGGCATGGGGCTGGCGAACTTCGTCCGCCGCGCTCGGAATGGGCCGAGACTTTGCCCACCCCTTCCCCGCAACAAAAATAGGCCGCGGCCACAGCCGCACCCAAAAAAGAGCCGCCGAACCCCTTGGCGCCAAGTTCGTCCTGCGGAAAAATGCCCAAAAAGGGGGTGGGCTATAGCCTTGGGGCGTGGGGCGGGCAAACTTCGTCCGCCTTCCTCGGAATGGGCCGAGACCTTTCCCACCCCCCTCCCCGCGATAAAAACTTGGCCGCGGGCACAGTAGCACCTATAAAAGAGCAGCCGAACCCCTGGGCGCCAAGTTCGTCCAGCGGAAAAATGCCCAAAAAAGCGGTGGGCGATAGCCTTGGGGCGTGGGACTGTCAAAGTTCGTCCGCCGAACTCGGAATGGGCCGAGCCTTTGCCCACCCCCTCCCCGCGACAAAAATTGGCCGCGGGCACAGCCGCACCCAAAAAGGAGCAGCCAAACCCCTTGGCGCCAAGTTCGTCGTGCGGAAAAATGCCGAAAAAGGGGGTGGGCTATAGCCTTGGGGCGTGGGGCTGGCGAAGTTCGTCCGCCAGACTCGGAATGGGCCGAGACTTTGCCCACCCCCTCCCCGCAACACAAATAGGCCGCGGGCACAGCCGCGCCCAAAAAGGAGCAGCCGAACCCCTTGGCGCCAAGTTCGTCGTGCGGAAAAATGCCGAAAAAGGGGGTGGGCTATAGCCTTGGGGCGTGGGGCTGGCGAAGTTCGTCCGCCAGACTCGGAATGGGCCGAGACTTTGCCCACCCCCTCCCCACGACAAAAATAGGCCGCGGGCACAGCCGCGCCCAAAAAAGAGGAGCCCAACCCCTTGGCGCCAAGTTCGTCCTGCGGAAAAATGCGCAAAAAGGGGGTGGGCTATAGCCTTGGGGCGTGGCGCTGGAAAACTTCGTCCGTCTTCCTCGGAAGGGGCCGAGACTTTGCCCACCCCCTCCCCACGACAAAAATAGGCCGCGTGTACAGCCGTGCCCAAAAAAGAGCAGCCGAACAGCTTGGCGCCAAGTCCGTCCTGCGGAAAAATGCCGAAAAAAGGGGTGGGCTATAGCATTGGGGCGTGGGGCTGGCGAACTTCATCCGCCGGACTCGGAATGCGCCGAGAGTTTGCCCACCCCCTCCCCACGACAAAAATAGGCCGAGGGCACAGCCGCGTCCAAAAAAAAGCAGCCAAACCCCTTGGCGCCAAGTTCGTCCTGCGGAAAAATGCGCAAACCAGGGGTGTGCTATAGCCTTTGGGCGTGGGGCTGGCAAAGTTCGTCCGCCGGACTCGGAATGGGCCGAGACTTTTCCCACCCCCTCCCTGTGACAAAAATAGGCCGCGGGCACCGCCGCGCCCAAAAAAGAGCAGCCGAACCCCTTGGCGCCAACTTCATCCAGCGGAAAAATGCCCAAAAAGGGGGTGGGCTATAGCCTTGGGGCATGGGGCCGGCGAACTTCGTCCGCCGGACTCAGAATGGGCCGCGACTTTGCCCACCCCTTCCCTACCACAAAAATAGGCCGCGGGCACAGCCGCGCCCAAAAAAGAGCCGCCGAACCCCTTGGCGCCAAGTTCGTCCTGCGGAAAAATGCCCAAAAAGGGGGTGGGCTATAGCCTTGGGGCGTGGGGTGGGCGCACTTCGTCCGCCTTCCTCGGAATGGGCTGAGACTTTTCCCACCCCCTCCCCGTGATAAAAATAGGCCGTGGGCACAGCAGCACCTATAAAAGAGCAGCCGAACCCCTGGGCGCCAAGTTCGTCCAGCGGAAAAATGCCCAAAAAAGGGGTGGACGATAGCCTTGGGGCGTGGGGCTGTCAAAGTTCGTCCGCCGAACTCGGAATGGGCCGAGCCTTGGCCCACCCCCTCCCGGCGACAAAAATTGGCCGCGGGCACAGCCGCACCCAAAAAGGAGCAGCCGAACCCCTTGGCGCCAAGTTCGTCCTGAGGAAAAATGCCCAAAAAGGGGGTGTGGTATAGCCTTTGGGCGTGGGGACGGCAAAGTTCATCCGCCTTCCTCGGAATGGGTCGAGACTTTGCCCACCCCCACCCCCTGACAAGAATAGGCCACGGGCACAGCCGCACCCAAGAAAAAGCAGCCGAACCCCTTGGCGCCAAGTTCATCCTGCGGAAAAATGCCCAAAAGGGGGGTGGGCTATAGCCTTGGGGCGTGCGGCTGGCGAACTCGTCCGCCGGACTCGGAATGGGCCGAGACTTTTCCCACCCCCTCCCTACGACAAAAATAGGCCGCGGGCTCAGCCGCGCCCAAAAAAGAACAGCCGAACCCCTTGGCGCCAAGTTCGTCCTGGGGAAAAATGACCAAAAAAGGGGTGTGCTATAGCCTCGGGGCGTCGGGCCGGCGAACTTTGTCCGCTGGACTCGGAATTGGCCGAGACTTTGCCCACCCCCTCCCCGCGATAAAAATAGGTCGCGTGCACAGCCACGCCCAAAAAAGAGCAGCCGAACCCCGTGGCGCCAAGTTCGTCCTGCGGAAAAATGCCCAAAAGGGGGGTTGGCTACAGCCTTGGGGCGTGGGGCTGGCGAACTTTGTCCGCTTGACTCAGAATGGGCCGAGACTTCCCCCCCGCTCCCTGCGACAAAAAGGCCGCGGGCACAGCCGCGCCAAAAAAAGAGCAGCCGAACCCCTTGGCCCCAAGTTCGTCCTGGGGAAAAATGACCAAAAAAGGGGTGTACTATAGCCTTGGGGCGTGGGGCTGGCGAACTTCGTCCGCCGGACTCGGAATGGGCCGAGACTTTGGCCACACCCTCCCCGCGACAAAAATAGGCCGCGGGCACAGCCGTGCCAAAAAAAGAACAGACGGACCCCTTGGCGCCAAGTTCGTCCTGCGGAAAAATGCCCAAAAGGGGGGTTGGCTACAGCCTTGGGGCGTGGGGCTGGCGAACTTCGTCCGCTTGACTCGGAATGGGCCGAGACTTCCCCCCCGCTCCTTGCGACAAAAATAGGCCGCGGGCACAGCCGCGCCCAAAAAAGAGCAGCCGAACCCCTTGGCCCCAAGTTCGTCCTGGGGAAAAATGACCAAAAAATGGGTGTGCTATAGCCTTGGGGCGTGGGGCTGGCGAACTTCGTCCGCCGGACTCAGACTGGGCCGAGACTTTGCCCACCCCCCTCCCCGCGACAAAAATAGGCCGCGGGCACGGCCGCGCCCAAAAAAGAGCAGCCGAACCCCTTGGCGCCAAGTTCGTCCTGCGGAAAAATGCCCAAAAAGGGGGTGTGGTATAGCCTTGGGGCGTGGGGCCGGTAAAGTTCATCCGCCTTCCTCGGAATGGGCAGAGACTTTGGCCACCCCCTCCCCGCGCCAAAAATAGGCCGCTGGCACAGCCGCGCCCACAAAAGAGCAGCCGAACCCCTTGGCGCCAAGTTCGTCCTGCGGAAAAATGCCCAAAAAAGAGGTGGGCTATAGCCTTGGGGCGTGGGGCTGGCGAACTTTGTCCGCCGGACTCGGAATGGGCCTAGACTTTGGCCACCCCCTCCCCGCGACAAAAATTGGGCGCGGGCACAGCCGCGCCCAAAAAAGAGCGGCCGACCCCTTGGCGCCAAGTTCGTCCTGCAGCAAAATGCCCAAAAAAGGGGTGTGCTATAGCCTTGGGGCGTGGGGCTGGCGCCCGTCGTCCGCCGGGCTCGGAATGGGCCGTGACTTTGCCCACCCCTTCCCCGCGACAAAAATAGGCCGCGGGGTCTGCCGCGCCCAAAAAAGAGCAGCCGAACCCCTTGGCGCCAAGTTCGTCCTGCGAAAAAATGCCCAAAAAGGGGCTGGGCCATAGCCTTGGTGCGTGGGGCTGGCGAACTTCGTCCGCCTTCCTCGGAATGGGCCGAGACTTTGCCCACCCCGTCCCCGCGTCAAAAATAGTCCGCGGCACAGCCGCACCCAAAAAAGAGCCGCCGAACCCCTTGGCGCCACGTTTGTCCTGCGGAAAAATGCCCAAAAGGGGGGTGGGCTATTGCCTTGGGGCGTGGGGCTGGCGAACTCGTCCGCCGGACTCGGAATGGGCCGAGACTTTGGCCACCCCCTCCCCACGACAAAAATAGGCCGCGGGACAGCCGTGCCAAAAAAAGAACAGACGAACCCCTTGGCGCCAAGTTCGTCCTGCGGAAAAATGCCCAAAAAAGGGGTGGGCTATAGCCTTGGGGCGTGGGGCTGGCGAACTTCGTCCGCCGGACTCCGAATGGGCCTAGACTTTGCCCACCCCTCCCCGCGAAAGGCATAGGCCGCAGGCACAGCCGCGCCCAAAAAAGAGCAGCCGAACCCCTCGGCGCCAAGTTCGTCCTGCGGAAAAATGCCCAAAAAAGGGGTGTGCTATAGCCTTTGGGCGTGGATCCGGCAAACTTCGTCCGCCTTCCGCGGAATGGGCCGAGACATTGGCCACCCCCTCCCCACGCCAAAAATAGGCCGCGGGCTCAGCCGCGCCCAAAAAAGAGCTGCCGAACCCCTTGGCGCCAAGTTCGTCCTGCGGAAAAATGCCCAAAAAAGGGGTGGGCGATAGCCTTGGTATGTTGGGCGGGCGAACTTCGTCCGCCGCACTCGGAATGGGTCGAGACTTCGTACACCCCCTCCACGTGACAAAAATAAGCCGCGGGCACAGCCGCGCCCAAAACAGAGCAGCCGAACCCCGTGGTGCCAAGTTCGTCCTGCGGAAAAACGCCCAAAAAGGGGGTGGGCTATAGCCTTGGGGCGTGGGGCAGGCGAACTTTGTCCGCCGGACTCGGAATGGGCCGAGACTTTCTCCACCCCCTCCCCACGACAAATATAGGCCGCGGCCACAGCCGCGCCCAAAAAACAGCAGCCGAACGCCTTTGCGCAAAGTTCGTCCTGCGGAAAAATGCCCAAATAGGGGGTGGGATATAGCCTTGGGGCGTGGGGCGGGCGAACTTCGTCCGCCGGACTCGGAATGGACCGAGACTTTGCCCACCCCCTCCCGGCGATAAAAATAGGCCGTGGGCACAGCGGCGCCCAAAAAAGAGCAGCCGAACCCCTTGGCGCCAAGTTCGTCCTGCGGAAAAACGCCAAAAAAGGGGGTGGGCTATAGCCTTGGGGCGTGGGGCGGACGAACTTCGTCCGCCGGACTCAGAATGGGCTGAGACTTTGCCCTCCCCCTCCCCGCGACAAAAATAGGCCGAGGGCACAGCCGCGCCCAAAAAAGAGCAGCCGAACCACTTGGCGCCAAGTTCGTCCTGCGGAAAAATGCCCAAAAAAGGGGTGTGCTATAGCCTTTGGGCGTGGGGCCGGCAAAGTTCATCCCCCTTCCTCAGAATGGGCCGAGACTTTGGCCACCCCCTCCCCACGCCAAAAATAGGCCGCGGGCTCAGCCGCGCCCAAAAAAGAGCAGCCGAAACCCTTGGCGCCAAGTTCGTCCTGCGGAAAAACGCCAAAAAAGGGGGTGGGCTATAGCCTTGGGGCGTGGGGCGGACGAACTTCGTCCGCCGGACTCAGAATGGGCTGAGACTTTGCCCTCCCCCTCCCCGCTACAAAAATAGGCCGAGGGCAAAGCCGCGCCCAAAAAAGAGCAGCCGAACCACTTGGCGCCAAGTTCGTCCTGCGGAAAAATGCCCAAAAAAGGGGTGTGCTATAGCCTTTGGGCGTGGGGCCGGCAAAGTTCATCCCCCTTCCTCAGAATGGGCCGAGACTTTGGCCACCCCCTCCCCACGCCAAAATTAGGCCGCGGGCTCAGCCGCGCCCAAAAAAGAGCAGCCGAAACCCTTGGCGCCAAGTTCGTCCTGCGGAAAAACGCCCAAAAAGGGGGTGGGCTATAGCCTTGGGGCGTGGGGCTGGCGAACTTCGTCCTCCGGACTCGGAATGGGCCGAGACATTACCCACCCCCTCCCCACGACAAAAATAGGCAGCGGGCACAGCCGCGTCCAAAAAACAGCAGCCGAACCCCTTGGCGCCATGTTCGTCCTGCGGAAAAATGCCCAAAAAGGGGGTGGGCTATAGCCTTCGGACGTGGGGCTGGCGAACTTCGTCCGCCTTCCTCGGAATGGGCCGAGACTTTGCCCACCCCTTCCCCACGACAAAAATAGGCCGCGGGCACCGCCGCGCCCAAAAAAGAGCTGCCGAACCCCTTGGCGCCAAGTTCATCCTGCGGAAAAATGCCCCAAAAAGCGGTGGGCAATAGCTTTGGGGCGTGGGGCTGGCGAACTTCGTCCTCCGGGCTCGGAATGGGCCGAGACTTTGCCCACTCCCCCCCCACAACAAAAATAGGCCGCGGCCGCAGCCGAACCCTTTGGCGCCAAGTTCGTCCTGCGGAAAAATGCCCAAAAAAGGGGGTGGGCTATAGCCTTGGTGCGTGGGGCTGGCGAACTTCGTCCGCCGGACTCGGAATGGGCCGAGACTTTACCCAGCCCCTCCCCGCGACAAAAATAGGCCGCGGGCACAGCCGCCCCCAAAAAAGAGCTGCCTAACCCCTTGGCGCCAAGTTCGTCCTACGGAAAAATGCCCAAAAAAGGGGTGTGCTATAGCCTTTGGGCGTGGTGCCGGCGAACTTCGTCCGCCTTCCACCGAATGGGCCGAGACTTTGGCCACCCCCTCCCCGTGAAAAAAATAGGCCGTGGGCACAGCCGCGCCCAAAAAAGAGCAGCTGAACCCCTTGGCGCCAACTTTCCCCCGCGGAAAAATGGCCAAAAAAGGGGTGTGCCATAGCCTTTGGGCGTGGGGCCGGCAAAGTTCATCTGCCTTCCTCGGAATGGGCCGAGACTTTGGCCACCCCCTCCCCACGCCAAAAATAGGCCGCGGGCTCAGCCGCGCCCAAAAAAGAGCAGCCGAAACCCTTGGCGCCAAGTTCGTCCTGCGGAAAAACGCCCAAAAAGGGAGTGGGCTATAGCCTTGGGGCGTGGGGCGGACGAACTTCGTCCGCCGGACTCAGAATGGGCTGAGACTTTGCCCTCCCCCTCCCCGTGACAAAAATAGGCCGAGGGCACAGCCGCGCCCAAAAAAGAGCAGCCGAACCACTTGGCGCCAAGTTCGTCCTGCGGAAAAATGCCCAAAAAAGGGGTGTGCTATAGCCTTTGGGCGTGGGGCCGGCAAAGTTCATCCCCCTTCCTCAGAATGGGCCGAGACTTTGGCCACCCCCTCCCCAGGCCAAAAATAGGCCGCGGGCTCAGCCGCGCCCAAAAAAGAGCAGCCGAAACCCTTGGCGCCAAGTTCGTCCTGCGGAAAAACGTCCAAAAAGGGGGTGGGCTATAGCCTTGGGGCGTGGGGCTGGCGAACTTCGTCCTCCGGACTCGGAATGGGCCGAGACATTACCCACCCCCTCCCCACGACAAAAATAGGCAGCGGGCACAGCCGCGTCCAAAAAACAGCAGCCGAACCCCTTGGCGCCATGTTCGTCCTGCGGAAAAATGCCCAAAAAGGGGGTGGGCTATAGCCTTCGGACGTGGGGCTGGCGAACTTCGTCCGCCTTCCTCGGAATGGGCCGAGACTTTGCCCACCCCTTCCCCACGACAAAAATAGGCCGCGGGCACAGCCGCACCCAAAAAAGAGCTGCCGAACCCCTTTGCGCCAAGTTCATCCTGCGGACAAATGCCCCAAAAAGTGGTGGGCAATAGCTTTGGGGCGTGTGGCCGGCGAATTTCGTCCACCGGGCTTGGAATGGGCCGAGGCTTTGGCTACCCCCTCCCCGCGACAAAAATAGGCCGCGGGCACAGCCGCGCCCAAAAAAGAGCAGCCAAACCCCTTGGCGCCAAGTTCGTCCTGCGGAAAAATGCCCAAAAAGGGGATGGGCTATAGCCTTGGGGCGTGTGGCCAGCGAACTTCGTCCGCCCGTCTCGGAATGGGCCGAGGCTTTGCCTACCCTCTCGCCGTGACAAAAATAGGCTACGGGCACAGCCGCGCCCAAAAAAGAGCAGCCAAACCCCTTGGTGCCTAGTTCATCCTGCGGAAAAATGCGCAAAAAAGGGGTGTGCTATAGCCTTTGGGCGTGGGGCCGTCGAACTTCGTCCTCCGGACTCGGAATGGGCCAAGACTTTGGCTACCCCCTCCCCGCGACAAACATAGGCCGCGGGCACAGCCGCGCCCAAAAACGAGCTGCCGAATCCCTTGGCGCCAAGTTCGTCCTGCGGAAAAATGCCCAAAAAAGGGGTGTGCTATAGCCTTGGGGCGTGGGGCTGGCGAACTTCGTCCGCCGGACTCGGAATGCACCGAGACTTTGCCCACCCCCTCCCCACGACAAAAATAGGCCGCGGGCACTGCCGCACCCAAAAAGGAGCTGCCAAACCCCTTGGCGCCAAGTTCATCCGGCGGAAAAATGCCCAAAAAGGGGATGGGCTATAGCCTTGGGGCGTGGGGCCGCCGAACTTTGTCCGCCCGACTCGGAATGGGCCGAGACTTTCGCCACCCCTCCCTGCGATAAAAATAGGCCGCGGGCACAGCCGCGCCCAAAAAAAAGCAGCCGAACACTTGGCGCAAAGTTCATCCTGCGGAAAAACGCCCAAAGAAGGGGTGGGCTATAGCCTTGGGGTTTGGCGCTGGCGAACTTCGTCCGCCTTCCTCGGAATGGGCCGAGACTTTGCCCACACCCTCCCCGCAACAAAAATAGGCCGCGGGCAGAGCCGCCCCCAAAAAAGAGCAGCCGAACCCCATGGCGAAAAGTTCGTCCTGCGGAAAAATGCCCAAAAAGGGGGTGGGCTATAGCCTTGGGGCGTGAGGCTGGCGAACTTCGTCCGCCGGACTCGGAATGGGCCGAGACTTTGCCCACCCCCTCCCCGTGACAAAAATAGGCCGCGGGCACAGCCGCGCCGAAAAAAGAGCAGCCGAACCCCTTGGCGCGAAGTTTGTCCTGCGGAAAAATGCCCAAAAAGTGGATGGGCTATGGCCTTGGGGCGTGGGGCCGGCGAACTTCGTCCGCCGGACTCGGAATGGGCCGAGGATTTGCCTACCCCCTCCCCGTGACAAATATAGGCCGCGGGCACAGCCGCGGCCAAAAAAGAGCAGCCAAACCCCTTGGCGCCAAGTTCCTCCGGCGGAAAAATGCGCAAAAAAGGGGTGTGCTATAGCCTTTGGGCGTGGGGCCGCTGAACTTTGTCCGCCGGACTCGGAATGGGCCGAGGCCTTGCCTACCCCGTCCCCGCTACAAAAATAGGCCGCGGGCACAGCCGCGCCCAAAAAAGTGCAGCCAAACCCCATGGCGCCGAGTTCGTCGTGCGGAAAAATGCGCAAAAAAGGGGTGTGCTATAGCCTTTGGGCGTGGGGCTGGCGAACTTCTTCCGCCGGACTCGAAATGGGCTGCGGCTTTGGCGACCCCCTCCCCGCAATAAAAACAGGGCGCGGGCTCAGCCGCGCCCAAAAAAGAGCAGCCAAACCCCTTGGCGCCAAGTTCGTCCTGCGGAAAAATGCGCAAAAAGGGGGTGGGCTATAGCCTTGGGGCGTGGGGCTGGCGAACTTCGTGCACTGGACTTGGAATGGGCCGAATCTTTTCCCACCACCTCCTCGCGACAAAAATAGGCAGAGGGCACCGCTGCGCCCAAAAAAGAGCAGCCGAACCCCTTGGCGCCAAGTTCGTCCTGCGGAAAAATTCCCAAAAAGGGGTTGGGCTATAGCCTTGGGGCGTGGGGCCGGCGAACTTCGTCCGCCGGACTCGGAATGGGCCGAGGCTTTGCCTGCCCCCTCCCCACGAAACAAATAGGCCACCGGCGCAGCCGCGCCCAAAAAAGAGCAGCCAAACCCCTTGGCGCCAAGTTCGTCCTGCGGAAAAATGCCCAAAAAAGTGGTGGGCTATACCCTTGGGGCGTGGGGCGGGCGAACTTCGTCCGCCGGACTCGGAATGGGCCGAGACTTTTCCCACCCCCTCCCCGCGACAAAAGTAGGCTGCGGGCATAGCCGCGCCCAAGAAAGAGCAGCCGAACCCCTTGGCGAAAAGTTCGTCCTGCGGAAAAATGCCCAAAAAGGGGGTCGGCTATAGCCTTGGGGCGTGGGGCTGGCGAACTTCGTCCACCGGACTCGGAATGGGCCGAGACTTTTCCCACCCCCTCCTGCGACAAAAATAGGCCGAGGGCACAGCCGCGCCCAATAAAGAGCAGCCGAACCCCTTGGCGCCAAGTTCGTCCTGCGGAAAAATGCCCAAAAAGGGGTTGGGCTATAGCCTTGGGGCGTGGGGCCGGCGAACTTCGTCCGCCGGACTCGGAATGGGCCGAGGCTTTGCCTGCCCCCTCCCCGCGATAAAAATAGGCCACCGGCGCAGCCGCGCCCAAAAAAGAGCAGCCAAACCCCTTGGCGCCAAGTTCGTCCCGCGGAAAAATGCACAAAAAAGTGGTGGGCTATACCCTTGGGGCGTGGGGCTGGCGAACTTCGTCCGCCGGACTCGGAATGGGCCGAGACTTTTCCCACCCCCTCCCCGTGACAAAAATAGGCCGCGGGCACAGCCGCGCCCAAGAAAGAGCAGCCGAACCCCTTGGCGCCAAGTTCGTCCTGTGGAAAAATGCCCAAAAAAAGGGGTGGGCTATAGCTTTGGGGCGTGGGGCTGGCGAACTTCGTCCGCCGGTCTCGGAATGCGCCGAGGCTTTGCCCACCCCCTCCCCGCGACAAAAATAAGCCGCGGGCACAGCCGTGCCCAAAAATGAGCAGCCGATCCCCTTGGCGCCAAGTTCGTCCTGCGGAAAAATGCCCAAAAAGGGGTTGGGCTATAGCCTTGGGGCGTGGGGCCGGCGAACTTCGTCCACCGGACTCGGAATGGGCCGAGGCTTTGCCTGCCCCCTCCCCACGATAAAAATAGGCCACCGGCGCAACCGCGCCCAAAAAAGAGCAGCCAAACCCCTTGGCGCCAAGTTCGTCCTGCGGAAAAATGCCCAAAAAAGGGGTGTGCTATAGCCTTTGGGCGTGGGGCCGGCGAACTTCGTCCGCCTTCCTCGGAATGGGCTGAGACTTTGGCCAACCCCTTCCCGCGCCAAAAATAGGCCGTGGGCACAACCGCGCCCAAGAAAGAGGAGCCGAACCCCTTGGCGCCAAGTTCGTCCTGCGGAAAACTGCCCAAAAAAGGGGTGTGCTATAGCCTTGGGGCATGGGGCCGGCGAACTTCGTCCGCCGGACTCGGAATGGGCCGAGACTTTGCCCACCCCCTCCCCGCGACAAAAATAGGCTGCAGGCACAGCCGCGCCCAAAAAAGGACAGCCGAACCCCTTGGCGCCAAGTTCGTCCTGCGGAAAAATGCCCAAAAAAGGGGTGTGCTATAGCCTTTGGGCGTGGGGCTGGCGAACTTCGTCCACCGGACTCGGAACGGGCCCAGACATTTCCCACTCCCTCCCCGTGACCAAAATAGGCCGCAGGCACAGCCGGACCCAGAAAAGAGTAGTCGACCCCTTGGCGCCAAGTTCATCCTGCGAAAAAATGCCACAAAAAAGGGGTGTGCTATAGCCTTTGGGCGTTGGGCGGGCAAACTACGTCCGCTGAACTCAGAATGGGCCGAGGCTTTGACCACCCCCTCCCCGCGACAGAAATAGGCCGCGGACACAGCCGTGCCCAAAAAAGAGCAGCCCAACCCCTTGGCGCCAAATTTGTCCTGCGGAAAAATGCCCAAAAAAGTGGTGTGCTATAGCCTTGGGGCGTGGGGCTGGCGAACTTCGTCCGCCGGACTCGGAATGGGCCGAGACTTTTCCCACCCCCTCCCCGCGACAAAATTAGGCCGCGGGCACAGCCGCGCCCAAGAAAGAGCAACCGAACCCCTTGGCGAAAAGTTCGTCCTGCGGAAAAATGCCCAAAAAGGGGGTCGGCTATAGCCTTGGGGCGTGCGGCTGGCGAACTTCGTCCACCGGACTCGGAATGGGCCGAGACTTTTCCCACCCCCTCCTGCGACAAAAATAGGCCGAGGGCACAGCCGCGCCCAATAAAGAGCAGCCGAACCCCTTGGCGCCAAGTTCGTCCTGCGGAAAAATGCCCAAAAAGGGGTTGGGCTATAGCCTTGGGGCGTGGGGCCGGCGAACTTCGTCCGCCGGACTCGGAATGGGCCGAGGCTTTGCCTGCCCCCTCCCCGCGATAAAAATAGGCCACCGGCGCAGCCGCGCCCAAAAAAGAGCAGCCAAACCCCTTGGCGCCAAGTTCGTCCTGCGGAAAAATGCCCAAAAAAGGGGTGTGCTATAGCCTTTGGGCGTGGGGCTGGCGAACTTCGTCCGCCGGACTCGGAATGGGCCGAGACTTCTCCCGCTCCCTCCCCGCGACAAAAATAGGCCGCACGCACAGCCACGCCCAAGAAAGAGCAGTCGAACCCCTTGGCGCCAAGTTCGACCTGCGAAAAAATGCCACAAAAAAGGGGTGTGCTATAGCCTTTGGGCGTGGGGCGGGCGAACTACGTCCGCTGAGCTCAGAATGGGCCGAGGCTTTGACCACCCCCTCCCCGCGACAGAAATTGGCGGCGGACACAGCCGTGCTCAAAAAAGAGCAGCCGAACCCCTTGGCGCCAAATTCGTCCTGCGGAAAAATGCCCAAAAAATTGGTGTGCTATAGCCTTGGGGCGTGGGGCTGGCGAACTTCGTCCGCCAGACTTGGAATGGGCCGAGACTTTTCCCACCCCCTCCCCGCGACAAAAGTAGGCCGCGGGCACAGCCGCGCCCAAGAAAGAGCAGCCGAAACCCTTGGCGAAAAGTTCGTCCTGCGGAAAAATGCCCAAAAAGGGGGTCGGCTATAGCCTTGGGGCGTGGGGCTGGCGAACTTCGTCCACCGGACTCGGAATGGGCCGAGACTTTTCCCACCCCCTCCGGCGAGAAAAATAGGCCGAGGGCACAGCCGCGCCCAAAAAAGAGCAGCCGAACCCCTTGGCGCCAAGTTCGTCCTGAGGAAAAATGCCCGAAAAGGGGTTGGGCTATAGCCTTGGGGCGTGGGGCCGGCGAACTTCGTCCGCCGCACTTGGAATGGGCCGAGGCTTTGTCTGCCCTCTCCCCGCGACAAAACTAGGCTGCCAGCGCAGCCGCGCCCAAAAAAGAGCAGCCAAACCCCTTGGCGCCAAGTTCGTCCTGCGGAAAAATGCCCAAAAAAGTGGTGGGCTATACCCTTGGGGCGTGGGGCGGGCGAACTTCGTCCGCCGGACTCGGAATGGGCCGAGACTTTTCCCACCCCCTCCCCGCGACAAAATTAGGCCGCGGGCACAGCCGCGCCCAAGAAAGAGCAGCCGAACCCCTTGGCGAAAAGTTCGTCCTGCGGAAAAATGCCCAAAAAGGGGGTCGGCTATAGCCTTGGGGCGTGGGGCTGGCGAACTTCGTCCACCAGACTCGGAATGGGCCGAGACTTTTCCCACCCCCTCCGGCGACAAAAATAGGCCGAGGGCACAGCCGCGCCCAATAAAGAGCCGCCGAACCCCTTGGCGCCAAGTTCGTCCTGTGGAAAAATGCCCAAAAAGGTGGTGGGCTATAAGCCTTGGGGCGTGGGGCTGACGAACTTCGTCCGCCGGACTCGGAATGGGCCGAGACATTTCCCACCCCCTCCTCGCGACAAAAATAGGCCGCGGGCACAGCCGCGCCCATAAAAGAGCAGCCGATCCCCTTGGCGCCAAGTTCGTCCTACGGAAAAATGCCCAAAAAAGGGGTGTGCTATAGCCTTTGGGCGTGGGGCGGGCGAACTTCGTCAGCCGGACTCGGAATGGGCCGAGACTTTTCCCACTCCCTCCCCACGTCAAAAATAGGCCGCACGCACAGCCGCGCCCAAGAAAGAGCAGTCGAACCCCTTGGCGCCAAGTTCGACCTGCGAAAAAATGCCACGAAAAAGGGGTGTGCTATAGCCTTGGGCCGTGGGGTGGGCGAACTATGTCCGCTGAACTCAGAATGGGCCGAGGCTTTGACCACCCCCTCCCCGTGACAGAAATAGGCCGCGGACACAGCCGCGCCCAAAAAAGAGCAGCCGAACCCCTTGGCGCCAAATTCTTCCTGCGGAAAAATGCCCAAAAAGGGGGTGGGCTATAGCCTTTGGGCGTGGGGCTGGCGAACGTCGTCCGCCCGCCTCAGAATGGGCCGAGACTTTGCCCACCCACTCCCCGCAACAAAAATAGGCCGCGGGCACAGCCGCACCCAAAAAAGAGCAGCCGAACCCCTTGGCACCAAGTTCGTCCTGCGAAAAAATGCCCACAAAGGGGGTGGGCTATAGCCTTGGGGCGTGGGGCCGGCGAACTTCGTCCGCCGGACTCGGAATGGATCGAGACTTTGCCCACCCCCTCCCCGCGACAAAAATAGGCCGCGGACACAGCCGCGCCCAAAAAAGAGCAGCCGAACCCCTTGGCGCCAAGTTCGTCCTGCGGAAAAATGCCCACAAAGGGGGTGGGCTATAGCCTTGGGGCGTGGGGCTGACGCACTTCGTCCGCCGGACTCAGAATGTGCCGAGACTTTGCCAACCCCCTCCCCGCGACAAAAATAGGCCGCGGGCACAGCCGCGCCCAAGAAAGAGCAGCCGAGCCCCTAGGTGGCTAGTTCGTCCTGCGGAAAAATGCCCAAAAAGGGGGTGGGCTATAGCCTTGGGGCGTCGGGCGGGCGAACTTCGTCCGCCGGACTCGGAATGGGCCAAGACTCTTCCCACCCCCTCCCCGCTACAAAAATAGGCCGTGGGCACCGCCGCGCCCAAAAAAGAGCAGCCGAACCCCTTGGCGCCAAGTTCGTCGTGCGGAAAAATGCCCAAAAAGGGGGTAGGCTATAGCCTTGGGCCGTGGGGCTGACGAACTTCGTCCGCCGGACTCGGAATGGGCCGAGATGTTTCCCACCCCCTCCCCGCGACAAAAATAGGCCGCGGGCACCGCCGCACCCAAAAAAAGAGCAGCCGAACCCCTTGGCGCCAAGTTCGTCCTGCGGAAAAATGCCCAAATAGGGGGTGGGCTATAGCCTTGGGGCGTGGGGCTGGCGAACTTCGTCCTCCGGACTCGGAATGGGTCGAGACTATGCCCACTCCCTCCCCGCGATAAAAATAGGCCGCGGACACAGCCGCGCCCAAAAAAGAGCAGCCGAACCGCTTGGCACCAAGTTCGTCCTGCGAAAAAATGCCCACAAAGGGGGTGGGCTATAGCCTTGGGGCGTGGGGCCGGCGAACTCCGTCCGCTGGACTCGGAATGGGTCGAGACTTTGCCCACCCCCTCCCCGCGACAAAAATAGGCCGCGGACACAGCCGCGCCCAAAAAAGAGCAGCCGAACCCCTTGGCGCCAAGTTCGTCCTGCGGAAAAATGCCCACAAAGGGGGTGGGCTATAGCCTTGGGGCGTGGGGCTGACGCACTTCGTCCGCCGGACTCAGAATGTGCCGAGACTTTGCCAACCCCCTCCCCGCGACAAAAATAGGCCGCGGGCACAGCCGCGCCCAAGAAAGAGCTGCCGAGCCCCTAGGTGGCTAGTTCGTCCTGCGGAAAAATGCCCAAAAAGGGGGTGGGCTATAGCCTTGGGGCGTCGGGCGGGCGAACTTCGTCCGCCGGACTCGGAATGGGCCAAGACTCTTCCCACCCCCTCCCCGCTACAAAAATAGGCCGTGGGCACAGCCGCGCCCAAAAAAGAGCAGCCGAACCCCTTGGCCCCAAGTTCGTCCTACGGAAAAATGCCCAAAAAAGGGGTGTGCTATAGCGTTTGGGCATGGGGCCGGCAAAGTTCATCCGCCTTCCTCGGAATGGGCCGAGACTTTGCCCACCCCGTCCCCGCGACAAAAATAGGCCGCTGCCACAGCCGTGCCCAAAAAAGAGCAGCCGAACCCCTTGGCACCATGTTCGTCCTGCGGAAAAATGCCCAAAAAGGGGGTGGGCTATATAGCCTTGGGCGTGGGGCGGGCGAACTTCGTCCGCCGGACTCGGAATGGGCCGAGACTTTTCCCACCCCCTCCCCACGTCACAAATAGGCCATGGGCACAGTCGCACCCAAAAAAGCGCAGCCGAACCCCTTTGCGCCAAGTTCTCCTACGGAAAAATGCCCGAAAAAGGGGTGTGCTATAGCCTATGGGCGTGGGGCCGGTGAACTTCGTCCGCCTTCCTCGGAATGGGCTGAGACTTTGGCCACCCCCTTCCCGTGCCAAAAATAGACCGCGTGCACAGCCGCGCCCAAAAAAGAGCAGCCGAACCCCTAGGCGCCAAGTTCGTCCTGCGGGAAAATGCCCAAAATAGAGGTGGGCGATAGCCTTGGGGCATGGGGCTGGCGAACGACGTCCGCCGGACTCGGAATGGGCCAAGACCTTTCCCACCCCCTCCCCGCGACAAAAATAGGCCGCGGGCACAGCCGTACCCAAAAAAGAGCAGCCGAACCCCTTGGCGCCAAGTTCGTCCTGCGGAAAAATGCCCAAGAAGGGGGTGGGCTATAGCCTTGGGGAGTGGGGCGGGCGAACTTCGTCCGCCGGACTCTGAAATGGTCGAGACTTTGACCCCCGTTCCCCACGACAATAATAGGCGGCGGGCACAGCCGCGCCCAAAAAATAGCAGCCGAACCCGTTGGCGCCATGTTCGTCCTGCAGGATAAAGCCCAAAAAGGGGGTGGGCTATAGCCTTCGGGCGTGGGGCTGGCGAACTTCGTCCGCCGGACTCGGAATGGGCCAAGGCTTTTCCCAACCCCTCCCCGCGACAAAAATAGGCCGCGGGAACAGCCGCGCACAAAAAAGAGCAGCCGAACCCCTTGGCGCCAAGTTTGTCCTGCGGAAAAATGCCCAAAAAAGGATTGTGCTACTGCCATTGGGGGTGGGGCCGGCAAAGTTCATCCGCCTTCCTCGGAATGGGCCGAGACTTTGCCCACCCCCTCCCCTCGCCAAAAATAGGCCACGGGCACAGCCGTGCCCAAAAAAGAGCAGCCGAACCCCTTGGCGCCAAGTTCGTCCTGCGGAAAAATGCCGAAAAAAGGGGTGGGCTATAACCTTGGGGCGTGGGGCTGGCGAACTTCGTTCGCTGGACTCGGAATGCGCCGAGACTTTACCCACCCCCTCCCCGCGAACAAAATAGGCCGCGGGGACAGCCGCGCCAAAAAAAGAGCAGCCGAACCCCCTGGCGCCAAGTTCGTCCGGCGGAAAAATGCCCAAAAAGGGGGTGGGCTATAGCCTTGGGGCGTGCGGTTGGCGCACTTCGTCCACCTTCCTCGGAATGGGCCGAGACTGTGGCCACACCCTCCCCACGAAAAAAATAGGCCGCTGGCACCGCCGCACCCCAAAAAAGAGCAGCCGAACCCCTTGGCGCCAAGTTCGTCCTGCGGAAAAATGCCCAAATAGGGGGTGGGCTATAGCCTTGGGGCGTGGGGCTGGCGAACTTCGTCCGCTGGACTTGGAATGGGCCGAGACTTTTTCCACCCCCTCCCCGTGACAGAAATAGGCCGCGGGCAAATCCGCGCCAAAAAAAGAGCAGCCGAACCGCTTGGCACCAAGTTCTCCTGCGGAAAAATGCCCAAAAAAGGGGTGTGCTATAGCCCTAGGGCGTGGGGCAGCCGAAGTTCGTCTGCCGGACTCGGAATGGGCCGATACTTTTCCCACCACGCTCCACGACAAAAATAGGCTGCGGGCACAGCCGCGCCCAAAAAAGAGCAGCCAAAGGCCTTGGCGCCAAGTTCGTCCCGCGGAAAAATGCCCAAAAAGGGGGTGGGCTATAGCCTTGGGGCGTGGGGCTGGCGAACTTCACCCGCCGGACTCGGAATGTGCCGAGACTTTACCCTCCCCCTCCGAGCGACAAAAATAGGCCGCAGGCACAGCCGTGCCCAAAAAAGAGCAGCCGAACCCGTTAGCGCCAAGTTCGTCCTGCGGAAAAATGCCCAAAAAGGCGGTGGGCCATAGCCTTGGGGCGTGGGGCCGGCAAAGTTCGTCCGCCGGACTCGCAATGGGCCGAGACTTTTCCCACCCCCTCCCCGCGACAAAAATAGGCCGCGGGCACAGCCGCGCCCAAAAAAGAGCAGCCGAACCCCTTGGCGCCAAGTTCGTCCTGCGGAAAAATGCCCATAAAAGGGGTGGGCAATAGCCTCGGGGCGTGGAGCGGGCGAACTTCGTCCGCCGGACTCGGAATGGGCCGAGACTTTGCCCACCCCCTCCCCGCGAATAAAATAGCCCGCGGGCACAGCCGCGCCCAAAAAAGAGCAGCCGAACCCCTTGGCGCCAAGTTCGTCCTACGGAAAATTGCCCAAAAAGGGGGGGGGGCTATAGCCTTGGGGAGTGGGGCAGGCGAACTTTGTCCGCCTTCCTCGGAATGGGACGAGACATTTCCCACCCCTGCCCGCGACAAAAATAGGCCACGGGCACAACTGCGCCCAAAAAAGAGCAGCTGAAACCCTTGGCGCCAAGTTCGTCCTGCGGAAAAATGCCCAAAAAATGGGTGGGCTAGAGCCCTGGGGCGTGGGGCTGGCGAAGTTTGTCCGCCTTCCTCGGAATGGGCCGAGACATTGCCCACCCCCTGACCACGACAAAAATAGGCCGCGGGCACAGCTGCGCCCTAACAAGAGCAGCCGAACCCCTTGGCGCCAAGTTTGTCCTGCGGAAAAATGCCCAAAAAAGGGGTGTGCTATACCCTTGGGGCGTGGGGCTGTCGAAGTTCGTCCGCCGGACTCAGAATGGGCCGAGACTTTGCCCACCCTCTCCCCGTCTGAAAAATAGGCCGCGGGCACAGCCGTGCCCAAAAAAGAGCAGCCGAACCCCTTGGCGCCAAGTTCGTCCGGCGGAAAAATGCCCAAAAAAGGGGTGGGCTATAGCCTTGGGGCGTGGGGCCGGCGGACGAATGTGCCGAGACTTTGCCCACCCCCTCTCTGCTACAAAAGTAGCGCGCAGGCACAGCCGCGCCCAAAAGAGATCAGCCAAACACCTTGGCGCCAAGTTCGTCCTGCGGAAAAATGCCCAAAAAACGGGTGGGCTATAGCCTTGGGGAGTGGGGCTGGCGCAATTCGTCCGCCAGACTCGGAATGGGCCGAGACTTTGCCCACACCCTCCCCGTAAAAAAAAATAGGTCGCGGGCACAGCCGCGCCCAAAAAAGAGCAGCCGGTCCCCTTGGCGCCAAGTTCGTCCAGCGGAAAAATGCCCAAAAAGGGGGTGGGCTATAGCCTTGGGGCGTTGGGCTGGCGAACTTCACCCGCCGGACTTGGAATGTGCCGAGACTTTACCCTCCCCCTCCGAGCGACAAAAATAGGCCGCAGGCACACCCGTGCCCAAAAAAGAGCAGCCGAACCCGTTAGCGCCAAGTTCGTCCTGCGGAAAAATGCCCAAAAAAGGGGTGTGCTATAGCCCTAGGGCGTGGGGCAGCCGAAGTTCGTCTGCCGGACTCGGAATGGGCCGATACTTTTCCCACCACGCTCCACGACAAAAATAGGCTGCGGGCACAGCCGCGCCCAAAAAAGAGCAGCCAAAGGCCTTGGCGCCAAGTTCGTCCCGCGGAAAAATGCCCAAAAAGGGGGTGGGCTATAGCCTTGGGGCGTGGGGCTGGCGAACTTCACCCGCCGGACTCGGAATGTGCCGAGACTTTACCCTCCCCCTCCGAGCGACAAAAATAGGCCGCAGGCACAGCCGTGCCCAAAAAAGAGCAGCCGAACCCGTTAGCGCCAAGTTCGTCCTGCGGAAAAATGCCCAAAAAGGCGGTGGGCCATAGCCTTGGGGCGTGGGGCCGGCAAAGTTCGTCCGCCGGACTCGCAATGGGCCGAGACTTTTCCCACCCCCTCCCCGCGACAAAAATAGGCCGCGGGCACAGCCGCGCCCAAAAAAGAGCAGCCGAACCCCTTGGCGCCAAGTTCGTCCTGCGGAAAAATGCCCAAAAAAGGGGTGGGCAATAGCCTCGGGGCGTGGAGCGGGCGAACTTCGTCCGCCGGACTCGGAATGGGCCGAGACTTTGCCCACCCCCTCCCCGCGAATAAAATAGCCCGCGGGCACAGCCGCGGCGAAAAAAGAGCAGCCGAACCCCTTGGCGCCAAGTTCGTCCTACGGAAAATTGCCCAAAAAGGGGGGGGGGGCTATAGCCTTGGGGAGTGGGGCAGGCGAACTTTGTCCGCCTTCCTCGGAATGGGACGAGACATTTCCCACCCCTGCCCGCGACAAAAATAGGCCACGGGCACAACTGCGCCCAAAAAAGAGCAGCTGAAACCCTTGGCGCCAAGTTCGTCCTGCGGAAAAATGCCCAAAAAATGGGTGGGCTAGAGCCCTGGGGCGTGGGGCTGGCGAAGTTTGTCCGCCTTCCTCGGAATGGGCCGAGACATTGCCCACCCCCTGACCACGACAAAAATAGGCCGCGGGCACAGCTGCGCCCTAACAAGAGCAGCCGAACCCCTTGGCGCCAAGTTTGTCCTGCGGAAAAATGCCCAAAAAAGGGGTGTGCTATACCCTTGGGGCGTGGGGCTGTCGAAGTTCGTCCGCCGGACTCAGAATGGGCCGAGACTTTGCCCACCCTCTCCCCGTCTGAAAAATAGGCCGCGGGCACAGCCGTGCCCAAAAAAGAGCAGCCGAACCCCTTGGCGCCAAGTTCGTCCGGCGGAAAAATGCCCAAAAAAGGGGTGGGCTATAGCCTTGGGGCGTGGGGCCGGCGGACGAATGTGCCGAGACTTTGCCCACCCCCTCTCTGCTACAAAAGTAGCGCGCAGGCACAGCCGCGCCCAAAAGAGATCAGCCAAACACCTTGGCGCCAAGTTCGTCCTGCGGAAAAATGCCCAAAAAACGGGTGGGCTATAGCCTTGGGGAGTGGGGCTGGCGCAATTCGTCCGCCAGACTCGGAATGGGCCGAGACTTTGCCCACACCCTCCCCGTAAAAAAAAATAGGTCGCGGGCACAGCCGCGCCCAAAAAAGAGCAGCCGGTCCCCTTGGCGCCAAGTTCGTCCAGCGGAAAAATGCCCAAAAAGGGGGTGGGCTATAGCCTTGGGGCGTTGGGCTGGCGAACTTCACCCGCCGGACTTGGAATGTGCCGAGACTTTACCCTCCCCCTCCGAGCGACAAAAATAGGCCGCAGGCACACCCGTGCCCAAAAAAGAGCAGCCGAACCCGTTAGCGCCAAGTTCGTCCTGCGGAAAAATGCCCAAAAAGGCGGTGGGCCATAGCCTTGGGGCGTGGGGCCGGCAAAGTTCGTCCGCCGGACTCGCAATGGTCCGAGACTTTTCCCACCCCCTCCCCGCGACAAAAATAGGCCGCGGGCATAGCCGCGCCCAAAAAAGAGCAGCCGAACCCCTTGGCGCCAAGTTCGTCCTGCGGAAAAATGCCCAAAAAAGGGGTGGGCAATAGCCTCGGGGCGTGGAGCGGGCGAACTTCGTCCGCCGGACTCGGAATGGGCCGAGACTTTGCCCACCCCCTCCCCGCGAATAAAATAGCCCGCGGGCACAGCCGCGGCGAAAAAAGAGCAGCCGAACCCCTTGGCGCCAAGTTCGTCCTACGGAAAATTGCCCAAAAAGGGGGGGGGGCTATAGCCTTGGGGAGTGGGGCAGGCGAACTTTGTCCGCCTTCCTCGGAATGGGACGAGACATTTCCCACCCCTGCCCGCGACAAAAATAGGCCACGGGCACAACTGCGCCCAAAAAAGAGCAGCTGAAACCCTTGGCGCCAAGTTTGTCCCGCGGAAAAATGCCCAAAAAGGGGGTGGGCTATAGCCTTGGGGCGTGGGGCCGGGAAAGTTCATCCGCCTTCCTTGGAATGGGCCGAGACATTGCCCACCCCCTGACCACGACAAAAATAGGCCGCGGGCACAGCTGCGCCCTAACAAGAGCAGCCGAACCCCTTGGCGCCAAGTTTGTCCTGCGGAAAAATGCCCAAAAAAGGGGTGTGCTATACCCTTGGGGCGTGGGGCTGTCGAAGTTCATCCGCCGGACTCAGAATCGGCCGAGACTTTGCCCACCCTCTCCCCGTCTGAAAAATAGGCCGCGGGCACAGCCGTGCCCAAAAAAGAGCAGCCGAACCCGTTAGCGCCAAGTTCATCCTGCGGAAAAATGCCCAAAAAGGCGGTGGGCCATAGCCTTGGGGCGTGGGGCCGGCAAAGTTCGTCCGCCGGACTCGCAATGGGCCGAGACTATTCCCACCCCCTCCCCGCGACAAAAATAGGCCGCGGGCACAGCCGCGCCCAAAAAAGAGCAGCCGAACCCCTTGGCGCCAAGTTCATCCTGCGGAAAAATGCCCAAAAAAGGGGTGGGCAATAGCCTTGGGGCGTGGAGCTGGCGAACTTCGTCCGCCGGACTCGGAATGGGCCGAGACTTTGCCCACCCCCTCCCCGCGAATAAAATAGCCCGCGGGCACAGCCGCGGCGAAAAAAGAGCAGCCGAACCCCTTGGCGCCAAGTTCGTCCTACGGAAAATTGCCCAAAAAGGGAGGGGGGCTATAGCCTTGGGGAGTGGGGCAGGCGAACTTCGTCCGCCTTCCTCGGAATGGGCCGAGACTTTCCCACCCCCTCCCCACGAAACAAAATAGGCCGCGGGCACAGCCGCGCCCGAAAAAGAGCAGCCGAACCCCTTGGCGCCAAGTTCGTCCTGCGGAAAAATGCCCAAAAAACGGGTGGGCTAGAGCCTTGGGGCGTGGGGCTGGCGCAATTCGTCCGCCAGACTTGGAATGGCCCGAGACTTTGCCCACACCCTCCCCGTTACAAAAATAGGCCGCGGGCACAGCCGCGTCCCAAAAAGGGCAGCCGAAACCCTTGGCGCCAAGTTCGTCCTGCGAAAAAATGCGCAAAAAAGGGGTGGGCTAGAGCCTTGGGGCGTGGGGCTGGCGAACTTTGTCCGCCTTCCTCGGAATGGGACGAGACATGTCCCACCCCTGCCCGCAACAAAAATAGGCCACGGGCACAACTGCGCCCAAAAAAGAGCAGCTGAAACCCTTGGCGCCAAGTTCGTCCCGCGGAAAAATGCCCAAAAAGGGGGTGGGCTATAGCCTTGGGGCGTGGGGCCGGGAAAGTTCATCCGCCTTCCTTGGAATGGGCCGAGACTTTGGCCACCCTCTCCCCACACCCAAAATAGGCCGCGGGCACTGCCGCACCAAAAAAGAGCAGCCGAACCCCTTGGCGCCGTGTTCGTCCTGTGGAAAAATACCCAAAAAAGGGGTGGGCTATAGCCTTGGGGCGTGGGGCTGGCGCACTTCGTCTGCCGGACTCGGAATGTGCCGAGACTTTGCCCACCCCCTCTCCGCAACAGAAGTAGCGCGCGGGCACAGCCGCACCCAAAAGAGATCAGCCGAACCCCTTGGCGCCAAGTTCGTCCTGCAGAAAAATGCCCAAAAAATGGGTGGGCTATAGCCTTGGGGCGTGGGGTGGTGAACTTTATCCGCCGGTCTCGGAATGGGCCGAGACTTTGCCCACGTTCTCCCCGTGACAAAAATAGGCCGCGGGCAAAGCCGCGCCGAAAAAAAAACAGCCGAACCCCCTGGCGCCAAGTTCGTCCTGCGGAGAAATGACCAAAGTAGTGGTGTGCTATAGCCTTGGGGCGTACGGCCGGCAAAGTTCGTCCGCCGGACTCGGAATGGGCCGAGACTTTTCTCACCCCCTCCCCGCGATAAAAATAGGCCGCGGGCACAGCCGCGCCCAAAAAAGAGCAGCCGAACCCGTTCGCGCCAAGTTCGTCCTGCGGAAAAATGCCCAAAAAAGGGGTGGGCTATAGCCTGGGGACGTGGGGCTGGCGAACTTCGTCCGCCTTCCTCGGAATGGGCCGAGACTTTGCCCAACCCCTCCCCGTGAAAAAAATAGGCCGCGGACACAGCCGCGCTCAAAAAAGAGCAGCCGATCCCCTTGGTGCCAAGTTCTTCCTGCAGAAAAATGCCCAAAAAAGAGGTGGGCTATAGCCTTGGGGCGTGGGGCTAGCGAACTTCGTCCGCCGGACTCGGAATGGGCCGAGACTTTGCCCAACCCCTCCCCGTGAAAAAAATAGGCCGCGGACACAGCCGCGCCCAAAAAAGAGCAGCCGAACCCCTTGGCGCCAAGTTCGTCCTGCGGAAAAGTGCCCAAAAAAGGGGTGTGCGATAGCGTTTGGGCGTGGGGCCGGCAAAGTTCATCCGCCTTCCTCGGAATGGGCCGAGACTTTGGCCACCCCCTCCCCACGCCAAAAATAGGCCGCGGACACAGCCGCGCCCAAAAAAGAGCAGCCGATCCCCTTGGTGCCAAGTTCTTCCTGCAGAAAAATGCCCAAAAAAGAGGTGGGCTATAGCCTTGGGGCGTGGGGCTAGCGAACTTCGTCCGCCGGACTCGGAATGGGCCGAGACTTTGGCCACCCCCTCCCCGCGGCGAAAATAGGCCGCGGGCACAACCGCGCCCAAAAAAGAGCAGCTGAACCCCTTGGTGCCAAGTTCGCCCGGCGGAAAAATGCCCAAAAAAGGGGTGGGCTATAGCCTTGGGTCGTGGGGCTGGCGCACATCGTCCGCCTGACTCGGAATGGGCGGAGACATTGCCCACCCCCTCCCCGCGACAAAAATAGGCCACCGGCACAACCGCGCCCAAAAAAGAGCAGCCGAACCCCTTGGCGCGAAGTTCGTCCTGCGGAAAAATGCGCAAAAAAGGGGTGTGCTATAGGCTTTGGGCGTGGGGCCGGCAAAGTTCGTCCGCCGGACTCGGAATGGGCCGAGACTTTGGCCACCCCCTCCCCCCGACAAAAATAGGCCGCGGGCACAGCCGCTACCAAAAAAGAGCAGCTGAACCCCTTGGCGCCAAGTTCGCCCGGCGGAAAAATGCCCAAAAAAGGGGTGGGCTATAGCCTTGGGGCGTGGGACTGGCGAAGTTCGTCAGCCGGACTCGGAATGGGCAGAGACTTTGTCCACCCCCTCCCCGAGACAAAAATAGGCCGCGGGCTCAGCCGCGCCCAAAAAAGAGCAGCCGAACCCCTTGGCGCCAAGTTCGTCCTGCAGAAAAAAGCCTAAAAAAGGGGTGTGCTATAGCCTTTGGGCGTGGGGCCGGCAAAGTTCATCCGCCTTCCTCGGAATGGGCCGAGACATTGGCCACCCCCTACCCGCGACAAAAATAGGGCGCGGCTGCAGCCGAACCCCATGGCGCCAAGTTCATCCTGCGGAAAAATGCCCAAAAAAGGGGTGTGCTATAGCCTTGGGGCGTGGGGCCGGCAAAGTTCATCCGCCTTCCTCGGAATGGGCCGACACTTTGGCCACCCCCTCCCCGCGCCAAAAATAGGCAGAGGGCACAGCCGCGCCCACAAAAGAGCAGCCGAACCCCTTGGTGCCAAGTTCATCCTGCGGAAAAATGCCCAAAAAAGAGGTGGGCTATAGCCTTGGGGCGTGGGGCTGGCGCACTTCGTCCGCCAGACTCGGAATGGGCCGAGACTTCCACCACCCCCTCCCCGCGATAAAAATAGGCCGCGGGCACAGCCGCGCCCAAAAAAGAGCGGCCGAACCCCTTGGCGCCAAGTTCGTCCTGCGGAAAAAAGCCCAAAAAAGGGGTGTGCTAAAGCCTTTGGGCGTGGGGCCGGCAAAGTTCATCCGCCTTCCTCGGAATGGGCCGAGACTTTGGTCACCACCTCCCCGCGACAAAAATAGGCCGCGGTCACAGCCGCGCTCAAAAAAGAGCAGCCGAACCCCTTGGCGCCAAGTTCGTCCTGCGGCAAAATGCCCAAAAAAGGGGTGTGCTATAGCCTTTGGGCGTGGGGCCGGTAAAGTTCATCCGCCTACCTCGGAATGGGCCGAGACTTTTCCCACCCCCTCCCCGCGCCAAAAATAGGCCGCGGGCACGGCTGCGCCCAAAAAAGAGCAGCCGAAACCCTTGGCGCCAAGTTCGTCCTGCGGAAAAATGCCCAAAAAGGGGGTGGGCTACAGCCTTCGGGCGTGGGGTGGGCGAACTTCGTCCGCCTTCCTTTGAATGGGCCGAGACTTTGGCCACCCCCTCCCCACGCCAAAAATAGGACGCGGGCACAGCCGTGCACAAAAAAGAGCAGCCGAACCCCTTGGCGCGAAGTTCGTCCTGCGGAAAAATGCCCAAAAAAGGGGTGGGCTATTGCCTTGGGGCGTGGGGCTGCCGAACTACGTCCGCCGGACTCGGAATGGGGCGAGACTTTGCCCACCCCCTCCATGCGACAAAAATAGGCCGCGGGCACAGCCGCACCCCAAAAGGAGCAGCCAAACCCCTTGGCGGCAAGTTCGTCCTGCGGAAAAATGCCCAAAAAAGGGGTGTGCTATAGTCTTTGGGCGTGGGGCCGGCGAACTTCGTCCGCCTGCCTCGGAATGGGCCGAGACTGTGTCCACCACCTCCCCGCGAAACAAATAGGACGCGGGCAGAGCCGCGCCAAAAAAAGAGCAGCCGAACCCCGTGGCGCCAAGTTCGACCTGCGGAAAAATGTACAAAAAAGGGGTGTGCTATAGCCATAGGGTGTGGGGCCGGCGAACTTCGTCCGCCTTCGTAGGAATGGGACGAGACTTTGGCCACCCCCTCCCCGCGACAAAAATAGGCCGCGGGCACAGCCGCACCAAAAAAAGAGCAGCCGAACCCCTTGGTGCCAAGTTCGTCCCGCGGAAAAATGCCCAAAAAGGGGGTGGGCTATAGCCTTGGGGTGTGGGGCAGGCGAACTTCGTCCGGCGGACTCGGAATGGGCCGAGACTTTGCCCACCCCCTCTCCACAACAAAAATAGGCCGCGGGCACAGCCGCAACCACAAAAGAGCAGCCGAACCCCTTGGCGCCAAGTTCGTCCTGCGGAAAAATGCCGAAAAAAGGGGTGGGCTATAGCCTTGGGGAGTGGGGCGGGCGAACTCCGTCCGCTGGACTCGGACTGGGCCGAGACTTTTCCCACCCCCTCCCCGTGACAAAAATAGGCAGTGGGCGCAGCCGCGCCCAAAAAAGAGCAGCCGAACCCCATGGCGCCAAGTTCGTCCTGCGGAAAAATGCCCAAAAAGGGGGTGGGCTATAGCCTTGGGGCGTAGGGCGGGCGAACTTCGTCCGCCGGACTCGGAATGGGCCGAGACTTTTCCCACCCCCTCCCCGAGACAAAAATAGGCCGCGGGCACAGCCGCGCCCAAAAAAGAGCAGCCGAACCCCTTGGCGCCAAGTTCGTCCTGCGGAAAAATGCCCAAAAAAGGGGCGTGCTATAGCCTTGGGGCGTGGGGCGGACGAACATCGTCCGCCGGACTAGGAATGGGCCGAGACTTTGCGCACCCCCTCCCCGTGACCAAATAGGCCGCGGGCTCAGCTGCACCCAAAAAAGAACAGCCGAACCCCTTGGCGCCAAGTTCGTCTTGCGGAAAAATGCCCAAAAAAGGGGTGGGCTATAGCCCTGGGGGGTGGGGCTGGCGAAGTTCGTCCGCCGGACTCGGAATGGGCCGAGACTTTTCCCACCCCTCCCCAAGACAAAAATAGGCCGTGGGCACAGCCGCGCCCAAAAAAGAGCAGCCGAACCCCTTGGCGCCAAGTTCGTCCTGCGGAAAAATGCCCAAAAAAGGGGCGTGCTATAGCCTTGGGGCGTGGGGCGGACGAACATCGTCCGCCGGACTCGGAATGGGCCGAGACTTTGCCCACCCCTCCCCGTGACAAAATATGCCGCGGGCTCCGCCGCACCCAAAAAAGAAGAGCCGAACCCCTTGGCGCGAAGTTCGTCCTGCTGAAAAATGCCCAAAAAGGGGGTGGACTATGGCCTTGGGGCGTGGGGCTGGCGATCATCGTCCGCCAGACTCGGAACGGGCCAAGATTTTTCCCACCCCCTCCCCGCGGCAAAAATAGGCCACGGGGGCAGCCGTGCCCAAAAATTGCAGCCGAACCCTTTGGCGCCATGTTCATCCTGCGGAAAAATGCTAAAAAAGGGGATGGGCGATAGCCAGGGGGCGTGGGGCCGGCGAACCTCGTCCGCCAGACTTGGAATGGGCCGAGACTTTGCCCACCCCCTCCCCGCAACAAAACTAGGCCACGGGTACAGCCGCGCCCAAAAAAGAGCAGCCAAACCCCTTGGCGGCAAGTTCGTCCTGCAGAAAAATGCCCAAAAAAGGAGTGTGCAATAGCCTTTGGGCGTGGGGCCGACGAACTTCGTCCGCCTTCCTCGGAATGGGCCGAGACTGTGTCCACCCCCTCCCCACGACAAAAATAGGCCGCGGGCGGAGCCGCGCCAAAAAAAGGGCAGCCGAACCCCTTGGGGCCAAGTTTGTCCTGCGGAAAAATGCCCGAAAAAGGGGTGTGGTATAGCATTGGGGCGTGGGGCTGCCAAAGTTCATCCGCCGGACTCCGAATGGGCCGAGACTTTTGCCACCCCCTCCCCACGACAAAAATAGGCCACGGGCACAGCCGCGCCAAAAAAAGAGCAGCGAACCCCTTGGCGCCAAGTTCGTCCTGCGGAAAAATGCCCAAAAAGGGGGTGGGATATGGCCTTGGGGCGTGGGGCTGGCGAACTTCGTCCGCCGGACTCGGAATGGGCGGACACTTTTCCCACCCCCTCCCCGCGATAAACATAGGCCGCGGGCACAGCCGCGCCCAAAAAAGAGCAGCCGAACCCCTTGGCGCCAAGTTCGTCCTGCGGAAAAATGCCCAACAAAGGGGCGTGCTATAGCCTTGGGGCGTGGGGCGGACGAACATCGTCCGCCGGACTAGGAATGGGCCGAGACTTTGCGCACCCCCTCCCCGTGACCAAATAGGCCGCGGGCTCAGCTGCACCCAAAAAAGAACAGCCGAACCCCTTGGCGCCAAGTTCGTCCTGCGGAAAAATGCCCAAAAAGAGGCGGGCTATAGCCTTTGGGCGTGGTGTTGGCGAACTTCGTCCGCCTTCCCCGGAATGGGCCGAGACTTTGTCCACCCCCTCCCCGCGACAAAAATAGGCCGCTGGCACAGCCGCGCCCAAAAAAGAGCAGCCAAACCCCTTGGCCCCAAGTTCATCCCGCGGAAAAATGCCCAAAAGAGGGGTGGGCTATAGCCTGGGGGCGTAGGGCGGGCGAACATCGTCCGCCTTCCTCGGAATGGGCCGACACATTGACCACCCCCTCCCCGCGACAAAAATAGGCCGCGGGCACAGCCGCACCCAAAAAAGAGCAGCCGATCCCCTTGGCGCCAAGTTCGTCCAGTGGAAAAATGCCCAAAAAAGGGGTGGGCTATAGCCTGGGGGCGTGGGGCTGGCGAACATCGTCCGCCTTCCTCGGAATGGGCCGAGACATTGACCACCCCCTCCCCACGACAAAAATAGGCCGCGGGCACAGCCGCACCCAAAAAAGAACAGCCGAACCCCTTGGCGCCAAGTTCGTCCTGCGGAAAAATGTCCAAAAAAGGGGTGGGCTATAGCCTTGGGGCGTGGGGCTGGCGATCATCATCTGCCGGACTCGGAACGGGCCGAGACTTTTCCCACCACCTCCCCACGGCAAAAATAGGCCGCGGGGGCAGCCGCGCCCAAAAATTGCAGCCGAACCCTTTGGCGCCATGTTCGTCCTGCGGAAAAATGCTAAAAAAGGGGATGGGCTATTGCCAGGGGGCGTGGGGCCGGCGCACTTCGTCCGCCGGACTCGGAATGGGCCGAGACTTTGACCACCTCCTCCCCGTGACAAAAATAGGCCGCGGGGACAGCTGCGCCCAAAAAAATGCAGCCGAACCCCTAGGCGCCAAGTTCATCCTGCGGAAAAATGCCCCAAAAAGGGGATGGGCCATAGCCTTGGGGCGTGGGGCCGGCGAATTTCGTCCGCCGGACCCGGAATGGGCCGAGGCCTTGCCCACCCCCTCCCCGCGACAAAAATAGGCCGTGGGCACAGCCGCGCCCAAAAAAGAGCAGCCGAACCCCTTGGGCCCAAGTTCATCCCGCGGAAAAATGCCCAAAAAAGGGGTGGGCTATAGCCGTGGGGCGTGGGGTGGGCGAACTTCGTCCGCCTTCCTCAGAATGGGCCGAGACTTTGCCCATCCCCACCCCGCGACAAAAATAGGCCACGGGCACAGCCGAAACACTTGGCGCCAAGTTCGTCCCGCGGAAAAATGTCCAAAAAAGGGGTGTACTTTAGCCTTTGGGCGTGGGGCTTGCGAACTTCGTCCGCCTTCCTCGGAATGGGCCGAGACATTGGCCACCCCCTCCCCACGCCAAAAATAGGCTGCGGGAACAGCCACGCACAAAAAAGAGCAGCCTAACCCCTTGGCGCCAAGTTCGTCCTGCGGAAAAATGCCCAAAAAAGGGGTGGGCTATAGCCTTGCGGCGTGCGGCTGGCGAACTTCGCCCGCCGGACTTGGAATTTGCCGAGACTTTGCCCACCCCCTCCCCGGGACAAAAATAGGCCGTAGGCACAGCCGCGCCCAAAAAGGAGCCGCCGAACGCTTTGGCGCCAAGTTCGTCCTGCGGAAAAATGCCCAAAAAGGGGGTGGGCTATAGCCTTGGGGCGTGCGGCGGGCGAACTTTGTCCGCCGGACTCGGAATGGGCCGAGGCATTGCCCACCCCCACACCGTGACAAAAATAGGCCGCGGGCACAGCCGTGCCCAAAAATGAGCAGCCGAACCCCTACGCGCCACGTTCGTCCTGCGGAAAAACGCCCAAAAAAGGGGTGGGCTATAGCCTTGGGGCGTGGGGCTGGCGAACTTCATCCGCCGGACTCGGAATGTGCCGAGACTTTACCCACCCCCTCCCCGCCACAAAAATAGGCCGCGGGCACAGCCGCGCCCAAAAAAGAGCAGCCGAACCCCTGGGCGCCACATTCGTCCTGCCGAAAAATGCACAAAAAGGGGGTGGGCTATAGCCTTGGGGCGTGGGGCGGGCGAACTTCATCCGCCGGACTCGGAATGGGCCGAGGCTTTTCCCACCCCCTCCCCGCGCACAAAACAGGCTGCGGGCACAGCCGCACCCAAAAAACAACAGTCGAACCCCTTGGCACCAAGTTCGTCCGGCGGAAAAATGCCCAAAAAAGGGGTGTGCTATAGCCTCGGGGCGTGGGGCGGGCGAACTTCGTCCGCCGGACTCGAATGGGCCGAGACTGTGTCCACCCCGTCCCCGCGACAAAAATAGGCCGCGGGCAGAGCCGCGCCAAAAAAAGAGCAGCCGAACCCCTTGGCGCCAAGTTCGTCCTGCGGAAAAATGCCCAAAAAAGGGGTGGGCTATAGCCTTGGGGCGTGGGGCTGGCGAACTTCGTCTGCCGGACTCGGAATGGGCCGATACTTTTCCCACCACCTCCCCGCGCCAAAAATGGGTCGCGGGCACAGCCGCGCTGAAAAAAGAGCAGCCAAACCCCTTGGCGCCAAGTTCGTCCTGCGGAAAAATGCCCAAAAAGGGGGTGGGCTATATAGCCTTGGGGCGTGGGGCTGGCGAACTTCGTCCGCCGGACTCAGAATGGGCCGAGACTTTGACCACCCCCTCCCTGTGACAAAACTAGGCCACGGGCACAGCCGCGCCCAAAAAAGAGCAGCCGAACCCCTTGGCGCCAAGTTCGTCCTGCGGAAAAATGCCCAAAAAAGGGGTGTGCTATAGCCGTTGGGCGTGGGGCCCGCGAAGTTCATCCGCCTTCCTCGGAGTGGGCCGAGACTTTGCCCACCCCCTCCCCGCGCCAAAAATAGGCTGCGGGCGCAGCCGCGCCCAAGAAAGGGCAGTCGAACCCCCGGGCGCCAAGTTCGTCCTGCGGAAAAATGCCCGTAAAAGGGGTGGGCTATAGCCTTGGGGCGTTGGGCTGGCGAACTTCGTCGGCCGGACTCGGAATGGGCCGAGACATTTTCCACCCCCTCCCCGCAACAAAAATAGGCCGCGGGCTCAGCCGCGCCCAAAAAAGAGCAGCCGAACCCCTTGGCGCCAGGTTCGTCCTACGGAAAAATGCCCAAAAATGGGGTGGGCTATAGCCTTGGGGCGTGGGGCTGGCGAACTTCGTCCGCTAGACTCAGAATGGGCCGAGACTTTGCCCACCCCCTCCCCGCGACAAAAATAGGCCGCAGGCACAGCCGCGCCAAAAAACGAGCAGCCGAACCCCTTGGCGCCAGGTTCGTCCTGCGGAAAAATGCCCAAAAAAGTGGTGGGCTATAGGCTTGGGGCGTGGGGCTGGCGATCTTCGTCCGCCAGACTCGGAATGGGCCGACACTGTTCCCACCCCCTCCCAGCGACAAAAATAGGCCGCGGGCACAGTCGCGCCCAAAAAAGAGCAGCCGAACCCCTTGGCGCCAAGTTCGTCCTGAGGAGAAATGCCCAAAGAATGGGTGTGCTATAGCCTTTGGGCGTGGGGCCGGCGAACTTCGTCCGCCTTCCTCGGAATGGGACAAGAGTTTGGCCACCCCCTCCCCACACCAAAAATAGGCCCCGGGCACAGCCGCGCCCAAAGAAGAGCAGCCGAACCCCTTGCCGCCAAGTTCGTCCTGCGGAAAAATGCCCAAAAAATGGGTGGGCTATATCCTTCGGGCGTGGGGCTGGCGAACTTCGTCCGCTGCACTCGGAATGGGACGAGAGTTTGACCACCCCCTAGCTGCGGCAAAAATAGGCCGAGGGCACAGCCGCGCCCTAAAAAGAGCAGCCGAACCCTTGGCGCCAAGTTCGTCCTGCGGAAAAATGCCCAAAAAGGGGGTGGGCTATAGCCTAGGGGCTTGGGGCTGGTGAACTTCATCCACCGGACTCGGACTCGGCCGAGACTTTGACCACCCCCTCCCCGCGACAAAAATAGGCCGTGGGGAAAGCCGCGCCAAAAAATGAGCAGCCGAACCCCTTGGCGCCAAGTTCGTCCTGTGGAAAAATGCCCAAAAAAGGGGTGGGCTATAGCCTTGGGGCGTGGGGCTGGCGAACTTCGTCTGCCGGACTCGGAATGGGCCGATACTTTTCCCACCACCTCCCCGCGACAAAAATGGGCCGCGGACACAGGCGCGCTGAAAAAAGAGCAGCCAAACCCCTTGGCCCCAAAAAGGGGGTGGGCTATATAGCCTTGGGGCGTGGGGCTGGCGAACTTCGTCCGCCGGACTCAGAATGGGCCGAGACTTTGACCACCCCCTCCCTGCGACAAAACTAGGCCATGGGCACAGCCGCGCCCAAAAAAGAGCAGCCGAACCCCTTGGCGCCAAGTTCGTCCTGCGGAAAAATGCCCAAAAAAGGGGTGGGCTATAGCCTTGGGGCGTGGGGCTGGCGAAATTCGTCCGCCGGACTCGGAATGGGCCGAGAGATTGCCCATCCTATCCCCGCAACAAAAATAGGCCGCGGGAACAGCCGCGCACAAAAAAGAGCAGCCGATCCCTTTGGCGCCAAGTTCATCCTGCGGAAAAATTCCCAAAAATGGGGCGTGCTATAGCCTTGGGGCGTGGGGCCGGCAAAGTTCGTCCGCCGGGCTCGGAATGGGCCGAGACTTTTCCCACCTCCTCCCCGCGACAAACATAGGCCGCGGACAGAGCCGCGCCCAAAAAAGATCAGCCGAACCCCTTGGCGTCAAGTTCGTCCTGCGGAAAAATGCCCAAAAATGCGGTGTGCTATAGCCTATGGGCGTGGGGCCGGCAAAGTTCATCTGCCTTCCTCGGAATGGACCGAGACTTTGGCCACCCCGTACCCGCGACAAAAATAGGCCACGGGCGCAGCCGCGGCCAAAAAAGAGAAGCCGAACCCCTTGGCGGCAAGTTCGTCCTGCGGAAAAATGCCAAAAAGGGGGTGGGCTATGGCCTTGGGGCGTGGGGCTGGCGCACTTCATCCGCCGGACTCGGAATGGGCCGAGACTTTTCCTACCCCCTCCCCACGACAAAAATAGGCCGCGGCCACAGCCGAAACCCTTGGCGCCAAATTCATCCGGCGGAAAAATGCCCAAAAAGGGGGTGGGCTATAGCCTTTGGGCGTGGGGCAGGCGAACTTCGTCCGCCTGCCTCGGAATGGGCCGAGACTTTGCCCACCCACTCCCGGTGACAAAAATAGGCCGCGGGCACAGCCGCGCCCAAAAAAGAGCAGCCGAACCCCTTGGCGCCAAGTTCGTCCTGCGGAAAAATGCCCAAAAAAGGGGTGTGCTATAGCCGTTGGGCGTGGGGCCGGCAAAGTTCCTCCGCCTTCCTCGGAATGGGCCGAGCCTTTTCCCACCCTCTCCCCATGCCAAAAATAGGCCGCGGGCAAAGCCACGCACAAAAACGAGCAGCCGCACCCCTTGGCGCCAAGTTCGTCCTGCGGAAAAATGCCCAAAAAGGAGGTGGGCTATAGCCTTGGGGCGTGGGGCTGGCGAACTTCGTCCACCGGACTCGGAATGGGCCGAGAATTTTCCCACCCCCTCCCCGTGACAAAAATAGGCCGCGGGCACAGCCGCGCCCAAAAAAGAGCAGCCGAACCCCATGGCGCCAAGTTCATCCGGCGGAAAAATGCCCAAAAAGGGGATGGGCTATAGCCTTGGGGCGTGGGGCCGGCGAACTTCGTCCGCCCGACTCAGAATGGGCCGAGACTTTCGCCACCCCCTCCCTGTGACAAAAATAGGCCGCGGGCACAGCCGTGCCCAAAAAAAAGCAGCCGAACACTTGGCGCCAAGTTCGTCCGGTGGAAAAATGCTCAAAGAAGGGGTGGGCTATAGCCTTGGGGTTTGGGGCAGGCGCACTTCGTCCGCCTTCCTCGGAATGGGCCGAGACTTTGCCCACACCCTCCCCGCGACAAAAATAGGCCGCGGGCAGAGCCGCGCCCAAAAAAGAGCAGCCGAACCCCTTGGCGAAAAGTTCGTCCTGCGGAAAAATGCCCAAAAAGGGGGTGGGCTATAAGCCTTGGGGCGTGGGGCTGACGAACTTCGTCCGCCGGACTCGGAATGGGCCGAGACGTTTCCCAACCCCTCCCCGCGACAAAAATAGGCCGCGGGCATAGCCGCGCCCATAAAAGAGCAGCCGATCCCCTTGGCGCCAATTTCGTCCTGCGGAAAAATGCCCAAAAAAGGGGTGTGCTATAGCCTTTGGGCGTGGGGCTGGCGCACTTCGTCCGCCTTATGCGGAATGGGCCGAGACTTTGCCCACCCCCTCCCCGAGGCAAAAATAGGCGGCGGGTACAGCCGCGCCCAAAAAAGAGTAGCCGAACCCCTTGGCGCCAAGTTCGTCCTGCGGAAACATGCCCAAAAAGGGGGTGGGCTATATAGCCTTGGGGCGTGGGGCCGGCGCACTTCGTCCGCCGGACTCGGAATGGGCCGAGACTTTTCCCACTCCATCCCCGCGACAAAAATAGTCCGCAGGCACAGCCGCGCCCAAAGTAGAGCAGTCGATCCCCTTGGCGCCAAGTTCGTCCTGCGGAAAAATGCCCAAAAAAGGGGTATGCTATATCCTCGGGGCGTGGGGTGGGCGAACTTCGTCCGCCGGACTCGAATGGGCTGAGACTTTGCCCACCCCCTCCCCATGACAAAAATACGCTGCGGCCACATCCGCGCCCAAAAAAGAGCAGCCGAACCCCTTGGCGCCAAGTTCGTCCTGCGGAAAAATGCCCAAAAAAGGGGTATGCTATAGCCTCGGGGCGTGGGGCGGGCGCTCTTCGTCCGCCGGACTCGAAATGGGCCGAGACTTTGCCCACCCCCTCCCCGCAGCAAAAATAGGCCGCGGCCACAGCCGCGCCCATAAAAGAGCAGCCGAACTCCTTGGCGCCAAGTTCGTCCTGCGGAAAAATGCCCAAAAAAGGGGTGTGCTATAGCCTCGGGGCGTGGGGCGGGCGAACTTCGTCCGCCGGACTCGGAATGGGCCTAGACTTTGTCCACCCCCTCCAAAAATAGGCCGCGGGCACAGCCGCGCCCAAAAAAGAGCAGCCGAACCCCTTGGCGCCAAGTTCGACCGGCGGAAAAATGCACAAAAAGGGGGTATGCTATAGCTTTGGGGCGTGGGGCTGGCAAACTTCGTCCGCCGGACTCGGAATTGGCCGAGACTTTGCAAACCCCTCCCTGCGGCAAAAATAGGCTGCGGGCACAACCGCGCCCAAAAAAGAGCAGCCGAACCCCTTGGCGCCATGTTCGTCCATCGGAAAAATGCCCACAAAGGGGGTTGGCTATAGCCATGGGGCGTGGGGTTGGCAAACTTCGTCCGCCTTCCTCGGAATGGGCCGAGACATTGCCCACCCCCTCCCCGCGACAAAAATAGGCCGCGGGCGCAGCCGATCCCAAAAAAGAGCTGCCGAACCCCTTGGCGCCAAGTTCGTCCAGCGGAAAAATGCCCAAAAAGGGGATGGGCTGTTGCCTTGGGGCGTGGGGCCGGCGCACTTCGTCCGCCGGACTCGGAATGGGCCGAGGCTTTGCCCACCCCCTCCCCATGACAAAAATTGGCCGCGGGCACAGCCGAACCCCTTGCCGCCAAGTTCGTCCTGCGGAAAAATGCCCAAAAAAGGGTTGTGCTATACCCTTTGGGCGTGGGGCCGGCGAACTTCGTCCGGCTTCCTCAGAATGGGCCGAGACTTTGACCACCCCCTCCCCGCGCCAAAAATAGGCCGCGGGCACAGCTGAGCCCAGAAAAGAGCAGCCGAACCCCTTGGTGCCAAGTTTGTCCTGCGGGAAAATTCCCAAAAAAGGGGTGTGCTATAGCCTCGGGGCATGGGGCTGCCGAAATTCGTCCGCCGGACTCGGAATGTGCCCACACTTTGTGCACCCCTTCCCCACGACAGAAATAGGCCGTGGGCACAGCTGCACCCAAAAAAGAGCAGCCAAACCCCTTCGCGCCAAGTTCATCCTGCAGAAAAATGCCCAAAAAGGGGGTGGGCTATAGCCTTGAGGCGTGTGGCGGGCGAACTTCGTCCGCCGGACTCGGAATGGGCCGAGACATTTCCCACCCCCTCCCCGCGACAAAAATAGGCTGCAGGCACAGCCACGCCCAAAAAAGAGCAGCCGAACCCCTTGGCGCCAAGTTCGTCCTGCGGAAAAATCCCCAAAAAGGGGGTGGGCTATACCCATGGGGCGTGGGGCCGGCGAACCTCGTCCGCCGGACTCGGAATGGGATGAGGCTTTGGCCACCCCCTCCCCGCGACAAAAATAGGCCGCGGGCACAGCCGCGCACAAAAAAGAGAAGCCGACCCCTTGGCGCCAAGTTCGTCCTGCGGCAAAATGCCCAAAAAATGGGTGTGCTATAGCCTTTGGGCGTGGGGCCGGCAAAGTTCATCCCCCTTCCTCGGAATGGGCCGAGACTTTGCCCACCCGCTCCCCGCATCAAAAATAGGCCGCGGGCACAGCCGCGCCCAAAAAAGAGCAGCCGAACCCCTTGCGCCAAGTTCGTCCTGCGGAAAAATGCCCAAAAATGGGGTGGGCTATAGCCTTGGGGCGTGGGGCGGGCGAACTTCATCCGCCTTCCTCGGAATGGGCCGAGACTTTGCCCACCCCCTCTTCACGACAAAAATAGGCCGCGGGCACAGCCTCGCCCAAAAAAGAGCAGCCGAACCACTTGGCGCCAAGTTCGTCCTGCGGCAAAATGCCCAAAAAATGGGTGTGCTATAGCCTTTGGGCGTGGGGCCGGCAAAGTTCATCCCCCTTCCTCGGAATGGGCCGAGACTTTGCCCACCCGCTCCCCGCATCAAAAATAGGCCGCGGGCACAGCCGTGCCCAAAAAGGAGCAGGCGAACCCCTTGGTGCCATGTTCGTCCAGCCGAAAAATGCCGAAAAAGGGGGTGGGCTATAGCCTTGCGGCGTGGGGCTGGCGAACTTCGTCCGCCGGACTCGGAATGGGCCGAGACTTTGCCCACCCGCTCCCCGCGAAAGAAATAGGCCGCGGGCACAGCTGCGCCCAAAAAAGAGCAGCCGAACCCCTTGGCGCCAAGTTCGTCCTGCGGAAAAATGCCCAAAAAGGGGGTGGGCTATAGCCTTGGGGCGTGGGGCTGGCGAAGTTCGTCCGCCGGACTCGGAATGGGACGAGACTTTCCCCACCTCCTCCCCACGACAAAAATAGGCCGCGGGCACAGCCGTGCCCAAAAAAGAGCAGCCGAACCCCTTGGCGCCAAGTTCGTCCTGCGGAAAAATGCCCAAAAAAGGGGTGGGCTATAGACTAGGGGCGTGGAGCTGTCGAACTTCGTCCGCCGGACTCGGAATCCGTCGAGACTTTCCCCACCCCCTCCCCACGACAAAAATAGGCCGCGGGCACAGCTGCGCCCAAAAAAGAGCAGCCGAACCCCTTGGCGCCAAGTTCGTCCTGCGGAAAAATGCCCAAAAAGGGGGTGGGCTATAGCCTTGGGGCGTGGGGCTGGCCTTGGGGCGTGGGGCCGGTGAACTTCGTCCGCTGGACTTGGAATGGGCCGAGAATTTGCCCACACCCTCCCCGCGACAAAAATAGGCCGCGGGCACAGCCACGCCCAAAAAAGAGCAGCCGAACCCCTTGGCGCCAAGTTCGTCCTGCGGAAAAATCCCCAAAAAGGGGGTCGGCTATACCCATGGGGCGTGGGGCCGGCGAACCTCGTCCGCCGGACTCGGAATGGGATGAGACTTTGGCCACCCCCTCCCCGCGACAAAAATAGGCCGCGGGCACAGCCGCGCACAAAAAAGAGCAGCCGACCCCTTGGCGCCAAGTTCGTCCTGCGGCAAAATGCCCAAAAAATGGGTGTGCTATAGCCTTTGGGCGTGGGGCCGGCAAAGTTCATCCGCCTTCCTCGGCATTGGCCGAGACTTTGGCAACCCCCTTCCCGCGCCAAAAATAGGCCGCGGGTGCAGTCGCGCCCAAAAAAGAGCAGCCGAACCCCTTGGCGCCATGGTCGTCCGGCGGAAAAATGCCCAAAAAAGGGGTGTGCTATAGCCTTGGGGCGAGGGGCTGGCGAACTTCGTCTGCCTTCCTCGGAATGGGCCGAGACTTTGCCCAACCCCGTCCCCGCGACAAAAATAGGCCGCGGGCACAGCCGCGCCCAAAAAAGAGCAGCCGAACCCGTTGGCGCCAAGTTCGTCCTGCGGAAAAATGCCCAAAAAAGGGGTGGGCTATGGCCGTGGGGCATGGGGCTGGCGAACTTCGTCCGCCATCCTCGGAATGGGCCGAGACTTTGCCCAACCCCTCCCCGTGAAAAAAATAGGCCGCGGGCACAGCCGCGCCCAAAAAAGAGCAGCCGAACCCCTTGGCGCCAAGTTCGTCCTGCGGAAAACTGCCCAAAAAAGGGGTGTGCGATAGCCTTTGGGCGTGGGGCCGGCAAAGTTCATCCGCCTTCTTCGGAATGGGCCGAGACTTTGGCCACCCCCTCCCCGCGACAGAAATAGGCCGCTGGCACAACCGCGCCCAAAAAAGAGCAGCCGAACCCCTTGGCGCGAAGTTCGTCCTGCGGAAAAATGCGCAAAAAAGGGGTGTGCTATAGCCTTTGGACATGGGGCCGGTAAAGTTCGTCCGCCGGACTCGGAATGGGCCGAGACTTTGGCCACCCCCTCCCCACGACAAAAATAGGCCGCGGGGACAGCCGCGCCCATAAAAGAGCAGCTGAACCCCTTGGCGCCAAGTTCGCCCAGCGGAAAAATGCGCAAAAAAGGGGTGTACTATAGCCTTTGGGCATGGGGCCGGCAAAGTTCGTCCGCCAGACTCGGAATGGGCCGAGACTTTGGCCACCCCCTCCCCACGACAAAAATAGGCCGCGGGCACAGCCGCGCCCAAAACAGAGCAGCTGAACCCCTTGGCGCCAAGTTCGCCCAGCGGAAAAATGCCCAAAAAAGGGGTCGGCTATAGCCTTGGGGCGTGGGACTGGCGAAGTTCGCCAGCCGGACTCGGAATGGGCAGAGACTTTGTCCACCCCCTCCCCGAGACAAAAATAGGCCGCGGACTCAGCCGCGCCCAAAAAAGAGCAGCCGAACCCCTTGGCGCCAAGTTCGCCCGGCGGAAAAATGCCCAAAAAGGTGGTGGGCTATAGCCTTGGGGCGTGGGGCTAGCGAACTTCGTCCGCCGGACTCGGAATGGGCCGAGACTTTGGCCACCCCCTCCTCGCGACAAAAATAGGCCGCGGGCACAGCCGCGCCAAAGAAAGAGCAGCTGAACCCCTTGACGCCAAGTTCGCCCGGCGGAAAAATGCCCAAAAAAGGGGTGGGCTATAACCTTGGGTCGTGGGGCTGGCGAACTTCGTCCGCATTACTCGGAATGGGCGGAGACTTTGCCCACCCCCTCCCCGCGACAGAAATAGGCCGCTGGCACAACCGCGCCCAAAAAAGAGCAGCCGAACCCCTTGGCGCGAAGTTCGTCCTGCGGAAAAATGCGCAAAAAAGGGGTGTGCTATAGCCTTTGGACATGGGGCCGGTAAAGTTCGTCCGCCGGACTCGGAATGGGCCGAGACTTTGGCCACCCCCTCCCCACGACAAAAATAGGCCGCGGGGACAGCCGCGCCCATAAAAGAGCAGCTGAACCCCTTGGCGCCAAGTTCGCCCAGCGGAAAAATGCCCAAAAAAGGGGTCGGCTATAGCCTTGGGGCGTGGGACTGGCGAAGTTCGCCAGCCGGACTCGGATTGGGCAGAGACTTTGTCCACCCCCTCCCCGAGACAAAAATAGGCCGCGGACTCAGCCGCGCCCAAAAAAGATCAGACGAACCCCTTGGCGCCAAGTTCGTCCTGCAGAAAAATGCCCAAAAAAGGGGTGTGATATAGCCTTTGGGCGTGGGGCCGGCAAAGTTCATCCGCCTTCCTCGGCACTGGCCGAGACTTTGGCAACCCCCTTCCCGCGCCAAAAATAGGCCGCGGGTGCAGTCGCGCCCAAAAAAGAGCAGCCGAACCCCTTGGCGCCATGGTCGTCCGGCGGAAAAATGCCCAAAAAAGGGGTGTGCTATAGCCTTGGGGCGTGGGGCCGACAAAGTTCGTCCGCCGGACTCGGAATGGGCCGAGACTTTGGCCACCCCCTCCCCGCGACAAAAATAGGCCGCGGGCACAGCCGCGCCCAAGAAAGAGCAGCTGAACCCCATGGCGCCAAGTTCGCCCGGCCGAAAAATGCCCAAAAAAGGGGTGGGCTATAGCCTTGGGTCGTGGGGCTGGCGAACTTCGTCCGCCCTACTCGGAATGGGCGGAGACTTTGCCCACCCCCTCCCCGTGACAAAAATAGGCCGCGGGCACAGCCGCGTTCAAAAAAGAGCAGCCGAACCCCTTGGCGCGAAGTTCGTCCTGCGGAAAAATGCGCAAAAAAGGGGTGTGCTATAGCCTTTGGGCATGGGGCCGGCAAAGTTCGTCCGCCGGACTCGGAATGGGCCGAGACTTTGGCCACCCCCTCCCCACGACAAAAATAGGCCGCGGGCACAGCCGCGCCCAAAACAGAGCAGCTGAACCCCTTGGCGCCAAGTTCGCCCAGCGGAAAAATGCCCAAAAAAGGGGTCGGCTATAGCCTTGGGGCGTGGGACTGGCGAAGTTCGCCAGCCGGACTCGGAATGGGCAGAGACTTTGTCCACCCCCTCCCCGAGACAAAAATAGGCAGCGGACTCAGCCGCGCCCAAAAAAGAGCAGCCGAACCCCTTGGCGCCAAGTTCGTCCTGCAGAAAAATGCCCAAAAAGGGGTGTGCTATAGCCTTTGGGCGTGGGGCCGGCAAAGTTCATCCGCCTTCCTCGGCATTGGCCGAGACTTTGGCAACCCCCTTCCTGCGCCAAAAATAGGCCGCGGGTGAAGTCGCGCCCAAAAAAGAGCAGCCGAACCCCTTGGCGCCATGGTCGTCCGGCGGAAAAATGCCCAAAAAAGGGGTGTGCTATAGCCTTGGGGCGTGGGGCCGACAAAGTTCGTCCGCCGGACTCGGAATGGGCCGAGACTTTGGCCACCCCCTCCCCGCGACAAAAATAGGCCGCGGGCACAGCCGCGCCCAAGAAAGAGCAGCTGAACCCCATGGCGCCAAGTTCGCCCGGCCGAAAAATGCCCAAAAAAGGGGTGGGCTATAGCCTTGGGTCGTGGGGCTGGCGAACTTCGTCTGCCGGACTCGGAATCGGCCGAGACTTTGCCCACCGCTTCCTCGCGAAACAAATAGGCCGCGGGCTCCGCCGCGCCACAAAAAGAGCAGCCGAACCCCTTGGCGCCAAGTTCGTCCAGTGGAAAAATGCCCAAAAAGGGGGTGGGCTATATCCTTGGGGAATGGGGCAGGCGAACTTCGTCCGCCGGACTCGGAATGGGCCGAGACTTTACCCACACCCTCCCTGTGACTAAAATAGCCCACGGGCTCAGCCGCGCAGAAAAAAGAGCAGCCGAACCCCTTGGCGCCAAGTTCGTCCTGCGGAAAAATGCCCAAAAAGGGGGTTGCTTATATCCTTGGGGCATCGGGCTGGCGAACTTCGTCCGCCGGACTCGGAAAGGGCCGAGACTATGCCCACCCCCTCCCCGCGACAAAAATAGGCCGCGGGCACAGTGGCGCCCAAAAAAGAGCTGCCGAACCCCTAGGCGCCAAGTTCGTCCTGCGGAAAAATGCCGAAAAAGGGGGTGGGCTATCGCCTTGGGGCGTGGGGCTGGCGAACTTCGTCCGCCGGACTCGGAATGGGCCGAGAGTTTGCCCACCCCCTCCCCATGACAAAAATAGGCCGCGGGCACAGCCGCGCCCGAAAAAGAGCAGCCGAAACCCTTGGCGCCAAGTTCGTCCAGCGGAAAAATTCCCAAAAAAGGGTTGGGCTATAGCCTTGGGGCGTGGGGTTGGCGAACCTCGTCCGCCGGACTCGGAATGGGCCGAGCATTTGGCCACCCCCTCCCCGCGACAAAAATAGGCCGCGAGCACAGCCGCGTCCAAAAAAGAGCAGCCGAACCCCTTTGCGCCAAGTTCGTCCTGCGGAAAATACGCAAAAAGGGGGTGGGCTATAGCTTTGGGGCGTGGGGCTGGCGAACCTCGTCCGCCTTCCTCGGAATGGGCCGAGATTTTGCCCACCCCCTCCGCGTGACAAAAATAGTCCGCGGGAACAACCGCACCAAAAAAGAGCAGCCGAACCCCTTGGCGCCAAGTTCGTCCGGCGGAAAAATGCCCAAAAAGGGGGTGGGCTATAGCCTTGGGGCGTGGAGCGGGCGCACTTCGTCCGCCGGACTCGGAATGTGCCGAGACTTTGCCCTCCCCCTCCCCACTGAAAAATAGGCCGCGGGCACAGCCGTGCCCAAAAAAGAGCAGCCGAACCCCTTGGCGCCAATTTCGTCCTGCGGAAAAATGCCGAAAAAGGGGGTGGGCTATAGCCTTGGGGCGTGGGGCCGGCAAAGTTCGTCCGCATGACTCGGAATGGGCCGAGACTTTGCCCACCCCTCCCCACCACAAAAATAGGCAGCAGGCACAGCCGCGCCCAAAAAAGAGCTGCCGACCCCTTGGCACCAAGTTTGTCCTGCGGAAAAATGCCCAAAAAGGGGGTGGGCTATAGCCTTGGGGCGTGGGGCTGGCGAACTTCGTGCGCTGGACTCGGAATGGGCCGAGACTTTTCCCACCCCTCCCTGAGACAAAAATAGGCCGCGGGCACAGCCGCGCCCAAAAAAGAGCAGCCGAACCCCTTGGCGCCAAGTTCGTCTTGCGGAAAAATGCCCAAAAAAGGGGTGGGCTATAGCCTTGGGGCGTGGGGCAGGCGCACTTTGTCCGCCGGACTCGGAATGGGCTAGACTTTGCCCACCCCTTCCCGGCGACAAAAATAGTCCGCGGGCACAGCCGTGCCCAAAAAAGAGCAGCCGAACCCCTTGGTGCCAAGTTCGTCCTGCGGAAAAATGCCCAAAAAGGGGGTGGGCTGTAGCCTTGGGGCGTGGGGCTGGCGAACTTTGTCCGCCTTCCTGGGAATGGGCCGAGACTTTGCCCACTCCCTCCCCGCGACAAAAATAGGCCGCGGGCACAGCCGCGCCCAAAAAAGAGCAGCCGAACCCCTTGGCGTCAAGTTCGTCCTGCGGAATACTGCCCAAAAAGGGGGTGGGCTATAGCCTTGGGGCGTGGGGCAAGGAAACTTCATCCGCAATCCTGGGAATGGGCCGAGACTTTGGCCTCCCCCTCCCCGCGCCAAAAATAGGCCACGGGCTCAGCCGCGCCCAAAAAAGAGCAGCCGAACCCCTTGGCGCCAAGTTCGTCCTGCAGAAAAATACCTAAAAAACGGGTGTGCTATAGCCTTGGGGCGTGGCGCAGGCGAACTTCGTCCGCCGGACTCCGAATGGGCCTAGACTTTGCCCACCCCCTACCCGTGACAAAAATAGGCCGCGAGATCATCCGCGCCCAAAAAAGAGCAGCCGAACCCCTTGGCGCCAAGTTCGTCCTGCGGAAAAATGCCTAAAAAACGGGTGGGCTATAGCCTTGGGGCGTGGGGCTGGCGAACTTCGTCCGCCGGAATCGGAATGGGCGGATACTTTTCCCACCCCCTCCCCGTGATAAAAATAGGCCACGGGCACAGCCGCGCCCAAAAAAGGGCAGCCGAACCCCTTGGCAGCAAGTTCGTCCTGGGGAAAAATGTCCAAAAAAAGGGTGGGCTATAGCCTTGGGGCGTGGGGCCGGCGAACTTCGTCCGCCGGACTCGGAATGGGCCGAGACTTCGCCCACCCCCTCCCTGCGACAAAAATAGGCCGCGGGCACAGCCACGCCCAAAAAAGAGCAGCCGAACCCCTTGGCGCCAAGTTCGTCGTGCGGAAAAATGCCGAAAAAGGGGTGGGCTATAGCCTTGGGGCGTGGGGCCGGCGACCTTCGTCCGCCGGGCTCGGAATGTGCCGAGACTTTGCCCACGCCCTACCTGCGACAAAAATAGGCCGCGGGCACAGTCGCGCCCAAAAAAGAGCAGCCGAACCCCTTGCTGGCAAGTTCGTCCTGCGGAAAAAAGGCCCAAAAAAGGGGTGGGCTATAGCCTTTGGGCATGGGGCCGGCAAAGTTCATTCACGTTCCTCGGAATGGGCCGAGACTTTGTCCACCCCCTTCCCGCGACAAAAATAGTCCGCGGGCACAGCCGCGCCCAAAAAAGAGCAGCCGAACCCCTTGGCGCCATGTTCGTCCTGCGGAAAACTGCCCAAAAAGGGGGTGGGCTATAGCCTTGGGGCGTGGGGCCGGCGAACTTCGTCTGCCGGACTTGAAATGGGCCGAGACTTTGCCCACCCCCTCCTCAAGACAAACATAGGCCGCGGGCACAGCCACGCCCAAAAAAGAGCAGCTGAACCCCTTGGCGCCAAGTTCGTCGTGCGGAAAAACGCCCAAAAATGGAGTGGGCTATAGCCTTGGGGCGTGGGGCTGGCGAACTCCGTGCGCCGGACTCGGAATGGGCGAGACTTTGCCCACCCCCTTCTCGCGAGAAAAATAGGCCGCGGACACAGCCGCGCCCAAAAAAGAGCAGCCGAACCCCTTGGCGCCCAGTTCATCCTGCGGAAAGATGCCCAAAAAAGGGGCGGGCTATAGCCTTGGGGCGTGAGGCCGGCAAAGTTCGTCCGACGGACTCGGAATGGGCCGAGACTTTGCCCAACCCCTCCCCACGGCAAAAATAGGCCGCGGGCTCAGCCGTACCCAAAAAAGAGCAGCCGAACCCCTTGGCGCCAAGTTCGTCCTGCGGAAAAATGCCCAAAAAATTTGTGTGCTATAGCCTTTGGGCGTGGGGCTGGCGAACTTCGTCCGCCGGACTCGGAATGGGCCGAGACATTCCCCACCCCCTCCCCGCGACAAAAATAGGCGACAGCCACAGCCGCACGCAAACAATAGCAGCCGACCCCCTTGGCACCAAGTTCGTCCTGCGGTAAAATGCCCAAAAAAGTTGGGTGCTATAGCCTTGGGGCGTGGGGCTGCCGAAGTTCGTCCGCCGGACTCGGATGGGCCGAGACTTTTCCCACCCCCTCCCCGAGATAAAAATAGGTTGCGGGCACAGCCACGTCCAAAAAAGAGCAGCCGAACCCCTAGGCGCCAAGTTCGTCCTGCGGAAAAAGGCCCAAAAAAGGGGTGGGCTATAGCCTTGGGGCGTGAGGACGGCAAAGTTCGTCCGCGTTCCTCGGAATGGGCCGAGACTTTGTCCACCCCCTCCCCACGACAAAAATGGGCCGCGGGCTCAACTGCACCCCAAAAAGAGCAGCCGAACCCCTTTGCGCCAAGTTCGTCCTGCGGAAAAATGCCCAAAAAAGGGGTGGGCTATAGCCTTGGGGCGTGGGGCGGGCGAACTTCGTCCGCCGGACTCGGAATGGGCCGAGCCTTTTCCCACCCCCTCCCCACGACAAAAATAGGCCGCGGGCACAGCCGTACCCAAAAAAGAGCAGCTGAACCCCTTGGCGCCAAGTTCGTCGTGCGGAAAAACGCCCAAAAATGGAGTGGGCTATAGCCTTGGGGCGTGGGGCTGGCGAACTCCGTCCGCCGGACTCGGAATGGGCCGAGAGTTTTCCCAGCCCCTCCCCGTGACAAAAATAGGCCGCGGGCACAGCCGCGCCCAAAAAAGAGCAGCCGAACCCCACGGCGCCAATTTCGTCCTGCGGAAAAATGCCCAAAAAAGGGGTGTGCTATAGCCTTGGGGCGTGGGGCTGGCTAAGTTCGTCTGCCTTCCTCGGAATGGGCCGAGACTTTGCCCACCCCCTCCCCTCGACAAATATAGGCCTCGGGCGCAGCCGCGCCAAAAAAAGAGCAGCCGAACCCCTTGGCGGCAAGTTCGTCCTGCGGAAAAATGCCCAAAAAGGGGGTGGGCTATAGCCTTGGGGCGTGGGGCTGGCGAACTTCGTCCGCCGAACTCGGAATGTGCCAAGACTTTGGCCACCCCCTCCCCGCGACAAAAATAGGCCGCAGGCACAGCCGCGCCCAAAAAAGAGCAGCCGAACCCCTTGGCGCCAAGTTCATCCTGCGGAAAAATGCCCAAAAAGGGGGTGGCCTATATCCTTGGGGCATGGGGCGGGCGAACTTCGTCCGCCGGACTCGGAATGGGTCGAGACTCGGCCCACCCCCTCCCCGCGATAAAAATAGGCAGCAGGCACAGCCGCGCCCAAAAAAGAGCTGCCGACCCCTTGGCACCAAGTTCGTCCTGCGGAAAAATGCCCAAAAAGGGGGTGGCCTATAGCCTTGGGGCGTGGGGCCGGCGAACTTCGTCCTCTGGGCTCGGAATGGGCCGAGACTTTGTCCACCCCCTCCCCACGACAAAAATAGGCCGCGGGCTCAGCCGCACCCAAAAAAGAGCAACCGAACCCCTTGGTGCCAAGTTCGTCCTGTGGAAAAATGCCCAAAAAAGGGGTGGGCTATAGCCTTGGGGCGTGGGGCTGGTGAACTTCGTCCGCCTTCCTTGGAATGGGCCGAGACTTTACCCACCCCCTCCCCGCGACAAAAATTGTCCGCGGGCACAGCCGAACGCAAAAAAGAGCGGCCGAACCGCTTGGCGCCAAGTTCGTCCTGCGGAAAAATGCCCAAAAAGGGGGTGGGCTATAGCCTTGGGGCGTGGGGCTGGCGAACTTCACCCGCCTTCCTCGGAATGGGCCGATACTTTGTCCACCCCCTCCCCGCGACAAAAATAGGCCGCGGGCACAGCCGCGCCCCAGAAAGAGCAGCCGAACCCCTTGGCGCGAAGTTCGTCCTGCGGAAAAATGCCCAAAAAGGGGGTGCGCTATAGCCTTGGGGCATGGGGCGGGCGAACTTCGTCCGCCGGACTCGGAATGGGCCGAGACTTTTCCCACCCCCTCCTCGCGACAAAAATAGGCAGCAGGCACAGCCGCGCCCAAAAAAATGCAGCCGAACCCCTTGGCGCCAAGTTCGTCCTACGGAAAAATGCCCAAAAAAGGGGTGGGCTATAGCCTTGGGGCGTGGGGCAGGCACACTTTGTCCGCCGGACTCGGAATGGGCCGCGACTTTGCCCACCCCCTCCCCGCGACAAAAATAGGCCGCGGGCACTGCCGCGCCCAAAAAAGAGCTGCCGAACCACTTGGCGCCAAGTTCGACATGCGGAAAAACGCCCAAAAATGGAGTGGGCTATAACCTTGGGGCGTGGGGCTGGCGAACTCCGTCCGCCGGACTCGGAATGGGCCGAGAGTTTTCCCACCCCCTCCCCGTGAGAAAAATAGGCCGCGGGCACAGCCGCGCCCAAAAAAGAGCAGCCGAACCCCTTGGCAGCAAGTTCGTCCTGTGGAAAAATGTCCAAAAAAAGGGTGGGCTATAGCCTTGGGGCGTGGGGCTGGCGAACATCGTCCGCCAGACTCGGAATGGGCCGAGACTTTGCCCACCCCCTTCTCGCGAGAAAAATAGGCCGCGGGCACAGCCGCGCCCAAAAAAGAGCAGCCGAACCCCTTGGCGCCATGTTCGTCCTGCGGAAAGATGCCCAAAAAAGGGGTGGGCTATAGCCTTGGGGCGTGAGGCCGGCAAAGTTCGTCCGCCGGACTCGGAATGGGCCGAGACTTTGCCCAACCCCTCCCCGCGGCAAAAATAGGCCGCGGGCTCAGCCGTACCCAAAAAAGAACAGCCGAACCCCTTGGCGCCAAGTTCGTCCTGCGGAAAAATGCCCAAAAAAGTTGTGTGCTATAGCCTTTGGGCGTGGGGCTGGCGAACTTCGTCCACCGGACTCGGAATGGGCCGAGACATTTCCCACCACCTCCCCGCGTCAAAAATAGGCCACGGCCACAGCCGCATGCAAACAATAGCAGCCGAACCCCTTGGCACCAAGTTCGTCCTGCGGAAAAATGCCCAAAAAAGGAGTGGGCTATAGCCTTGGGGCGTGGGGCAGGCGCACTTTGTCCGCCGGACTCGGAATGGGCCGAGACTTTGCCCACCCCCTCCCCGCGACAAAAATAGGCCGCGGGCACTGCCGCGTACAAAAAAGAGCAGCTGAACCCCTTGGCGCCAAGTTCGTCCTTAGGAAAAATGCCCAAAAAGGGGGTGGGCTATAGCCTTGGGGCGTGGGGTAGGCGAACTTCGTCCGCAATCGGGTGAATGAACCGAGACTTTGGCCACCCCCTCCCCGCGCCAAAAATAGGCCGCGGGCTCAGCCGCACCCAAAAAAGAGCAGCCGAACCCCTTGGCGCCAAGTTCGTCCTGCAGAAAAATGCCTAAAAAACGGGTGTGCTATAGCCTTGGGGCGTGGGGCTGCCGAAGTTCGTCCGCCGGACTCGAAATGGGCAGAGAATTTGCCCACCCCAACGCCGCTACAGAAATAGGCCGCGAGGACAGCCACTCCCAAAAAAGAGCAGCCGAACCCCTTGGCGCCAAGTTCGTCCTGCGGAAAAATGCCCAAAAAGGAGGTGGGCTAAAGCCTTGGGGCGTGGGGCTGGCGAACTTCACCCGCCTTCCTCGGAATGGGCCGAGAATTTGTCCACCCCCTCCCCGCGACAAAAATAGGCCGCGGGCACAGCCGCGCCCATGAAAGAGCAGCCTAACCCCTTGGCGCGAAGTTCGTCCTCCGGAAAAATGACGAAAAAGCGGGAGGGCTATAGCCTTGGGGCGTGGGGCCGGCAAAGTTCGTCCGCATGACTCGGAATGGGCCGAGACTCTGCCCACCCCCTCCCCGCGATAAAAATAGGCAGCAGGCACAGCCGCGCCCAAAAAAGAGCTGCCGACCCCTTGGCACCAAGTTCGTCCTGCGGAAAAATGCCCAAAAAGGGGGTGGCCTATAGCCTTGGGGCGTGGGGCCGGCGAACTTCGTCCGCAATCGGGGGAATGAACCGAGACTTTGGCCAGCCCCTCCCCGCGCCAAAAATAGGCCGCGGGCTCAGCCGCACCCAAAAAAGAGCAACCGAACCCCTCGGTGCCAAGTTCGTCCTGTGGAAAAATGCCCAAAAAAGGGGTGGGCTATAGCCTTGGGGCGTGGGGCTGGTGAACTTCGTCCGCCTTCCTTGGAATGGGCCGAGACTTTGCCCACCCCCTCCCCGCGACAAAAATAGGCCGCGGGCACAGCCGCACGCAAAAAAGAGCGGCCGAACCCCTTGGCGCCAAGTTCGTCCTGCGGAAAAATGCCCAAAAAGGGGGTGGGCTATAGCCTTGGGGCGTGGGGCTGGCGAACTTCACCCGCCTTCCTCGGAATGGGCCGAGACTTTGTCCACCCCCTCCCCGCGACAAAAATAGGCCGCGGGCACAGCCGCGGCCAAAAAAGAGCAGCCGAACCCCTTGGCGCCAAGTTCGTCCTGCGGAAAAATGCCCAAAAAGGGGGTGGGCTATAGCCTTGGGGCGTGGGGCTGGCGAACTTCGTCCGCCGGACTCAGAATGTGCCGAGACTTTGCCCTCCCCCTCCCTGCGGCAAAAATAGGCCGCGGGCACAGCCGTGGCCAAAAAAGAGCAGCCGAACCCCTAGGCGCCAATTTCGTCCTGCGGAAAAATGCCGAAAAAGGGGGTGGACTATAGCCTTGTGGCGTGGGGCCGGCAAAGTTTGTGCGCATGGCTCGGAATGGGCCGAGACTTTGCCCACCCCTCCCCGCCACAAAAATAGGCAGCAGGCACAGCCGCGCCCAAAAAAGAGCTGCCGACCCTTTGGCACCAAGTTCGTCCTGCGGAAAAATGCCCAAAAAGGGGGTGGCCTATAGCCTTGGGGCGTGGGGCTGGCGAACTTCGTGCGCTGGACTCGGAATGGGCCGAGACTTTTCCCACCCCTCCTCGAGACAAAAATAGGCCGCGGGCACGGCCGCGCCCAAAAAAATGCAGCCGAACCCCTTGGCGCCAAGTTCGTCCTACGGAAAAATGCCCAAAAAAGGGGTGGGCTATAGCCTTGGGGCGTGGGGCAAGCGAAGTTCATCTGCCTTCCTCAGATTGGGCCGACGCTTTGGCCACCCCCTCCCCGTGCCAACAATAGGCCGCGGGCACAGCCGCGCCCAAAAAAGAGCAGCCGAACCCCGTTGGGCCAAGTTCGTCCTGCGGAAAAATGCGCAAAAATGGGGTGGGCTATAGCCTTGGGGCGTGGGGCTGGCGAACTCCGTCCGCCGGACTCGGAATGGGCCGAGAGTTTTCCCACCCCCTCCCCGCGACAAAAATAGGCCGCGGGCACAGCCGCGCCCAAAAAAGAGCTGCCGAACCCCTTGGCAGCAAGTTCGTCCTGTGGAAAAATGTCCAAAAAAAGGGTGGGCTATAGCCTTGGGGCGTGGGGCGGGCGAACATCGTCCGCCGGACTCGGAATGGGCCGAGACTTTGCCCACCCCCTCCTCGCGACAAACATAGGCCGCGGGCACAGCCGCGCCCAAAAAAGAGCAGCCAAACCCCTTGGCGCGAAGTTCGTCCTGCAGAAAAATGACCAAATAAGGGGTGTGCTATAGCCTTTGGGCATGGGCCGGCAAAGTTCATCCGCGTTCCTCGGAATGGACCGAGACTTCGGCCACCCCCTCCCCGTGCCAAAAATAGGCCGCGGGCACAGCCGTGCCCAAAGAAGAGCAGCCGAACCCCTTGGCGCCAAGTTCGTCCTGCGGAAAAATGCCCTAAAAGGGGGTGGGCCATATCCTTACGGCGTGGGGCTGGCGAACTTCGTCCGCCTTCCTCGGAATGGGCCGAGATTTTGCCCACCCCCTCCCTGCGACAAAAATAGGCCGCGGGCACAGCCGCGACCAAAAATGAGCAGCCGAAACCCTTGGCGCCAAGTTCGTCCGGCGGAAAAATGCCCAAAAAAGGGGTGGGCTATAGCCTTGGGGCGTGGGGCAAGCGAAGTTCATCCGCCTTCCTCGGATTGGGCCGACGCTTTGGCCACCCCCCCCCCCCCCCCCGTGCCAGCAATAGGACACAGGCACAGCCGCGCCCAAAAAAGAGCAGCCAAACCCCGTTGCGCAAAGTTCGTCCTGCGGAAAAATGCCCAAAAAAGGGGTGTGCTATAGCCTTGGGGCGTTGGGCCGGCAAAGTTCGTCCGCCGGACTCGGAAAGGGCCAAGACTTTTCCCACCCCCTCCCCGCATCAAAAATAGGCTGCGAACACAGCTGCGCCAGAAAAAGAGCAGCCGAGCCCCTTGGCGCCAAGTTCGACCTGCGGAAAAATGCCCAAAAAAGGGGTGTGCAATAGCCTTTGGGCGTGGCGCCGGCAAAGTTCATCCGCCTTCCTCGGAATGGGCCGAGACTTTGGCCACCCTCTCCCCGTGCCAAAAATAGGCCGCGGGCACAGCCGCGCACAAAAAAGAGCAGCCGACCCCTTGGCGCCAAGTTCGTCCTGCGGAAAAATGCCCAGAAAAGGGGTGTGCTATAGGCTTTGGGCGTGGGGCAGTCGAAGTTCATCCGCCTTCCTCGGATTGAGCCGAGACTTTGCCCACCCCCTCCCCGTGCCAAAAATAGGCCGTAGACACAGCCGCGCCCAAAAAAGAGCAGCCGAACCCCTTTGCGCCAAGTTCGTCCTGCAGAAAAATGCCCAAAAAGGGGGTGGGCAATAGCCTTGGGGCGTGGGGCAGGCGAACGTCGTCCGCTGGACTCGGAATGGGCTGAAACTTTTCCCACCCCCTCCCCACGAGAAAAATAGGCCGCGGGCACAGCCGCGCCCAAAAAAGAGCAGCCGAACCCTTGGCGCCAAGTTCGTCCTGCGGAAAAATGCCCAAAAAGGGGGTGGCCTATAGCCTTGGGGCGTGGGGCTGGCGAACTTCGTGCGCTGGAATCAGAATGGGCCGAGACTTTTCCCACCCCTCCTCGAGACAAAAATAGGCCGCGGGCACGGCCGCGCCCAAAAAAATGCAGCCGAACCCCTTGGCGCCAAGTTCGTCCTACGGAAAAATGCCCAAAAAAGGGGTGGGCTATAGCCTTGGGGCGTGGGGCAAGCGAAGTTCATCTGCCTTCCTCAGATTGGGCCGACGCTTTGGCCACCCCCTCCCCGTGCCAACAATAGGCCGCGGGCACAGCCGCGCTCAAAAAAGAGCAGCCGAACCCCGTTGGGCCAAGTTCGTCCTGCGGAAAAATGCGCAAAAATGGGGTGGGCTATAGCCTTGGGGCGTGGGGCTGGCGAACTCCGTCCGCCGGACTCGGAATGGGCCGAGAGTTTTCCCACCCCCTCCCCGCGACAAAAATAGGCCGCGGGCACAGCCGCGCCCAAAAAAGAGCAGCCAAACCCCTTGGCGCGAAGTTCGTCCTGCAGAAAAATGCCCAAAAAAGGGGTGTGCTATAGCCTTTGGGCATGGGCCGGCAAAGTTCATCCACGTTCCTCGGAATGGGCCGAGACTTCGGCCACCCCCTCCCCGTGCCAAAAATAGGCCGCGGGCACAGCCGTGCCCAAAGAAGAGCAGCCGAACCCCTTGGCGCCAAGTTCGTCCTGCGGAAAAATGCCCTAAAAGGGGGTGGGCCATAGCCTTACGGCGTGGGGCTGGCGAACTTCGTCCGCCTTCCTCGGAATGGGCCGAGATTTTACCCACCCCCTCCCTGCGACAAAAATAGGCCGCGGGCACAGCCGCGACCAAAAATGAGCAGCCGAAACCCTTGGCGCCAAGTTCGTCCGGCAGAAAAATGCCCAAAAAAGGGGTGGGCTATAGCCTTGGGGCGTGGGGCAAGCGAAGTTCATCCGCCTTCCTCGGATTGGGCCGACGCTTTGGCCACCCCCCCCCCCCCCCGTGCCAACAATAGGACGCAGGCACAGCCACGCCCAAAAAAGAGCAGCCAAACCCCGTTGCGCAAAGTTCGTCCTGCGGAAAAATGCCCAAAAAAGGGGTGTGCTATAGCCTTGGGGCGTTGGGCCGGCAAAGCTCGTCCGCCGGACTCGGAATGGGCCGAGACTTTTCCCACCCCCTCCCCGCGACAAAAATAAGCTGCGAACACAGCTGCACCAGAAAAAGAGCAGCCGAGCTCCTTGGCGCCAAGTTCGACCTGCGGGAAAATGCCCAAAAAAGGGGTGTGCAATAGCCTTTGGGCGTGGCGCCGGCAAAGTTCATCCGCCTTCCTCGGAATGGGCCGAGACTTTGGCCACCCTCTCCCCGTGCCAAAAATAGGCCGCGGGCACAGCTGCGTACAAAAAAGAGCAGCCGACCCCTTGGCGCCAAGTTCGTCCTGCGGAAAAATGCCCAGAAAAGGGGTGTGCTATAGCCTTTGGGCGTGGGGCAGTCGAAGTTCATCCGCCTTCCTCGGATTGAGCCGAGACTTTGCCCACCGCCTCCCCGTGCCAAAAATAGGCCGTAGACACAGCCGCGCCCAAAAAGGGGGTGGGCAATAGCCTTGGGGCGTGGGGCAGGCGAACGTCGTCCGCCGGACTCGGAATGGGCTGAAACTTTTCCCACCCCCTCCCCACGAGAAAAATAGGCCGCGGGCACAGCCGTGCCCAAAAAAGAGCAGCCGAACCCTTAGCGCCAAGTTCGTCCTGTGGAAAAATGCCCAAAAATGGGGTGGGCTATAGCCTTGGGGCGTGGGGCTGGCGAACTCCGTCCGCCGGACTCGGAATGTGCCGAGAGTTTTCCCACCCCCTCCCCGCGACAAAAATAGGCCGCGGGCACAGCCGCGCCCAAAAAAGGGCTGCCGAACCCTTTGGCAGCAAGTTCGTCCTGTGGAAAAATGTCCAAAAAAAGGGTGGGCTATAGCCTTGGGGCGTGGGGCGGGCGAACATCGTCCGCCGGACTCGGAATGGGCCGAGACTTTGCCCACCCCCTCCTCACGACAAAAATAGGCCGCGGGCACAGCCGCGCCCAAAAAAGAGCAGCCAAACCCCTTGGCGCGAAGTTCGTCCTGCAGAAAAATGCCCAAAAAAGGGGTGTGCTATAGCCTTTGGGCATGGGCCGGCAAAGTTCATCCGCGTTCCTCAGAATGGGCCGAGACTTTGGCCACCCCCTCCCGTGCCAAAAATAGGCCGCGGGCACAGCCGCGACCAAAAATGAGCAGCCGAAACCCTTGGCGTCAAGTTCGTCCGGCGGAAAAATGCCCAAAAAAGGGGTGGGCTATAGCCTTGGGGCGTGGGGCAAGCGAAGTTCATCCGCCTTCCTCGGATTGGGCCGACGCTTTGGCCACCCCCCCCCCCCCCCCCCCCGTGCGAACAATTGGACGCGGGCACAGCCGCGCCCAAAAAAGAGCAGCCAAACCCCGTTGCGCAAAGTTCGTCCTACGGAAAAATGCCCAAAAAAGGGGTGTGCTATAGCCTTGGGGCGTTGGGCCGGCAAAGTTCGTCCGCCGGACTCGGAATGGGTCGAGACTTTTCCCACCCCCTCCCCGCGTCAAAAATAGGCTGCGAACACAGCTGCGCCAGAAAAAGAGCAGCTGAGCCCCTTGGCGCCAAGTTCGTCCTGCGGAAAAATGCCCTAAAAGGGGGTGGGCCATAGCCTTACGGCGTGGGGCCGGCGAACTTCGTCCGCCTTCCTCGGAATGGGCCGAGATTTTGCCCACCCCCTCCCTGCGACAAAAATAGGCCGCGGGCACAGCCGCGCCCAACAAAGGGCAGCCGAAACCCTAGGCGCCAAGTTCGTCCTGCAGAAAAATGCCCAAAAAAGGGGTGGGCTATAGCCTTGGGGCGTGGGGCAAGCGAAGTTCATCCGCCTTCCTCGGATTGGGCCGACGCTTTGGCCACCCCCCCCCCCCCCCCGTGCGAACAATTGGACGCGGGCACAGCCGCGCCCAAAAAAGAGCAGCCAAACCCCGTTGCGCAAGGTTCGTCCTGCGGAAAAATGCCCAAAAAAGGGGTGTGCCTTGGGGCGTTGGGCCGGCAAAGTTCGTCCGCCGGACTCGGAATGGGCCGAGACTTTTCCCACCCCCTCCCCGCGACAAAAATAAGCTGCGAACACAGCTGCGCCCGAAAAAGAGCAGCCGAGCCCCTTGGCGCCAAGTTCGACCTGCGGAAAAATGCCCAAAAAAGGGGTGGGCTATAGCCTAGGGGCGTGGGGCTGGCGAACTTCGTCCGCCTTCCTCGGAATGGGCCGAGACTTTGCCCACCCCCCCCCACCCCACGACAAAAATAGGCCGGGGGCACAGCCGCGCCCAAGAAAGAGCAGCCAACCCCTTGTCGCCAATTTCGTCCTGCGGAAAAATGCCCAAAAAAGGGGTGTGCAATAGCCTTTGGGCGTGGGGCCGGCAAAGTTCATCCGCCTTCCTCGGAATGGGCCGAGACTTTGGCCACCCCCTCCCCGCACCAAAAATAGGCCGCGGGCACAGCCGTGCCCAAAGAAGAGCAGCCGAACCCCCTGGCGCCAAGTTCTTCCTGCGGAAAAATGCCCTAAAAGGGGGTGGGCCATAGCCTTGCGGCGTGGGGCTGGCGAACTTCGTCCGCCCTCCTCGGAATGGGCCGAGATTTTGCCCACCCCCTCCCTGCGACAAAAATAGGCCGCGGGCACAGCCGCGCCCAAAAAAGAGCAGCCCAAACCCTTGGCGCCAAGTTCGTCCGGCGGAAAAATGCCCAAAAAAGGGTTGTGCTATAGCCTTGGGGCGTTGGGCCGGCAAAGTTCGTCCGCCGGACTCGGAATGGGCCGAGACTTTTCCCACCCCCTCCCCGCGTCAAAAATAGTCTGCGAACACAGCTGCGCCCAAAAAGAGCAGCCGAGCCCCTTGGCGCCAAGTTCGACCTGCGGAAAAATGCCCAAAAAAGGGGTGGGCTATAGCCTTGGGGCGTGGGGCTGGCGAACTTCGTCCGCCTTCCTCGGAATGGGCCGAGACTTCGCCCACCCCCCCCCCCCCCCCGCGACAAAAATAGGCCGCGGGCACAGCTGCGCACAAGAAAGAGCAGCCGACCCCTTGTCGCCAATTTCGTCCTGCGGAAAAATGCCCAAAAAAGGGGTGTGCAATAGCCTTTGGGCGTGGCGCCGGCAAAGTTCATCCGCCTTCCTCGGAATGGGCCGAGACTTTGGCCACCCCCTCCCCGTGCCAAAAATAGGCCGCGGGCACAGCCGCGCCCAAAAAAGAGAAGCCGAACCCCTTGGCCCCAAGTTCGTCCTGCGGAAAAATGCCCAAAAAAGGGGTGGTCAGTAGCCTTGGGCCGTGGGGCTGGCGAACTTCATCCGCCTTCCTCGGAATGGGCCGAGACTTTGCCCACCCCCACCCCGTGACAAAAATAGGCCGCGGGCACAGCCGCGCCCAAAAAAGAGCAGCCGACCCCTTGGCGCCAATTTCGTCCTGCGGAAAGATGCCCAAAAAAGGGGTGTGCTATAGCTTTTGGGCGTGGGGCCGGCAAAGTTCATCCTCCTTTCTCGGAATGGGCCGAGACTTTGGCCACCCCCTCCCCGCGACAAAAATAGGCCGCGGGCACAGCCGCGCCAAAAAAAGAGCAGCCGAACCCCTTGGCGCCAATTCGTCCTGCGGAAAAATGCCCAAAAAAGGTGTGTGCTATAGCCTTGGGGCGTTGGGCCGGCAAAGTTCGTCCGCCGGACTCGGAAAGGGGCGAGACTTTTCCCCCCCGCTCCCCGTGACAAAAATAGGACGCGGGCACAGCCGCGCCAAAAAAAGAGCAGCCGACCCCTTGGCGCCAAGTTCGTCATGCGGAAAAATGCCCAAAAAAGAGGTGTGGTATAGCCTTTGGGCGTGGGGCCGGCAAAGTTCATCCGCCATTCTTGGAATGGGCCGAGACTTTGCCCACCCCCTCCCCGCGAAGAAAATAGGCCGCGGGCACAGCCGCGCCAATAAAAAGAGCAGCCGAACCCCTTGGCTCCAAGTTCGTCCTACGGAAAAATGCCCAAAAAAGGTGTGGGCTATAGCCTTGGTGCGTGGGGCTGGCGAACTTCGTCCGCCTTCCTCGGAATGGCCGAGACTTTGCCCACCCCCTCCCCGTGCCAAAAGTAGGCCACGGGCACAGCCGCGCCCAAAAAAGAGCAGCCGAACTCCTTGGCGCCAAGTATGTCCTGCGGAAAAAAGCCCAAAAAAGGGGTGGGCTATAGCCTTGGGGCGTGGGGCTGGCGCACTTCGTCCGCCTTCCTCGGAATGGGCCGAGACTTTGCCCACCCCCTCCCCACGATAAAAATAGGCTGCGGGCACAGCCGCGCCCAAAAAAGAGCAGCCGACCCCTTGGCGCCAAGTTCGTCCTGCGGAACAATGCCCAAAAAAGGGGTGTGCTATAGCCTTTGGGCGTGGGGCCGGCAAAGTTCATCCGCCTTTCTCGGAATGGGCCGAGACTTTGCCCACCCCCTCCCCGCGACAAAAATAGGCCGCGGGCACAGCCGCGCCAAAGAAAGAGCAGCCGCACCCCTTGGCACCAAATTCGTCCTGCGGAAAAATGCCCAAAAAATGGGTGTGCTATAGCCTTGGGGCGTGAGGCTGGCGCACTTCATCCGCCTTCCACGGAATGGGCCGAGACTTTTCCCACCCCCTCCCCGCGACAAAAATAGGCCGCGGCCACAGCCGCGCCCAAAAAAGAGCAGCCGACCCCTTGGCGCCAAGTTCGTCCTGCGGAAAAATGCCCAAAAAAGGGGTGTGCTATAGCCTTTGGGCGTGGGGCCGGCAAAGTTCATCCGCCTTTATCGGAATGGGCCGAGACTTTGCCCACCCCCTCCCCGCGACAAAAATAGGCCGCGGTCACAGCCGCGCCAAAGAAAGAGCAGCCGCACCCCTTGGCACCAAATTCGTCCTGCGGAAAAATGCCCAAAAAATGGGTGTGCTATAGCCTTTGGGCGTGGTGCCGGCAAAGTTCATCCACCTTTCTCGGAATGGGCCGAGACTTTGCCCACCCTCTACCCGCGACAAAAATAGCCCGCGAGCACAGCCGCGCCAAAAAAAGAGCAGCCTAACCCCTTAGCGCCAAGTTCGTCCTGCGGAAAAATGCCCAAAAAAGGGGTGTGCTATAGCCTTTGGGCGTGGGGCCGGCAAAGTTCATCCGCCTTCCTCGGAATGGGCTGAGACTTTGGCCACCCTCTGTCTGTGACAAAAATAGGCCGCGGGCAGAGCCGCCCCAAAGAAGATCAGCCGAACCCCTTGGCGCCAAGTTCGTCCTACGCAAAAATGCCCAAAAAAGGGGTGGGCTACAGCCTTGGGGCGTGGGGCTGGCGAACTTCGTCCGCCTTCCTCGGAATGGGGCGAGACTTAGCCCACCCCCTCCCTGTGACAAAAATAGGCCACGGACACAGCCGCGCCCAAAAAAGAGCCGCCGAACCCCTTGGCGCCAAGTTCGTCCTGCGGAAAAATGCCCAAAAAAGGGCTGTGCTATAGCCTTTGGGCGTGGGGCCGGCAAAGTTCATCCGCCTTCCTCGGAATGGGCCGAGATTTTTGCCACCCCCCTCCCCGCACCAAAAATAGGATGCGGGCACAGCCGCGCCCGAAAAAGAGCAGCCGAACACCTTGGCACCAAGTTCGTCCTTCGGAAAAATGCCCCAAAAAGGGGTGTGCTGTAGCCTTTGGGCTTGGGGCCGGCAAAGTTCATCCGCCTTTCTCGGAATGGGCCGAGACTTTGCCCACCCCCTCCCCGCGACAAAAATAGGCTGCGGGCACAGCCGCGCCCAAAAACGAGCAGCCGAACACGTTGGCGCCAAGTTCGTCCAGCGGAAAAATGCCCAAAAAAGGGGTGTGCTGTAGCCTTTGGGCTTGGTGCCGGCAAAGTTCATCCCCGTTTCTCGGAATGGGCCGAGACTTTGCCCACCCCCTCCTCACGACAAAAATAGGCCGCGGGCACAGCTGCGCCCAAAAAAGAGCAGCCGAACCCCTTGGCGCCAAGTTCATCCTGCGGAAAAATACCCAACGAAGGGGTGTGCTATAGCCTTGGGGCGTTGGGCCAGCAAAGTTCGTCCGCCGGACTCGGAATGGGCCGAGACTTTGCCCACCCCCTCCCCCCGACAAAAATAGGCCGCGGGCACAGCCGTGCCAGTAAAAACACCAGGCGAACCCCTTGGCGCCAAGTTCGTCCTGCGCAAAAATGCCCAAAAAAGGGGTGGGCTATAGCCTTGGCGCGTGTGGCTGGCGAACATCGTCCGCCTTCCTCGGAATGGGCCGAGACTTTGTCCACCCCCTCCCCGCGACAAAAATAGGCCGCGGGCACAGCCGCGCCCAAAAAAGAGCAGCCGACCCCTTGGCGCCAAGTTCGCCCTGCGGAAAAATGCCCAAAAAAGGGGTGTGCTATAGCCTTGGGGCGTGGGGCCGACGCAGTACGTCCGCCGGACTCGGAATGGGCCGAGGCTTTGCCCACCCCCTCCCCGCGAGAAAAATAGGCCACGGGCACAGCCGCGCCCAAAAAAGTGCAGCCGAAACCCTTGGCGCCAAGTTCGTCCTGCGCAAAAATGCCCAAAAAGGGGGTGGGCTATAGCCTTGGGGCCTGGGGCTGGCGAACTTCGTCCGCCTTCCTCGGAATGGGCCGAGACATTGCCCATCCCCTCCCCGTGACAAAAATTGGCCGCGGCAAAAGCCGCGCCCAAAAAAGAGCAGCCGAACCCCTTGGCACCTAGTTCGTCCTGCAGAAAAATGCTCAAAAAAGGGGTGTGCTATAGGCTTTGGCCGTGGGGCTGGCGAACTTCGTCGGCCTTCCTCGGAATGGGCCGAGACTTTGGCCACCCCCTCCCCGGGATGAAAATAGGCTGCGGGCACAGCCGCTCCCAAAAAAGAGCGGCCGACCCCTTGGCGCCTACTGCGTCCTGCGGAATAATGCCCAAAAAAGGGATGCGCTATAGCCTTGGGGCGTGGGGCGGGCGAACTTCGTCCGCCGGACTCGGAATGGGCCGAGACTTTGCCACCCCCTCCCCGCGAGAAAAATAGGCCGCGGGCACAGCCGCGCCCAAAAAAGTGCAGCCGAAACCCTTGGCGCCAAGTTCGTCCTGCGCAAAAATGCCCAAAAAGGGGGTGGGCTATAGCCTTGGGGCCTGGGGCTGGCGAGCTTCGTCCGCCGGACTCGGAATGGGCCGAGACTTTGCCCATCCCCTCCTCGTGACAAAAATTGGCCATGGCAAAAGCCGCGCCCAAAAAAGAGCAGCCGAACCCCTTGGCGCCTAGTACGTCCTGGGGAAAAATGCCCAAAAAAGGGGTGGGCTATAGCCTTGGGGAGTGGGGCGGGCGAACTTCGTCCGCCGGACTCAGAATGGGCCGAGACATTTCCCACCCCATCCCCGCGACAACAATTGCACGAGGGCACAGCCGCGCCCAAAAAAGAGAAGCCGAACCCCTTGACACCAAGTTCGTCCTGCGGAAGAAAGCCCAAATAAGGGGTGGGCTATAGCCTTGGGGCGTGGGGCTGGCGAACTTCGACCGCCTTCCTCGGAATGGGCCGAGCCTTTGCCCACCCCCTCCGCACGACAAAAATAGCCCGCGGGCACAGCCGCGCCCAGAAAAGAGCAGCCGAACCCCTTGGCGCCAAGTTCGTCCTGCGGAAAAATGCCCAAAAAAGGGGTGTGCTATAGCCTTTGGGCGTGGGGCCGACAAAGTTCATCCGCCTTTCTCGGAATGGGCCGAGACTTTTCCCACCCCCTCCCCGCGACAAAAATAGGCCGCAGGCACAGCCGCACCCAGAAAAGAGCAGCCGAACCCCTTGGCGCCAAGTTCGTCCTGCGGAAAAATGCCCAAAAAAGGGGTGGGCTATAGCCTTGGGGCGTGGGGCCGACAAATTTCGTCCGCCTTCCTCGGAATGGCCCGAGACATTGTCCACCCCATGCCCGCGACAAAAATTGGCCGCAGGCACAGCCGCGCCCAAAAAAGAGCAGCCGAACTCCTTGGCGCCAAGTTCGTCCTGCGGAAAAATGCCCAAAAAACGGGTGTGCTATAGCCTTGGGGCAAGCGGCAGGCAAACTTCGTCTGCCTTCCTCGGAATGGGCTGAGACTTTACCCACCCCCTCCGCGCAATAAAAATAGGCCGCGGGCACGGCCGCGCCCAAAAAAGAGCGGCCGAACCCCTTGGCGCCAAGTTCGTCCTGCGGAAAAATGCCCAAAAAGGGGGTGGGCTATACCCTTGGGGCGTGGGGCTGGCGAACTTCGTCCGCCTTCCTCGGAATGGGCCGAGACTTTACCCACCCCCTCCCTGCGACAAAAATAGGCCGCGGGCACAGCCGCGCCTAAAAAATAGCGGCCGAATCCCTTGGCCCCAAGTTCGTCCTGCGGAAAAATGCCCAAAAAGGGAGTGGGCTATAGCCTTGGGGTGTGGGGCCGGCGAACTTTGTCCGCCGGACTCGGAATGGGCCGAGACTTTGCCCACCCGCTCGCCGCGACAAAAATATGCCGTGGGCACAGCCGCGCCGAAAAAAAAACAGCCGAACCGCTTGGCGCCAGGTTCGTCCTGCGGAAAAATGCCCAACAAAGGGGTGGGCTATAGCCTTTGGGCGTGGGGCTGGCGAACTTCGTCCGCCTTCTTCGGAGTGGGCCGAGGCTTTTCCCACCCCTCCCCATGACAAAAGTAGGCCGCGGGCACAGCCGTGCCCAAAAAGGAGCAGCCGAACCCCTTGGTGGCAAGTTCATCCTGCGGAAAAATGCCCAAAAAGGGGGTGGGCTATAGCCTTGGGGCGTGGGGCCGGCGGACTTCGTCCGCCTTCCTCGGAATGGGCCGACAGTTTGCCCACCCCCTCCCCGCAAAACAAATAGCCCGTGGGCACAGCCGCGCCCAAAAAAGAGCAGCCGAACCCCTTGGCGCCAAGTTCGTCCAGCGGAAAAATGCCCAAAAAAGGGGTGGGCTATAGCCTTGGGGCGTGGGCTGGCGCACTTCGTCCGCCTTCCTCGGAGTGGGCAGAGACTTTACCCACCCCCTCCCCGCGACAAAAATAGGTTGCGGGCACAGCCGCACTCAAAAAAGAGCAGCGGAACACCTTGGCGCCAAGATCGTCCTGCGGAAAAATGCCCAATAAGGGGGTGGGCTATAGCCTTGGGGCGTGGGGCTGGCGAACTTCATCCGCCAGACTCAGAATGGGCCGAGACTTTGCCCACCCCCTCCCCGCGACAAAAATAGGCTGCGGGCATAGCCGTGCCCAAAAAGGAGCAGCCGAACCCCTTGGCGCAAAGATCGTCCTGCGGAAAAATGCGCAATAAGGGGGTGGGCTATAGCCTTGGGGCGTGGGGCGGGCGAACTTCGTCCTGCGGAAAAATGCCCAAAAAAGGGGTGGGCTATAGCCTTGGGGCGTGGGGCTAGCGAACTTCGTCCGCCTTCTTCGGAGTGGGCCGAGACTTTGCCCACCCCTCCCCGCAACAAAAATAGGCCGCGGGCACAGCCGCGCCCAAAAAAGAGCAGCGGAACACCTTGGCGCCAAGATCGTCCTGCGGAAAAATGCCCAATGAGGGGGTGGGCTATAGCCTTGGGGCGTGGGGCGGGCGAACTCCGTCCGCCGGACTCGGAATGAGCCGAGACTTTTCCCACCCCCGCCCCGCAACAAAAATAGGCTGCGGGCACAGCCGCGTCCGAAAAAGAACAGCCGAATCCCTTGGCGCCATGTTCGTCTTGCGGAAAAATGCCCAAAAAAGGGGTGGGCTATAGCCTTGGGGCGTGGGGCTGGCGAACTTCGTCCGCCTTCTTCGGAGTGGGCCGAGACTTTGCCCACCCCCTCCCCGCGACAAAAATAGTCTACGGGCACAGCCGCGCCCAAAAAAGAGCTGCCGAACACCTTGGCGCCAAGATCGTCGTGCGGAAAAATGCCCAATGAGGGGGTGGGCTATAGCCTTGGGGCGTGGGGCGGCCGAACTCCGTTCGCCGGACTCGGAATGAGCCGAGACTTTTCCCACCCCCTCCCCGCAACAAAAATAGGCCGCGGCCACAGCCGCGCCCGAAAAAGAGCAGCCGAACACCTTGGCACCAAGTTCGTCCTTCGGAAAAATGCCCCAAAAAGGGGTGTGCTGTAGCCTTTGGGCTTGGGGCCGGCAAAGTTCATCCGCCTTTCTCGGAATGGGCCGAGACTTTGCCCACCCCTCCCCGCAACAAAAATAGGCCGCGGGCACAGCCGCGCCCAAAAAAGAGCAGCGGAACACCTTGGCGCCAAGATCGTCCTGCGGAAAAATGCCCAATGAGGGGGTGGGCTATAGCCTTGGGGCGTGGGGCGGGCGAACTCCGTCCGCCGGACTCGGAATGAGCCGAGACTTTTCCCACCCCCTCCCCGCAACAAAAATAGGCTGCGGGCACAGCCGCGTCCGAAAAAGAGCAGCCGAACCCCTTGGCGCCATGTTCGTCTTGCGGAAAAATGCCCAAAACAGGGGTCGGCTATAGCCTTGGGGCGTGGGGCTGGCGAACTTCGTCCGCCTTCTTTGGAGTGGGCCGAGACTTTGCCCACCCCCTCCCTGCGACAAAAATAGTCTACGGGCACAGCCGCGCCCAAAAAAGAGCTGCCGAACACCTTGGCGCCAAGTTCGTCCTGCGGAAAAATGCCCAAAAAGGGGGTGGGCTATAGCCTTGGGGCGTGGGGCTGGCGAACTTCGTCCGCCGGACTCGGAATGGGCCGAGACTTTTTCCACCCCCTCCCCACGACAAAAATAACGCGCAGGCACAGCCGCGCCCAAAAAAGAGTAGCCGAACCCCTTGGCGCCAAGTTCGTCCTGCGGAAAAATGCCCAAAAAAGGGGTGGGCTATACCCTTGGGGCGTGGGGCTGGCGAACTTCGTCCGCCTTCATCGGTGTGGGCCGAGACTTTGCCCACCCCCTCCCCGCAACAAAAATAGGCCGCGGGCACAGCCGCGCCCAAAAAAGAGCAGTGGAACACCTTGGCGCCAAGATCGTCCTGCGGAAAAATGCCCAAAAAGGGGGTGGGCTATAGCCTTGGGGCGTGGGGCTGGCGAACATCATCCGCCAGACTCGGAATGGGCCGAGGCAATGCCCAACTCCTCCCCGCCACAAAAATTGCCCGCGGACACAGCCGCGCCCAAAAAAGAGAAGCGGAACACCTTGGCACCAAGATCGTCCTGCGGAAAAATGCCCAAAAAGGGGGTGGGCAATAGCCTTGGGGCGTGGGGCTGGCGAACTTCATCCGCCAGACTCAGAATGGGCCGAGACTTTGCCCACCCCCTCCCCGCGACAAAAATAGGCCGCGGGCACAGCCGTGCCCAAAAAGGAGCAGCCGAACCCCTTGGCGCCAAGATCGTCCTGCGGAAAAATGACCAACAAGGGGGTGGGCTATAGCCTTGGGGCGTGGGGCGGGCGAACTTCGTCCTGCGGAAAAATGCCCGAAAAAGGGGTGGGCTATAGCCTTGGGGCGTGGGGCTAGCGAACTTCGTCCGCCTTCTTCGGAGTGGGCCGAGACTTTGCCCACCCCTCCCCGCAACAAAAATAGGCTGCGGGCACAGCCGCGCCCAAAAAAGAGCAGCGGAACACCTTGGCGCCAAGATCGTCCTGCGGAAAAATGCCCAATGAGGGGGTGGGCTATAGCCTTGGGGCGTGGGGCGGGCGAACTATGTCCGCCAGACTCGGAATGAGCCGAGACTTTTCCCACCCCCTCCCCGCAACAAAAATAGGCTGCGGGCACAGCCGCGTCCGAAAAAGAGCAGCCGAACCCCCTGGCGCCATGTTCGTCTTGCGGAAAAATGCCCAAAACAGGGGACGGTTATAGCCTTGGGGCGTGGGGCTGGCGAACTTCGTCCGCCTTCTTTGGAGTGGGCCGAGACTTTGCCCACCCCCTCCCCGCGACAAAAATAGTCTACGGGCACAGCCGCGCCCAAAAAAGAGCTGCCGAACACCTTGGCGCCAAGTTCGTCCTGCGGAAAAATGCCCAAAAAGGGGGTGGGCTATAGCCTTGGGGCGTGGGGCTGGCGAACTTCGTCCGCCGGACTCGGAATGGGCCAAGACCTTTTCCACCCCCTCCCCACGACAAAAATAGTGCGCAGGCACAGCCGCGCCCAAAAAGGAGTAGCCGAACCCCTTGGCGCCAAGTTCGTCCTGTGGAAAAATGCCCAAAAAAGGGGTGGGCTATACCCTTGGGGCGTGGGGCTGCGAACTTCGTCCGCCTTCTTCGGTGTGGGTCGAGACTTTGACCACCCCCTCCCCGCAACAAAAATAGGCTGCGGGCACAGCCGCGCCCAAAAAAGAGCAGCGGAACACCTTGGCGCCAAGATCGTCCTGCGGAAAAATGCCCAAAAAGGGGGTGGGCTATAGCCTTGGGGCGTGGGGCTGGAGAACTTCATCCGCCAGACTCGGAATGGGCCGAGGCAATGCCCACCCCCTCCCCACCACAAACATTTTCCGCGGACACAGCCGCGCCCAAAAAAGAGCAGCTGAACACCTTGGCCCCAAGTTCGTCCTGCGGAAAAATGCCCAAAAACGGGGTGGGCTACAGCCTTGGGGCGTGGGGTGGCGAACTTCGTCCGCCTCCTTCGGAGTGGGCCGAGACTTTGTCCACCCCCTCCCCGCGACAAAACTAGGCCGCGGGCACAGCCGCGCCCAAAAAAGAGCAGCCGAACCCCTTGGCGCCAAGTTCGTCCTACGGAAAAATGCCCAAAAAAGGTGTGGGCTATAGTCTTGGGGCGTGGAGCTGGCGAATTTCGTCCGCCTTCTTCGGAGTGGGCCGAGACTTTGCCCACCCCCTCCCCGCAACAAAAATAGACCGCGGGCACAGCCGCGCACAAAAAAGAGCAGCGGAACACCTTGGCGCCAAGATCGTCCTGCGGAAAAATGCCCAAAAAGGGGGTGGGCTATAGCCTTGGGGCGTGGGGCTGGCGAACTTCATCCGCCAGACTCAGAATGGGCCGAGGCAATGCCCACCCACTCCCCGCCACAAAAATTGCCCGCGGACACAGCCGCGCCCAAAAAAGAGCAGCCGAACCCCTTGGCCCCAAGTTCGTCCTGCGGAAAAATGCCCAAAAACGGGGTGGGCTACAGCCTTGCGGCGTGGGGTGGCGAACTTCGTCCGCCTCCTTCGGAGTGGGCCGAGACTTTGCCCACCCCCTTCCCGCAACAAACGTATGCCGCGGGCACACCGCGCTCAAAAAAGAGCAGCGGAACACCTTGGCGCCAAGATCGTCCTGCGGAAAAATGCCCAAAAAGGGGGTGGGCTATAGCCTTCGGGCGTGGGGCTGGAGAACTTCATCCGCCAGACTCGGAATGGGCCGAGGCAATGCCCACCCACTCCCCGCCACAAAAATTGCCCGCGGACACAGCCGCGCCCAAAAAAGAGCAGCCGAACCCCTTGGCCCCAAGTTCGTCCTGCGGAAAAATGCCCAAAAACGGGGTGGGCTACAGCCTTGCGGCGTGGGGTGGCGAACTTCGTCCGCCTCCTTCGGAGTGGGCCGAGACTTTGCCCACCCCCTCCCCGCGAAAAAACTAGGCCGCGGGCACAGCCGCGCGCAAAAAAGAGCAGCCGAACCCCTTGGCGCCAAGTTCGTCCTACGGAAAAATGCCCAAAAAAGGGGTGGGCTATAGCCTTGGGGCATGGAGCTGGCGAATTTCGTGCGCCTTCTTCGGAGTGGGCCGAGACTTTGCCCACCCCCTTCCCGCAACAAAAGTATGCCGCGGGCACACCGCGCTCAAAAAAGAGCAGCTGAACACCTTGGCGCCAAGATCGTCCTGCGGAAAAATGCCCAAAAAGGGGGTGGGCTATAGCCTTGGGGCGTGGGGCTGGCGAACTTCATCCGCCAGACTCAGAATGGGCCGAGGCAATGCCCACCCATTCCCCGCCACAAAAATTGCCCGCGGACACAGCCGCGCCCAAAAAAGAGCAGCCGAACCCCTTGGCCCCAAGTTCGTCCTGCGGAAAAATGCCCAAAAACGGGGTGGGCTATAGCCTTGGGGCGTGGGGCTGGCGAACATCATCCGCCAGACTCGGAATGGGCCGAGGCAATGCCCAACTCCTCCCCGCCACAAAAATTGCCCGCGGACACAGCCGCGCCCAAAAAAGAGAAGCGGAACACCTTGGCACCAAGATCGTCCTGCGGAAAAATGCCCAAAAAGGGGGTGGGCAATAGCCTTGGGGCGTGGGGCTGGCGAACTTCATCCGCCAGACTCAGAATGGGCCGAGACTTTGCCCACCCCCTCCCCGCGACAAAAATAGGCCGCGGGCACAGCCGTGCCCAAAAAGGAGCAGCCGAACCCCTTGGCGCCAAGATCGTCCTGCGGAAAAATGACCAACAAGGGGGTGGGCTATAGCCTTGGGGCGTGGGGCGGGCGAACTTCGTCCTGCGGAAAAATGCCCGAAAAAGGGGTGGGCTATAGCCTTGGGGCGTGGGGCTAGCGAACTTCGTCCGCCTTCTTCGGAGTGGGCCGAGACTTTGCCCACCCCTCCCCGCAACAAAAATAGGCTGCGGGCACAGCCGCGCCCAAAAAAGAGCAGCGGAACACCTTGGCGCCAAGATCGTCCTGCGGAAAAATGCCCAATGAGGGGGTGGGCTATAGCCTTGGGGCGTGGGGCGGGCGAACTATGTCCGCCGGACTCGGAATGAGCCGAGACTTTTCCCACCCCCTCCCCGCAACAAAAATAGGCTGCGGGCACAGCCGCGTCCGAAAAAGAGCAGCCGAACCCCTTGGCGCCATGTTCGTCTTGCGGAAAAATGCCCAAAACAGGGGTCGGTTATAGCCTTGGGGCGTGGGGCTGGCGAACTTCGTCCGCCTTCTTTGGAGTGGGCCGAGACTTTGCCCACCCCCTCCCCGCGACAAAAATAGTCTACGGGCACAGCCGCGCACAAAAAAGAGCTGCCGAACACCTTGGCGCCAAGTTCGTCCTGCGGAAAAATGCCCAAAAAGGGGGTGGGCTATAGCCTTGGGGCGTGGGGCGGGCGAACTTCGTCCGCCGGACTCGGAATGGGCCAAGACCTTTTCCACCCCCTCCCCACGACAAAAATAGTGCGCAGGCACAGCCGCGCCCAAAAAAGAGTAGCCAAACCCCTTGGCGCAAAGTTCGTCCTGTGGAAAAATGCCCAAAAAAGGGGTGGGCTATACCCTTGGGGCGTGGGGATGCGAACTTCGTCCGCCTTCTTCGGTGTGGGTCGAGACTTTGACCACCCCCTCCCCGCAACAAAAATAGGCTGCGGGCACAGCCGCGCCCAAAAAAGAGCAGCGGAACACCTTGGCGCCAAGATCGTCCTGCGGAAAAATGCCCAAAAAGGGGGTGGGCTATAGCCTTGGGGCGTGGGGCTGGAGAACTTCATCCGCCAGACTCGGAATGGGCCGAGGCAATGCCCACCCCCTCCCCACCACAAACATTGCCCGCGGACACAGCCGCGCCCAAAAAAGAGCAGCTGAAGACCTTGGCCCCAAGTTCGTCCTGCGGAAAAATGCCCAAAAACGGGGTGGGCTACAGCCTTGGGGCGTGGGGTGGCGAACTTCGTCCGCCTCCTTCGGAGTGGGCCGAGACTTTGTCCACCCCCTCCCCGCGACAAAACTAGGCCGCGGGCACAGCCGCGCCCAAAAAAGAGCAGCCGAACCCCTTGGCGCCAAGATCGTCCTGCGGAAAAATGCCCAAAAAGGGGGTGGGCTATAGCCTTGGGGCGTGGGGCTGGCGAACTTCATCCGCCAGACTCAGAATGGGCCGAGGCAATGCCCACCCACTCCCCGCCACAAAAATTGCCCGCGGACACAGCCGCGCCCAAAAAAGAGCAGCCGAACCCCTTGGCCCCAAGTTCGTCCTGCGGAAAAATGCCCAAAAACGGGGTGGGCTACAGCCTTGCGGCGTGGGGTGGCGAACTTCGTCCGCCTCCTTCGGAGTGGGCCGAGACTTTGCCCACCCCCTCCCCGCGAAAAAACTAGGCCGCGGGCACAGCCGCGCGCAAAAAAGAGCAGCCGAACCCCTTGGCGCCAAGTTCGTCCTACGGAAAAATGCCCAAAAAAGGGGTGGGCTATAGCCTTGGGGCGTGGAGCTGGCGAATTTCGTGCGCCTTCTTCGGAGTGGGCCGAGACTTTGCCCACCCCCTTCCCGCAACAAACGTATGCCGCGGGCACACCGCGCTCAAAAAAGAGCAGCGGAACACCTTGGCGCCAAGATCGTCCTGCGGAAAAATGCCCAAAAAGGGGGTGGGCTATAGCCTTGGGGCGTGGGGCTGGAGAACTTCATCCGCCAGACTCGGAATGGGCCGAGGCAATGCCCACCCACTCCCCGCCACAAAAATTGCCCGCGGACACAGCCGCGCCCAAAAAAGAGCAGCCGAACCCCTTGGCCCCAAGTTCGTCCTGCGGAAAAATGCCCAAAAACGGGGTGGGCTACAGCCTTGCGGCGTGGGGTGGCGAACTTCGTCCGCCTCCTTCGGAGTGGGCCGAGACTTTGCCCACCCCCTCCCCGCGAAAAAACTAGGCCGCGGGCACAGCCGCGCGCAAAAAAGAGCAGCCGAACCCCTTGGCGCCAAGTTCGTCCTACGGAAAAATGCCCAAAAAAGGGGTGGGCTATAGCCTTGGGGCATGGAGCTGGCGAATTTCGTGCGCCTTCTTTGGAGTGGGCCGAGACTTTGCCCACCCCCTTCCCGCAACAACAGTATGCCGCGGGCACACCGCGCTCAAAAAAGAGCAGCTGAACACCTTGGCGCCAAGATCGTCCTGCGGAAAAATGCCCAAAAAGGGGGTGGGCTATAGACTTGGGGCGTGGGGCTGGCGAACTTCATCCGCCAGACTCAGAATGGGCCGAGGCAATGCCCACCCACTCCCCGCCACAAAAATTGCCCGCGGACACAGCCGCGCCCAAAAAAGAGCAGCCGAACCCCTTGGCCCCAAGTTCGTCCTGCGGAAAAATGCCCAAAAACGGGGTGGGCTACAGCCTTGCGGCGTGGGGTGGCGAACTTCGTCCGCCTCCTTCGGAGTGGGCCGAGACTTTGCCCACCCCCTCCCCGCGAAAAAACTAGGCCGCGGGCACAGCCGCGCGCAAAAAAGAGCAGCCGAACCCCTTGGCGCCAAGTTCGTCCTACGGAAAAATGCCCAAAAAAGGGGTGGGCTATAGCCTTGGGGCGTGGAGCTGGCGAATTTCGTGCGCCTTCTTCGGAGTGGGCCGAGACTTTGCCCACCCCCTTCCCGCAACAAAAGTATGCCGCGGGCACACCGCGCTCAAAAAAGAGCAGCGGAACACCTTGGCGCCAAGATCGTCCTGCGGAAAAATGCCCAAAAAGGGGGTGGGCTATAGCCTTGGGGCGTGGGGCTGGAGAACTTCATCCGCCAGACTCGGAATGGGCCGAGGCAATGCCCACCCACTCCCCGCCACAAAAATTGCCCGCGGACACAGCCGCGCCCAAAAAAGAGCAGCCGAACCCCTTGGCCCCAAGTTCGTCCTGCGGAAAAATGCCCAAAAACGGGGTGGGCTACAGCCTTGCGGCGTGGGGTGGCGAACTTCGTCCGCCTCCTTCGGAGTGGGCCGAGACTTTGCCCACCCCCTCCCCGCGAAAAAACTAGGCCGCGGGCACAGCCGCGCGCAAAAAAGAGCAGCCGAACCCCTTGGCGCCAAGTTCGTCCTACGGAAAAATGCCCAAAAAAGGGGTGGGCTATAGCCTTGGGGCATGGAGCTGGCGAATTTCGTGCGCCTTCTTCGGAGTGGGCCGAGACTTTGCCCACCCCCTTCCCGCAACAAAAGTATGCCGCGGGCACACCGCGCTCAAAAAAGAGCAGCTGAACACCTTGGCTCCATGTTCGTCCTGCGGAAAAACGCCCAAAAAGGGGGTGGGCTATAGCTTTGGGGCGTGGGGCTGGCGCAGTTCCTCCGCCGGACTCGGAAAGAGCCGATACTTTTCCCACCCCCTCCCCACGACAAAAATAGGCCGCGAGTACAGCCGCGCCCAAAAAAGAGGAGCCAAACCCCTTGGCGCCAAGTTCGTCCTGCGAAAAAATGCCCAAAAATGGGTTGGGCTATAGCCTTGGGGCGTGGGGCTGGCGCACTTCGTCCGCCTTCTTTGGAGTGGGCCGAGACTTTGCCCACCCCCTCCCCGCGACAAAAATAGGCCGCGGGCACAGCCGCACCCAAAAAAGAGCAGCCAAACCCCTTGGCGCCAAGTTCGTCTTGCGGAAAAATGCCCAAAAAAGGGGTGGGCTATAGCCTCGGAGCGTGGGGCTGGCGAACTTCGTCCGCCGGACTCGGAATGAGCCGAGACTTTTCCCGCCCCCTCCCCGCGATAAAAATATGCCGCAGGTACAGCAGCGCCCAAAAAAGAGCAGCGGAACCCCTTGGCGCCAAGTTCGTCTTGGGGAAAAATGCCCAAAAAAGGGGAGGGCTATAGCCGTGGGGCGTGGGGCTAGCGAACTTCGTCCGCCTTCCTCGGAATGGGCCGAGACTTTGCCCACCCCCTCCCCGCGACAAAAATAGGCCGCGGGCACAGCCGCACCCAAAAAAGAGCAGCCAAACCCCTTGGCGCCAAGTTCGTCTTGCGGAAAAATGCCCAAAAAAGGGGTGGGCTATAGCCTTGGGGCGTGGGGCTGGCGAACTTCGTCCACCGGACTCGGAATGAGCCGAAACTTTTCCCGCGCCCTCCCCGCGACAAAAATAGGCCGCGGGCACAGCTGCGCCCAAAAAAGAGCAGCGGAACCCCTTGGCGCCAAGTTCGTCCTGCGGAAAAATGCCCAAAAATGGGATGGGCTATAGCCTTGAGGCGTGGGGCTGGCGAACTTCGTCCGCCTTCTTTGGAGTGGGCCGAGACTTTGCCCACCCCCTCACCGCAACAAAAATAGGCCGCGGGCACTGCCGCGCCCAAAAAAGAGCAGCCGAACCCCTTGGCGCCAAGTTCGTGCTGTGCAAAAATGCCCAAAAAAGGGGTGTGCTATAGCCTTTGGGCGTGGGGCTGGCGCACTTCGTCCGCCTTCTTCGGTGTGGGCCGAGACTTTGCCCAGCCCCTCCCCGCGACCAAAATAGGCCGCGGGTAAAGCCGTGCCCAAAAAAGAGATGCCGAACCCCCTGGCGCCAAGTTCGTCCTGCGGAAAAATGCCCAAAAAGGCGCAGCGGAACACCTTGGCGCCAAGATCGTCCTGCGGAAAAATTCCCAAAAAGGGGGTGGGCTACAGCCTTGGGGCGTGGGGCTGGCGAACTTCGTCCGCCGGACTCGGAATGGGCCGAGGCAATGCCCACCCCCTCCCCGCCACAAAAATAGGCCGCGGGCACAGCCGCGCCCAAAAAAGAGCAGCTGAACACCTTGGCGCCAAGTTCGTCCTGCAGAAAAATGCCCAAGGCGTGGGGCCGGTGAACTTCGTCAGCCTTCCTCGGAATGGGCCGAGACATTGGCCACCCCCTCCCCGCGCCAAAAATAGGCTGCGGGCACAGCCGCGCCCAAAAAATAGCAGCCGAACCCCTTGGCGCCACGGTCGTCCTGCGAAAAAATGTCCAAAAAGGGGGTGGGCTATAGCCTTGGGGCGTGGGGCTAGCGAACTTCGTCCGCCTTCCTCGGAATGGGCCGAGACTTTGCCCACCCCCTCCCCGCGACAAAAATAGGCCGCGGGCACAGCCGTGCCCAAAAAGGAGCAGCCGAATCCCTTGGCACGAAGATCGTCCTGCGGAAAAATGCCCAAAAAGGGGGTGGGCTATAGACTTGGGGCGTGGGGCTGGCGAACTTCGTCTGCCTTCTTTGGAGTGGGCCGAGACTTTGCCCACCCCCTCACCGCAACAAAAATAGGCCGCGGGCACTGCCGCGCCCAAAAAAGAGCAGCCGAACCCCTTGGCGCCAAGTTCGTCCAGTGCAAAAATGCCCAAAAAAGGGGTGTGCTATAGCCTTTGGGCGTGGGGCTGGCGCACTTCGTCCGCCTTCTTCGGTGTGGGCCGAGACTTTGCCCAGCCCCTCCCCACGACAAAAATAGGCCGCGGGCAAAGCCGTGCCCAAAAAAGAGCAGCCGAACCCCCTGGCGCCAAGTTCGTCCTGCGGAAAAATACCCAAAAAGGGGGTGGGCTATAGGCTTGGGGCGTGGGGCCGGCGAACTTCGTCAGCCTTCCTCGGAATGGGCCGAGACTTTGGGCACCCCCTCCCCACCCCAAAAATAGGCCACGGGCACAGCCGCGCCCAAAAACGAGCAGCCGAACCCCTTGGCGCCAAGTTCGTCCTGCGGAAAAATGCCCAAAAAAGGGGTGCGCTATAGCCTTGGGGCGTGGGGCTGGCGAAATTCGTCCGCCTTCTTCGGAGTGGGCCGAGACTTTGCCCACCCCATCCCCACAACAAAAATAGGCCGCGGGCACAGCCGCGCCCAAAAAAGAGCAGCCGAACACCTTGGCGCCAAGTTCGTCCTGCGGAAAAATGCCCAAAAAGGGGGTGGGCTATAGCCTTGGGGCGTGGGGCGGGCGAACTTTGTCCGCCGGACTCGGAATGGGCCGATCCATTTTCCACCCCCTCCCCACGACAAAAATAGCGGACGGACACAGCCGCGTACAACAAGAGCAGCCGAACCCCTCGGCGCCAAGTTCGTCCTGCGGAAAAATGCCCAAAAAAGGGGTGGGATATAGCCTTGGGGCGTCGGGCTGGCGAACTTCGTCCGCTTTCTTCGGTGTGGGCCGAGACTTTGCCAAGCCCCTCCCTGCGACAAAAATAGGCCGCGGGCACAGCCGTGCCCAAAAAATAGAAGCCGAACCCCTTGGCGCGAAGTTCGTCCTGCAGAAAAATGCCCAAAAAAGGGCTGGGCTATAGCCTTGGGGCGTGGGGCTGGCGAACTTCGTCCGCCGGACTCGGAATGTGTCGAGACATTGCCCACCCCCCTCCCCGCGCCAAAAATAGGCCGCGGGCACAGCCGCGCCCAAAAAAGAGCAGACGAACACCTAGGCACCAAGTTCGTCCTACGGAAAAATGCCCAAAAAGGGGGTGGGCTATAGCCTTTGGGCGTGGGGCGGGCGGACTTTGTCCGCTGGACTCGGAATGGGCCGATACTTTGCCCACCCCCTCCCCGCGACAAAAATAGGCCGCGGGCACATCCGCTTCCAAAAAAGAGCAGCTGAACACCTTGGCGCCAAGTTCGTCCGGCAGAAAAATGCCCAAAAAAACGGGTGTGCTGTAGGCTTTGGGCGTGGGGCCGGTGAACTTCGTCAGCCTTCCTCGGAATGGGCCGAGACTTTGGCCACCCCCTCTCCGTGCCAAAAATAGGCTGCGGGCACAGCCGCGCCCAAAAAATAGCAGCCGAACCCCTTGGCGCCACGGTCGTCCTGCGGAAAAATGTCCAAAAAGGGGGTGGGCTATAGCCTTGGGGCGTGGGGCTAGCGAACTTCGTCCGCCTTCCTCGGAATGGGCCGAGACTTTGCCCACCCCCTCCCCGCGACAAAAATAGGCCGCGGGCACAGCCGTGCCCAAAAAGGAGCAGCCGAATCCCTTGGCACGAAGATCGTCCTGGGGAAAAATGCCCAAAAAGGGGGTGGGCTATAGACTTGGGGCGTGGGGCTGGCGAACTTCGTCTGCCTTCTTTGGAGTGGGCCGAGACTTTGCCCACCCCCTCACCGCAACAAAAATAGGCCGCGGGCACTGCCGCGCCCAAAAAAGAGCAGCCGAACCCCTTGGCGCCAAGTTCGTCCAGTGCAAAAATGCCCAAAAAAGGGGTGTGCTATAGCCTTTGGGCGTGGGGCTGGCGCACTTCGTCCGCCTTCTTCGGTGTGGGCCGAGACTTTGCCCAGCCCCTCCCCGCGACAAAAATAGGCCGCGGGCAAAGCCGTACCCAAAAAAGAGCAGCCGAACCCCCTGGCGCCAAGTTCGTCCTGCGGAAAAATACCCAAAAAGGGGGTGGGCTATAGGCTTGGGGCGTGGGGCCGGCGAACTTCGTCAGCCTTCCTCGGAATGGGCCGAGACTTTGGGCACCCCCTCCCCACCCCAAAAATAGGCCACGGGCACAGCCGCGCCCAAAAACGAGCAGCCGAACCCCTTGGCGCCAAGTTCGTCCTGCGGAAAAATGCCCAAAAAAGGGGTGCGCTATAGCCTTGGGGCGTGGGGCTGGCGAACTTCGTCCGCCGGACTCGGAATGTGCCGAGACATTGCCCACCCCCTCCCCGCGCCAAAAATAGGCCGCGGGCACAGCCGCGCCCAAAAAAGAGCAGACGAACACCTAGGCACCAAGTTCGTCCTACGGAAAAATGCCCAAAAAGGGGGTGGGCTATAGCCTTTGGGCGTGGGGCGGGCGGACTTTGTCCGCTGGACTCGGAATGGGCCGAGACTTTGCCCACCCCCTCCCCGCGACAAAAATAGGCCGCGGGCACATCCGCTTCCAAAAAAGAGCAGCTGAACACCTTGGCGCCAAGTTCGTCCGGCAGAAAAATGCCCAAAAAAACGGGTGTGCTGTAGGCTTTGGGCGTGGGGCCGGTGAACTTCGTCAGCCTTCCTCGGAATGGGCCGAGACTTTGGCCACCCCCTCTCCGTGCCAAAAATAGGCTGCGGGCACAGCCGCGCCCAAAAAATAGCAGCCGAACCCCTTGGTGCCACGGTCGTCCTGCGGAAAAATGTCCAAAAAGGGGGTGGGCTATAGCCTTGGGGCGTGGGGCTAGCGAACTTCGTCCGCCTTCCTCGGAATGGGCCGAGACTTTGCCCACCCCCTCCCCGCGACAAAAATAGGCCGCGGGCACAGCCGTGCCCAAAAAGGAGCAGCCGAATCCCTTGGCACGAAGATCGTCCTGGGGAAAAATGCCCAAAAAGGGGGTGGGCTATAGACTTGGGGCGTGGGGCTGGCGAACTTCGTCTGCCTTCTTTGGAGTGGGCCGAGACTTTGCCCACCCCCTCACCGCAACAAAAATAGGCCGCGGGCACTGCCGCGCCCAAAAAAGAGCAGCCGAACCCCTTGGCGCCAAGTTCGTCCAGTGCAAAAATGCCCAAAAAAGGGGTGTGCTATAGCCTTTGGGCGTGGGGCTGGCGCACTTCGTCCGCCTTCTTCGGTGTGGGCCGAGACTTTGCCCAGCCCCTCCCCGCGACAAAAATAGGCCGCGGGCAAAGCCGTGCCCAAAAAAGAGCAGCCGAACCCCCTGGCGCCAAGTTCGTCCTGCGGAAAAATACCCAAAAAGGGGGTGGGCTATAGGCTTGGGGCGTGGGGCCGGCGAACTTCGTCAGCCTTCCTCGGAATGGGCCGAGACTTTGGACACCCCCTCCCCACCCCAAAAATAGGCCACGGGCACAGCCGCGCCCAAAAACGAGCAGCCGAACCCCTTGGCGCCAAGTTCGTCCTGCGGAAAAATGCCCAAAAAAGGGGTGGGCTATAGCCTTGGGGCGTGGGGCTGGCGAACTTCGTCCGCCTTCTTCGGAGTGGGCCGAGACTTTGCCCACCCCATCCCCACAACAAAAATAGGCCGCGGGCACAGCCGCGCCCAAAAAAGAGCAGCCGAACACCTTGGCGCCAAGTTCGTCCTGCGGAAAAATGCCCAAAAAGGGGGTGGGCTATAGCCTTGGGGCGTGGGGCGGGCGAACTTTGTCCGCCGGACTCGGAATGGGCCGATCCATTTTCCACCCCCTCCCCACGACAAAAATAGCGGACGGGCACAGCCGCGTACAAAAAGAGCAGCCGAACCCCTCGGCGCCAAGTTCGTCCTGCGGAAAAATGCCCAAAAAAGGGGTGGGATATAGCCTTGGGGCGTCGGGCTGGCGAACTTCGTCCGCTTTCTTCGGTGTGGGCCGAGACTTTGCCAAGCCCCTCCCTGCGACAAAAATAGGCCGCGGGCACAGCCGTGCCCAAAAAATAGAAGCCGAACCCCTTGGCGCGAAGTTCGTCCTGCAGAAAAATGCCCAAAAAAGGGCTGGGATATAGCCTTGCGGCGTGGGGCTGGCGAACTTCGTCCGCCGGACTCGGAATGTGCCGAGACATTGCCCACCCCCTCCCCGCGCCAAAAATAGGCCGCGGGCACAGCCGCGCCCAAAAAAGAGCACACGAACACCTAGGCACCAAGTTCGTCCTACGGAAAAATGCCCAAAAAGGGGGTGGGCTATAGCCTTTGGGCGTGGGGCGGGAGGACTTTGTCCGCTGGACTCGGAATGGGCCGAGACTTTGCCCACCCCCTCCCCGCGACAAAAATAGGCCGCGGGCACATCCGCTTCCGAAAAAGAGTTGCCGAAAGCCTTGGCGCCAAGTTCGTCCTGCGGAAAAATGCCCAAAAAAGGGGTGGGCTATAGCCTTCGGGCGTGGGGCTGGCGAACGTCATCCGCCGGACCCGGAATGTGCCGAGACTTTGCCCACCCCCTCCCCGCGACAAAATTAGGGCACGGGCATAGCCGCGCACAAAAAAGAGCAGCGGAACACCTTAGCGCCAAGATCGTCCTGCGGAAAAATGCCCAAAAAGGGGGTGGGCTATAGGCTTGGGGCGTAGGGCTGGCGAACTTCGTCTGCCGCACTCGGAATGGCCCTAGGCAATGCCCACCCCCTCCCCGCCACAAAAATAGGCCGCGGGCACAGCCGCGCCCGAAAAAGAGCAGCTGAACACGTTGGCGCCAAGTTCGTCCTGCAGAAAAATGCCCAAAAAAGGGGTGTGCTATAGCCTTTGGACGTGGGGCCGGCGAAATTCGTCAGCCTTCCTCGGAAAGGGCCGAGACTTTGGCCACCCCCTCCCCGCCCCAAAAATAGGCCGCGGGCACAGCCGCGCCCAAAAACGAGCAGCCGAACCCCTTGGCGCCAAGTTCGTCCTGCGTAAAAATGCCCAAAAAGGGGGTGGGCTATAGCCTTGGGGCGTGGGGCGGGCGAACTTTGTCCGCCGGACTCGGAATGGGCCGAGCCATTTTCCACCCCCTCCCCACGACAAAAATAGCCCGCGGGAACAGCCGCATACAAAAAGAGCAGCCGAACCCCTTGGCGCCAAGTTCGTCCTGCGGAAAAATGCCCAAAAAAGGGGTGGGCTATAGCCTTGGGGTGTCGGGCTGGCGAACTTCGTCCGCTTTCTTCGGTGTGGGCTGAGACTTTGCCAAGCCCCTCCCTGCGACAAAAATAGGCCGCGGGCACAGCCGTGCCTAAAAAATAGAAGCCGAACCCCTTGGCGCCATGGTCGTCCTGCAGAAAAATGCCCAAAAAAGGGGTGGGCTATAGCCTTGGGGCGTGCGGCTGGCGAACTTCGTCCCCCGGACTCGAAATGTGCCGAGACATTGCCCACCACCTCCCCGCGCCAAAAATAGGCCGCGGGCACAGCCGCGCCCAAAAAAGAGCAGACGAACACCTAGGCACCAAGTTCGTCCTACGGAAAAATGCCCAAAAAGGGGGTGGGCTATAGCCTTTGGGCGTGGGGCGGGCGAACGTCGTCCGCCTTCCTCGGAATGGGCCGAGACTTTGGCCACCCCCTCCCCGCGACAAAAATAGACCGCGGGCACAGCCGCGCCCAAAAAAGAGCAGCCGGACCCCGTGGCGCCAAGTTCATCCTGCGGCAAAAGGCCCAAAAAAGGGGTGTGCTATAGCCGTTGGGCGTGGGGCCAGCAAAGTTCATCCGCCTTCCTCGGAATGGGCCGAGACTTTGCCCACCCCCTCCCCATGCCAAAAATAGGCCGCGGGCACAGTCGCGCCCAAAAAAGAGCAGCCGAACCCCTAGGCCCCAAGCTCGTCCTGCGGCAAAACGCCCAAAAAAGGGGTGTGCTATAGCCTTTGGGCGTGGGGCTGGCGAACATCTACCGCCTTCCTCGGAATGGGCCGAGACTTTGCCCACCCCCTCTCCGCGCCAAAAATAGGCTGCGGGCACAGCCGCACCCAAAAAAGAGCAGCCTAACCCCTTGGCGCCAAGTTCGTCCTGCGGAAAAATGCCCAAAAAAGGGGTGTGCTATAGCCTTTGGGCGTGGGGCCGGCGAACTTCGTCCGCCTTCCTCGGAATGGGCTGAGACTTTGGCCATGCCGTCCCTGCGACAAAAATAGACCGCGGGCACAGCCGCGCCCAAAAAAGATCAGCCGAACCCCTTGGCGCCAAATTCGTCCTGCGGAAAAATGCCCAAAAAAGGGGTGTGTTATAGCCTTTGGGCGTGGGGCCGGCAAAGTTCATCCGCCTTCCCCATAATGGGCCGAGACTTTGCGCACCCCTTCCCCACACCAAAAATAGGCCGCGGGCACAGCTGCGCCCCAAAAAGAGCAGCCGAACCCCTTGGCGCCAAGTTCGTCCTGTGCAAAAACGCCCAAAAAGAGGGTGGGCTATAGCCTTCGGGCGTGGGGCCGGCGTACTTCGTCCGCCGGACTCGGAATCGGCCGAGACTTTTCCCACCCCCTCCCCGCGACAAAAATAGTCCGCGGGCACAGCCGTGCCCAAAAAAGAGCAGACGAACACCTAGGCACCAAGTTCGTCCTACGGAAAAATGCCCAAAAAGGGGGTGGGCTATAGCCTTTGGGCGTGGGGCGGGCGAACGTCGTCCGCCTTCCTCGGAACGGGCCGAGACTTTGGCCACCCCCTCCCCGCGACAAAAATAGACCGCGGGCACAGCCGCGCCCAAAAAAGAGCAGCCGGACCCCGTGGCGCCAAGTTCATCCTGCGGCAAAAGGCCCAAAAAAGGGGTGTGCTATAGCCGTTGGGCGTGGGGCCAGCAAAGTTCATCCGCCTTCCTCGGAATGGGCCGAGACTTTGCCCACCCCCTCCCCATGCCAAAAATAGGCCGCGGGCACAGTCGCGCCCAAAAAAGAGCAGCCGAACCCCTAGGCCCCAAGCTCGTCCTGCGGCAAAACGCCCAAAAAAGGGGTGTGCTATAGCCTTTGGGCGTGGGGCTGGCGAACATCTACCGCCTTCCTCGGAATGGGCCGAGACTTTGCCCACCCCCTCTCCGCGCCAAAAATAGGCTGCGGGCACAGCCGCACCCAAAAAAGAGCAGCCTAACCCCTTGGCGCCAAGTTCGTCCTGCGGAAAAATGCCCAAAAAAGGGGTGTGCTATAGCCTTTGGGCGTGGGGCCGGCGAACTTCGTCCGCCTTCCTCGGAATGGGCTGAGACTTTGGCCATGCCGTCCCTGCGACAAAAATAGACCGCGGGCACAGCCGCGCCCAAAAAAGATCAGCCGAACCCCTTGGCGCCAAATTCGTCCTGCGGAAAAATGCCCAAAAAAGGGGTGTGTTATAGCCTTTGGGCGTGGGGCCGGCAAAGTTCATCCGCCTTCCCCATAATGGGCCGAGACTTTGCGCACCCCTTCCCCACACCAAAAATAGGCCGCGGGCACAGCTGCGCCCCAAAAAGAGCAGCCGAACCCCTTGGCGCCAAGTTCGTCCTGTGCAAAAACGCCCAAAAAGAGGGTGGGCTATAGCCTTCGGGCGTGGGGCCGGCGTACTTCGTCCGCCGGACTCGGAATGGGCCGAGACTTTTCCCACCCCCTCCCCATGACAAAACTAAGCCGCGGGCACAGCCGTGCCCAAAAAAGAGCAGCCGAACCCCTTGGCGTTAAGTTCGTCCTACGGAAAAATGCCCAAAAAAGGGGTGTGGTATAGCCTTGGCGCGTGGGGCCGGCAAAGTTCGTCCGCCGGACTCGGAATGGGCCGAGACTTCGCCCACCCCCTCCCCGCAATAAAAATAGGCCGCGGTCACAGCCGCGCCCAAAAAAGAGCAGCCGAACGCCTTGGCGCCAAGTTCGTCTTGCGGAAAAATGCCCAAAGAAGGGGTCGGCAATAGCCTTGGGGCGTGGGGCGGGCGAACTTCGTCCGCCGGACTCGGAATGGGCCGAGACTTTGCCCACCCCCTCCCCGCAAGAAAAATAGGCCGCGGGCACAGCAGCATCCAAAAAAGAGCAGCCGAACCCCTTGGCGCCAAGTTCGTCCAGCGGAAAGATGCCCAAAAAGGGGGTGGGCTATAGCCTTGGGGCTTGGGGCAGGCGAACTTCGTCCGCCGGACTCGGAATGTGCCGAGACTTTGGCCACCCCCTCCCCGTGACAAAAATAGGCCGCGGGCAGAGCTGCGCCCAAAAAAGAGCAGCCGAACCCCTTGGCGCCAAGTTCGTCCTGCGGAAAGATGCCCAAAAAGGGGGTGGGCTATAGCCTTGGGGCGTGGGGCTGGCGAACTTCGTCCGCCGGACTAGGAATGGGCCGAGACTTTGGCCTCCCCCTCCCCGCGAGAAAAATAGGCCGCGGGCGCAGCCGCACACAAAAAAGAGCGGCCGACCCCTTGGCGCCAAGTTCGTCCTACGGAAAAATGCCCAAAAAGGGGGTGGGCTATAGCCTTGGGGCGTGGGGCTGGCGAACTTTGTCCACCGGACTCGGAATGTGCCGAGAATTTGGCTACCCCCTCCCCGTGAAAAAATAGGCCGCGGGCGCAGCCGCGCCCAAAAAAGAGCAGCCGAACCCCTTGGCGCCAAGCTCGTCCTGCGGAAAAATGCCCAAAAAGGGGGTGGGCTATAGCCTTGGGGCGTGGGGCCGGCGCACTTCGTCCGCCGGACTCGGAATGGGCCGAGACTATGGCCACCCCCTCCCCGCGACAAAAATAGGGCGCGGGCACAGCCGCGCCCAAAAAAGAGCAGCCGAACCCCTTGGCGCCAAGTTCGTCGTGCGGAAAAATACCCAAAAAAGGGGTGGGCTATAGCCTTGGGGCGTGGGGCTGGCGCACTTCGTCCACCTTCCTCGGAATGGGCTGAGACTTTGGCTACCCCCTCCCCGCAACAAAAATAGGCCGCGGGCACAACCGCGTCCAAAAAAGAGCAGCCGAACCCCTTAGCGCCAAGTTCGTCTTGCGGCAAAATGCCCAAAAAAGGGGTGTGCTATAGCCTTTGGGCGTGGGGCTGGCGCACTTCGTCCGCCAGACTCAGAACGGACCAAGACGTTGCGCACCCCCTCTCTGCGACAAAAATAGGCCGCGGGCACAGCCGCGCCCAAAAAAGAGCAGCCGAACCCCTTGGCGCCAAGTTCATCCTGCGGAAAAATGCCCAAAAAAGGGGTGGGCTATTGCCTTGGGGCGTGGGGCGGACTCGGAATGGGCCGAGACTTTTCCCAACCCTCCCCGCGACAAAAATAGGCCGCGGGCACAGCCGCGCCCAAAAAAGAGCAGCCGAACCCTTTGGCGCCAAGTTCGTCCTGCGGAAAAAAGCCCAAAAAAGGGGTGGGCTATAGCCTTGGGGCGTGGGGCCGGCGCACTTCGTCCGCCGGACTCGGAATGTGCCGAGACTTTGCCCACCCCATCCCCGCGACAAAAATAGGCCGCGGGCACAGCCGCGTCCAAAAAAGAGCAGCCGAACCCCTTGGCGCCAAGTTCGTCCTGCTGCAAAATGGCCAAAAAAGGGGTGTGCTATAGCCTTTGGGCGTGGGGCTGGCGCACTTCGTCCGCCAGACTCAGAACGGACCAAGACGTTGCCCACCCCCTCTCTGCGACAAAAATAGGCCGCGGGCACAGCCGCGCCCAAAAAAGAGCAGCCGAACCCCTTGGCGCCAAGTTCATCCTGCGGAAAAATGCCCAAAAAAGGGGTGGGCTATTGCCTTGGGGCGTGGGGCGGACTCGGAATGGGCCGAGACTTTTCCCAACCCTCCCCGCGACAAAAATAGGCCGCGGGCACAGCCGCGCCAAAAAAAGAGCAGCCGAACCCCTTGGCGCCAAGTTCGACCTCCGGAAAAATGTCCAAAAAAGGGTTGTGCTATAGCCATTGGGCGTGGGGCCGGCGCACTTCGTCCGCCTTCCTCGGAATGGGCTGAGACTTTGGCCACCCCCTCCCTGCACCAAAAATAGACCGTGTGCACAGCCGCACCCAAAAAAGAGCAACCGAACCCCTTGGCGCCAAGTTCGTCCTGCGGAAAAATGCCCAAAAAAGGGGTGTGCTATAGGCTTGGGTCGTGGGGCTGGCGAACATCCTCCGCCGCACTCAGAATGGGCCGAGACATTTCCCACCCCCTCCCCGCGACAAAAATAGGCCGCGGGCACAGCCGCGCCCATAAAAGAGCTGCTGAACCCCTTGGCACCAAGTTCGACCTGCGGAAAAATGTCTAAAAAAGGGGTGTGCTACAGCCTTTGGGCGTGGGGCCGGTGAACTTCGTCTGCCTTCATCGGAATGGGCCGAGACATTTCCCACCCCCTCCCCGCGACAAAAATAGGCCGCAGGCACAGCCGCGCCCAAAAAAGAGCAGCCGAACCCCTTGGCGCCAAGTTCGTCCTGCGGAAAAATGCCCAAAAAAGGGGTGTGCTATAGCCTAGGGGCGTGGGGCTTGCGGACTTCATCCGCCGGACTCGGAATGGACCGAGGCTTTGCCCACCCCCTCCCCGCGACAAAAATAGGCCGCGGGCACAGCCGCGCCCAAAAAAGAGCAGCCGAACCCCTTGGCGCCAAGTTCGTCCTGCGGAAAAATGCCCAAAAAGGGGGTGCGCTATAGCCTTTGGACGTGGGGCCGGGAAAGTTCGTCCGCCTTCCTCGGAATGGGCCGAGACTGTGGCCACCCCCTCCCTGCACAAAAAATAGGCCGCGGGCACAGCCGTGCCTAAAGAAGAGCAGCCGAACCCCTTGGCGCCAAGTTCGTCCAACGGCAAAATGCCCGAAAAAGGGGTGTGCTATAGCCTTTGGGCCTGGGGCCTGCAAAGTTCACCCGCCTTCCTCGGACTGGGCCGAGACTTTGCCCAACCCCTCCCCGCGCAAAAAATAGGCCGCGGGCACAACCGCGCCCAAAAAAGAGCAGCCGAACCCCTTGGCACCAAGTTCATCCTGCGGAAAAATGCCCAAAAAAGGGGTGTGCTATAGCCTTGGGGCGTGGGGATGGCGAACTTCGTCCGCCGGATTCGGAATGGGCCGAGACTTTCCTGACCCCCTCCCCGTGACAAAATAGGACGCGGGCACAGCCGCGCCAAAAAAAGAGCAGCCGAACCCCTTGGCGCCAAGTTCGACCTGCGGAAAAATGTCCAAAAAAGGGTTGTGCTATAGCCATTGGGCGTGGGGCCGGCGCACTTCGTCCGCCGGACTCAGAATGGGCCGAGACATTTCCCACCCCCTCTCCGCGACAAAAATAGGCCGCGGGCACAGCCGCGCCCATAAAAGAGCTGCTGAACCCCTTGGCACCAAGTTCGACCTGCGGAAAAATGTCTAAAAAAGGGGTGTGCTATAGCCTTTGGGCGTGGGGCCGGTGAACTTCGTCTGCCTCCATCGGAATGGGCCGAGACATTTCCCACCCCCTCCCCGGGACAAAAATAGGCCGCAGGCACAGCCGCGCCCAAAAAAGAGCAGCCGAACCCCCTGGCGCCAAGTTCGTCCTGCGGAAAAATGCCAAAAAAAGGGGTGGGCTATAGCCTTGCGGCGTGGGGCTGGCGAACTTTGTCCGCCTTCCTCGGAATGGGCCGAGACTTTGCCCTCCCCCTCCACGCGACAAAAATAGGCCGCGGGCACAGCCGCACCCAAAAAAGAGCAGCCAAACCCCTTGGCGACAAGTTCGTCTTGCGGAAAAATGCCCAAAAAGGGGGTGGGCTATAGCCTTGGGGCGTGGGGCTGCCGGAGTTCATCCGCCGGACTCGGAAAGTGCCGAGACTTTGCCCACCACCTCCACGCGACAAAAATAGGCCGCGGGCACAGCCGCACCCAAAAAAGAGCAGCCAAACCCCTTGGCGCCAAGTTCGTCCTCGGAAAAATGCCCAAAAAGGGGGTGGGCTATAGCCTTGGGGCGTGGGGCTGCCGGAGTTCGTCCGCCGGACTCGGAATGTGCCGAGACTTTGCCCACCCCCTCCCCGCGACAAAAATAGGCCGCAGGCACAGCCGCGCAAAAAAAGAGCAGCCGAACCCCTTGGCGCCAAGTTCGACCTGCGGATAAATGCCCAAAAAGGAGGTGGGCAATAGCCTTGGGGCGTGGGGATGGCGAACTTCGTCCGCCGGATTCGGAATGGGCCGAGACTTTGCCGACCCCCTCCCCGTGACAAAATAGGCCGCGGGCACAGCCGCGCCCAAAAAATAGGGGCCGAACCCCTTGGCGCCAAGTTCGTCCTGCGGAAAAATGCCCAAAAAGGAGGTGGGCTATAGCCTTGGGGCGTGGGGATGGCGAACATCGTCCGCCAGATTCGGAATGGGCCGAGACTTTGCCGACCCCCTCCCCGTGACAAAATAGACCGCGGGCACAGCCGCGCCCAAAAAAGAGCAGCCGAACCCCTTGGCGCCAAGTTCGTCCTGTGGAAAAAAGCCCAAAAAGGAGGTGGGCTATAGCGTTGGGGCGTGGGGATGGCGAACTTCGTCCGCCTGATTCGGAATGGGCCGAGACTTTGCCGACCCCCTCCCCATGATAAAATAGACCGCGGGCACAGCCGTGCCCAAAAAAGAGCAGCCGAACCCCTTGGCGCCAAGTTCGTCCTGCAGAAAAATGCCGAAAAAAGGGGTGGGCTATAGCCTTGGGGCGTGGGGCGGGCGAACTTTGTCCGCCGGACTCGGAATGGGCCGAGACTTTTCCCCCCCCCCTCCCCACGACAAAAATAGGCCGCGGGCCCAGCCGTGCCAAAAAAAGAGCAGCCGAACCCCTTGGCGCCAAGTTCGACCTGCGGAAAAATGTCCAAAAAAGGGTTGTGCTATAGCCATTGGGCGTGGGGCCGGCGCACTTCGTCCGCCTTTGTCGGAATGGGCCGAGACTTTGGCCACCCCCTCCCCGCGACAAAAATAGGCCGCGGGCAGAGCCGCGCCAAAAAAAGAGCAGCCGAACCCCTTGGTGCCAAGTTCGTCCTGCGGAAAAATGCCCGAAAAGGGGGTGTGCTATAGCCTTTGGGCGTGGGGCCGGCGAACTTCGTCCGCCTTCCTCGGAATGGGCCGAGACTTTGGCCACCCCCTCCCCGCACCAACAATAGACCGTGTATACAACCGCGCCGAAAAAAGAGCAGTCGAACCACTTGGCCCCAAGTTCGTCCTGCGGCAAAACGCCCAAAAAGGGGTGGGCTATAACCTTGGGGCGTGGGGCCGGCGTACTTCGTCCGCCAGACTCGGAATCGGCCGAGACTTTTCCCACCCCCTCCCCGCAACAAAAATAGGCCGCGGGCACAGCCGTACCCAAGAAAGAGCAGCCGAACCCCTTGGCGCCAAGTTCGTCCTGAGGAAAAATGCCCAAAAAAAAGGTGTGCTATAGCCTTTGGGCGTGGGGCCGGCGAACTTCGTCCGCCTTCCTCGGAATGGACCGAGACTTTGGCCACCTCCTCCCCGTGACAGAAATAGGCCCCGGGCACAGCCGCGCCGAAAAAAGAGCAGCCGAACCCCTTGGCGCCAAGTTCGTCCTGCGGAAAAATGCCCAAAAAATGGGTGGGCTGTAGCCTTTGGGCGTGGGGCCGGTAAAGTTCATCCGCCTTCCTCGGAATGGGCCGAGACTTTGCCCACCGCCTCCCCATGCCAAAAATAGATCGCCGGCACAGCCGCGCCCAAAAAAGAGTAGCCGAACCCCATGGCGCCAAGTTCGTCCTGCGGAAAAATGGCCAAAAAGGAGGTGGGCTATAGCCCTGGGGCGTGGGGCGGGCGAACTTCGTCCGCTGGACTGGGAATGGGCCGAGACTTTTCCAACCCCCTCCCCACAACAAAAATAGGCAGCGGGCACAGCCGCGCCCAAAAAAGAGCAGCCGAACCCCTTGGCGCCAAGTTCGTCCTGCGGAAAAATGCCCAGAAAGGGGGTGAGCTATAGCCTTGGGGCGTGGGGCTGGCGAACTTCGTCCGCCGGACTCGGAATGGGCCGAGGCTTTGCCCACCCCCTCACCGTGACAAAAATAGGCTGTGGGCACAGCCGTGCGCAAAAATGAGCAGCCGAACCCCTACACGCCACGTTCGTCCTGCAGAAAAATGCCCAAAAAAGGGGTGGGCTATAGCCTTGGGGCGTGGGGCTGGCGAACTTCGTCCGCCGGAGTCGGAATGTGCCGAGACTATGCCCACCCCCTCCCCGCGACAAAAATAGGCCGCGGGCACAGCCGCGCCCAAAAAAGAGCAGCCGAACCCCTTGGCGCCACGTTCGTCCTGTAGAAAAATGCCCAACAAGGGGGTGGGCTATAGCCTTGGGTCTTGGGGCTGGCGAACTTCGTCCGCCGGACTCGGAATGGGCCGAGACTTTGTCTCCCCCTCCCCGCGACAAAAATAGGCCACGGGCACAGCCGAGCCCAAAAAGTGAGAAGCCGAACCCCTTGGCGCCATGTTCGTCCTGCGGAAAATGCCCAAAAAAGGGGTGTGCTATAGCCTTTGGGCGTGGGGCCGGCGCACTTCGTCCGCCTTCTTCGGAATTGGCTGAGCCATTGGCCACCCCCTCCCCACGAGAAAAATAGGCCGCGGGTGCAGCCGCGCCCAAAAAAGAGCAGCCGAACCCCTTGGCGCCAAATTCGTCCTGCGGAAAAATGTCCAAAAAAGGGTTGTGCTATAGCCATTGGACGTGGGGCCGGCGAACTTCGTCCGCCTTTGTCGGAATGGGCCGAGACTTTCCCCACCCCCTCCCCGCGACAAAAATAGGCCGCGGGCACAGCTGCGCCCAAACAGGAGCAGCCGAACCCCTTGGCGCCAAGTTCGTCCTTCGGAAAAATGCCCAAAAAGGGGGTGGGCTATAGCCTTGGGGCGTGGGGCTGGCGAACTTCGTCCACCGGACACAGAATGACCCGAGGCTTTGCCCACCCCCTCACCGCAACAAAAATAGGCCGCGGGCATAGCCGCGCCCAAAAAATAGCAGCCGAACCCCTTGGCGCCAAGTTCGACCCGCGGAGAAATGCCCAAAAAAGGGGTGTGCTATAGCCTTGGGGCGTGGGGCGGGCGCACTTCGTCCGCCGGACTCGGAATGTGCCGAGACTTTGCGCACCCCCTCCCTACGACAAAAATAGGACGCGGGCACAGCCGCGCATAAAAAGGAGCAGCCGAACCCCTTGGCGCCAGGTTCATCCTGCAGAAAAATGCCCAAAAAGGGGGTGGGCTATAGCCTTGGGGCTTGGGGCTGGCGAATTTGTCCGCCGGACTCGGAATGGGCTGAGACTTTGTCCACCCCCTCCCCATGACAAAGATAGGCCACGGGCACAGCCGAGCCCAAAAAAGAGTAGCCGAACCCCTTTGCGCCAAGTTCGTCCTGCGGAAAAATACCCAAAAAAGGGGTATGCTATAGCCTTTGGGCGTGGGGCCGGCGAACTTCGTCCGCCTTCCTCTGAATGGGCCGAGACATTGGCCACCCCCTCCCCGTGAAAAAAATAGGCGGCGGGCACAGTCGCTCCCAAAAAAGAGCAGCCGAGCCCCTTGGCGCCAAGTTCGTCCTGCGGAAAAATGCCCAAAAAGGGGTGGGCTATAGCCTTGGGGCGTGGGGCTGGCGAACTTCGTCCGCCTTCCTCGGAATGGGCCGAGACATTGGCCACACCCTCCCCGCTAGAAAAATAGGCGGCGGGCACAGCCGCTCCCAAAAAAGAGCAGCCGAACCCCTTGGCGCCAAGTTCGTCCTGCGGAAAAATGCCCAAAAAGGGGTGGGCTATAGCCTTGGGGCGTGGGGCTGGCGCACTTCGTCCGCCGGACTCGGAATGGGCCGAGACCTGTCCCACCCCCTTCCCGAGACAAAAATAGGCCGCGGGCCCAGCCGCGCCCAAAAAAGAGTAGCCGAACCCCTTGGCGCCCCGTTCGTCTTGCGGAAAAATGCCCAAAAAGGGGGTGGGCTATAGCCTTGGGGCATGGTGCTGGCGCACTTCGTCTGCCGGACTCGGAATGGGTCAAGGATATTCCCACCCCCTCCCCGCAGCAAAAATAGGCCGCGGGCACAGCTGCGCCCAAAAAAGAGCAGCCGAACCCTTGGCGCCAAGTTCGTCCTGCGGAAAAATGCCCAAAAACGCGTGGGCTATAGCCTTGGGGCGTGGGGCGGGCGAACTTCGTCCGCCGGACTCGGAATAAGCCTAGACTTTCCCCACCCCCTCCCCGTGACGAAAATAGGCCGCGGGCACAGCCGCGCCCAAAAAGGAGCAGCCGAACCCCATGGCGCCACGTTCGTCCTGCGGAAAAATGCCCAAAAGGGGGGTGGGCTATAGCCTTGGGGCGTGGGGCTGGCGAACTTCGTCCACCAGGCTCAGAATGGGCCGAGGCTTTGCCCACCCCCTCACCACGACAACAATAGGCCGCAGGCACAGCCACGCCCAAAAAAGATCAGCCGAACCCCTTGGCGCCAAGTTCGTCCTTCCGAAAAATGCCCAAAAAGGGGATGGGCTATAGCCTTGGGGCGTGGGGCGGGCGAACTTCGTCCGCCGGACTCGGAGTGGGCCGAGACTTTGACCACCCCCTCCCCATGACAAAAATAGGCCGACGGCACAGCCGCGCCCAAAAATGAGCAGCCGAACCCCTTGCCGCCTGGTTCATCCTGCGGAAAAATGCCCAAAAAGAGGGTGGGCTATAGCCTTGGGGCGTGGGGCTGGCGAACTTTGTCCACCGGACTCGGAATGGGCTGAGCCTTTGCCCACCCCCTCAGCGCTACAAAAATAGTCCGCAGGCACAGCCGCGCCCAAAAGAGAGCAGCCGAACCACTTGGCGCCAAGTTCGTCCCGCGGAAAAATGCCCAAAAAAGGATTGGGCTGTAGCCTTGGGGCGTGGGGCTTGCGAACTTCATCCGCCGGACTCGGAATGGGCCGAGACTTTTCCCACCCCCTTCCCGCGCCAAAAATAGGCTGCGGGCACAGCCTCGCCCAAAAAAGAGCAGTTGAACCCCTTGGCGCCAAGTTCGTCCTGCGGAAAAATGCCCAAAAAAGGGGTGTGCTATAGCCTTGGGGCGTGGGGCGGGCGAACATCGTCCACCGGTCTCGGAATGTGCCGAGACTTTGTCAAACCCGTCCCCGTGACAAAAATAGGCCACGGGCACAGCCGCGGCCGAAAAGGAGCAGCTGAACCCCTTAGCGCCAAGTTCGTCCTGCGGAAAAAATGCCCAAAACGGGGGTGGGCTATACCCTTGGGGCGTGGGGCTGGCGAACTTCGTCCGCCGGACTCAGAATGGGTTGAGGCTTTGCCCACCCCCTCACCGTGACAAAAATAGGCCGCGGACACAGCCGCGCCCAAAAAAGAGCTGCCGAACCCCTTGGCGCCAAGTTCGTCCGGTGGAAAAATGCCCAAAAAGGGGGTGGGCTATAGGCTTGGGGCGTGGGGCTGGCGAACTTCGTCCGCCGGACTCGGAATGGGCCGAGGCTTTCACCACCCCCTCCCCACGACAAAAATAGTCCGTGGGCACAGCCGCGCTCAAAAAGGAGCAGCCGAACCCCTTGGCGCCAAGTTCTTCTTGCGGCAAAATGCCCAAAAAGGGGGTGGGCTATAGCCTTGGGGCGTGGGGCTGGCAAACTTCGTCCGCCGGACTCGGAATGGGCCCAGGCTTTGCCCGCACCCTTACCGCGACAAAAATAGGCCACGGGCACGGCCGCGCCCAAAAAGGAGCAGCCGAACCCCTTGGCGCCAAGTTCGTCCTGTGGAAAAATGCCCAAAAAGGGGGTGGGCTATTGCCTTGGGGCGTGGGGATGGCGCACTTCGTCCGCCAGACTCAGAATGGGACGAGTCTTTGTCCACCCCCTCCCCGTGACAAAAATATGCCGCGGTTACACCCACGCCCAAAAAAGAACAGCCGAACCCCTTGGCGCCAAGTTCGTCCTGCGGAAAAATGCCCAAAAAAGGGGTGGGCTATTGCCTTGGGGCGTGGGGCTGCCGAACTTCGTCCGCCGGACTCGTAATGGGCCGAGACTTTTCCCACACCCTCCCCATGACAAAAATATGCCGCGGGCATAGCCGCGCCCAAAAAAGAGCAGCCGAACCCCTTGGCGCCAAGTTCGTCCTGCGGAAAAATGCCCAAGAAAGGGGTGGGCTATAGCCTTGGGACGTGGGGCTGGCGATCTTCGTCCGCCGGACTCGGAATGGGCCGAGACTTTTCCCACCCCCTCCCCGCGACAAAATTAGGCCGCGGGCACAGCCGCGCCCAAAAAAGAGCAGCCGAAACCCTTGGCGCCAAGTTCGTCCGGTGGAAAAATGTCCAAAAAAGGGCTGGGTTATAGCCTTGGGGCATGGGGTTGGCGAACTTCGGTTGCCGGACTCGGAATGGGCTGAGACTTTCCCCACCCCCTCCCCGTGACAAAAATAGGCCGCGCGCACAGCCGCGCCCAAAAGAGAGCAGCCGAACCCCTTGGCGCCAAGTTCGTCCTGCGGAAAAATGCCCAAAAAGGGGGTGGGCTATAGCCTTGGGGCGTGGGGCTGGCGAGCTTCGTCCGCCGGGCTCGGAATGGGCCGACAATTTGACCACCCCCTCCCCACGACAAAAATAGTCCGTGGGCACAGACGAGTCCAAAAAAGAGCAGCCGAACCCCTTGGCGCCAAGTTCGTCCTGCGGAAAAATGCCCAAAAAGGGGGTGGGCTATAGCCTTGGGGCGTGGGGATGGCGAACTTCGTCCGCCGGACTCGTAATGGCCCGAGACTTTGCCCACCGCCTCCCCACGACAAAAATATGCCGCGGGCACAGCCGCGCCCAAAAAAGAGCAGCCGAACCCCTTGGCGCCAAGTTCGTCCTGCGGAAAAATGCCCAAAAAGGGGGTGGGCTATAGCCTTGGGGCGTGGGGCTGGCGAACCTCGTCCGCCGGACTCGGAATGGGACGAGGCTTTGTCCACCCCCTCGCCACGACAAACATAGGCCGCGGGCACCGCTGCGCCGAAAAAAGAGCAGACGAACCCCTTGGAGCCAAGTTCGTCGTGCGGAAAATTGACCAAAAAGGGGGTCGGCTATAGCCTTGGGGCGTGGGGCTGGCGAATTTTGTCCGCCGGACTCGTAATGGGCCGAGACTTTTCCCACCCCCTTCCCAAGACAAAAATATGCCACGGGCACGGCCGCGCCCAAAAAAGAGCAGGCGAACCCCTTGGCGCCAAGTTCGTCCTGCGGAAAAATGCCCAAAAAGGGGGTGGGCTATAGCCTTGGGGCGTGGGGATGGCGAACTTCGTCCGCCGGACTCGGAATGGGCCGAGGCTTGGTCCACCGCCTCCCCACGACATGCATAGGCCGCGGGCACCGCTGCGCCGAAAAAAGAGCAGCCGAACCCCTTGGAGCCAAGTTCGTCCTGCGGAAAATTGCCCAAAAAGGGGGTGGGCTATAGCCTTGGGGCGTGGGGCTGGCGAATTTTGTCCGCCGGACTCGTAATGGGCCGAGACTTTTCCCGCCCCCTCCCCACGACAAAAATATGCCGCGGGCACAGCCGCGCCCAAAAAAGAGCAGCCGAACCCCTTGGCGCCAAGTTCGTCCTGCGGAAAAATGCCCAAAAAGGGGGTGGGCTATAGCTTTGGGGCGTGGGGATGGCGAACTTCGTCCGCCGGACTCGGAATGGGCCGAGGCTCGGTCCACCCCCTCCCCACGAAAAGCATAGGCCGCGGGCACCGCTGCGCCGAAAAAAGAGCAGCCGAACCCCTTGGAGCCAAGTTCGTCCTGCGGAAAATTGCCCAAAAAGGGGGTGGGCTATAGCCTTGGGGCGTGGGGCTGGCGAATTTTGTCCGCAGGACTCGTAATGGGCCGAGACTTTTCCCACCCCCTCCCCACGACAAAAATATGCCGCGGGCACAGCCGCGCCCAAAAAAGAGCAGCCGAACCCCTTGGCGCCAAGTTCGTCCTGCGGAAAAATGCCCAAAAAGGGGGTGGGCTATAGCCTTGGGGCGTGGGGCTGGCGAACCTCGTCCGCCGGACTCGGAATGGGACGAGGCTTTGTCCACCCCCTCCCCGTGACAAGAATATGCCGCGGTTACGCCCACGCCGAAAAAAGAGCAGCCGAACCCCTTGGAGCCAAGTTCGTCCTGCGGAAAATTGCCCAAAAAGGGGGTGGGCTATAGCCTTGGGGCGTGGGGCTGGCGAATTTTGTACGCCGGACTCGTAATGGGCCGAGACTTTTCCCACCCCCTCCCCACAACAAAAATATGCCGCGGGCACAGCCGCGCCCAAAAAAGAGCAGCCGAACCCCTTGGCGCCAAGTTCGTCCTGTGGAAAAATGCCCAAAAAAGGGGTGGGCTATAGCCTTGGGGCGTGGGGCTGGCGAACTTCGTTTACTGGACTAGGAATGGGCCGAAACGTTTCCCACCCCCTCCCCATGACGAAAATAGGCCGCGCGCACAGCCGCGCCCAAAAAAGAGCAGCCGAACCCCTTGGCGCCAAGTTCGTCCTGCGGAAAAATGCCCAAAAAGGGGGCGTGCTATAGCCTTGGGGCGTGGGGCGGGCGAACTTCGTCCGCCGGACTCGGAATAGGCCGAGGCTTTGGCCACCCCCTCCCCGCGACAAAAATAGGCCGTGGGCACAGCCGCGCCCAAAAAAGAGCTGCCGAACCGCATGGCGCCAAGTTCGTCCTGCGGAAAATTGCCCAAAAAAGGGGTGGGCTACAGCCTTGGGACGTGGGGCTGGCGATCTTCGTCCGCCGGACTCGGAATGGGCCGAGACTTTTCCCACCCCCTCCCTGCGAGAAAAATATTCCGCGGGCACAGCCGCACCCAAAAAAGAGCAGCCGACCCCTTGGCGCCAAGTTCGTCCTGTGGAAAAATGCCCAAAAAGGGGGTGGGCTATAGCCTTGGGGCGTGGGGATGGCGGACTTCGTCCGCCGGATTCGGAATGGGCCGAGGCTCGGTCCACCCCCTCCCCACGACAAACATAGGCCGCGGGCACCGCTGCGCCGAAAAAAGAGCAGCCGAACCCCTGGGAGCCAAGTTCGTCCTGTGGAAAATTGCCCAAAAAGGGGGTGGGCTATAGCCTTGGGGCGTGGGGCAGGCGAATTTTGTCCGCCGGACTCGTAATGGGCCGAGATTTTTCCCACCCCCTCCCTACGACAAAACTATTCTGCGGGCATAGCCGCGCCCAAAAAACAGCAGTCGAACCCCTTCGCGCCAAGTTCGTCCTGTGGAAAAATGCCCAAAAAAGGGGTGGGCGGTAGCCTTGGGACGTGGGGCTGGCGATCTTCGTCCGCCGGACTCGGAATGGGCCGAGACTTTTCCCACCCCCTCCCCGCGACAAAAATAGGCCGCAGGCACTGCTGCGCCCAAAAGAGAGCAGCCGAACCCCTTGGCGCCAAGTTCGTCCGGCGGAAAAATGACCAAAAAGGGGGTGGGCTATAGCCTTGGGGCGTGGGGCGGGCGAACTTCGTTTGCCGAACTCGGAATGGGCCGAGACTTTCCGTACCCCCTCCCCACGACAAAAATAGGCCGCGCGCACAGCCGCGTCCAAAAGAGAGCAGCCGAACCCCTTGGCCCCAAGTTCGTCCGGCGGAAAAATGCCCAAAAAGGGGGTGGGCTATAGTCTTGGCGCGTGGGGCTTGCGAATTTTGTCCGCCGCAGTTGGAATGGGCCAAAACTTTTCCCACCCCCTCCCCGCAATAGAAATATGCCGCGGGCACAGCCGCGCCCAAAAAAGAGCAGCCGAACCCTTTGGCGCCAAGTTTGTCCTGCGGAAAAATGCCCAAAAAGGGGGCGTGCTATAGCCTAGGGGCGTGGGGCTGGCGAACTTCGTCCGCCGGACTCGGAATGGGCCGAGGCTTTGCCCACCCCCTCCCCGCGATAAAAATAGGCCGTGGGCACAGCTGCGTCCAAATAAGAGCAGCCGAACCCCTTGGCGCCAGGTTCGTCCTGTGGAAAAATGCCCAAAAAAGGGGTCGGCTATAGCCTTGGGACATGGGGCTGGCGATCTTCGTCCGCCGGACTCGGAATGGGCGGAGACTTTTCCCACCCCCTCCCCGCGACAAAAATAGGCCGCGGGCCCAGCCGCGCCCAAAAAAGAGCAGCTGCACCCCTTGGCGCCAAGTTCGTCCTGTGGAAAAATGCCCAAAAAAGGGGTGGGCTATAGCCTTGGGGCGTGGGGCTGGCGAACTTCGTTTGCCAGACTCGGAATGGGCCGAGACTTTCCCCACCCCCTCTCAACAACAAAAATAGGCCGCGCGCACAGCCGCGCCCAGAAGAGAGCAGCCGAACCCCTTGGCGCCAAGTTCGTCCAGCGGAAAAATGCCCAAAAAGGCGGTGGGCTATAGCCTTGGGGCGTGGGGCGGGCGAACTTTGTCCGCCGGACTCGGAATGGGCGGAGACTTTGACCACCCCCTCCCCACGACAAAAATAGGCCGCGGGCACAGCCGTGTCTAAAAAAGAGCAGCCGAACCCTTTGGCGCCAAGTTCGTCCAACGGAAAAATGCCCAAAAAGAGGGTGGGCTATAGCCTAGGGGCGTGGGGCTGGCGAACTTCGTCCGCCGGACTCGGAATGGACCGAGACTTTGGCCTCCCCCTCCCCGCGACAAAAATAGGCCGTGGGCGCAGCCGTGCCCGAAAAAGAGCGGCCGAACCCCTTGGCGCCAAGTTCATCCTGTGGAAAAATGCCCAAAAAGTGGGTGGGCTATAGCCTTGGGAAGTGGGGCTGGTGAACTTTGTCCGCCGAACTCAGAATGGGCCGAGACATTGGCTACCCCCTACCCGCGACAAAAATAGGCCGCGGGCACAGCCGCGCCCAAAAAAAAGCAGCGGAACCCCTTGGCGCCAAGTTCGTCCTGCGGAAAAATGCCCAAAAAGGGGGTGGGCTATAGCCTTGGGGCGTGGGGCCGGCGCACTTCGTCCGCCTTCCTCGGAATGGGCTGAGACTTTGGCTACCCCCTCCCCGTGACAAAAATAGGCCGCGGGCACAGCCGCGCCCAAAAAAGTGGAGCCGAACCCCTTGGCGCCAAGTTCGTCCTGCGGAAAAATGCCCAAAAAGGGGGTGGGCTATAGCCTTGGGGCATGGGGCCGGCGCACTTCGTCCGCCGGACTCGGAATGGGCCGAGACTTTTCCCACCCCCTCCCCGCGACAAAACTAAGCCGTGGGCACAGCTGCGCCCAAAAAAGAGCTGCCGAACCCCTTGGTGCCACGTTCGCCTTGCGGAAAAATGGGCAAAAAATGGGTGGGCTATAGCCTTGGGGCGTGGGGCGGGCAAACTTCGTCCGTCGGACTCGGAATCGGGCGAGACTTTGCCCACCCCCTCCCTGCAATAAAAATAGGCCGCGGTCACAGCCGCGCCCAAAAAAGAGCGGCCGAACCCCTTGGCGCCAAGTTCGTCCTGCGGAAAAATGCCCAAAAAGGGGGTGGGCTATAGCCTTGGGGCGTGGGGATCATCCGCCGGACTCGGAATGGGCCGAGAGTTTGGCAACCCCCTCCCCGCGACAAAAATAGGCCGCAGGCAAAGCCGCACCCAAAAAAGAGCAGCCGAACCCATTGGCGCCTAGTTTGTCCAGTGGAAAAATGCCCAAAAAGGGGGTGGGCTATAGCCCTGGGGCGTGGGGCTGGCGAACTTCGTCCGCCTTCCTCGGAATGGGCTGAGACTTTGGCTACCCCCTCCCCGCGACAAAAATAGGCCGCGGGCACAGCCGCGCCCAAAAAAGAGCAGCCGAACCCCTTGGCGCCAAGTTCGTCCTGCGGAAAAATGCCCAAAAAGGGGGTGGGCTATAGCCTTGGGGCATGGGGCCGGCGCACTTCGTCCGCCGGACTCGGAATGGGCCGAGACTTTTCCCACCCCCACCCCGCGACAAAACTAAGCCGCGGGCACAGCTGCGCCCAAAAAAGAGCTGCCGAACCCCTTGGTGCCACGTTCGTCTTGCGGAAAAATGGTCAAAAAAGGGGTGGGCTATAGCCTTGGGGCGTGGGGCGGGCGAACTTCGTCTGCCGGACTCGGAATCGGCCGAGACTTTGCCCACCGCCTCCCCGCAAGAAAAATAGGCCACGGGCACAGCCGCGCCCAAAAAAGAGCAGCCGAACCCCTTGGCGCCAAGTTCGTCTTGCGGAAAAATGCCCAAAAAAGGGGTCGGCAATAGCCTTGGGGCGTGGGGCGGGCGAACTTCGTCCGCCTTCCTCGGAATAGGCCGAGACTTTGCCCATCCCCTCCCCGTGACAAAAATTGGCCGCGGCAAAAGCCGCGCACAAGAAAGAGCAGCCGAACCCCTTGGCGCCTAGTTCGTCCTGCGGAAAAATGCTCAAAAAAGGGGTGTGCTATAGGCTTTGGCCGTGGGGCTGGCAAACTTCGTCGGCCTTCCTCGGAATGGGCCGAGACTTTGGCCACCCCCTCCCGGGGATGAAAATAGGCTGCGGGCACAGCCGCTCCCAAAAAAGAGCAGCCGAACCCCTTGGCGCCTACTGCGTCCTGCGAAATAATGCCCAAAAAAGGGGTGCGCTATAGCCTTGGGGCGTGGGGCGGCCGAACTTCGTCCGCCGGACTCGGAATGGGCCGAGACTTTGCCCACCCCCTCCCCGCGAGAAAAATAGGCCGCGGGCACAGCCGCGCCCAAAAAAGTGCAGCCGAAACCCTTGGCGCCAAGTTCGTCCTGCGCAAAAGTTCCCAAAAAGGGGGTGGGCTATAGCCTTGGGGCCTGGGGCTGGCGAACTTCGTCCGCCTTCCTCGGAATAGGCCGAGACTTTGCCCATCCCCTCCCCGTGACAAAAATTGGCCGCGGCAAAAGCCGCGCCCAAAAAAGAGCAGCCGAACCCCTTGGCGCCTAGTTCGTCCTGTGGAAAAATGCTCAAAAAAGGGGTGTGCTATAGGCTTTGGCCGTGGGGCTGGTGAACTTCGTCGGCCTTCCTCGGAATGGGCCGAGACTTTGGCCACCCCCTCCCCGGGATGAAAATAGGCTGCGGGCACAGCCGCTCCCAAAAAAGAGCAGCCGAACCCCTTGGCGCCTACTGCGTCCTGCGGAATAATGCCCAAAAAAGGGGTGCGCTATAGCCTTGGGGCGTGGGGCGGCCGAACTTCGTCCGCCGGACTCGGAATGGGTCGAGACTTTGCCCACCCCCTCCCCGCGAGAAAAATAGGCCGCGGGCACAGACGCGCCCAAAAAAGTGCAGCCGAAACCCTTGGCGCCAAGTTCGTCCTGCGCAAAAATGCCCAAAAAGGGGGTGGGCTATAGCCTTGGGGCCTGGGGCTGGCGAACTTCGTCCGCCTTCCTCGGAATAGGCCGAGACTTTGCCCATCCCCTCCCCGTGACAATAATTGGCCCCGGCAAAAGCCGCGCCCAAAAAAGAGCAGCCGAACCCCTTGGCGCCTAGTTCGTCCTGCGGAAAAATGCCCAAAAAAGGGGTGGGCTATAGCCTTGGGGAGTGGGGCTGGCGAACTTCGTCCGCCGGACTCAGAATGGGCCGAGACATTTCCCACCCCATCCCCGCGACAACAATTGCACGAGGGCACAGCCGCGCCCAAAAAAGAGAAGCCGAACCCCTTGACACCAAGTTCGTCCTGCGGAAGAAAGCCCAAATAAGGGGTGGGCTATAGCCTTGGGGCGTGGGGCTGGCGAACTTCGTCCGCCTTGCTCGGAAAGGGCCGAGACTTTGCCCACCCCCTCCCCACGACAAAAATAGCCCGCGGGCACAGCCGCGCCCAGAAAAGAGCAGCCGAACCCCTTGGCGCCAAGTTCGTCCTGCGGAAAAAAGCCCAAAAAAGGGGTGTGCTATAGCCTTTGGGCGTGGGGCCGACAAAGTTCATCCGCCTTTCTCGGAATGGGCCGAGACTTTTTCCACCCCCTCCCCACGACAAAAATAGGCCGCAGGCACAGCCGCGCCCAGAAAAGAGCAGCCGAACCCCTTGGCGCCAAGTTCGTCCTGTGGAAAAAATCCCAAAAAAGGGGTGTGCTATAGCCTTTGGGTGTGGGGCCGACAAATTTCATCCGCCTTTCTCGGAATGGGCCGAGACTTTGTCCACCCCATCCCCGCGACAGAAATTGGCCGCGGGCACAGCCGCGCCCAAAAAAGAGCAGCCGAACTCCTTGGCGCCAAGTTCGTCCTGCGGAAAAATGCCCAAAAACTGGGTGTGCTATAGCCTTGGGGCGTGGGGCTGGCAAACTTCATCTGCCTTCCTCGGAATGGGCCGAGACTTTACCCACCCCCTCCCCGCGATAAAAATAGGCCGCGGGCACAGCCGCGCCCAAAAAAGAGCGGCCGAACCCCTTGGCGTCAAGTTCGTCCTGCGCAAAAATGCCCAAAAAGGGGGTGGGCTATAGCCTTGGGGCCTGGGGCTGGCGAACTTCGTCCGCCTTCCTCGGAATAGGCCGAGACTTTGCCCATCCCCTCCCCGTGAAAAAAATTGGCCGCGGCAAAAGCCGCGCCCAAAAAAGAGCAGCCGAACCCCTTGGCGCCTAGTTCGTCCTGCGGAAAAATGCTCAAAAAAGGGGTGGGCTATAGCCTTGGGTCGTGGGGCGGGCGACCTTCGTCCGCCTTCCTCGGAACGGGTGGAGACTTTGGCTACCCCCTCCCCGCGCAAAAATAGGCCGCGGGCACAGCCGCGCCCAAAAAAGAGCAGCCGAACCCCTTGGCGCCAAGTTCGTCTTGCGGAAAAATGCCCAAAAAAGGGGTGGGCTATAGCCTTGGGTCGTGGGGCTGGCGAACTTCGTCCGCCTTCCTCGGAACGGGTGGAGACTTTGGCTACCCCCTCCCCGCGCAAAAATAGGCCGCGGGTACAGCCGCGCCCAAAAAAGAGCAGCCGAACCCCTTGGCGCCAAGTTTGTCCTGCGGAAAAATGCCCAAAAAAGGGGTGTGCTACAGCCTTTGGGCGTGGGGCCGGTAAAGTTCATCCGCCTTCCTCGGAATGGGCCGAGACTTTGCCCACCCCCTCCCTGCACCAAAAATAGGCCGGGGGCACAGCCGCGCCCAAAAAAGAGCAGCCGAACCCCTTGGCGCCAAGTTTGTCCTGCGGAAAAATGCCCAAAAACGGGGTGTGCTATAGCCTTTGGGCGTGGCGCCGGCAAAGTTCATCCGCCTTCCTCGGAATGGGCCGAGACTTTGACCACCCCTTCCCCGTGAACAAAATTGACCGCGGGCACAGCCGAGCCCAAAAACGAGCAGCCGAACCCCTTGGCGCCAAGTTCGTCCTGCGGAAAAATGCCCAAAAAAGGGGTGTGTTATAGACTTTGGGCATGGGGCCGGCGAAGTTCTTCTGCCTTCCTCGGAATGCACTGAGACTTTGCCCACCCCTTCCCCGCACCAAAAATAGGCCGCGGGCAAAGCTGCGCCCAAAAAAGAGCAGCCGAACCCCTTGGCGCCAAGTTCGTCCTTCGGAAAAATGCCCAAAAAAGGAGGTGTGCAATAGCCTTTTGGCGTGGGGCCGGCGCACTTCGTCCGCCTTAATCAGAATGGGCAGAGACTTTGGCCACCCCCTCCCCACGACAAAAATAGGCCGCGGGCACAGCCGCGCCCAAAAAAGAGCAGCCGAACCCCTTGGCGCCAAGTTCGTCTTGCGGAAAAATGCCCAATAAAGGGGTCGGCAATAGCCTTGGGGCGTGGGGCGGGCGAACTTCGTCCGCCGGACTCGGAATCGGCCGAGACTTTGCCCACCCCCTCCCCGCAAGAAAAATAGGCCGCGGGCACAGCCGCGTCCTAAAAAGAGCAGCCGAACCCCTTGGCGCCAAGTTCGCCCAGCGGAAAGACGCCCAAAATGGGGGAGCGCTATAGCTTTGGGGCGTGGGGCTGGCGAAATTCGTCCGCCGGACTCGGAATCGGCCGAGACTTTTCCCACCCCCTCCCCGCGACCAAAATAGGCCGCAGGCACAGCCGCGCCCAAAAAAGAGCATCCGAACCCCTTGGCGCCAAGTTCGTCCTGCGGCCAAAGGCCCATAAAAGGGGTGTGCTATAGCCTTTGGGCGTGGGGCCGGCAAACTTCGTCCGCCGGACTCGGAATGGGCCTAGACGTGGCCCACCCCCTCCCCGCGACAAAAATAGGCCACGGTCTCAGCCGCACCCAAAAAAGAGCTGTCGAACCCCTTGGCGCCAAGTTCGTCGTGCGTAAAAATGCCCAAAAAGGGGGTAGGCTATAGCCTTGGGGTGTGGGGCTGGCGAATTTTGTCGGCCGGACTCGGAATGGGCCGAGACTTTGGCTACCCCCTCCCCGCGACCAAAATAGGCCGCAGGCACAGCCACGCCCAAAAAAGAGCAGCGGAACCCCTTGGCGCCAAGTTCGTCCTGCGGCCAAAGGCCCATAAAAGGGGTGTGCTATAGCCTTTGGGCGTGGGGCCGGCGCACTTCGTCCGCCGGACTCGGAATGCGCCGAGACGTGGCCCACCCCCTCCCCGCGACAAAAATAGGCCACGGGCACAGCCGCAGCCAAAAAAGAGCTGCCGAACCCCTTGGCGCCAAGTTCGTCCTGCGGAAAAATGCCCAAAAAGGGGGTAGGCTATAGCCTTGGGGTGTGGGGCGGGCGAACTTTGTCCGCCGGACTCAGAATGGGCCGAGACTTTGGCTACCCCCTCCCCGCGAACAAAATAGGCCGCGGGCACAGCCGCGCCCAAAAAAGGGCAGCCAAACCCATTGGCGCCAAGTTCGTCCTGAGGAAAAATGCCCAAAAAGGGGGTGGGCTATAGCCTCGGGGCGTGGGGCCGGCGCACTTCGTCCGCCGGACTCGGAATGGGCCGAGACTTTGCCGACCCCCTCCCCGCAATAAAAATAGGCCGCGGTCACAGCCGCGCCCAAAAAAGAGCAGCCGAACCCCTTGGCGCCAAGTTCGTCTTGCGGAAAAATGCCCAAAAAAGGGGTCGGCATTAGCCTTGGGGTGTGGGGCATGCGAACTTCGTCCGCCGGACTCGGAATGGGCCGACACATTGCCCACCACCTCCCCGCAAGAAAATTAGGCCGTGGGCACAGCCGCGTCCAAAAAAGAGCAGCCGAACCCCTTGGCGCCAAGTTCGTCCAGCGGAAAGATGCCCAAAAAGGGGGTGGGCTATAGCCTTGGGGCGTGGGGCTGGCGAACTTCGTCCGCCTTCCTCGGAATGGGCTGAGACTTTGGCTACCCCCTCCCCGCGACAAAAATAGGCCGCGGGCATAGCCGCGCAAAAAAAAGAGCAGCCGAACCCCTTGGCGCCAAGTTCGTCCTGCGGAAAAATGCCAAAAAAGGGGGTGGGCTATAGCCTTGGGGCATGGGGCCGGCGCACTTCGTCCGCCGGACTCGGAATGGGCCGAGAATTTTCCCACCCCCTCCCCGCGGCAAAACTAAGCCGCGGACACAGCTGCGCCCAAAAAAGAGCTGCCGAACCCCTTGGTGCCACGTTCGTCTTGCGGAAAAATGGGCAAAAAAGGGGTGGGCTATAGCCTTGGGGTGTGGGGCGGGCGAACTTCGTCCGCCGGACTCGAAATTGGCCGAGACTTTGCCCACCCCCTCCCCGCAAGAAAAATAGGCCGCGGGCACAGCCGCGTCCAAAAAAGAGCAGCCGAACAGCTTGGCGCCAAGTTCGCCCAGCGGAAAGATGCCCAAAAAGGGGGTGCGCTATAGCTTTGGGGCGTGGGGCTGGCGAAATTCGTCCGCCGGACTCGGAATGGGCCGAGACTATGGCCTCCCCCTTCCCGCAACAAAAATCCCCACGACAGAAATAGGCCCCGGGCACAGCCTCGCCCAAAAAAGAGCAGCCGAACCCCATGGCGCCAAGTTCGTCCTGCGGCAAAATGCCCAAAAAAGGGGTGTGCTATAGCCTTGGGGCGTGCGGCTGGCGAACTTCGTCCGCCGGACTCGGAATGGGCCGAGACTTTGCCCACCCCCCCCCCCCGACAAAAATAGGCCACGGGCACAGCCGCGCCCAAAAAACAGCTGCCGAACCCCTTGGCGCCAAGTTCGTCCTGCGGAAAAATGCCCAAAAAAGGGGTGTACGATAGCCTTGGGACGTGGGGCTGCCGAAGTTCGTCCGCTGGACTCGGAATGGGCCGAGACTTTTCCCACCCCCTCCCCGCGACAAAAATTAGGCCGCGGACACAGCTGCACCACAAAAAGAGCAGCCGAACCCCTTGGCGCCAAGTTCGTCCTGCGGAAAAATGCCCAAAAAAGGGTGGGCTATAGACTTGGGGAGTGGGGCTGCCGAAGTTCGTCACCAGCACTCGGAATGGGCCGAGACTTTTCCCACCCCCTCACCACGAAACAAATAGGCCGCGGGCACAGCCGCGCCCAAAAGAGAGCAGCCGAACCCCTTGGCGCCAAGGTCGTCCTGCGGAAAAATGCCCAAAAAAGGGGTGTGCTATAGCCTTTGGGCGTGTGGCTGGCGAACTTCGTCCGCTGGACTCGGAATGGGCCGAGACTTTGCCCACCCCCTCGCCACGACAAAAATAGGCCGTGGGCACAGGCGCGCCCGAAAAAGAGCAGCCGAACCACTTGGTACCAAGTTCGTCCTGCGGAAAAATGCCCAAAAAAGGGGTGTGCTATAGCCTTTGGGCGTGGGGCCGGCGCACTTCGTCCGCCTTCCTCGGTATGGTCTGAGACTTTGGCCACCCCTTCACAAAGACAGAAATAGGCCGCGGGCACAGCCTCGCCCAAAAAAGAGCAGCCGAACCCCTTGGCGCCAAGTTCGTCCTGCGGAAAAATGCCAAAAAAAGGGGCGTGCTATAGCCTTCGGGCATGGGGCCGGCGCACTTCGTCTGCCTTCCTCGGAATGGGCTGAGACTTTGGCCACCCCCTCCCCATGACAGAAATAGGCCCCGGGCACAGCCTCGTCCAAAAAAGAGCAGCCGAACCCCTTGGCGCCAAGTTCGTCCTGCGGAAAAAAGCCTAAAAAAGAGGTGTATTATAGCCTTGGGGCGTGGGGCTGCCGAACTTCGTCCGCCGGACTCGGAATGGGCCGAGACCTTGACCACCCCTCCCCGCGCCAAAAATAGGCCGCAGGCACAGCCGCGCCAAAAAAAGAGGAGTCGAACCCCTTGGCGCCAAGTTCGTCCTGCGGAAAAATGCCCAAAAAAGGGGCGTGCTATAGCCTTCGGGCGTGTGGCCGGCGCACTTCGTCCGCCTTCCTCGGAATGGGCTGAGACTTTGGCCACCCCTCCCCATGACAGAAATAGGCCCCGGGCACAGCCGCGCCCAAAAAAGAACAGCTGAACCCCTTGGCGCCAAGTTCGTCCTGCGGAAAAATGCCCAAAAAAGGGGTGGGCTATAGCCTTGGAGCGTGGGGCTGGCGAACTTCGTCCGCCGGACTCGGAATGGGCCGAGACTTTGCCCACCCCTTCCCCACACCAAAAATAGGCCGCGGGCACAGCCACGCCCAAAAAAGAGCAGCCGAACCCCTTGGCGCCAAGTTCGTCCTGCGGAAAAATGCCCAAAAAAGGGGCGTGCTATAGACTTTGGGCGTGGGGCCGGCGCACTTCGTCCGCCTTCCTCGGAATGGGCTGAGACTCTGGCCACCCCCTCCCCATGAAGGAAATAGGCCGCGGTCACAGCCTCGCCCAAAAAAGCGCAGTCGAACCCCTTGGTGCCAAGTTCGTCCTGTGGAAAAAAGCCCAAAAAAGGGGTGTACTATAGCCTTGGGGCTTGGGGCTGCCGAAATTCTTCCGCTGGACTCGGAATGGGCCGAGACTTTTCCCACCCCCTCCCCGTGACAAAAATAGGCCGCGGGCACAGCCGCGCCCAATAAAGAGCAGCTGAACCCCATTGCACCAAGTTCGTCCTGCGGAAAAATGCCCAAAAAAGGGGTGGGCTATATCCTTGGGGCGTGGGGCTGGCGAACTTCATCCGCCGGACTCGGAATGGGCCGAGACATTACCCACCCTCTCCCCGCGACAAAGATGGGCCGCGGGCACAGCCGCGCCCAAAAAAGAGCAGCCGAACCCCTTGGCGCCAAGTTCGTCCTGCGGAAAAATGCCCAAAAAAGGGGTGTGCTATAGCCTTTGGGTGTGGAGCCTGCAAAGTTCCTCCGCCTTCCTCGGAATGGGCCGAGACTCTGCCCACCCCCTCCCCGCGACAAAACTAGGCCGCGGGCACAGCCGTACCCAAAAAAGAGCAGCTGAAACCCTTGGCGCCAAGTTCGTCCTGCGGAAAAATGCCCAAAAAAGGGTTGGGCTATAGCCTTGGGGCGTGGGGCTGGCGAGCTTCGTCTGCCGGACTCGGAATGGGCCGAGACTTTGCCCACCCCTTCCCTACACCAAAAATAGGCCGCGGGCACAGCGCGCCCAAAAAAGAGCTGTCGACACCCATGGCGCCAAGTTCGTCCTGCTGAAAAATCCCCCCAAAAAAGGGGTATGCTATAGCCTTGGGGCGTGGGGCTGCCGAAGTTCGTCCGCTGGACTCGGAATGGGCCGAGACTTTTCCCACCCCCACCATGCGACAAAAATAGGCCGCGGGCACAGTCGCGCCCAGTAAAGAGCAGCCGAACACATTGGCGCCAAGATCGTCCTGCGGAAAAATGCCCAAAAAAGGGGTGGGCTATAGCCTTGGGGCGTGGGGCTGGCGAACTTCGTCCGCCGGACTCGGAATGGGCCGAGACTTTGTCCACCCCTTCCATGCACCAAAAATAGGCTGCGGGCACAGCCGCACCCAAAAAAGAGCTGTCGACCCCCATGGCGCAAAGTTCGTCCTGCGGAAAAATGCCCAAAAAAGGGGTATGCTATAGCCTTTGGGCGTGGGGCCGGCAAAGTTCCTCCAACTTCCTCGGAATGGGCCGAGACTTTGCCCACCCCCTCCCCGCGACAAAAATAGGCCGCGGGCACAGCCGCGCCCAACAAAGAGCAGTCGAACCCCTTGGCGCCAAGTTCGTCAAGCAGAAAAATGCCCAAAAAAGGGGTGTGCTATTGCCTTGAGGCGTGGGGCTGCCGAAGTTCGTCCACCGGACTCGGAATGGGCCGAGACTTTTCCCACCCCCTCCCCGCGACAAAAATAGGCCGCGGGCACAGCCGCGCCCAAAAAAGAGGAGCCGAACCCCTTGGCGCCAGGTTCGTCCTGCGGAAAAATGCCCAAAAAAGGGGTGGGCTATAGCCTTGGGACGTGGGGCTGGCGAACTTCGTCCGCCGGACTCGGAATGTGCCGAGACTTTGCCCACCCCCTCCCCGCGACAAAAATAGGCCGTGGGCACAGCCGCGCCCAAAAAAGAGGAGCTGAACCCCTTGGCGCCAGGTTCATCCTGCGGAAAAATGCCCAAAAAAGGGGTGGGCTATAGCCTTGGGGCGTGGGGCTGGCAAACTTCGTCCGCTGGTCTCGGAATGGGGTGAGACTTTGCCCACCCCCTTGCCGCGCCAAAAATAGGCCGCGGGCACAGGGCGCCCAAAAAAGAGCTGTCGACCCCCGTGGCGCCAAGTTCGTCCTGCGGAAAAATGCCCAAAAAAGGCGTATGCTAAAGCCTTGGGGCGTGGGGCTGCCGAAGTTCGTCCGCTGGGCTCGGAATGGGCCGAGACTTTTCCCACCCCCTCCCCGCGACAAAAATAGGCCGCGGGCACAGCGGCGCCCAAAAAAGAGCAGCCGAAGCCCTTAGCGCCAACTTCATCCAGCGGAAAAATGCCCAAAAAAGGGTGTACAATAGCCTTTGGGCGTGGGGCCGCTGCACTTCGTCCTCCTTCCTCGGAATGGGCCGAGACTTTGCCCACCCCCTCCCCACGACAAAAATAGGCCGCGGGCATAGCCGCGCCCAAAAAAGAGCAGCCGAACCCCTTTGCGCCAAGTTCGTCCTGCGGAAAAATGCCCAAAAAAGGGGTGGGTTATAGACTTAGGGCGTGGGGCCGGCGAACATCGTCCGCCGGACTCGGAATGGGCCGAGACTTTGCCTACCCCCTCCTCGTGACAAAAATAGGCCGCGGGGACAGCTGCGCCCAAAAAAGAGCAGCCGAACCCCTTGGCGCCAAGTTCGTCCTGCGTAAAAATGCCCAAAAAAGGGGTGTTCTATAGCCTTTGGGCGTGGGGCCGGCAAAGTTTATCCGCCTTCCTCGGAATGGGCCGAGACTTTGGCCACCCCCTCCCCGCGCCAAAAATAGGCCGCGGGCACAGCCACGCCCAAAAAAGAGCAGCCGAACCCCTTGGCGCCAAGTTCGTCCAGCAGAAAAAAGCCCAAAAAAGGGGTGTGCTATTGCCTTGGGGCGTGGGGCTGGCGAACTTCGTCCACCGCACTCGGAATATGCCTAGACTTTGCCCACCCCCTCCCCACGACAAAAATAGGCCGCAGGCACAGCCGCGCCCAAAAAAGAGGAGCCGAACCCATTAGCGCCAAGTTTGTCCAGCAGTAAAAAGCCCAAAAAAGGGGTGTGCTATTGCCTTGGGGCGTGGGGCTGCCGAAGTTCATCCGCCGGACTCGGAATGGGCCGAGATTTTCCCCACCCCGTCCCCGCGACAAAAATAGGCCGCAGGCACAGCCGCGCCCAAAAAAGAGGAGCCGAACCCATTGGCGCCAAGTTCGTCCTGCGAAAAAATGCCCAAAAAAGGGGTGGGCTATAGCCTTGCGGCGTGGGGCTGCCGAACTTCGTCCGCCGCACTCGGAATGTGCCGAGACTTTGCCCACCCCCTCCCCGTGACAAAAATAGGCCACTGGCACAGCCGCACCAAAATGAAGAGAAGCCAAACCCCTTGGCGCCAAGTTCGTCCTGCGGAAAAATGCCCAAAAAGGGGTGTGCTATAGCCTTGAGACGTGGGGCAGCCGAAGTTCGTCCGCCGCACACAGAACGGGCGGAGACTTTTCCCACCCCCTCCCCACGATGAAAATAGGCCGCGGGCACAGCCGCGCCCAAAAAACAGCAGTCGAACCCCTTGGCGCCAAGTTCGTCCTGCGGAAAAATGCCCAAAAAAGGGGTGTGCAATAGCCTTGGGGCGTGGGGCTGCCGAAGTTCGTCCGCCGGCCTCCGAATAGGCCAAGACTTTTCCCACCCCCTCCCCACGACAAAAATAGGCCGCGGGCACAACCGCACCCAAAAAAGAGCAGCCGAACCCCTTGGCGCCATGTTCGTCCTGGGGAAAAATGCCCAAAAAAGAGGTGGGGTATAGCCTTGGGGCGTGAGGCTGGCGAACTTCATCCGCTGGACTCAGAATGGGCCGAGACTTTGCCCACCCCCTCTCCGCGACCCAAGTTGGCTTCGGGCACAGCCGCTCCCAAAAAAGAGCAGCCGAACCCCATTGCGCCAAGTTCGTCCTGCGGAAAAATGTCCAAAAAATGGGTTTGCTATAGCCTTGGGGCGTGGGGCTGCCGAAGTTCGTATGCCGGACTCGGAATGGGTGGAGACTTTTCCAACCCCCTCCCGCGACAAAAATAGGCCGCGGGCCCAGCCGCGCCCAAAAAAGAGCAGGCGAACCCCTTGGCGCCAAGTTCGTCCTGCGGAAAAATCCCCAAAAAAAGGGTGGGCTATAGCCTTGGGGCGTGGGGCTGGCGAACTTCGTCCGCCTTCCTCGGAATGGGCCGAGAATTTGCCCACCCCCTCCCCGCACTAAAAATAGGCCGCGGGCACAGCCGCACCCAAAAAAGAGCAGCCGAACCCCTTGGCACCAAGTTCGTCCTGCGGAAAAATGCCCAAAAAAGGGGTGGGCTATAGCCTTGGGGCGTGGGGCTGGCGAACTTCGTCCGCCGGACTCGGAATGGGCCGAGACTTTCTCCACCCCCTCCCCGCGACAAAAATAGGCCGCGGGCACAGCCATGCCCAAAAAAGAGCAGCCGAACCCCTTGGCGCCAAGTTCGTCCTGCGGAAAAATGCCCAAAAAAGGGGTGGGCTATAGCCTTGGGGCGTGGGGCTGGCGAACTTCGTCCGCCGGACTCGGAATGGGCCGAGACTTTTCCAACCCCCTGCCCACAACAGAAATAGGCCGCCGGCACAGCCGCGCCCAATAAAGAGCAGCCGAACCCCTTGGCGCGAAGTTCGTCCTACGGAAAAATTCCCAAACACAGGGGTGGGCTATAGCCTTGGGGCGTGGGGCGGGCGAACTTCGTCCGCCGAACTCGGAATGGGCCGAGACTTTGTCCACCCCCTCCCCACGACAAAAATAGGCTGCGGGCACAACCGTGCCCAAAAAAGAGCAGCCGAACACCTTGGCGCCAAGTTCGTCCTGCGGAAAAATGCCCAAAAACGGGGTGGGCTATGGCCTTGGGGCGTGGGGCTGGCCTTGGAGCGTGGGGCCGACGCACTACGTCCGCCGGACTCGGAATGGGCCGAGACTTTTCCCACCCCCTCCCCGTGACAAAAATACGCCGCGGGCACAGCTGCGCCCAAAAAAGAGGAGCCGAACCCCTTGGCGCCAAGTTCGTCCTGCGGAAAAATGCCCAAAAAAGGGTTGTGCTATAGCCTTGGGGCGTGGGGCTGCCGAAGTTCGTCCGCCGGACTCAGAACGGGCCGAGACTTTTCCCACCACCTTCCCGCGACAAAAATAGGCCGCGGGCACAGTTACGCCCAAAAAAGAGGAGCCGAACCCCTTGGCGCCAACTTCGTCCTGCGGAAAAATGCCCAAAAAAGGGGTGTGCTATAGCCTTGGGGCGTGGGGCTGCCGAAGTTCGTCCGCCGGACTCAGAACGGGCCGAGACATTTCCCACCACCTTCCCGCGACAAAAATAGGCCGCGGGCACAGCTGCGCCCAAAAAAGAGCAGCCGAACCCCTTGGCGCCAAGTTCGTCCTGCGGAAAAATGCCGAAAAAGGGGGTGGGCTATGGCCTTGGGGCGTGGGGATGGCGAACTTCGTCTGCCGGACTCAGAATGGGCCGAGACTTGGCCCACCCCCTCCCCGGGTCAAAAATAGGCCGCGGGGTCAGCCGCGCCCAAAAAAGAGCAGTCGAACCCCTTGGCGCCAAGTTCGTCCTGCGGAAAAATGCCCAAAAAGGGGGTGGGCTATAGCCTTTGGGCGTGGGGCCGACGCACTTCGTCCGCCGGACTCGGAATGGGCCGAGACTTTTCCCACCCCCTCTCCATGATAAAAATAGGCCGCGGGCACAGCCGCGCCCAAAAACGTGCTGCCGAACCCCTTGGCGCCAAGTACGTCCTGCGGAAAAATGCCCAAAAAAGGGGGTGGGCTATAGCCTTGGGGCATGGGGCAGGCGAACTTCGTCCGCCGGACTCCGAATGGGCCGAGACTTTGCCCACCCCCTCCCCGTGACAAAAATAGGCCGCGGGATCAGCCGCGCTCCAAAAAGAGCAGCCGAACCCCTTGGCGCGAAGTTCGTCCTGCGGAAAAATGCCCAAAAAGGGGGTGGGCTATAGCCTTGGGGCGTGGGGCGGGCGAACTTCATCCGCCGGACTTCGAATGGGCCGAGAATTTGCCCACCCCCTCCCCGCGACAAAAATAGGCCGCGGGCACAGCTGCGCCGAAGAAAGAGCAGCCGAACCCCTTGGCGCCAAGTTCGTCCTGCGGAAAAATGCCCAAAAAGTGGGTGGGCTATAGCCTTGGGGCGTGGGGCTGCCGAACTTCGTCCGCCGGACTCAAAATGGGCCGAGACTTTGGCCACCCCCTCCCTGCACCAAAAATAGACCGTTGGCACAGCCGCGCCCAAAAAAGAACACCCAAACCCCTTGGCGCCAAGTTCGTCCTGCGGAAAAATGCCCAAAAAGGGGGTGGGCTATATCCTTGGGGCGTGGGGCTGGCGAACTTCGTCCGCCGGACTCGGAATGGGCCAAGACTTTGCCCACCCCTTCCCCGCAACAAAAATAGGCCACGGGCACAGCCGCACCCAAAAAAGAGCAGCCGAACCCCTTAGCCCCAAGTTCGTCCTGCGGAAAAATGACCAAAAAGGGGGTGGGCTATAGCCTTGGGGCGTGGGGCTGGCGCACTTCGTCCGCCTTCCTCGGAAGGGGCCGAGACTTTGCCCACCCCCTCCCCGCGACAAAAATAGGCCGCGGGCACAACCTTGCCCAATAAAGAGCAGCCGAACCCCTTGGCGCCAAGTTCGTCCTGCGGAAAAATGCCCAAAAAGGGGTGAGCTACGGCCTTGGGGCGTGGGGCAGGCGAACTTCGTCTGCCGGACTTAGAATGGGCCGAGATTTGGCCCACCCCCTCCCTGTGTCAAAAATAGGCCGCGGGATTAGCCGCGCCCAAAAAAGAGCAGTCGAACCCCTTGGCGCCAAGTTCGTCCTGCGCAAAAATGCCCAAAAAGGGGGTGGGCTATAGCCTTGGGGCGTGGGGCTGGCCTTGGGGCGTAGGGCCGGCGCACTTCATCCGCCGGATTCGGAATGGGCCGAGACTTTTCCCACCCCCTCCCCCCGACAAAAAAAGGCCGCGGGCACAGCCGCGCTCATAAAAGAGCAGCCGAACCACTTGGCGCCAAGTTCGTCCTGCGGAAAAATGCCCAAAAAAGGGGTGGGCTATAGCCTTTGGGCGTGGGCCCGGCGAACTTCGTCCGCCTTCCTCGGAATGGGCCGAGACTTTGCCGACGCCCTCCCCGCACTAAAAATAGGCCGCGGGCACAGCCGCGCCCAAAAAAGAGCAGCCGAACCCCTTGGCGCCAAGTTCGTCCTGCGGAAAAATGCTCAAAAAGGGGGTGGGCTATAGCCTTGGGGCGTGGGGCCGGCGAACTTCGTCAGCCTTCCTCGGAATGGGCCGAGACATTGGCCACTCCCTCCCCACACCAAAAATAGGCCGCGGGCACAGCCGCGCCCAAAAAATAGATGCCGAACCCCTTGGCGCCAAGTTCGTCCTGCGGAAAAATGCCCAAAAAAGGGGTGAGCTATAGCCTTGGGGCGTGGGGCTGGCGAACTTCGTCCGCCTTCTTCGGAGTGGGCCGAGACTTTGCCCACCCCCTCCCCACAACAAAAATAGGCTGCGGTCACAGCCGCGCCCAAAAAAGAGTAGCGGAACACCTTGGCGCCAAGATCGTCCTGCGGAAAAATGCCCAAAAAGGGGGGGGGGCTATAACCTTGGGGCGTGGGGCGGGCGAACTTCGTCCGCCGGACTCGGAATGGGCCGAGGCAATGCCAACCCCCTCCCCGCCACAAAAATTTTCCGCGGCCACAGCCGCGCCCAAAAAATAGTATCCGAACACCTTGGCGCCAAGTTCGTCCTGCAGAAAAATGCACGAAAAAGGGGTGTGCTATAGCCTTGGGGCGTGAGGCTGGCGAACTTCGTCCGCCTTCTTTGGAGTGGGCCGAGACTTTGCCCACCCCCTCCCCGCAACAAAAATAGGCCGCGGGCACTACCGCGCCCAAAAAAGAGCAGCGGAACCCAGTGGCGCCAAGTTCGTCCGGTGCAAAAATGACCAACAAAGGGGTGCGCTATAGCCTTTGGGCGTGGGGCTGGCGAACTTCGTCCGCTTTCTTCGGTGTGGGCCGAGACTTTGCCAAGCCCCTCCCCGCGACAAAAATAGGCCGCGGGCACAGCCGTGCCCAAAAAAGGGCAGCCGAACCCCCTGGCGCCAAGTTCGTCCTGCGGAAAATGCCCAAAAAGCGGGTGGGCTATAGCCTTGGGGCGTCGGGCGGGCGAACTTCGTCCGCCGGACTCGGAATGGGCCGAGAATTTTCCCACCCCCTCCCCACGACAAAAATAGGATGCGGGCACAGCCGCGCCCAAAAAATAGAAGCCGAACCCCTTGGCGCCAAGTTCGTCCTGCAGAAAAATGCCCAAAAAAGGGGTGTGCCATAGCCTTTGGGCGTGGGGCCGGCAAAGTTCATCCGCCCTCCTCCGAATGGGCCGAGACTTTGGCCACCCCCCCCCCCCCCCGCGCCAAGTTCGTGCTACGGAAAAATACCCAAAAAGGGGGTGGGCTATAGCATTTGGGCGTGGGGCGGGCGGACTTCGTCCGCCGGACTCGGAATGGGCCGAGACTTTGCCCACCCCCTCCCTGCGAAAAAAATAGGCGGCGGGCAAGGCCGCGCCCAAAAATGAGCAGCCGAACCCCTCAGCGCCCAGTCCGTCCTGCGGAAAAATGCCCAAAAAAGGGGTCTGCTATAGCCTTGGGGCGTGGGGCTGGCGAACGTCGTCCGCCGGACTCGGAATGTGCCGAGACATTGCCCACCCCCTCCCCGCGACAAAAATTAGCCGCGGGCACAGCCGCGCCCAAAAAAGAGCAGACGAACACCTAGGCACCAAGTTCGTCCTACGGAAAAATGCCCAAAAAAGGGGTGGGCTATAACCTCGGGGCGTGGGGCGGGGCGAACGTCGTCCGCCGGACTCGGAATGTGCCGAGACATTGCCCACCCCCTCCCCGCGACAAAAATTAGCCGCGGACACAGCCGCGCCCAAAAAAGAGCAGCCGAACCCCTTGGCGCCAAGTTCGTCCTGCGGAAAAGTGCCCAAAAAAGGGGTGTGCTACAGCAGTAGGCCGTGGGGCTGCCGAAGTTCGTCCGCCGGACTCGGAATGGGCCGAGACTTTGCCCACCCCCTCCACGAGACAAAAATAGGCCGCGGGCACAGCCGCGCCCAAAAAAGAGCAGCCGAACCCCTTGGCGCGAAGTTCGCCCAGCAGAAAAATGCCCAAAAAAGTGGTGGGCTATAGCCTTGGGGTGTGGGGCAGGCGAACATCGTCCGCCGGACTCGGAATGGGCCGAGACTTTGCCCACCCCCTCCCAGCGACAAAAATAGGCGGCGGGCACGGCCGCGCCCAAAAAAGAGCAGCCGACCCCCTTTGCGCCAAGTTCTTCCTGCGGAAAAATGCCCAAAAAAGGGGTGGGCTATAGCCTTGGGGCGTGGGGCGGGCGAACTTCGTCCGCCGGACTCGGAATGGGCCGAGGCTTTGCCCAACCCCTCCCCACGACAAAAATAGGCGCGGGCACAGCCGCGGCCAAAAAAGGGCAGCCGAACCCCTGGGCGCCAAGTTCGTCCTGCGGAAAAATGCCCAAAAAGGGGGTGGGCTATAGCCTTGGGGCGTGGGGCTGGCGAACTTCGTCCGCCGGACTCGGAATGGGCCGAGGCTTTGCCCAACCCCTCCCCACAACAAAAATAGGCGCGGGCACAGCCGCGGCCAAAAAAGGGCAGCCTTACCCCTTGGCGCCAAGTTCGTCCTGCGGAAAAATGCCCAAAAAAGGGGTGTGCTATAGCCTTTGGGCGTGGGGCCGGCAAAGTTCATCCGCTCTCCTCCGAATGGGCCGAGACTTTGGCCACCCCCCCCCCCCGCGCCAAGTTCGTGCTACGGAAAAATACCCAAAAAGGGGGTGGGCTATAGCCTTTGGGGGTGGGGCGGGCGGACTTCGTCCGCCGGACTCCGTCCGCCGGACTCGGAATGGGCCGAGACTTTTCCCACCCCCTCCCCGTGACAAAATTACACCACGGGCATAGCCGCGCCCAAAAAAGAGCAGCCGTATCCATTGGCGCCCAGTTCGTCCGGCAGAAAAATGCCCAAAAAAGGGGCGTGCTATAGCCTTGGGGCGTGGGGCTGGCGAACTTCGTCCGCCGGACTCGGAATGGGCGGAGACTTTACCCACCCCCTCCCCGCGATAAAAATAGGCCGCGGGCACAGCCGCGACCAAAAAAGAGCAGCCGAACCCCTTGGCGCCACGTTCGTCCGGCGGAAAAATGCCGAAAAAAGGGGTGGGATATAACCTTGGGGCGTGGGGCTGGCGAATTTCGTCCGCCGAACTCGGAATGCGCGGAGACTACGCCCACCCCCTCCCCGCGAGAAAAATAGGCCGCGGGCACAGCCGCGCCCAAAAAAGAGCAGCTCAACCCCTTGGCGCCAAGTTCGTCCAGCGGAAAATTGCCCAAAAAGGGGGTGGGCCATAACCTTGGGGCGTGGGGCTGGCGAACTTCGTCCGTCGGACTCGGAATGGGCCGAGACATTGCCCACCCCCTCCCCGCGACAAAAATAGGCGGCGGGCACGGCCGCGCCCAAAAAAGAGCAGCCGACCCCCTTGGCGCCAAGTTCGTCCTGCGGAAAAATGCCCAAAAAGGGGTGGGCTATTGCCTAGGGGCGTGGCGCTTGCCTCCCCCTCCCCGCGACAAAAATAGGCCATGGGCGCAGCCACGCCCAAAAAAGAGCGGCCGAACCCCTTGGCGCCAAGTTCGTCCTGCGGAAAAATGCCCAAAAAGGGGGTGGGCTATAGCCTTGGGGCGTGGGGCTGGCGAACTTTGTCCACCGGACTCGGAATGGGCCGAGACTTTTCCCACCCCCTCCCCGCGACAAAAATAGGCCGCGGGCACAGCTGCGCCCAAAAAAGAGCAGCCGAACCCCTTGGCGCCAAGTTTGTCCTGCGGAGAAATGCCCAAAAAGGGGTGGGCTATAGCCTTGGGGCGTGGGGCTGGCGAACTTTGTCCGCCGGACTCGGAATGGGCCGAGACTTTGGCTACCCCCTCCCCGCGACCAAAATAGGCCGCGGGCACAGCTGCGCCCAAAAAAGAGCAGCTCAACCCCTTGGCGCCAAGTTCGTCCAGCGGAAAATTGCCCAAAAAGGGGGTGGGCCATAGCCTTGGGGCGTGGGGCTGGCGAACTTTGTCCACCGGACTCGGAATGGGCCGAGACTTTGGCTACCCCCTCCCCGCGACCAAAATAGGCCGCGGGCACAGCTGCGCCCAAAAAAGAGTGGCCGAACCCCTTGGCGCCAAGTTCGTCTTGCGGAAAAATGCCCAAAAAGGGGTTGGGCTATAGCCTTGGGTCGTGGGGCCGGCGCACTTCGTCCGCCGGACTCGGAATGGGCCGAGGCTTTGCCCACCCCCTCCCCCCGACAAAAATAGGCCACTGGCACAGCCGCGTCGAAAAAAGAAAAGCCGAACCCCTTGGCGCCAAGTTCGTCCGGTGGAAAAATGCCCAAAAAAGGGGCGTGCTATAGCCTTGGGGCGTGGGGCGGGCGAACTTCGTCCGCCGGACTCGGAATGGGCAGAGACATTGCCCACCCCCTCCCCCCGACAAAAATAGGCCACGGGCACAGCCGCGTCAAAAAAAGAACAGCCGAACCCCTTGGCGCCAAGTTCGTCCGGTGGAAAAATGCCCAAAAAAGGGGCGTGCTATAGCCTTGGGGCGTGGGGCGGGCGAACTTCGTCCGCCGGACTCGGAATGGGCAGAGACATTGCCCACCCCCTCCCCGCGAGAAAAATAGGCCGCGGGCACAGCCGCGCCCAAAAAAGAGCAGCTCAACCCCTTGGCGCCAAGTTCGTCCAGCGGAAAATTGCCCAAAAAGGGGGTGGGCCATAACCTTGGGGCGTGGGGCTGGCGAACTTCGTCCGTCGGACTCGGAATGGGCCGAGACTTTGCCCACCCCCTCCCCGCGACAAAAATAGGCGGCGGGCACGGCCGCGCCCAAAAAAGGGGTGGGCTATTGCCTAGGGGCGTGGCGCTTGCCTCCCCCTCCCCGCGACAAAAATAGGCCGTGGGCGCAGCCACGCCCAAAAAAGAGCGGCCGAACCCCTTGGCGCCAAGTTCGTCCTGCGGAAAAATGCCCAAAAAGGGGGTGGGCTGTAGCCTTGGGGCGTGGGGCTGGCGAACATTGTCCGCCGGACTCGGAATGGGCCGAGACTTTGGCTACCCCCTCCCCGCGACCAAAATAGGCCGCGGGCACAGCTGCGCCCAAAAAAGAGTGGCTGAACCCCTTGGCGCCAAGTTCGTCTTGCGGAAAAATGCCCAAAAAGGGGTTGGGCTATAGCCTTGGGTCGTGGGGCCGGCGCACTTCGTCCGCCGGACTCGGAATGGGCCGAGGCTTTGCCCACCCCCTCCCCCCGACAAAAATAGGCCACGGGCACAGCCGCGTCAAAAAAAGAACAGCCGAACCCCTTGGCGCCAAGTTCGTCCGGTGGAAAAATGCCCAAAAAAGGGGCGTGCTATAGCCTTGGGGCGTGGGGCGGGCGAACTTCGTCCGCCGGACTCGGAATGGGCAGAGACATTGCCCACCCCCTCCCCCCGACAAAAATAGGCCACGGGCACAGCCGCGTCAAAAAAAGAACAGCCGAACCCCTTGGCGCCAAGTTCGTCCGGTGGAAAAATGCCCAAAAAAGGGGCGTGCTATAGCCTTGGGGCGTGGGGCGGGCGAACTTCGTCCGCCGGACTCGGAATGGGCAGAGACATTGCCCACCCCCTCCCCGCGAGAAAAATAGGCCGCGGGCACAGCCGCGCCCAAAAAAGAGCAGCTCAACCCCTTGGCGCCAAGTTCGTCCAGCGGAAAATTGCCCAAAAAGGGGGTGGGCCATAACCTTGGGGCGTGGGGCTGGCGAACTTCGTCCGTCGGACTCGGAATGGGCCGAGACTTTGCCCACCCCCTCCCCGCGACAAAAATAGGCGGCGGGCACGGCCGCGCCCAAAAAAGGGGTGGGCTATTGCCTAGGGGCGTGGCGCTTGCCTCCCCCTCCCCGCGACAAAAATAGGCCGTGGGCGCAGCCACGCCCAAAAAAGAGCGGCCGAACCCCTTGGCGCCAAGTTCGTCCTGCGGAAAAATGCCCAAAAAGGGGGTGGGCTGTAGCCTTGGGGCGTGGGGCTGGCGAACATTGTCCGCCGGACTCGGAATGGGCCGAGACTTTGGCTACCCCCTCCCCGCGACCAAAATAGGCCGCGGGCACAGCTGCGCCCAAAAAAGAGTGGCTGAACCCCTTGGCGCCAAGTTCGTCTTGCGGAAAAATGCCCAAAAAGGGGTTGGGCTATAGCCTTGGGTCGTGGGGCCGGCGCACTTCGTCCGCCGGACTCGGAATGGGCCGAGGCTTTGCCCACCCCCTCCCCCCGACAAAAATAGGCCACGGGCACAGCCGCGTCAAAAAAAGAACAGCCGAACCCCTTGGCGCCAAGTTCGTCCGGTGGAAAAATGCCCAAAAAAGGGGCGTGCTATAGCCTTGGGGCGTGGGGCGGGCGAACTTCGTCCGCCGGACTCGGAATGGGCAGAGACATTGCCCACCCCCTCCCCACGACAAAAATAGGCCTCGGGCACAGCCGCGACCAAAAAAGAGCAGCCGAACCCCTTGTCGCCAAGTTCGTCCTGCGGAAAAATGCCGAAAAAAGGGGTGGGCTATAGCCTTGGGGCGTGGGGCTGGCGAACTTTGTCTGCCGGACTCGGAATGGGCCGAGACTTTGACCACCCCCTCCCCGCACCAAAAATAGGCCGCGGGCACAGCCGCGCCCAAAAAAGAGCAGCCAAACCCCTTGGTGCCAAATTCGTCCTGCGGCTAAATGCCCAAAAAAGGGGTGTGCTATGGCCTTTGGGCGTGGGGCCGGCGAACTTCGTCCGCCGGACTCGGAATGGGCCGAGAATTTGCCCAACCCCTCCCCGCGACAAAAATAGGATGCGGGCACAGCCGCACCCAAAAACGAGCGGCCGAACCCCTTGGCGCCAAGTTCGTCCAGCGGAAAAATGCCCAAAAAGGGGGTGGGCTACAGCCTTGGGGCGTGGGGCCGGCGAACTTCGTCCGCCGGACTCGCAATGTGCCGAGACTTTGCCCAGCCCCTCCCCGCGACAAAAATAGGCCGCGGGCACAGCCGCGCCCAAAAAAGAGCAGCCTTACCCCTTGGCGCCAAGTTCGCCTGCGGAAAAATACCCAAAAAAGGGGTGTGCTATAGCCTTTGGGCGTGGGGCCGGCGAACTTCGTCCGCCTTCCACCGAATGGGCCGAGACTTTGGCCACCCCCTCCCCGTGACAAAAATAGGCCGCGGGCACAGCCGCGCCCAAAAAAGAGCAGCCGACCCCCTTGGCGCCAAGCACGTCCTGCGGAAAAATGCCCAAAAAATAGGTGGGCTATACCCTTGGGGCGTCGGGCTAGTGCACTTCGTCCACCTTGCTCGGAATGGGCCGAGACAGTGCCCACCCCCTCCCTGCGACAAAAATAGGCCGCAGGCACAGCCGCGCACAAAAAAGTACAGCCGAACCCCCTGGCGCCGAGTTCGTCCTGCGGAAAAATACCCAAAAAATTGGGGCCGGCAAAGTTCGTCCGCCGGACTTGGAATGGGCCGAGACTTTTCCCACCCCCTCGCCGCAACAAAAATAGGACGCGGGCACAGCCGCGCCCAAAAAAGAGCAGCTGAACCCCTTGGGGCCAAGTTCTCCCTGCGGACAAATGCCCAAAAAAGGGGTGGGCTGTAGCCTTGGGGCGTGGGGCTGGCGAAGTTCGTCCGCCGGACTCGGAATGGGCCGAGACTTTGCCCACCCCCTCACCGTGACAACAATAGGCCGCGGGCACAGCCGCGCCCAAAAAAGAGCAGCCGAACACCTTGGCGCCAAGTTCGTCCTGTGGAAAAACGCCCAAAAAGGGGGTGGGCTATAGCCTTCGGGCGTGGGGCCGGCGTACTTCGTCCGCCGGACTCGGAATCGGCCGAGACTTTTCCCACCCCCTCCCCGTGACAAAAATAGGCCGCGGGCACAGCCGTGCCCAAAAAAGAGCAGCCGGACCCCTTGGCGCCAAGTTCGTCCTGCCGCAAAAGGCCCAAAAAAGGGGTGTGCTATAGCCGTTGGGCGTGGGGCCGGCAAAGTTCATCCGCCTTCCTTAGAATGGGCCGAGACTTTGCCCACCCCCTCCCCGCGCCAAAAATAGGCCGCAGGCACAGCCGCACCCAAAAAAGAGCAGCCGAACCCCTTGGTGCCAAATTCGTCCTGCGGCTAAATGCCCAAAAAAGGGGTGTGCTATGGCCGTTGGGCGTGGAGCCGGCGCACTTCGTCCGCCGTACTCGGAATGGGCCGAGACTTTGCCCAACCCCTCCCCGCGACAAAAATAGGCCGCGGGCACAGCCGCGCCCAAAAAAGAGCAGCCGAACCCCTTGGCGCCAAGTTCGTCCTGCGGAAAAATGCCGAAAAAAGGGGTGGGCTATAGCCTTGGGGCGTGGGGCTGGCGAACTTTGTCCGCCGGACTCGGAATGGGCCGAGACTTTGGCTACCCCCTCCCCGCGACAAAAATAGGCCGCGGGCACAGCTGCGCCCAAAAAAGATCGGCCGAACCCCTTGGCGCCAAGTTCGTCCTGCGAAAAAATGCCCAAAAAGGGGTTGGGCTATAGCCTTGGGTCGTGGGGCCGGCGCACTTCGTCCGCCGGACTCGGAATGGGCCGAGGCTTTGCCCACCCCCTCCCCCCGACAAAAATAGGCCGCGGGCACAGCCGCGTCGAAAAAAGAACAGCCGAACCCCTTGGCGCCAAGTTCGTCCGGCGGAAAAATGCCCAAAAAAGGGGCGTGCTATAGCCTTGGGGCGTGGGGCGGGCGAACATCGTCCGCCGGACTCGGAATGGGCCGAGACTTTGCCCACCCCCTCCCCACGACAAAAATAGGCCTCGGGCACCGCCGCGACCAAAAAAGAGCAGCCGAACCCCTTGTCGCCAAGTTCGTCCTGCGGAAAAATGCCGAAAAAAGGGGTGGGCTATAGCCTTGGGGTGTGGGGCTGGCGAACTTTGTCTGCCGGACTCGGAATGGGCCGAGACTTTGACCACCCCCTCCCCGCGCCAAAAATAGGCCGCGGGCACAGCCACGCACAAAAAAGAGCAGCCGAACCCCTTGGTGCCAAATTCGTCCTGCGGCTAAATGCCCAAAAACGGGGTGTGCTATGGCCTTTGGGCGTGGGGCCGGCGCACTTCGTCCGCCGGACTCGGAATGGGCCGAGAATTTGCCCAACCCCTCCCCACGACAAAAATAGGACGCGGGCACAGCCGCGCCCAAAAACGAGCAGCCGAACCCCTTGGCGCCAAGTTCGTCCAGCGGAAAAATGCCCAAAAAGGGGGTGGGCTATAGCCGTTGGGCGTGGGGCCGGCAAAGTTCATCCGCCTTCCTCGGAATGGGCCGAGACTTTGCCCACCCCTTCCCCGCACCAAAAATAGGCCGCGGGCGCAGCTGCGCCCAAAAAAGAGCCCCCAATGGCTGGGGCGCCAAGTTCGTCCTGTGGAAAAATGCCCAAAAAGGGGGTGGGCTATAGCCTTCGGGCGTGGGGCCGGCATACTTCGTCCGCCGGACTCGGAATGGGCCGAGACTTTGCCCACCCCTTCCCCGCACCAAAAATAGGCCGCGGGCGCAGCCGCGCCCAAAAAAGAGCAGCCGAACCCCTTGGCGCCAAGTTTGTCCGGCGGCAAAATGCCCAAAAAAGGGGTGTGCTATAGCCTGTGGGCGTGGGGCCGGCAAAGTTCATCCGCCTTCCTTAGAATGGGCCGAGACTTTGCCCACCCCTTCCCCGCGCCAAAAATAGGCCGCAGGCACAGCCGCGCCCAAAAAAGAGCAGCCGAACACCTTGGCGCCAAGTTCGTCCTGTGGAAAAATGCCCAAAAAGGGGGTGGGCTATAGCCTTCGGGCGTGGGGCCGGCGTACTTCGTCCGCCGGACTCGGAATGGGCCGAGACTTTGCCCACCCCTTCCCCGCACCAAAAATAGGCCGCGGGCACAGCCGCGCCCAAAAAAGAGCCGCCGAACCCCGTGGAGCCAAGTTTGTCCGGCGGCAAAATGCCCAAAAAAGGGGTGTGCTATAGCCTGTGGGCGTGGGGCCGGCAAAGTTCATCCGCCTTCCTTAGAATGGGCCGAGACTTTGCCCACCCCTTCCCCGCGCCAAAAATAGGCCGCAGGCACAGCCGCGCCCAAAAAAGAGCAGCCGAACCCCTTGGTGCCAAATTCGTCCTGCGGCTAAATGCCCAAAAAAGGGGTGTGCTATGGCCGTTGGGCGTGGAGCCGGCGCACTTCGTCCGCCGGACTCGGAATGGGCCGAGACTTTGCCCAGCCCCTCCCCGCGACAAAAATAGGCCGCGGGCACAGCCGCGCCCAAAAAAGAGCAGCCGAACCCCTTGGCGCCAAGTTCGTCCAGTGGAAAAATGCCCAAAAAGGGGGTGGGCTATAGCCTTGGGGCGTGGGGCTGGCGAACTTCGTCCGCCGGACTCGGAATGGGCCGAGACTTTACCCAGCCCCTCCCCGTGACAAAGATAGGCCGCGGGCACAGCCGCGCCCAAAAAAGAGCAGCCTAACCCCTTGGCGCCAAGTTCGTCCTACGGAAAAATGCCCAAAAAAGGGGTGTGCTATAGCCTTTGGGTGTGGGGCCGGCGAACTTCGTCCGCCTTCCACCGAATGGGCTGAGACTTTGGCCACCCCCTCCCCGTGAAAAAAATAGGCCGTGGGCACAGCCGCGCCCAAAAAAGAGCAGCTGAACCCCTTGGCGCCAACTTTCCCCTGCGGAAAAATGGCCAAAAAAGGGGTGTGCCATAGCCTTTGGGCGTGGGGCCGGCAAAGTTCATCCGCCTTCCTCGGAATGGGCCGAGACTTTGGGCACCCCCTCCCCGCGACCATAATAGACCGCGGGCACAGCCGCGCCCAAAAAAGAGCAGCCGAACCCCTTGGCGCCAAGTTCATCCGGCGGAAAAATGCCCAAAAAAGGGGTGTGCTAAAGCCTTTGGGCGTGGGGCCGGCGCACTTCGTCCGCCTTCCTCGGAATGGGCTGAGACTTTGGCCACCCCCTCCCCGTGACAAAAATAGGCCGCGGGCACAGCCGCGCCCAAAAAAGAGCAGCCGGACACCTTGGCGCCAAGTTCGTCCTGCGGCAAAAGGCCCAAAAAAGGGGTGTCCTGTAGCCGTTGGGTGTGGGGCCGGCAAAGTTCATCCGCCTTCCTCGGAATGGGCCGAGACTTTGCCCACCCTCTCCCCATGCCAAAAATAGACGGCAGGCACGGCCGCGCCCAAAAAAGAGCTGCCGAACCCCTTGGCGCCAAGTTCGTCCTGCGGAAAAATGCCCAAAAAAGGGGTGTGCTATAGCCTTTGGGCGTGGGGCCAGCAAAGTTCATCCGCCTTCCTCGGAATGGGCCGAGACTTTGACCACCCCCTCCCCGCGCCAAAAATAGGCCGCAGGCACAGTCGCGCCCAAAAAAGAGCAGCCAAACCCCTTGGCGCCAAGTTCATTCTACGGAAAAATGCCCAAAAAAGGGGTGTGCTATAGCCTTTGGGCGTGGGGCCGGTGACCTTTGTCCGCCTTCCTCGGAATGGGCCGAGACTTTGGCCACCCCCTCCCCGCGACAAAAATAGGCTGCGGGCACAGCCGCGCCCAAAAAAGAGCAGCCAGACCCCTTGGCGCCAAGTTCGTCCTGCGGCAAAAGGCCCAAAAAAGGGGTGTGCTATAGCCTTTGGGCGTGGGGCGGCAAAGTTCATCCGCCTTCCTCGGAATGGGCCGAGACTTTGCCCACCCCCTCCCCGCACCAAAAATAGGCCGCGGACACAACCGCGCCCAAAAAAGAGCAGCCTAACCCCTTGGCGCCAAGTTCGTCCTGAGGAAAAATGCCCAAAAAAGGGGTGTGCTATAGCCTTTGGGCGTGGGGCCGGCGAACTTCGTCCGCCCTCCACGGAATGCGTCGAGACTTCGGCCACCCCCTCCCCATGACAAAAATAGGCCGCGGGCAGAGCCGCGCCCAAAAAAGAGCAGCCGAACCGCTTGGCGCCAAGTTTGTCCTTCGGAAAAATGCCCAAAAAAGGGGTGTGCTATAGCCTTTGGGCGTGGGGCCGGCAAAGTTCATCCGCCTTCCTCGGAATGGGCCGAGACTTTGGCCACCCCGTCCCTGCGACCATAATAGACCACGGGCACAGCCGCGCCCAAAAAAGAGCAGCCGAAACCCTTGGCGCCAAGTTCGTCCTGCGGAAAAATGCCCAAAAAAGGGGGTGGGCTATAGCCTTGGGGCGTGGAGCTGGCGAACTTCGTCCACGTGGCTCGGAATGGGCCGAGATTTTGCCCACCCCCTCCCCACGGCAAAAATACACTGCGGACACAGTCGCGCCCAAAAAAGAGCAGCCGAACCCCGTGGCGCCTAGTTCGTTCTGCGGAAAAATGACCAAAAAAGGGGTGTCCTATAGCCTTGGGGCGTGGGGCTGGCGAATTTTGTCCACCGGTTTCGGAATGGGCCGAGACTTTGGCCACCCCCTCCCCGCGACAAAAATAGGCCGCGGGCACAGCCGCACCCAAAAAAGGACAGCCAAACCCCTTGGCGCCTAGTTCGTCCTGCGGAAAAATGCCCAAAAAGGGGGCGGGCCATAGCCTTGGGGCGTGGGGCTGATGAACTTCGTCCGCCGGACTCGGAATGGGCCGAGACTTTGGCCACCCCCACCCCGTGAAAAAAATAGGCCGCGGGCACAGCCGCTGCCAAAAAAGAGCAGCCGAACCCCTTGGCGCCAAGTTCGTCCTGCGGAAAAATGCCCCAAAAGGGGGTGGGCTATAGCCTTGGGGAATGGGGCTGAAGAAGTTCGGCCACCGGACTTGGAATGGGCCGAGACATTTCCCACCCCCTTTCCATGAAAAAAAAGAAGACACGGGCACAGCCACGCCCAAAAAACAGCAGCCGAACCCCTAGGCGCAAAGTTCGTCATGAGGAAAAATGCCCAAAAAGGGGGTGGGCTATGGCCTTGGGGCGTGGGGCTGGCGAACTTCGTCCGCCTTCCACGGAATGGGCCGAGACTTTGCCCAGCCCCTCCCCGCGACAAAAATAGGCCACGGCCACAGCCGCGCCCAAATAAAAGCAGCCGAACCCCTCGGCGCCAAGTTTGTCCTGCGGAAAAATGCCCAAAAAAGGGGTGGGCTATAGCCTTGGGGTGTGGGGCCGGCGAACTTCGTCCGCTGGACTCGGAATGGGCCGAGACTTTGCCCACCCCCTCGCCGCGACAAAAATACGCCGCGGGCACAGCCGCGCCCGAAAAAGAGCAGCCGAACCCCTTGGCGCCAAGTTCGTCCTGCGGAAAAATGCCCAAAAAGGGGGTGGGCTATAGCCTCGGGGCGTGGGGCGGGCGAACTTCGTCCGCCGGACTCGGAATGGGCCGAGACTTTGCCCACCCCCTCCCCACGACAAAAATAGGCCACGGCCACAGCCGCGCCCAAATAAAAGCAGCCGAACCCCTCGGCGCCAAGTTTGTCCTGCGGAAAAATGCCCAAAAAAGGGGTGGGCTATAGCCTTGGGGTGTGGGGCCGTCGAACTTCGTCCGCCGGACTCGGAATGGGCCGAGACTTTGCCCACCCCCTCGCCGCAACAAAAATACGCCGCGGGCACAGCCGCGTCCGAAAAAGAGCTGCCGAACCCCTTGGCGCCAAGTTCGTCCTGCGGAAAAATGCCCAAAAAGGGGGTGGGCTATAGCCTCGGGGAGTGGGGCTGGCGAACCTCGTCCGCTGGACTCGGAATGGGCAGAGACTTTGCCCACTCCCTCGCCACGACAAAAATACGCCGCGGCCACAGCCGTACCCGAAAAAGAGCAGCCGAACCCCTTGGCGCCAAGTTCGTCCTCCGGAAAAATGCCCAAAAAAGGGGTGGGCTATAGCCTCGGGGCGTGGGGCAGGCGAACCTCGTCCGCTGGACTCGGAATGGGCAGAGACTTTGGAATGGGCAGAGACTTTGCCCACTCCCTCGCCACGACAAAAATACGCCGCGGCCACAGCCGTACCCAAAAAAGAGCAGCCGAACCCCTTGGCGCCCAGTTCGTCCTCCGGAAAAATGCCCAAAAAAGGGGTGGGCTATAGCCTTGGGCGTGGGGCCGGCAAACTTCGTCCGCTGGACTCGGAATGGGCCGAGACTTTGCCCACCCCCTCTCCGCAACAAAAATAGGCCGCGGGCACAGCCGCGCCAAAAAAAGAGCAGCCAAACCCCTTGGCGCCAAGTTCGTTCTGCGGAAAAATGCCCAAAAAGGGGGTGGGCTATAGCCTTGGGGCGTGGGGCTGGCGAACTTCGTCCGCCGAACTCAGAATGGGCCGAAGCTTGGCCCACCCCCTCCCCGTGCCAATAATAGGCCGCGGGCACAGCCGCGCCCAAAAAAGAGCAGTCGAACCCCTTGGCGCCAAGTTCGTCCTGCGGAAAAATGCCCAAAAAAGGGGTGTGCTATAGCCTCGGTGCGTGGGGCTGGCAAACTTCGTCCGCCAGACTTGGAATGGGCTGATTTTATGCCCACCCCCTCCCCGCGACAAAAATAGGACGCGGGGACAGCCGCGCCCAAAAAATAGCTGCCGAACCCCTAAGCACCAAGTTCGTCCTGCTGAAAAATGCACAAAAAGGGGATGGCCTATAGCCTTGGGGCGTGGGGCCGGCGAACTTCACCTGCCTTCCTCGGAATGGGCCGAGACTGTGCCCACGCCCTCCCCGCGACAAAACTAGGCCGCGGGCACAGCCGCGCCCTAAAAATAGCAGCCGAACCCGATGGCACCAAGTTCGTCCTGCGGAAAAATGCCCAAAAAGGGGTTGGGCTATAGCCTTGGGGCGTGGGGCTGCCGAAATTCGTCCGCTGGACTCGGAATGGGCCGAGACTTTTCCCACGCCCTCCCCGCGACAAAAATAGGCTGCGGGCACAGCCGCGCCCAAAAAAGAGCAGCGGAACCCCTTGGCGCGAAGTTCGTCCTGCGGAAAAATGCCCAAAAAGGGGGTGTGCTATAGCCTTTGGGCGTGGGGCTGGCGAACTTCGTCCGCCTTCTTCGGAGTGGGCCGACACTTTTCCCACCCCCACCCCGCAACAAAAATAGGCACCGGGGACAGCCGCGCCCAAAAAAGAGCAGCCGAACCCCGTGGCGCCAAGTTCGTCCTGCGGAAAAATGCACAAAATGCGGGTGGGCTATATAGCCTTGGGGCGTGGGGCTGTCGAACCTCGTCCGCCGGACTCGGAATGGGCCGAGACTTTTCCCACCCCCTCCCCACGACAAAAATGGGCCGTGGGCACAGCCGAGCCCAAAAAGGAGCAGCTGAACCCCTTGGCGCCAAGTTCGTCCTGCGGAAAAATGCCCAAAAATGGGGTGGGCTATAGCCTTGGGGCATGGGGCAGGCGAACTTCTTCCGCCTTCCTCGGAATGGGCCGAGTCATTGCCCACCCCCTCCTCGTGACAAAAATAGGCCGCGGGCACAGCCGGGCCCAAAAAATAACAGCCGAACCCCTTGGCGCCAAGTTCGTCCTGCGGAAAAATGCCAAAAAAAGGGGTGGGCTATAGCCTTGGGGCGTGGGGCTGGCGAACTTCATCCGCCGGACTCGGAATGTGCGGTGACATTGCCCACCCCCTCCCCGTGACAAACATAGGCCGCGGGCACAGCTGCGCCCAAAAAAGAGCAGCCAAACCCCTTGGCGCCAAGTTCGTCCTGCGGAAAAATGCCCAAAAAAGGGGTGGGCTATAGCCTTGGGGGGTGGGGTTGGCTCACTTGGTCCGCCGGACTCGGAATGAGCCGAGACTTTTCCCACCCCCTCCCAGCGACAAAAATAGGCCGCGGGCACAGCCGCGCCCAAAAAAGAGCAGCCGAACCCCTTGGCGCCATGTTCGTCCTGCGGAAAAATGCCCAAAAAAGGGGTGGGCTATAGCCTTGGGGCGTGGGGCTGGCGAACTTCGTCCCCCTTCTTCGGAGTGGGCCGAGACATTGCACACCCCCTCCCCACGACAAAAATAGGCCGCGGGCACAGCCGCGCCCAAAAAATAGCAGCTGAACCCGTTGGCGCCAAGTTCGTACTGCGGAAAAATGCCCAATAAGGGGATGGGCTATAGCCTTGGGGCGTGGGGCCGGCGCACTTCGTCCGCCGGACTCGGAATGGGCCGAGGCTATGCCCACCACCTCCCCGCCACAAAAATAGGCCGCGGGCACAGCCGCGCCCAAAAAAGAGCAGCTGAACCCCTTGGCGCCAAGTTCTTCCTTCAGAAATATGCCCAAAAAAGGGGTGTGCTATAGCCTTTGGGCGTGGGGCCGGCGAACTTCATCCGCCTTCCTTGGAATGGGCCGAGACTTTGGCCACCCCCTCCCCGCACCAAAAATAGGCCGCGGGCACAGCCGCGCCCAAAAAAGGGGTGTGCTATAGCCTTGGGGCGTGGGGCTGCCGAAGTTCGTCCGCCGGACTCGGAATGGGCCGAGACTTTTCCCACCCCCTCCCCGCAACAAAAATAGGACGCGGGCACAGCCGTGCCCAAAAAATAGCAGCCGAACCCCTTGGCGCCAAGTTCGTCCAGCGGAAAAATGCCCAAAAAGGGGATGGGCTATAGCGTTGGGACGTGGGGCCGGCGAACTTCGTCCGCCAGACTCGGAATGGGCTGATTTTATGCCCACCCCCTCCCCGTGACAAAAATAGGACGCGGGCACAGCCGCGCCCAAAAAATAGCTGCCGAACCCCTTGGCACCAAGTTCGTCCTGCTGAAAAATGCACAAAAAGGGGATGGTCTATAGCCTTGGGGCGTGGGGCCGGCGAACTTCACCTGCCTTCCTCGGAATAGGCCGAGACTTTGGCCACCCCCTCCCCGCGCTAAAAACAGGCCGCGGGCACAGCCGCACCCAAAAAAGGGGTGTGCTATAGCCTTGGGGTGTGGGGCTGGCGAACTTCGTCCGCTGGACTCGGAATGGGCCGAGACTGTGCCCCCACCCTCCCCGCGACAAAACTAGGCCGCGGGCACAGCCGCGCCCTAAAAATAGCAGCCGAACCCCATGGCACCAAGTTCGTCCTGCGGAAAAATGCCCAAAAGGGGGATGGGCTATAGCGTTGGGACGTGGGGTCGGCGAACTTTGTTTGCCAGACTCGGAATGGGCCGAGATTTTGCCCACCCCCTCCCCGCGACAAAAATAGGACGCGGGCACAGCCGAGCCCAAAACTTAGCTGCGGAACCCCTTGGCAACAAGTTCGTCCTGCTGAAAAATGCACAAAAAGGGGATGGCCTATAGCCTTGGGGCGTGGGGCCGGCGAACTTCGCCCGCCTTCCTCGGAATGTGCCGAGACTTTGGCCCCCCCCTCCCCACGCTAAAAATAGGCCGCGGGCACAGCCGCGCCCAAAAAACGGGTGTGCTATAGCCTTTGGGCGTGCGGCCGGCGAACTTCGTCCGCCTTCCTCAGAATGGGACGAAACTTTGGCCACCCACTCCCCACGCAAAAAATAGGCCGTGGGCACGGCCGCGCCCAAAGAAGAGCAGCTTAACCCCTTGGCGCTAAGTTCGTCCTGCGGAAAAATGCCCAAAAAAGGGGTGTGCTATAGCCTTTGGGCGTGGGGCAGGCGAACTTCGTCCGCCGCACACAGAATGGGCCGAGACTTTGCCCACCCCCTCCCTGCGACAAAACTAGGCCGTGGGCACAACCGCGCCCAAAAAATAGCAGCCGAACCCCATGGCACCAAGTTCGTCCTGCGGAAAAATGCCCAAAATGGGGATGGGCTATAGCCTTGGGACGTGGGGTCGGCGAACTTCGTTCGCCAGACTCGGAATGGGCCGAGATTTTGCCCACCCCTCCCCGCGACAAAAATAGGACGCGGGCACAGCCTCGCCCAAAATATAGCTGCCGAACCCCTTGGCACCAAGTTCGTCCTGCTGAAAAATGCACAAAAAGGGGATGGCCTATAGCCTTGGGGCGTGGGGCCGGCGAACTTCGCCCGCCTTCCTCGAAATGGGCCGAAACTTTGGCGACCCCCTCCCCGCGCCAAAAATAGGCCGCGGGCACAGCCGCGCCCAAAACAACGCCTTGGGGTGTGGGGCTGGCGAACATCGTCCGCTGGACTCGGAATGGGCCGAGACTTTGCCCACCACCTCCTCGCGACAAAAAAAGGCCGCGGGCACAACTGCGCCGAAAAAATAGCTGCCGAACCTGTTGGCGCCAATTTTGTCCTGCGGAAAAATGCCCAAAAAGGGGTTGGGCTATAGCCTTGGGGCGTGGGGCTGCCGAAGTTCGTCCGCCGGACTCGGAATGGGCCGAGACTTTTCCCACCCCCTCCCCGCAACAAAAATAGGACGCGGGCACAGCCGCGCCCAAAAAATAGCAGCCGAACCCCTTGGCGCCAAGTTCGTCCAGCGGAAAAATGCCCAAAAAGGGGATGGGCTATAGCGTTGGGACGTGGGGCCGGCGAACTTCGTCCGCCAGACTCGGAATGGGCTGATTTTATGCCCACCCTCTCCCCGCGACAAAAATAGGACGCGAGCACAGCCGCGCCCAAAAAATAGCTGCCGACCCCTTGGCACCAAGTTCGTCCTGCTGAAAAATGCACAAAAAGGGGATGGCCTATAGCCTTGGGGCGTGGGGCCGGCGAACTTCACCTGCCTTCCTCGGAATGGGCCGAGACTTTGGCCACCCCCTCCTCGCGCCGAAAATAGGTCGCAGGCACAGCCGTGCCCAAAAAAGGGGTGTGCTATAGCCTTGGGGTGTGGGGCTAGTGAACTTCGTCCGCCGGACTCAGAATGAGCCGAGACTTTGCCCACCCCCTCCGTGCGACAAAAACAGGCCGCGGGCACAGCCACTCCCAAAAAATAGCAGCCGAACCCGTTGGCGCCAAGTTCGTCCTGCGGAAAAATGCCCAAAAAGGGGATGGGCTAGAGCCTTGGGGCGTGGGGCCGGCGAACTTCGTCTGCTGGCTCGGAATGGGCCGAGGCTATACCCACCCCCTCCCCGCGACAAAAATAGGCCGCGGGCACAGCGGCGCCCAGAAAAGAGCAGCTGAACCCTATGGCGCCAAGTTCGTCCTGCGGAAAAATGTCCAAAAAAGGTGTGTGCTTTAGCCTTTGGGCGTGGGGCCGGCGGACTTCGTCCGCTTTCCTCGGAATGGGCCGAGACTTTGGCGACCCCCTCCCCGCGCCAAAAATAGGCCGCGGACACAGCTGCGCCCAAAACAACGCCTCGGGGTGTGGGGCTGGCGAACATCGTCCGCTGGACTCGGAATGGGCCGAGACTTTGCCCACCACCTCCTCGCAACAAAAAAAGGCCGCGGGCACAGCCGCGCCCAAAAAATAGCTGCCGAACCCGTTGGCGCCAAATTTGTCCTGCGGAAAAATGCCCGAAAAAGGGGTTGGCTATAGCCTTGGGGCGTGGGGCCGGCGAACTTCGACCGCTTGGCTCGGAATGGGCCGAGGCTATGCCCACCCCCTCCCCGCCACAAAAATAGGCCTCGGGCACAGCCGCGCCCAAAAAAGAACAGCGGACCCCCTTGGCGCCAAGTTCGTCCTGCGGAAAAATTGCCAAAAAAGGGGTGTTCTATAGCCTTTGGGCGTGGGGCCGGCGAACTTCATCCGCCTTCCTCGGAATGGGCCGAGACTTTGGCCACTCCCTCACCGCGCGAAAAATAGGCCGCGGGCACAGCCGCGCCCAAAAAAGGGGTGTGCTATAGCCTTTGGGAGTGCGGCTGGCGAACTTCGTCAGCCGGACTCGGAATGGGCCGAGACTTTGCCCACCCCTTCCCCGTGTTAAAAATTGGCCGCGGGCGCAGCCGCGCCCAAAAAATAGCAGCCGATCCCGTTGGCGCCAAGTTCGTCCTGCAGAAAAATGCCCAAAAAGGGGATGGGCTATAGCCTTGGGGCGTGGGGCCGGCGAACTTCATCAGCCTTCCTCGGAATGGGCCGAGGCTATGCCCACCCCCTCCCCACGACTAAAATAGGCCGCGGGCACAGCCGCGCCCAAAAAAAGAGCAGCCAAACCCCATGACGGGAAGTTCGTCCTGCGGAAAAATGCCCGCAAAAGGGGTGTTCTATAGCCTTCGGGCGTGCGGCCAGCGAACTTCGCCCGCCATCCTCGGAATGGGCCGAGACTTTGGCCACCCCCTCCCCGCGCCAAAAATAGGCCGCGGGCTCAGCCGCGCCCAAAACAACGCCTTGGGGTGTGGGGCCGGCGAACATCGTCCGCTGGACTCGGAATGGGCCGAGACTTTGCCCACCACCTCCTCGCGACAAAAAAAGGCCGCGGGCTAAAGAGCAGCCGAACCCCTTGGAGCCAAGTTCGTCCTGCGGAAAAATGCCCAAAAAGGGGGTGTGCTATAGCCTTGGGGCGTGTGGCTGGCGAACTTCGTCCGCCTTCCTCGGAATGGGCCGAGACTTTGCCCACCCCCTCCCAGCGACATAAATAGGCCGCCGGCACAGCCGCGCCCAAAAAAGAGCAGTCGAACCCCTTGGTGCCAAGTTCGTCCTGCGGAAAAATGCCCAAAAAGGGGGTGGGCTATAGCCTTGGGGCGTGGGACCTGCGAACTTCGTCCGCCGGACTCGGAATGGCCGAGACTTTTCCCACCGCCTCCCCGCGAAAAAAACAGGCCGCGGGCACAGCTGCACCCAAAAAAGAGCAGCCAAACCCCTTGGCGCCTAGTTCGTCCTGCGGAAAAATGCCCAAAAAAGGGGTGGGCTATAGCCTTGGGGCGTGGGGCAGGCGGACTTCGTCCGCCGGACTTGGAATAGGCCGAGACTTTGCCCGCCCCCTCCCCGCGACAAAAATAGGCCGCGGGCACAGCCGCGCCCAAAAAAGAGCAGCCGAACCCCTTGGCGCCAAGTTCGTCCTGCGGAAAAATGCCCAAAAAGGGGGTGGGCTATAGCCTTGGGGTGTGGGGTGGGCGGACTTCGTCCGCCGGACTCGGATTGGGCCGAAACTTTTCCCACCCCCTCCCCGCGACAAACATAGACCGCGGGCACAGGCGCGCCCAAAAAAGAGCAGCCGAACCACTTGGCGCCAAGTTCGTCCTGCGCAAAAATGCCCAAAAAAGGGGTGGGCTATAGCCTTGGGGCGTGGGGCAGGCGGACTTCGTCCGCCGGACTTGGAATGGGCCGAGACTTTGCCCACCCCCTCCCCGCGACATAAATAGGCCACGGGCACAGCCGCACCCAAAAAAGAGCAGCCGAACCCCTTGGCGCCAAGTTCTTCCACCGGAAAAATGCCGAAAAAGGGGGTGGGCTATTGCCTTGGGGCGTGGGGCTGGCGCACTTCGTCCGCGTTCCTCGGACTGGTCCGAGACTTTGCCCACCCCTCCCAGTGGCAAAAATAGGCCACGGGCACAGCCGTGCCCAAAAAAGAGCAGCCGAACCCCTTGGCGCCAAGTTCGTCCTGCGGAAAAATGCCAATATGGGGATGGGCTATAGCCTTGGGGCGTGGGACCGGCGAACTTCATCCGCCGGACTCGGAATGGGCAGAGACTTTTCCCACCCCCTCCCCGCGACAAAAACAGGCCGCGGACAGAGCCACGCCCAAAGAAGAGCAGCCGAACCCCTTGGCGCCTAGTTCATCCTGCAGGAAAATGCCCAAAAAAGGGGTGTGCTATAGCCTTGGGGCGTGGGGCTGGCGCAATTCGTCCGCCTTCCTCGGAATGGGCCGAGACTTTGCCCACCCCCTCCCCGCGACAAAAATAGGCCGCGGGCACAGCCGCGCCCAAAAAAGAGCAGCCGAACCCCTTGGCGCCAAGTTCGGCCTGAGGAATAATGCCCAAACAGGGGGTGGGCTATAGCCTTGGGGCGTGGGGCGGGCGCACTTCGTCCGCCGGTCTCGGAATGGGCCGAGACTTTTCCCACCCCCTCCGCACGACAAAAATAGACTGCGGGCACAGCCGCGGCCAAAAAAGAGCAGCCGAACCCCTTGGCGCCAAGTTCGCCCTGCAGAAAAATGCCCAAAAAAGGGGTGGGCTATAGCCTTGGGGCGTGGGGCTGGCGAACTTCGTCCTCCTTCATCGGAATAGGCCGAGACTTTGCCCACCCCCTCCCCGTGACAAAAATAGGCCGCGGGCACAGCCGCGCCAAAAAAACAGCAGCCGAACCCCGTGGCGCCAAGTTCGTCCGGTGGAAAAATGCCCAAAAAAGGGGTGGGCTATCGCCTTGGGGCGTGGGGCAGGCGGACTTGAAATGGGCCGAGACTTTGCCCACCCCCTTCCCGCGACAAAAATAGGCTGCGGGCTCAGCCGCGCCCAAAAAAGAGCAGCCGAACCGCTGGGCGCCAAGTTCGTCCTGCGCAAAAATGCCCAAAAAAGGGGTGGGCTATAGCCTTGGGGCGTGGGGCTGGCGAACTTCGTCCGCCTTCATCGGAATAGGCCGAGACTTTGCCCACCCCTTCCCCACGACAAAAATAGGCCGCGGGCACAGCCGCGCCCAAAAAAGAGCAGCCAAACCCCTTGGCGCCAAGTTCAGCCTGCGGAAAAATGCCCAAAAAGGGGGTGGGCTATAGCCTTGGGGCGTGGGGCTAGCGAACTTCATCCGCCGGACTCGGAATGGGCCGAGACTCTGCCCACCCCCTCCCCGCTACAAAAATAGGCCGCGGGCTCAGCCGCGCCTAAAAAAGAGCAGCCGAACCCCTTGGCGCCAAGTTTGTCCTGCGGAAAAATGCCCAAAAAGGGGGTGGGCTATAGCCTTGGGGCGTGCGGCGGGCGGACTTCGTCCGCCGGACTCGGAATGGGCCGAGACTTTTCCCACCCCCTCCCCACGACAAAAATAGACCGTGGGCACAGCTGCGCCCAAAAAAGAGCAGCCGAACCCCTTGGCGCCAAGTTCATCCTGCGCAAAAATGCCCAAAAAAGGGGTAGGCTATAGCCTTGGGGCGTGGGGATGGCGAACTTCGTCCGCCGGATTCGAAATGGGCCGAGACTTTGCCGACCCCCTCCCCGTGACAAAATAGGCCGCGGGCACAGCCGCACCCAAAAAAGAACAGCCGAACCCCTTGGCGCCAAGTTCGCCCTGCAGAAAAATGCCGAAAAAAGGGGTGGGCCATAGCCTTGGGGCGTGGGGCTGGCGCACTTCGTCCGGCGGAGTCGGAATGGGCCGAGAGTTTGCCCAACCCCTCCCCATGATAAAATAGGCCGCGGGCTCAGCCGCACCCAAAAAAGAGCTGCCGAACCCCTTGGCGCAAAGTTCGTCCTGCGGAAAAATGCCCAAAAAATGGGTGGGCTATAGCCTTGGGGCGTGGGGCTGGCGAACTTCGTCCGCCGGACTCGGAACGGGCCGAGGCTTTGCCCACCCCCTCCCCGCGACAAAAATAGGCCGCGGGCTCAGCCACGTCCAAAAAAATGCAGCAGAACCCCGTGGCGCCAAGTTGTCCTGCGGAAAAATGCCCGAAAAAGGGGGTGGGCTATAGCCTTGGGGCGTGGGGCTAGCGAACTTCATCCGCCGTACTTGAAATGGGCCGAGACTTTGCCCACCCCCTTCCCGCGACAAAAATAGACTGCGGGCTCAGCCGCGCCCAAAAAAGAGCAGCCGAACCCCAGGGCGCCAAGTTCGTCCTGCGCAAAAATGCCCAAAAAAGGGGTGGGCTATAGCCTTGGGGCGTGGGGCTGGCGAACTTCGTCCGCCTTCATCGGAATAGGCCGAGACTTTGCCCAACCCCTCCCCGCGACAAAAATAGGCCGCGGGCACAGCCCCGCCCAAAAAAGAGCAGCCGAACCCCTTGGCGCCAAGTTCAGCCTGCGGAAAAATGCCCAAAAAGGGGGTGGGCTATAGCCTTGGGGCGTGGGGCTAGCGAACTTCATCCGCCGGACTCGGAATGGGCCGAGACTCTGCCCACCCCCTCCCCGCTACAAAAATAGGCCGCGGGCTCAGCCGCGCCTAAAAAAGAGCAGCCGAACCCCTTGGCGCCAAGTTTGTCCTGCGGAAAAATGCCCAAAAAGGGGGTGGGCTATAGCCTTGGGGCGTGGGGCGGGCGGACTTCGTCCGCCGGACTCGGAATGGGCCGAGACTTTGCCCACCCCCTCCCAGCGACATAAATAGGCCGCCGGCACAGCCGAGCCCAAAAAAGAGCAGTCAAACCCCTTGGTGCCAAGTTCGTCCTGCGGAAAAATGCCCAAAAAGGGGGTGGGCTATAGCCTTGGGGCGTGGGACCTGCGAACTTCGTCCGCGGGACTCGGAATGGGCCGAGACTTTTCCCACCCCCTCCCCGCGATAAAAATCGACTGCGGGCACAGCCGCACCCAAACAAGAGCAGCCGAACCCCTTGGCGCCAAGTTCGTCCTGCGGAAAAATGCCCAAAAAAGAGGTGTGCTGTAGCCTTGGGGCGTGGGGCGGGCGAACATCGTCCGCCGGACTCGGAATGGGCTGAGACCTTGACCACCCCCTCCCCGCGACAAAATAGGCCACGGGCTCAGCCGCACCCAAAAAAGAGCAGCCGAACCCCTTGGCGCCAAGTTCGTCCTGCGGAAAAATGACCAAAAATGGGGCGGGCTATAGCCTTGGGGCGTGGGGCAGGCGAACATCGTCCGCCTTCCTCGGAATGGGCCGAGACTTTGCCCATCCCCTCCCCGTGACAAAAATAGGCCGTGGGCACAGCCGCGCCCAAAAAAGAGCAGCCGAACCCATTGGCGCCAAGTTCGTCCTGCGGAAAAATGCCCAAAAAAGGGGTGGGCTATAGCCTTGGGGCGTGGGGCAGGCGGACTTCGTCCGCCGGACTCGGAATGGGCCGAGACATTTCCCACCCCCTCCCCGCAACATAAATAGACTGCGGGCACAGCCGCGCCCAAAAAAGAGCAGCCGAACCCCTCGGCGCCAAGTTCGTCCCGCGGAAAAATGCCCAAAAAGGAGGTGGGCTATAGCCTTGGGGCGTGGGGCGGGCAAACTTCGTCCGCAGGACTCGGAATGGGCCGAGACTTTTCTCACCCCCTCCCCGCGGCAAAAATAGGCCGCGGACAAAGCAGCACCCCAAAAAGAGCTGCCGAACCCCTTGGCGCCAAATTCGCCCTGCGGAAAAATGCCCAAAAAAGGGGTGGGCTATAGCCTTGGGGTGGGGGCTTGCAAACTTCGTCCGCCTTCCTCGGAACGGGCGGAGACTTTCCCCACCCCCTCCCCGCGACAAAAATAAGCCAAGGGCGCAGCCGTGCCCAAAAAAGAGCAGCCGAACCCCTTGGAGCCAAGTTCGTCCTGCGAAAAAATGCCCAAAAAGGGGATGGGCTATAGCCTTGTGGTGTGGGGTGGGCGAACATCGTCCCCTTGACGCGGAATGGGCTGAGACTTTTCCCACCCCCTCCCCGCGACAAAAACAGGCCGCGGGCACAGCCGTGCCCAAAGAAGAGCAGCCGAACCCCTTGGCGCCAAGCTCGTCCTGCGGAAAAATGCCCAAAAAGGGGTGGGCTATAGCCTTGGGGTGTGGGACTGGCTAACTTCGTCCGGCGGACTCGGAATGGGCCGAGACTTTGCCCAACCCCTCTACGCAACAAAAATAGGCCGCGGCCACAGCCGCGCCCAAAAAAGAGGAGACGAACCCCTTGGCGCGAAGTTCGTCCTGCGGAAAAATGCCCAAAAAGGAGGTGGGCTATACCGTTGGGGCGTGGGGATGGCGAACTTCGTCCGCCGGATTCGAAATGGGCCGAGACTTTGCCGACCCCCTCCCCGTGACAAAATAGGCCGCGGGCACAGCCGCACCCAAAAAAGAACAGCCAAACCCCTTGGCGCCAAGTTCGCCCTGCAGAAAAATGCCGAAAAAAGGGGTGGGCCATAGCCTTGGGGCGTGGGGCTGGCGCACTTCGTCCGGCGGAGTCGGAATGGGCCGAGAGTTTGCCCAACCCCTCCCCATGATAAAATAGGCCGCGGGCTCAGCCGCACCCAAAAAAGAGCTGCCGAACCCCTTGGCGCAAAGTTCGTCCTGCGGAAAAATGCCCAAAAAATGGGTGGGCTATAGCCTTGGGGCGTGGGGCTGGCGAACTTCGTCCGCCGGACTCGGAACGGGCCGAGGCTTTGCCCACCCCCTCCCCGCGACAAAAATAGGCCGCGGGCTCAGCCACGTCCAAAAAAATGCAGCAGAACCCCGTGGCGCCAAGTTGTCCTGCGGAAAAATGCCCGAAAAAGGGGTGTGCTATAGCCTTTGGGCGTGGGGCCGGCGAACTTCGTCCGTCTTCCTCGGATTGGGCGGAGACTTTGGCCACCCCCTCCCCGCACCAACAATAGGCCGTGTACACAGCCGCGCCCAAAAAAGAGCAGCCGAACCCCTTGGCGCCAAGTTCGTCCTGCGGAAAAATGCCCAAAAAGGGGTGGGCTATAGCCTTTCGGCGTGGGGCATGCGAACTTCGTACGCCTTCCCCGGAATGGGCCGAGACTTTGCCCACCCCCTCCCCGCGCCCAAAAAAGAGCAGCCGAACCCCTTGGCGCCAAGTTCGTCCCTCTGAAAAATGCCCAAAAAGGGGGTGGGCTATGGCCTTGGGGCGTGGGGCTGGCGAACTTCGTCCGCCGGACTCGGAATGGGCCGAGACTTTTCCCACACCCTCCCCGCGACAAAAAGAGGCCACGAGCACAGCCGCGCCCAAAAAAGAGCAGCCGAACCCCTTGGCGCCAAGTTCGTCCTGCGGAAAAAAGCCCAAAAAAGGGGGTGGGCTATAGCCTTGGGGCGTGGGGCTGGCGAACTTCGTCCGCCGGACTCGGAATGGGCCGAGACTTTGCCCAACCCCTCCCCACGAATAAAATAGGCCGTGGCCACAGCCGCGCCCAAAAAAGAGCAGCCGAACCCCTTGGCGCCAAGTTCGACCTGCGGATAAATGCCCATAAAAGGCGTGAGCTATAGCCTTTTGGCGTGGGGCCGGCGAACTTCGTCCGCCTTCCTCGGAATGGGCCGAGACTTTGGCCACCCCCTCCCCGCGCCAAAAATAGACCGTGTGCACAGCCGCGCCCAAAAAAGAGCAACAGAACGCCTGGGCACCAAGTTCGTCCTGCGGAAAAATGCCCAAAAAAGGGGTGTGCTATAGCTTCGGGGCGTGGGGCTGGCAAACATCGTCCGCCGGACTCGGAATGGGCCGAGACATTTCCCACACCCTTCCCGCGACAAAAGTAGCCCGCGGGCACAGCCGCGCCCAAAAAAGAGCAGCCGAACCCCTTGGCGCCAAGTTCGTCCTGCGGAAAAATGCCGAAAAAAGGGGTGGGCTATAGCCTTGATGCGTGGGGCTGGCGAACTTCGTCCGCCGGACTCGGAATGGGCCGAGACTTTATCCACCCCCTCCCTGCGACAAAAATAGGCCGCGGGCGCAGCCGCACCCAAAAAAGAGCATCCAAACTCCTTGGCGCCAAGTTCGTCCTGCGGAAAAATGCCCAAAAAGGGAGTGGGCTATATCCAAGGGGCGTGGGGCTGCCGAAGTTCGTCCGCCGGGCTCGGAATGTCCGGAGACTTTGCCCACCCCCTCCCCGCGACAAAAATAGGCCGCGGGCACAGCCGCGCCAAAAAAAGAGCAGCCGAACCCCTTGGCGCCAAGTTCGACCTGTGGAAAAATGTCCAAAAAAGGGGTGTGCTATAGCCTTTGGGTGTGGGGCCGGCGAACTTCGTCCGCCACCGTCGGAATGGGCCGAGACTTTGGCCACCCCCTCCCCGCGACAAAAATAGGCCGTGGGCACAGCCGCACCAAAAAAAGAGCAGCCGAACCCCTTGGTGCCAAGTTCGTCCTGCGCAAAAATGCCCAAAAAGGGGGTGGGCTATAGCCTTGGGGTGTGGGGCAGGCGAACTTCGTCCGGCGGACTCGGAATGGGCCGAGACTTTGCCCACCCCCTCTCCACAACGAAAATAGACCGCGGGCACAGCCGCGCCCAAAAAAGAGCAGCCGAACGCCTTGGCGCCAAGTTCGTCCTGCGGAAAAATGCCGAAAAAAGGGGTGGGCTATAGCCTTGGGATGTGGGGCGGGCGAACTTCGTCCGCCGGACTCGGACTGGGCCGAGACTTTTCCCACCCCCTCCCCGCGACAAAAATAGGCAGTGGGCACAGCCGCGTCCAAAAAAGAGCAGCCGAACCGCTTGGCGCCAAGTTCGTCCTGCGGAAAAATGCCCAAAAAGGGGGTGGGCTATAGCCTCGGGGCGTGGGGCGGGCGAACTTCGTCCGCCGGACTTGGAATGGGCCAAGAATTTTCCCAACCCCTCCCCGAGACAAAAATAGGCCGCGGGCACAGCCGCGCCCAAAAAAGAGCAGCCAAACCCCATGGCGCCAAGTTCGTCCTGCGGACAAATTCCCAAAAAAGGGGTGTGCTATAGCCTTGGGGCGTGGGGCGGACGAACATCGTCCGCTGGACTCGGAATGGGCCGAGACTTTGCCCACCCCCTCCCCGTGACAAAATAGGCCGCGGGCTCAGCCGCACCCAAAAAAGAACAGCCGAACCCCTTGGCGCCAAGTTCGTCCTGCGGAAAAATGCCCAAAAAAGGGATGGGCTATAGGCTTGGGGCGTGGGGCTTGCGAACTTCGTCCGCCGGACTCGGAATGGGCCGAGACTTTGCCCACCCCCTCCCCGTGACAACAATAGGCCGCCGGCACAGCCGTGCCCAAAAAAGAGCAGCCGAACCCCTTGGCGCCAAGTTCGACCAGCGGAAAAATGCCCATAAAAGGCGTGTGCTATAGCCTTTGGGCGTGGCGCCGGCGAACTTCGTCTGCCTTCCTCGGAATGGGCCGCGACTGTGTCCACCCCCTCCCCGCGACAAAAATAGGGCGCGGGCACAGCCGCGCTAAAAAACGAGCAGCCGAACCCCTTGGCGCCAAGTTCGTCCTGTGGAAAAATGCCCAAAAAATGGGTGGGCTATAGCCATGGGGCGTGGGGCTGGCGCACTTCGTCCGCCGGACTCGGAATGGGCCGAGACTTTGCCCACCCCCTCCCCACGACAAAAATAGGCCACGAGCACAGCCGCGCCCAAAAAAAAGCAGCCGAACCCCTTGGTGCCAAGTTCGTCCTGCTGAAAAATGCCCAAAAAGGGGGTGGGCTATAGCCTCGGGGCGTGGGGCGGGCGAACTTCGTCCGCCGGACTTGGAATGGGCCAAGAATTTTCCCAACCCCTCCCCGAGACAAAAATAGGCCGCGGGCACAGCCGCGCCCAAAAAAGAGCAGCCAAACCCCATGGCGCCAAGTTCGTCCTGCGGACAAATTCCCAAAAAAGGGGTGTGCTATAGCCTTGGGGCGTGGGGCGGACGAACATCGTCCGCTGGACTCGGAATGGGCCGAGACTTTGCCCACCCCCTCCCCGTGACAAAATAGGCCGCGGGCTCAGCCGCACCCAAAAAAGAACAGCCGAACCCCTTGGCGCCAAGTTCGTCCTGCGGAAAAATGCCCAAAAAAGGGATGGGCTATAGGCTTGGGGCGTGGGGCTTGCGAACTTCGTCCGCCGGACTCGGAATGGGCCGAGACTTTGCCCACCCCCTCCCCGTGACAACAATAGGCCGCCGGCACAGCCGTGCCCAAAAAAGAGCAGCCGAACCCCTTGGCGCCAAGTTCGACCAGCGGAAAAATGCCCATAAAAGGCGTGTGCTATAGCCTTTGGGCGTGGCGCCGGCGAACTTCGTCTGCCTTCCTCGGAATGGGCCGCGACTGTGTCCACCCCCTCCCCGCGACAAAAATAGGGCGCGGGCACAGCCGCGCTAAAAAACGAGCAGCCGAACCCCTTGGCGCCAAGTTCGTCCTGTGGAAAAATGCCCAAAAAATGGGTGGGCTATAGCCATGGGGCGTGGGGCTGGCGCACTTCGTCCGCCGGACTCGGAATGGGCCGAGACTTTGCCCACCCCCTCCCCACGACAAAAATAGGCCACGAGCACAGCCGCGCCCAAAAAAAAGCAGCCGAACCCCTTGGTGCCAAGTTCGTCCTGCTGAAAAAAGCCCAAAAAGGGGGTGGACTATAGCCTTGGGGCGTCGGGCCGGCGATCATCATCCGCCAGACTCGGAACGGGCCGAGACTTTTCCCACCCCCTCCCCGGGGCAAAAATAGTCCGCGGGGGTAGCCGCGCCCAAAAATTGCAGCCGAACCCTTTGGCGCCATGTTCGTCCTGCGGAAAAATGCTAAAAAAGGGGATATTCCCACCCCGTCCCCGCGACAAAAATAGGCCGTGGGCACAGCCGCGCCCAAAAAAGAGCAGCCGAACCCCTTGGCCCCAAGTTCATCCCGCGGAAAAATGCCCAAAAAAGGGGTGGGCTATAGCATTGGGGCGTGGGGCTGGCAAACTTCGTCCGCCATCCTCGGAATGGGCTGAGACTCTGCCCATCCCCACCCCGCGACAAAAATTGGACATGGGCACAGCCGAAACCCTTGGCGCCAAGTTCGTCCTGCGGAAAAATGCCCAAAAAAGGGGTGTAATTTAGCCTTTGGGCGTGGGGCCGGCGAACTTCGTCCGCGGGACTCGGAATGGGCCGAGACTTTGCCCACCCCCTCCCCTTGCCAAAAACAGGCCGCGGGAACAGCCACGCACAAAAAAGAGCAGCCAAACCCCTTGGCGCCAAGTTCGTCCTGCGGAAAAATGCCCAAAAAAGGGGTGGGCTATAGCCTTGCGGCGTGCGGCAGGCGAACTTCGACCGCCGGACTCGGAATTTGCCGAGACTTTGCCCACCCCCTCCCCGCGAAAAAATAGGCCGCGGGCACAGCCGCACCCAAAAAGGAGCAGCCGAACGCTTTGGCGCCAAGTTCGTCCTGCGGAAAAATGCCCAAAAAGGGGTGGGCTATAGCCTTGGGGCGTGGAGCGGGCGAACTTCGTCCCCCGGGCTAAGAATGGGCCGAGGCTTTGCCCACCCCCTCACCGCGACAACTATAGGCCGCGGGCACAGCCACGCCCAAAAAAGATCAGCCGAACTCCTTGGCGCCGAGTTCGTCCTGAGGAAAAATGCCCAAAAAGGGGATGGGCTATAGCCTTGGGGCGTGGGGCTGGCGAACTTCGTCCGCCGGACTCGGAGTGGGCCGAGACTTTGACCACCCCCTCCCCATGACAAAAATAGGCCGAGGGCACAGCCGCGCGCAAAAAAGAGCAGCCGAACCCCTTGGTGCCAAGTTCGTGCTGCGGAAAAATGCCCAAAAAAGGGGTGGGCTATAGCCTTGGGGCGTGGGGCGGGCGAACTTCATCCGCCGGACTCGGAATGGGCCGAGGCTTTTCCCACCCCATCCCCACGTAAAAAAAAAGCTGCGGGCACAGCCGTACCCAAAAAACAGCAGCCGAACCCCTTGGCGCCAAGTTCGACCGGCGGAAAAATGCCCAAAAAAGGGGTGGGCTATAGCCTTGGGGTGTGGGGCGGGCGAACTTCGTCCGCCGGACTCGGAATGGGCCGAGACCTGTCCCACCCCCTCCCCGAGACAAAAATAGGCCGCGGGCCTAGCCGCGCCCAAAAAAGAGTAGCCGAACCCCTTGGCGGCACGTTCGTCTTGCGGGAAAATGGCCAAAAAGGGGATGGGCTATAGCCTTGGGGCGTGGGGTGGTGAACTTCGTCCGCCGGACTCGGAGTGGGCCGAGACTTTGACCACCCCCTCCCCATGACAAAAATAGGCCGAGGGCACAGCCGCGCGCAAAAAAGGGCAGCCGAACCCCTTGGCGCCAAGTTCGTGCTGCGGAAAAAGGCCCAAAAAAGGGGTGGGCTATAGCCTTGGGGCGTGGGGCGGACGAACTTCGTTTTCCGGACTCGGAATGGGCCGAGACTTTCCCCACCCCCTCCCCACGACAAAAATAGGCCGCGCGCACAGCTGCACCCAAAAGAGAGCAGCCGAACCCCTTGGCGCCAAGTTCGTCCAGCGGAAAAATGCCCAAAAAGGGGGTGGGCTATAGCCTTGGGGCGTGGGGCAGGCGAACTTCTTCCGCCGGACTCGGAATGGGCGGAGACTTTGTCCACCTCCTCCCTGTGACAAACATAGGTCGCGGGCACAGCCACGCCCAAAAAAGAGCAGCCGAACCCCATGGCGCCAAGTTCATCCTGTGGAAAAATGCCCAAAAAAGGGGTGGGCTATACCCTCGGGGCGTGGGGATGGCGAACTTCGTTTGCCGGACTCGGAATGGGCCGAGACTATCCCAACCCCCTCCCCACGACAAAAATAGGCGGCGCGCACAGCCGCGCCCAAAAGAGAGCAGCCGAACCCCTTGGCGCCAACTTCGTCCAGCGGAAAAATGCCCAAAAGGGGGTGGGCTATAGCCTTGGGGCGTGGGGCGGGCGAACTTCGTCCGCCGGACTCGGAATGGGCGGAGACTTTGAACACCCCCTCCCCGAGACAAAAATAGGCCACGGGCACAGCCGTGTCCAAAAAAGAGCAGCCGAACCCTTTGGCGCCAAGTTCGCCCAACGGAAAAATGCCCAAAATGGGGGTGGGCTATAGCCTTGGGGCGTGGGGCAGGCGAACTTCGTCCGCCGGACTCAGAATGGGCGGAGACTTTTCCCACCCCCTCCCCACAACAAAAATAGGCTGCGGGCACAGACGTGTCCAAAAAAGAACAGCCGAACCCTTTGGCGCCAAGTTCGTCCAACGGAACAATGCCCAAAAAGGGGGTGGGCTATAGCCTTGGGGCGTGGGGATGGCGAACTTCGTCCGCCGGACTCGGAATGGGCGGAGGCTTTGTCCACCCCCTCCCTGTGACAAACATAGGCCGCGGGCACAGCCGCGCCCAAGAAAGAGCAGCCGAACCCCTTGGCGCCAAGTTCGTCCTGTGGAAAAATGCCCAAAAAAGGGGTGGGCTATAGCCTTGGGGCGCGGGGCTGGCGAACTTCGTTTGCCGGACTCGGAATGGGCCGAGACTTTCTCCACCCCCTCCCCACTACAAAAATAGGCCGCGCGCACAGCCGCGTCCAAAAAAGAGCAGCCGAACCCTTTGGCGCCAAGTTCGTCCAACGGAAAAATGCCCAAAAAGGGGATGGGCTATTAGCCTTGGGGCGTGGGGCTGGCGAACTTCGTCCGCCGGACTCGGAGTGGGCCGAGACTTTGACCACCCCCTCCCCATGACAAAAATAGGCCGAGGGCACAGCCGCGCGCAAAAAAGAGCAGCCGAACCCCTTGGTGCCATGTTCGTGCTGCGGAAAAATGCCCAAAAAAAGGGTGGGCTATAGCCTTGGGGCGTGGGGCGGGCGAACTTCATCCGCCGGACTCGGAATGGGCCGAGGCTTTTCCCACCCCATCCCCACGCAAAAAAAAAGCTGCGGGCACAGCCGCACCCAAAAAACAGCAGCCGAACCCCTTGGCGCCAAGTTCGACCGGCGGAAAAATGCCCAAAAAAGGGGTGGGCTATAGCCTTGGGGTGTGGGGCGGGCGAACTTCGTCCGCCGGACTCGGAATGGGCCGAGACCTGTCCCACCCCCTCCCCGAGACAAAAATAGGCCGCGGGCCTAGCCGCGCCCGAAAAAGAGTAGCCGAACCCCTTGGCGCCACGTTCGTCTTGCGGGAAAATGCCCAAAAAGGGGATGGGCTATAGCCTTGGGGCGTGGGGCGGTGAACTTCGTCCGCCGGACTCGGAGTGGGCCGAGACTTTGACCACCCCCTCCCCATGACAAAAATAGGCCGAGGGCACAGCCGCGCGCAAAAAAGAGCAGCCGAACCCCTTGGCGCCAAGTTCGTGCTGCGGAAAAATGCCCAAAAAAGGGGTGGGCTATAGCCTTGGGGCGTGGGGCGGGCGAACTTCATCCGCCGGACTCGGAATGGGCCGAGGCTTTTGCCACCCCATCCCCGCGCAAAAAACAAGCTGCGGGCACAGCCGCACCCAAAAAACAGCAGTCGAACCCCTTGGCGCCAAGTTCGTCCGGCGGAAAAATGCCCAAAAAAGGGGTGGGCTATACCCTTGGGGCGTGGGGCTGGCGAACTTCGTCCGCCGGACTCGGAATGGGCCGAGACTTTTCCCACCCCCTCCCCGCGACAAAAGTAGGCTGCGGGCATAGCCGCGCCCAAGAAAGAGCAGCCGAACCCCTTGGCGAAAAGTTCGTCCTGCGGAAAAATGCCCAAAAAGGGGGTCGGCTATAGCCTTGGGGCGTGGGGCTGGCGAACTTCGTCCACCGGACTCGGAATGGGCCGAGACTTTTCCCACCCCCTCCTGCGACAAAAATAGGCCGAGGGCACAGCCGCGCCCAATAAAGAGCAGCCGAACCCCTTGGCGCGAAGTTCGTCCTGCGGAAAAATGCCCAAAAAGGGGTTGGGCTATAGCCTTGGGGCGTGGGGCCGGCGAACTTCGTCCGCCGGACTCGGAATGGGCCGAGGCTTTGCCTGCCCCCTCCCCGCGATAAAAATAGGCCACCGGCGCAGCCGCGCCCAAAAAAGAGCAGCCAAACCCCTTGGCGCCAAGTTCGTCCCGCGGAAAAATGTACAAAAAAGTGGTGGGCTATACACTTGGGGCGTGGGGCTGGCGAACTTCGTCCGCCGGACTCGGAATGGGCCGAGACTTTTCCCACCCCCTCCCCGCGATAAAAATAGGCCGCGGGCACAGCCGCGCCCAAGAAAGAGCAGCTGAACCCCTTGGCGCCAAGTTCGTCCTGTGGAAAAATGCCCAAAAAAGGGGTGGGCTATAGCTTTGGGGCGTGGGGCTGGCGAACTTCGTCCGCCGGTCTCGGAATGCGCCGAGACTTTGCCCACCCCCTCCCTGCGACAAAAATAGGCCGCGGGCACTGCCGCGCCCAAAAAAGAGCAGCCGAACCCCTTGGCGCCAAGTTCGTCCTGCGGAAAAATGCCCAAAAAAGGGGTGTGCTATAGCCTTTGGGAGTGGGGCCGGCGAACTTCGTCCGCCTTCCTCGGAATGGGCTGAGACTTTGGCCAACCCCTTCCCGCGCCAAAAATAGGCCGTGGGCACAACCGCGCCCAAGAAAGAGGAGCCGAACCCCTTGGCGCCAAGTTCGTCCTGCGGAAAACTGCCCAA